>CM065680.1:101513095-101628095 GCA_017654935.2 Phymorhynchus buccinoides
CGTGGAAAGTGTGAAAACTAACTACTTGTATTTCCACCTATCGCTGCGTTGCCAAAGGGAAAGTGAGAACTCGAACAGCGTGCATTTCGACTTTAATTCAATGTCAATGACTTCCACCATTGTGCTTGGAGGCTCTACAACTCCATGGCAATGGTCAACCTATGGCGATATTTTTCACGCCAGAGGGCAGTCAATGCACTAGGGGCTTATCACGCGATTTTCTTACTTGGGCGTAGTGAGAGAGAGAGTGATGGTAGGACCACTCACTGTCTCTCTCTCTTTCTTTATCCCCAAGTAATAATATAGAGAGGATTAGCCCCACACGAGCGTCATGCCCTCTGGCGTGAGAAAAATCGCACTAAGTCTCTCATTCTCTGAACATGGTGGTAATCTTGGCGTCACGTTTTCCTGGATAAAGACCTTTCCATGCAACAGCACGTAACATCTACATAACATCCCTGAAATCTGCCAGGCTGCATGTATTGAACTCATGCCAATCAGCTCCACGTACGTGACCCTTTCTCACAACTGAGGCAACCCAAACACCAGGACGTGTAGTGACAACTATTCCGGGATGGATTTGCAATGTTACATCCCGGATTAGCTGCACTCGTGACTACAGGCCCAGCCAGCTCGGTAGGCAAAGGTATCGTTGCCTAGCCAACCGCCAGTGCCGAATCAAGCAACCCGTCAGACTGGTTATCTAGTCAATTATGAGATTAATCAGCCATTATCTGTTGTCGGTAATACACGCCGTCAACGGTACTAACTAGACTGACGACTGCACGTGCAGACCAACTGCCGATCGATTCGGATTTATGTCCTCTGTCACCTTCCATAAACTTGATACGTCGGTGTCGAGGAAATTATTCACTGCCGTGAATGTTCCATGACTACTCCTCCGGTTCTCGGTTGTTTCCATGTTTTTCAGTCTTGCCTTTCTTACTGCAGATTGCGTACTTCATCCTCTATCGTTTGCTATATTTAACTCTAATTTTCATCCATTTACATACTTAAACACATGCATTCAATAATAGTAGAAGATATAGGCAACACGGGAATACGCAATGAACCAGGACTGTGACAAATGCTCCACGGCTGTTGTGTGTACTGCAGTACTGACATGGGGGGGCCTATTAGTTAATAGTTAATGGCCTTTATCATGACTGCGATTAATTAAACAAAGATAATTAGCTAAAAAAAAAGTCGATAAGATACAGCTTAATGTTTGGTAAGAAAGGCAGGAGTGAAAATGTGTGGAGAGCTGAGAAATGTAGCATGAGGGGGGTATAGAATGCAACATTGGACAAGGCTTCCACAACTCATACTAGAGAAGGGCTCTTTTGCGGTTGCTTGTGTCCGTCAGTCTCTCTGTTTGTCGCCAGTTTGTCTTCGCAGTATGTTGAACCACTGTATAGAATCACTTCAACGTTTGCATCATGATGATAATAAAGGCCTATTGTCACTTCCATCATTTCACTATTACTATTTTTAGAGTGGCACTTTAAAACGTTAATGTCTGCAAACGAGTCTGTCTACCAGTCATTCTTTTTTCCCCCTTTCGAAACAATGATGAAAATGTAAAGGTAAAGATGTGCCCCCCCCCTGCATTTCTCTGTTAATTGTATTTTTCCGTTTTTGCCTTTCTTACCATACATAAAGCTGTATTTTATGAACCTTTTTAGCTAATAACCTTTTTGGAATACTAACCCTATCCCTAACCCTAGCCCTAAACCTAACCCTAACCCTACCCCCACTATGTACACCGCGATTTGTCACAGTTGTGGTTCGTTGCGTTTTCCCGTCTGAGAGGGTGGGGGGTAGGGTTAGGGCTAGGGCTAGGGTTAGGGCTAGGGTTAGTATTCCAAAAAGGTTATTAGCTAAAAATGTTCCTAACATACAGCTTTATGTATGGTAAGAAAGGCCAAAACGGAAAAATACAATTAACCGAGAAATGTAGGGGGGTGGCACAATCTGTTTTTATCCATGGAAAATAGTTTTCAGTTTCAGCAGTGAAACTTTATAGTCTGTGGTTTCAGTTTCCCCCCCCCCCCCCCCCCCCCCTCTCTCTCTCTCTCTCTCTCTCGATTATGCTGCACATCCGGCTGACTTACACGGGCATACTCCCTGGGGTGTGGATGTCTGGGTGTGTGTATCAATGCAACATAATTAGCCTTCACCCCCATCCAGGGCTTCTGAAAACGTACAGATTGTGCGTATTTACGTACTAGAGCTCTCAAATCATCCCTAGAACCTGAAACTGTGCGTGAGATTTACCTTTTAAAATCTCATTTAGGGGGTGAGATGACGCATTAAAAGACTGACGCGTGCGTGAACACAACCGTTACTTATCAGTAACTAATGACGTTCTACAGGCCTTTCTGTCACAAGCTGTCTAGGCTAGATCTAAAATTCTACTGGATCGCATAGAAAGTTGAAAGCTCATTGCGCATGGGGTGGGGGTGGGGATTTGCAGGCGATGGAACTTCTCCAATGTTTTCGCCTTCAACCTTTAAAATTTGCAGCTGGGGGTGAAAATACCCGTTAACATTGTAAACAGGGGGTGAGCGTACCCCTTAAGACGGGAAAAGAGCAGAAGCCCTGCCCATCCCACCTCTTGCTCCCTCTTTCCCTACTGCAGACCGAAAAGATTGAATTGATGAGATGTAAGGCAAATAGACCCTAGGCTATATATATATATATATATGTGTGTGTGTGTGTGTGTGTGTGTGTGTGTGTGTGTGTCTGTCTGTCTGTGTGTGTGTGTGTGTGTGTGTGTGTGTGTGTGTGTGTGTGTGTGTGTGTGTGTGTGTGTGTGTGTGTGTGTGTGTGTGTGTGAAAAAGTGAGAGAGAGAGAGAGAGAGAGAGAGAGAGAGAGAGAGAGAGAGAGAGAGAGAGAGAGAGAGAGATTGTGTGTAGGCCTATATGTGTAGTCCAATAACACCTTTCCCATCTATAACGAAAGGCCTTATCTCACACAATAACAGTTTAGTCAGACAGAAATCAAACTCGCAAACAACTCATGCACCCGACTCATTCAGATGAGCATGTTCTCGCGTCATAGTCTCTCCACAAATTACATTATGTTCAAAGGCGGATTTGAATCATAACAACAATTCAATATCACTCACTCACATTTATAATTATATATATATATACATATAAAGGAAAAATGAACATAATTTACAATTATGAGATTAGCATCACCTAACAAAACACGCACGCATCTTTCCAGAATAGTAGCTTTGAAAGTTTTTTTTATTATAGAGATTAGCAAAGACCTGAACATCGGGGAATGTTGCAGAAGGACAGCCAGTAGGCCTACATTAACCCTTTCACCGCCAGCCATCTTTGAGCCAAAAATGTCCATTAAACTTACTTGGATACAAAAAAAGATTTTGTCTGCAATAATGTGGGGTTTCTCTGTAACACAGTTAGAATAGGGTCAATACTCACTGCCCAAATTTAGGAACACAATGTCATTGAATAACAGACCCTGATTTTAAGGGTTTTAATGACATGGGTGTTAAATCATTGTGGTGCAAAAATGCGACATTGGCGGTGAAAGGGTTAAGAACTACAACCTGAACATCGGCGGATGTCACAGGGCAGCCACTACATCAGTAACTATAACTTGAACATCGTGAGCTCTCACAAAAGGAAAGCCATAAAAACTATATCCCAGCGATTATTAAATTATTGTAGCATGTCCATGTGATGACTTTCATCACACCATTCCCGCTGGCCTCTCAAACTTTCCCAGTTTTTGCTATTATTATACGGGCACAAACACGCGCACACGCACATCGTACACACTCAACTGAAACTAGGCCTACTTACTCATATTGAACTAAAAGCAGAGACAAGTCAACACCATGCAGGAAAAGAGCCAAGATGTGACTACACTGATATGAGCCGTAGGCGACAGTGTAGTTGCACTGGACAGCTTGACTGGGCAATCCATAGCATAAAAGGCACAACGCTCAACTTTAAAAAACGTGTGTGTGTGTGTGTGTGAGCCGTAGGTGACAGTGTAGTTGCACTGGACAGCTTGACTGGGCAATCCATAGCATAAAAGGCACAACGCTCAACTTTAAAAAACATGTGTGTGTGTGTGTGTGTGTGTGTGTGTGTGAGCCGTAGGCGACAGTGTAGTTGCACTGGACAGCTTGACTGGGCAATCCATAGCATAAAAGGCACAACGCTCAACTTTAAAAACATGTGTGTGTGTGTGTGTGTGTGTGTGTGTGTGTGTGTGTGTGAGCCGTAGGCGACAGTGTAGTTGCACTGGACAGCTTGACTGGGCAATCCATAGCATAAAAGGCACAACGCTCAACTTTAAAAAACATGTGTGTGTGTGTGTGTGTGTGTGTGTGTGTGTGTGCGTAGGCGACAGTGTAGTTGCACTGGACAGCTTGACTGGGCAATCCATAGCATAAAAGGCACAACGCTCAACTTTAAAAAACATGTGTGTGTGTGTGTGTGTGTGTGTGTGTGAGCCGTAGGCGACAGTGTAGTTGCACTGGACAGCTTGACTGGGCAATCCATAGCATAAAAGGCACAACGCTCAACTTTAAAAAAACATGTGTGTGTGTGTGTGTGTGTGTGTGTGTGTGAGCCGTAGGCGACAGTGTAGTTGCACTGGACAGCTTGACTGGGCAATCCATAGCATAAAAGGCACAACGCTCAACTTTAAAAAACATGTGTGTGTGTGTGTGTGTGTGTGTGTGTGTGTGTGTGTGTGCGGTAGGCGACAGTGTAGTTGCACTGGACAGCTTGACTGGGCAATCCATAGCATAAAAGGCACAACGCTCAACTTTAAAAAACATGTGTGTGTGTGTGTGTGTGTGTGAGCCATAGGTGACAGTGTAGTTGCACTGGACAGCTTGACTGGGCAATCCATAGCATAAAAGGCACAACGCTCAACTTTAAAAAACATGTGTGTGTGTGTGTGTGTGTGTGTGTGTGTGTGTGTGTGTGCGTGTGTGTGTGTGTGTGTGCGTGTGCGTGTGCGTGCGTGCGCGTGCGTGTGTGTGTGTGTGTGTGTATGTGTGTGCGTGTCTGGTGCCTATCTGTGTGTCTGTGTGTTTATGTGTGTGCGTGCGTGTCTGCCTATCTGTGTGTCTGTGTGCTTATGTGTGGGGGTGGGGGTGGGGGTGGGGGGGGCTCGTCATTAAAGCTCCGCTCTCTTTCTCTTCTCTCTCTTGCCATTAGGTCTGTTTTCTGCTATGTGTTCCATTTATGTTATCCGTGTTGTTCGCTTTGTATTGCGTTTTTGTTTGAATGCGTTATGAATGCTAACGTGTGTGCGCGCTTTGATTTGATTTCTATCAAGAATCAGAGCTGTATAAATACTGTATGTTGTTGTTGTTGTTGGTGGTGGTGGTGTGTGTGTGTCTGCCTATCTGTGTGTCTGTGTGCGTGCGTGTGTGTGCAAGTGTGTGCATGTACGCGCGAGCGTGTGTGTGTGCGTGTGCGCGCGCGTGCGTGCGTGCGTGCGCGCGCGCGCGTGTGTGTGCGTGCGTGTGTGTGCGCGCGCGCGCGCGTGTTTATGCATGCGTGACATAAATGTGACAGGTGAAAACCTTGTGCTGCTGAAGTGACTCAATCGGATTGTGACAAAGTGGAAAGCCCTGTATTATGTGTGTTGTGCTGCAGGTATGCTTTAAGCCTTGTCACAACACCCCCCCCCCCCCCCCCCCCCCCCCCCCCCCCCCAACACCACCACCACCAGTGCGCGCGCGACCCCAGGCCTATAATTAGCTCCCTTGACAGGTAGTGTCGTTACAAGAAACATTATATTGCTAAAGGGGTTTCAGCATTCATGCAATATGTAGACAATAGGGCATTTGCCACGAGTGTTCGTTCTCTATACTAGACTACTAATTTGCCCGCGCTCGTTCTGCCCGAGTTACGCTGACTTTTCTAATTCAACTCAGTGAAATTCAAGGTCGCTGGCGCGCGGCAAATGCCCTATTACACACCCAAGGGACCAGATGTTAGGGAAATCAAATACCAAAACAATCAAATCTAACAGAAATTCAAATATCCCAGGGATCTAGTTCTTAAAGGAATGACACATTTAATCAATCACTGAAATTTATAGGATTCTGTTCAAACAGTCAAATTTAATATCAAAATAAAACCACGAACTGTATCAATGCTTAATGCAAAAATATGTTGCCCGTTGAACACTTTAGGGGCACATCTTCACCTTTACCTGGTTTCTTTATACACGTCTAGCCTGACTTTATTTAGCCTATACATGGACACTACATTAAGCACTAAATATAGCATCCATGTGCAGTAGAACCTTCAGCGTGTTGAAGTTGGCTGCCTAAGGAGAAGAAGAAGGAGACGAACACACACACACACACACACATACACACACTTTATCTTTTGCTTGCTACTCCCCCCCCCCCCCCCCCCTTGCCCCCACACCCCCACACACCTCCTCCTACCCCCCTACACACATCCAAGATGTATGGACCTTCGATTGGTGCCCATTTTGTGCGTAATTCACAGTGTCGTTGCGAATAGCTCTGTCACTTAACACAACTGTAATCCATTGACAGTGCACTCCTGCACTCCGCCACCTCACCCCGCCCTCAAGGCAATTACCAGTCTCTTTACACTGAACAATACCACCTAAAGTAGGCCCTTGTAATTACTTACGGCGTATTGGAGCAGTTAAATTAGTCCATTATAGGCTACAGATTTCAACAAAAGTTAAGGACCTGATAAAAAATTAAAAAAGCTGATTGAAGTGCCTCAGCCAAACAGTTAACAAAGTGGTCATTTAGTTGCAATAGGATCTCACACGAGCATAAATGTGCGTGCACACGCACACAAACGCACGCACTCACAAACACACACACACAATCACACACTCATTCGCGCACACGGGCTACGCCTGCCAGACCGTCGACAAAATAATGCAAAAGATTAGTCGGCTCATCAGAAGAATAACTTGAAACTTACTGACAGACGAAGGCAAAAAGAATACATTTGGGTGGATGCTATAAATAAAAAACATTAATTAATTAAATAAATAAACTATAAGTAAATAAAGCAAAGTAGCAAACCTTCCAGCTTAGCAGTTTGTAATTAAGATCCTTAACTTTTCGTGTTGTCTTTATAAACTTCGTATTTTCCCTGAAGAGCCTAAGGATAGTTATATAGACTGTCATGGAACCCCCTTTCACGCCCCTCCTTCCACTCTCCATTACTGCTTGCCATTGAGAACGTGGGAACAACGATTATGGTAAACGATTCAATAAAAGAGAAAAAGCGATTTTTCATTATTAGTTGGTGTGTGCAATGATTTGCAAGTTGCTGAAAGACGGAGAAAGGAGGGGGGGGGGGGGGTAAAAAAAAAAAAAAAAAGGGGGGGGGGGGGGGCGTCGTGCAGGTTGGAAAGGAGATGGTGAGACGTAGGCCTAGGGGGAAGAAGAAAAGGAAGAGGCTAGAAAAAGAAGAAGAAGAAAACGGAAAGAAGTTATAAAGCAGCTGCTGTTTAGTACTAATGACACTAATTAGGCCTAGCCAGAACAAAGTGATGGCGGGTGGGTGGGAGTGAGGCACTGAGTACTCCCTCTTCCATTTGAAGGGTTTGCACCGCCATTGAAACAGACGACAATGCCGCCGTCCATTACTCAAACTCATCGAAGCATTTAATGACAGGAGTGAGGCAGACGACTGTTGTGTCTTTATCTGGTGCACTTGTCGCTACAATGAATTGAGCACTCAACAACCGAGCATGATACAATAATTGGACACCAAAATGATGCAGTTAGATGGAACACATTTGTGCATCCTTTTGGATGAAAATTCATTAAAACTGATACAAGGGTGCGAAAATTAAAATAGCAAATCACCAAGGCTACATCAAAATGTTGCTATGTTCTGCAATCTGCATAGTTATGCGGGGATTGTCTTTAGCCATGGCAAGCTCCTAGCTTAACATCATCAGTCCAAAATCCTCCGAAGTCGGAGTGTGGCTGGCCACGTGGCGGGGTAATAAAAAAACGGGTAAAGGTCAAGATGTGCCCCCCCCTGCATTTCTCGGTTAATTCCATTTTCCCGTTTTTGCCTTTCTTACCAAACATAAAGCTGTATTTTATGAACCTTTTTAGCTAATAACCTTTTTGGAATACCGTAACCCTATTCCTAACCCTAGGCCATTATCTAATAGGACCCCCCCCCCCCCCCCCCCCCCCCTCCCCCCCCTATGTATTGCAGTACACGGCGTCATTTGTCACAGTCGTGGTTCATTGCGTTTTCCCGTCTTATACGGGGGTGGGGGGTGGGGGGGGGGGGGGGGGGGGGGGGGGGTGGTAGGGTTAGTATTCCAAAAAGGTTATTAGCTAAAAAGGTTCATAAAATACAGCTTTATGTTTGGTAAGAAAGGCAAAAACGGAAAATTGCAATTAACCGAGAAATGCAGGAGGGGGGGGGGGGCACATCTTTACCTTTACCAAAAAACGGTCATACGTAATGTTCTCATCCATAGCTGTTGCATTTGTACCATAGTGTTCAAGTGTTTCGGCTGTTGGGATGATCCCTGGAGTTTTTAAGCCAATGTGCGAGAACAAGCAACATACAACAAAATAGCAGATGTTAATGTAAACGTATATAATTTTTCTGTCTGAGTGGAAGCCAATAATCATGTGTCTGTTCTCATGGAAGGTGACAACATGAAAACCTTCAGCCGTGGGTTGAATGCTCCGTTAGGCTATATTTTGATTAGCGACACCCAAAAAGTTACCTTGCAGTAGGTCACAATTTGAAACCAAAAAAGGAAGTGGATATAGACTAGTTGCTAATGTAGTAGTGTACAATAAAACGGAAATCAGATTTTGTTTAAAAGGTCCATGTCAGCAGCAACAACAACAGCAATAACAACAAGAAAACAACAACAAGAAAAAACGCCTATCGATGAACATGTAGGCCTATTTTACAATTTACAGTATTTATGCCAAAAGGTGTATAAATCTTCTCTATATCAATTAATTATCTTGACACTTCATGTCGAAGTGGTTTTTTCTCTCCATTTCTTTCTTTAACAAAAAAAGTACCATTGATATTGCTATCGGCAGTTGGCAGTTATACTCTGAAACGACAGACTGACATAGGCATATATACCCGCCATTGACAAGCTCCTGGTATCGACACACCAGGCAGGACAACTGTGAGTTGAAAAGCAGCGAGTTGAACAATAGAGAGCCAGCTCTTTTCCCACGAGTGCTGTACTAGTTGCCTTTATTTATTACAGTAATTGAGGACTATTTGAAGTCAAGCTGTCCCTTTTGACGGGAACCTTGGCCTTTGAATGTAGGCCATTGTAGATTGTTATATCTCCTGGGTTTAAAGTCTCACCTGCTAGAGTGCTGAAAATAGGCTAATCAAGGTAGGCGAATTAATTATTGCGATATCAGTATATACACGTTGCCAATTTTCACTCTTCCCCCATGTCACCACAGTGACATGCAAGTCATAGTATTACTAGCGTATTACTGTGTTGTCATGGGGAAAGAGTGAAAAATGTTAACGTGTATTGCGACCAACCATTATGAACCAATAGACTGCTATGCATGGTTCATCAACAGGAGTATGTGGCAATCGTCGATCCTTAGCTACGAGTGATTATTTAAAAAAACTTCGGGACTTTCCTGGTGTTGCAGTACCTCCAGGATCGTCCCAATATGATATATTTATAGTTATGAGTGTCCCATATGTGCCTGTTCCAGGCCAGAGGACGTTGAACGAACTTTCATCATCATCGATCCTCCGTCGTCTCCTGTTTCACTGTGCCAACATGCATCTCAGCTGCCTGCCACAGATTTTGTTCTTGGTGTTATGATGGTAGCACAAGACAGATATGTAATACATTTTAATCTTGCGAAGGCCATGAGAGAGAGAGAGAGAGAGAGAGAGAGAGAGAGAGAGAGAGAGAGAGAGAGAGAGAGAGAGAGAGAGAGAGAGAGAGAGAGAGACTTCAGACTTCAGACTTCATACATTTTATTTTACAAGGATAAGAATTTAGGCTGGGCCTAGTCTTCCATTCTGTCCTTGGTTCTAAGCACGCAATACATAACTAATACTATAAATGAGCATTGAAACACAGGAAATTCGCCAACAGAAACAACAACGATTAACAGTAATATAGCTAATCTGATTAGTTGGAAACCCCCACGTCGTAAGCGTCATAATCATCACATTGTTGATGGAGGACGCTATATGCAAGAAGAAGAACAACATGGTAGGCAGAGCATCAACATCAGCAATAAAAACAAACAACAGAAAACTAACCAACCGAATAAGCAAACAAACAAATAAATAAATGGAAAACACCTCTTTCACTACAATTTACTTCTACTACCATTACTACTCCTACTACTATTACTGTTGCTACCAGAGAGAGAGAGAGAGAGAGAGAGAGAGAGAGAGAGAGAGAGAGAGAGAGAGAGAGAGAGAGAGAGAGAGAGAGAGAGAGAGAGAGAGAGAGAGAGAGAGAGAGAGAGAGAGAGAGAGAGAGAGAGAGAGAGAGAGAGAGAGAGAGAGAGACTGACACTGGTTTATTGTCATTACCACCGGGAGGGGTCTATTGACAAGGGGGGGAGGGGGGGGGATAGTAACAGTGTTTCATTAATTAGAACAATAAATCATATCAAAAACAGAAAAACAACAACAAATATAAATTAAAATCGTCGGTTGAGAGAGAGAGAGAGAGAGAGAGAGAGAGAGAGAGAGAGAGAGAGAGAGAGAGAGAGAGAGAGAGAAAGAGAGACTGAAAGCAAAGTGCAAAACATGTTTGAAATCAAGCAGTCATTGTCACATAGAGCTGTGCACAGTGACCATACATCAAGTTGATTGGCTGGCTGAAAGATAGTTTCGTCACTTGCAAAGGTTAATTCAAGCTTTGTTTGCGCCCTCCCCGCCTCCCCCCACACACGCACACTAAACATTCTCATTGCATATATACTCAGTAAATGTAATTTTTTGCCTTTCTCGGGTTAGGAGAAGGTTGGGGTTGGGTTACGTTATTTTTTATGAAACACCTTTTCAAGTGATTGAAATGGCCGCTTGCCGTCTTCCAATCAAATGATGCATGGTCACTGCGCACCATTTGCCAGCGACTAAATGTGACACGACTCGATCAGAACGCTGCAGGTGGTAGGCTAGGTCTGTACGTGCATTTTATATGTTGTCTACTTAGAACGTGCGCTGTTAGCTTGACACTGAAGTCAAAACATCGCTGTGAATGAGTGAGTCACGCAAAACCTTTTTCAATAGTCGAAAAAAAAGTGTTCCACCTGCACTCACCTCATACAGTTGTGTTGGCATCGTTTATTGACTACCGTATCACCCACAAAGCCAACGTGATACCAGACACATATACCATGTCATTATTTTACACGTAGAAGACGTGTAACACACACCGTATAGTGACACACCCACATACACGCACACACACACACGCGCGCGAGCGAGCGCGCACACGCACGCACGCACACGCACACACACACACACACACACAAACACAATAAGAAAATGTAGCCCGCCCAAACTACAAACGGCTCCTATCCTTATTGACAATCCCATTGTCCCCAACATGCAAGACAATGGCACAAAGAGCATTCTGCAGGACCCTAGCAGCTGTAATCCTACCTACTCAGGCAGCTAACAAGCATTCCTGTCATATTTACCACCAATTCTTTTTATTCCTTTCAAGCCTTTAAGCCCGTGTCTTCCATTCTTGCACCAGCCCCCAAGATAATGGCACTGAAAATGGCAAATGGGAGATGTTAGGATATGAAAATACTGATTGGCTTGAAGGTTGCTTGCGCGTGCGTGCGCTTATGCGCACGCACACACGCACGCACACGCGCGCGCGCGCACGCACGCGCACGCACACGCACACACACACACACATACACACACACACTGTGACACACACGGAATGATGCTAGCCGGAATGATGTTAGGAATGATGCCAAAAAAAAGTCAGAGTTTATTTTTTGAGTGAGTCAGTAAAACTCTCGCTAAGCATGACAGAAATAACTGAAAAAGTAATTCCAAGAGAATAAAGGCAGACCTTTATCATGATGCGACCCAGTGTGTGAGCTGCAATGCTATCCGATTCCCCCCCAGCCATTCACGGTTTTCTGGAGACCATCTCCCAGAGGCACTGAGGTCTGATAAAGCAACTGTGTATAAAACCTGAAACCTCTGACATTTCACGGCCAAGGTTCAAGGCATGACAGTGCAGGTATTTGTGTGCACAGTCCACCGCCACTTTTGACGAGGAGAGCTTTTCCTTCCTTCTCTCTTTTTTTTTTCTTTCTTTGTTTTCTTTCTTTCTTCCTCCTTTTCTTTTTGTCTGTCAGAACAACAGACAGACAAAGAAAGGGAACTTTTGCACAGAATCACTTCAAATTTTGTAAGGTATGCTAGTAGCAGATTACCTGAAACTGATGCGTTCTGTCGAATATATGTCTAGAGATTGTAGCGGAGAGCTTGTTGCTGAACTCAACGTCACCTTTGTTCTTTCTCTCACTGTACTTATATCTGTCTGTTGTCTGTCGGTCTGTTGTCTGTCTGTCTGTTGTCTGTCGGTCTGCAAGAGGCGCCGTGGGTGATATGGTGGAACGCGGCCGCTGTCTCTTAATCCAAACGGTTTGCGGGTTAACTTATACTGGTTCGAATCCCATTCAGTTGCATCCTTACCTGAGTACCACTTTCCTCACTCCATCTTGGTGTGAGTGGATTTCTGTTGGGGGAGGCAAAGGAGGAGAGGGACAGGCCTAGACACTATGAACAGGTAAGAGGGTCTTTGACCCTACGCCTCCCCCCACCCCCTCTCTCTCTCTCTGGTAAGAAATAGTCTGGACAACCCTGGTCCCAGACACTGATACACTATCCCTAAGCCAACTCTATTTCCATCTACAGCTATAACGGCACTTAGTGGATAGACTAGGCTAATACATCCCAAAGTACGCTTAGGCTACGTTTAGGTTACATAAGTATATATTGTGGTGACAGTGACACTAAAAGTCTCGTAATTTAGAAAGTGACAGATATTCATACCTTTTTATATTCTTCTGCCCTGCAGGATAGGTTTAGGGCTCAACAGCAGTGGCGTAGGAACAGGGGGGGCGGCTGTCCCCCCCTGGCTCAGAGGAGGGGGGGGGGGCAGACATGTCTTCCTGCCCCCCAAAATTCAAGCAAGCCAGCAAGCAAAAAGGAGAGAGAGAGAGAGAGAGAGAGAGAGAGAGAGAGAGAGAGAGAGAGAGAGAGAGAGAGAGAGAGAGAGACTTAAATTAAAACCTAAATAGCTTGTATTATAGGAACATAGTTGCATTGTTTCAAATTGCTTTATTAGCCCTCTACTTCATTCCAGAATAGTGAGGTATTCCGATTTTTGTAGCTTCCTGGTTTCAAAACGTTCCTACGCCACTGAACGGGGCACTCTTCTGGTGTGTGTGTGTGTTTGAGAGAGAGAGAGAGAGAGAGAGAGAGAGAGAGAGAGAGAGAGGGGGGGGGAGAGAGAGAGAGAGAGAGAGAGAGAATTAATGAA
Organism: Phymorhynchus buccinoides; assembly: GCA_017654935.2. Classification (NCBI taxonomy): domain Eukaryota; kingdom Metazoa; phylum Mollusca; class Gastropoda; order Neogastropoda; family Raphitomidae; genus Phymorhynchus; species Phymorhynchus buccinoides. The sequence goes on from CM065680.1 coordinate 101,526,675, forward strand.
TTAATTTTATTTATAGAGGGTAATACAGTAAGCAATAGCTTTTTTACATCCAGCCCTCTGGACAGAATACATATATAAAAGTAGAAAATGGAAAACGAAAATAAACACATACAAAGTAATATAAAGCATGCAAAAAACATCCCTATATTGCAACACATCAATAACAAAATCAAACCTACTATTATTAACTATACTCATTATTAATATTCAAAATGTGTGAAGTAAGCGCATACACACGGGAAAATAAAACCCAATCCTACTTTTCACACTCATCTTTAAACAGAGAAGTGCACAAACATGAAAAAAAGACCTCAATCATACTTTATATATTCATCATTAAAATGTACTTATTTCAAAGGAAACCCATGCAAATAATAAGTCAAACATAGTATTACTTTACCTACTCATCTTAGCATGCACAATTTAAAATGTAAATACATGTACCCATGGCAACATGAAACCTATTCCTACATTAGAGAGAGAGAGAGAGAGAGAGAGAGAGAGAGAGAGAGAGAGAGAGAGAGTAATAGACACTAGTATTGCTGTACATTTTGTTTTACCCTGTGCGCGCGTATGGGGGGAAAGGAGGCTATTTTCAAGTTTCTCCATCTACTAGCCTATTTCTGTAATTATTTCTTTCTTCAGTTGAGCGTGTCCCTAGCCTATTTCTTAATGTGAAAAGCCAAACACGGTTCATAGGGGAAGACCTACAAACAAAAATTTGGTAAAGGTAGAGATGCGCCTGGCCCCCCTCCTCCATTTCTCGGTTGTTTCCCGCCATTTTTTCAGTCTTGATGAAATTGAATTTTACGTCCTCTCGACCTGGGAAGGCAAATATGGGACATGTTTTTTCAGTCTTGCCTTTCTTACTGCAGATTGAGTACTTCATTCTCTATCGTTTGCTATATTTAACACTAATTTTTTTAAAATCCATTTACATAATTAAAGACCTGCATTCAATAATAGTAGAAGATAAAGACAAGACGGAAATCAGTAACGCAATAAATCAGGACTGTGACAAATGCTCCGCGGCTGTTGTATGTACTGCACTACATAGGGGGGGTGGTGGTGTCATTAGATAATGGCCTTTATCAATATCATGACTGCGATTAATTATTCAACAAAGATAATTAGTTCAACACGACGTTATACAGCTTAGTCATTAGAAAGGCAGGTGTGAAAATGTGGGGAGAGCTGAGAAATGTAAGAGGGGGGGAGGGGGCACATCTTTACGTTTTTCTTTAGGCCTAATCCAATAGGGCATTTGCCACGTGAGGACGACCTTGAAATTCAGAGTTGAACTTAGAGAGTTGAATTAGAAAGGTCAGCGTAACTCGGGCAGAACGAGTGCGGGAAAATTAGTAGTCTATTATAGAGCACGAATACTCGTGGCAAATGCCCTATTCTTGTTGGGAATATCAAAACACCGAGATTGATAATATATCTTTATTATTAATAGTTAGCCTACTCATTAAATTGTGGCAGTGCCATAGCCGATGAGGTTTATCCGAGGCGTGGTTACTGCTGCACATGTATCTGTATTAACAAAAAAAGATCGGGACTTTACTGGATAAGCACTGCCTCCGGGTATTGCCTCCAGTATTGTTCCCACCATCTTTATATTTACAAATGCCCCACAAGGCCGAAGAGGGCGTAAAACCCTATTTTCTAATAATATATCACGTGATAGTGTGGGACACTGACCTACTAGACACACCTACCTCACGGGACACACAACAGATCATTTTACCCACCCACTCACCCCCAACACACGTCATGTGTGGGGCATGTGAAAGTCTTTCCCAGGAACCACTCCTCCTATCCCTCCTACCTGCCGTCAACCCCCGTGTCCCCTCAGCCAATCAGCGGCATCTCCAGCCTCACGTGATGTGTCACTTTCGAACACAAAGCGTGTCGTTTTGTTGACTGTCTGCCTTTTTTACCTGTGTAAATAAAGCTCACCTCAGGAAGTTGTGTGTTGCTTCTTTCGGATCCATACTTCAGGATTAATATGTAAACGCATGGATGTGTACGTCTGTGACCATGTGGATTATTTCGTGTGATTTGTGGCAGCGGTGGCTTTGGGTGGGACGAACACTATCTAGTGACATAGTCATAGGTGACGGCATTCAATGATGGCGGTCTGTCGCAGTCAAAAGGGCTCTCTGTGTGTAAACTTCCGATTCTGCGATTGAGGCTCGACACTTGTTCAGTGTAAATCGCCAATTGACGACTTTACGCCATCAAACGACAAAATTGCTTTGTGTGTCATACATTTACATTTATATATTTCTAAGTAGCAAAGTGAAAGTTTTCTTTCAATAACCTGAATTTCAGGAAGTGGAAAGATCAATGTCTGCTGGTTAGACTGACCGGGCAGGTGGGTTTACCCAGACGTGCAATGAGGTGATCCGTGCACATTTTTTGCTTTTTCCTGGAGAGGAACCGTTAAGCTGAACAGCATGTGTCCACAGAGACGACCGTCAGCTGTGCATAATGTGATTCATGTGAAATGGAGATGGGTTATGGTGGTTTGTGTGTGCGCTTTGCACCTGAGTTTGATCGAAGTGAAAGGTAAGCATTGTCAGCATGAGCCAAAACACGTTCTTGTCCATTGATTTTGGCATTTATATATCTAGACCTATTCTCTAGATGATAACCAGTCTTTATCTTTTTTGTAACATATTTTCTCTCAGCAGAACATAAGTGAGTTAGTTTGTAACATCTACCTGAAACAAACCCTCACTCACACTATAACGCATACACTGAGATATAGTCAGTGACACACACACACACACACACACACACACACACACACACACACACACACACAATCACATGCGCACGGTACACACTGTGACACAGGTTACATACACGTCTATATCAGTATATGTCCACATGTCTATATCATATGTCCAGGTGTATATCGTCGCTGTCCGACGCTAACCGTGTTTACACAATCAGTGATTTTACAGGAGCATCAAAAAACATATTGTCGCCTGCTACAAAGTCAATCCCCATTTGATATACGCTTGACCCTTCTTCTTTACCAATGAGTAAACATGTGACACAATAAAAGTTGCATTAACACCCAAAATTTTCGTGATAATTCAGTTACACGGTTAGTCACAAAGTTAGTGCATACACTGCATTGTTCTCACAATGGGAGATACGACAGCTGCCGGCAGTTACACATTAGCGTGACCAGTTACACGCTTATCGCATCAAAACCACCAACAACCAGCCACATACACGATTATTTCCGTGGTATCATGTGACAAATTTGAGCATTTTCATTGGTCGCAGACACAAGATATTTATAGAAGACCTGCGTGAGGTCACTGGAAGGAGTTTCAGTAAAAAATCTATTTTTATCAAATGTTGTAGATACACAGTTACTATGAGTTAGCGTCGGACAGCGACAATATTGTGTCCGCGTGTATGTCCAGGTGTTGATGTGACATGTTTTGTGTGCAAGATTTTTGTACCCTGTACAGTGACGTCAGTGTAGATGATCAGTGGTCACTTTCACTTAAAAATCAAATTTTGATTCTTAACAGCTTATTTCCTGTCACTATTGAGTATTGTGACTATATATGTATAATGTATCCACATGTATGTATTTAATACAGATGACCAATGGTCACTGCCACTGACCAGTGATCACTTTGACTTAAATTTTGACTTGAAATTCCATATTTTCACTGTTTAACAGATTATTAGGGTGTCATGAGTATTAGTATTACTGCACCTTGTGCAGTGGTCGGTCAGTGACAATGGCCACTGGCCTCTTTGACTTAAAATCAAATTTTGATTCTTAACAGCTTTTTTCCTATCACCAGAGTATTTATTTTATGACACTCATGACATACTAATATTTAATTTATATTAATAAGCTGATAAACAGCGAAAATGTGTAATTTACGTCAAAGTTACCACTGGTCAGTGGCAATGATCACTGGTCAGTGGCAGTGATCACTGGTCAGTGGCAATGACCATTGGTCATCTGAATTATAAATGTGCATAAAGTATTTGGTGACAGGAAATAAGTGTTAAGAATCAGAAATTTTATTTTATTTTTAAGTCATAGTGACCACTGGTGACTCATTGTTACTGACCAGTGGTCATCTACAAACATGTACAAGGTGCAGTATTGCTCATGATACAGTCATACACTGGTAATCCGTTAACTTAAAGTTAAACACTAAAACAGTGAAAATGTGGAATTTAAGTCAAAGTGACCACTGGTCATCTGAAATACAAACTAAGTGCATAAATTATCTAGTAACAGGAAATAAGTTGCTGAGAATCAAAGTTTGATGTTTAAGTCAAACTCAAAGTGACCACTGGTCAAATGTTGTCACTGACCACTGCCACTGGTGATCTAGACTACAAGTTGCACTATTACTGGATCTCTCTCTCCTTGGTATGTGTGTATGTGTGTGTACATGTGTCTATTCCTATTTGTGTGGGTGAGTGGATCATGGATGCATGCACGATTACTTGCCAGGGATGTTTTATTTATTTTAAAAAGAAAAACTGCTTTGTTCAAATTGTTGTATTAAGAATATTTGGTTATAAATATCTAGATAATCGATTTATCCTAATATGATCTATTTCACTTTATCTTCCCCCCTTTTTTATGCATAGATGTAAATTGTAATGTACTTATGCATTGTTTTAATATTCATAAATAATCATATGGCCATTTTACATGCTTCTGTAGAGTTTTATCATTTTATGTGTTGGCTTGTTTTTATTTCCATCGGGTTATGTGTTTGTAATTTATGTGTTTTTATGCCGTGCTACAAACTAATTTCTCTATGTTAGTTGTTACTGCTGTTGTTGTTATGTCATTTGTGTATGTGTGTCATTTGTGTGTGTGTGTGACACATGTGTGTGACATGTGTGTGTGTGTGTTGTTGTACCACACATACTTGTGCACATTCAACAACCACTGATGTATTCTGAGTCATCATTTATGTAAATATAGTCAACTGGACTTTCATCATAAATTATGGAAACTGCTAATTTGAGCTCTCAATCAATGAACTTTGATGAAACATGCATTCCCCGTGGTAACTGAGAACGGCTCTTTTGATCTTCTGTTGCATTTCTCCGAAGATATGCCTCTCACTGCTACCATGCTACCCGCAGCCATTTGCATGTGACACCCCAGTCATGCATGACTCGTGTACATTCTCCGCACATGCCTCTATGCTACCACTGCTACCCGCAGCCATGCCACTATGCATAGTGACGAATTCATGCCCATGTTACTAATGTGTACACCCTTAATCAGGCATGCCTCTCATTGCTACCACTGCTACCCGCAGCCATGTGTTTGCATGTGACGACACCCCAGCCTCATCCCCATGTTACTACGTGTACACCCTTCTATCAGGCATGCCTCTCACTGCTACCACTGCTACCCGCAGCCATGCCAAATAGTGCATAGTGACGACACCCCAGCCTCATCCCCATGTTACTACGTGTACACCCTTCTCCGCAGGCATTTCTCACTGCTACCACTGCTACCCGCAGCCATGCCACTTGCATAGTGAAACCCCAGCCTGTCCCCATGTTACTACGTGTACACCCTTCTCCGCAGGCATGCCTCTCACTGCTACCACTGCTACCCGTGCCACTTGCATAGTGACGACACCCCAGCCTCATCCCCATGTTACTACGTGTACACCCTTCTCCGCAGGCATGCCTCTCACTGCTACCACTGCTACCCGCAGCCATGCCACTTGCATAGTGACGACACCCCAGCCTCATCCCCATGTTACTACGTGTACACCCTTCTCCGTGTGCCTCTCACTGCTACCACTGCTACCCGCAGCCATGCCACTTGCATAGTGACACCCCAGCCTCATGTGTTACTACGTGTACACCCTTCTGCAGGCATGCCTCTCACTGCTACCACTGCTACCCGCAGCCATGCCACTTGCATAGTGACACACCCCAGCCTCATGTATTTACTACGTGTACACCCTTCTCCGCAGGCATGCCTATATGCTACCACTGCAACGGGACCATGCCACTTGCATAACACCCCAGCCTCACTGTTACTACGTGTTTCTCCGCAGGCATGCCTCAACTGCTAACTGCTACCCGCAGCTTTGCCACTTGCATAGTGACATGCCAGCCTCATCCCCATGTTACTACGGTACACCCTTCTCCGCAGGCATGCCTCTCACTGCTACCACTGCTACCCGCAGCCATGCCACTTGCATAGTGACACCCCAGCCTCATCCCCATGTTACTACGTGTACACCCTTCTCCGCAGGCATGCCTCTCACTGCTACCACTGCTACCCGCAGCCATGCCACTTGCATAGTGACACCCCAGCCTCACCCCCATGTTACTACGTGTACACCCTTCCATTCCCCACACTGCTCAGGTGCAAGCATTCTGCTGCAACCCCCCAGGATCCTTTGCAACCAATATGAACCATACATATAGTGATATACAGTGGAACCTCCCTTATAAGACCTTCAAAAATCATGCAAAATGATGTCTTATAAGGGAGGGGTCTTATAAGGGAGGCAATTTTAATACCTACAAAGAAGGGCAATGTCTCAAAGAAGTAGGTCTTATATGGGAGGGAGTCTTATAATGGGAGGTCTTGTAAGGGAGGTTCCACTGTATACACTGTCAGTGTGACTCCCTTGCTATTCTATGGACTATAAGTTTTGGCGCACCATGGATTTTAATTTGTAGGTACAGCCATCAAAATTTAATTTTTGTTGGTAACACTAACACTGTAACAGTTTCTTACTAAATAAAAATATTTATCAAACTTATATGAAAATCACAGGGGTCTCATTCACGAATAAAAAGTATCACCTTACAGTTATGATCCATATATATATAATATGTGATGCAGCACAGGAAAACAAAGGCTAATGTCGTAAATGATCACTTTTGACTTATTCATATTCAGAAAGGCCAGAGACAACAGATTAACAGGCAAAAAACCAGAATTCATCTATCTCTAAATCTAATAGTTTATTTTTAACAATTTTTCAATCAATCACATCTCTCTCTCTTTCTCTCTTTCTCTCTCTCTCTCTCTCTCTCTCTCTTTCTCTCTCTTGTGGCTGCCCGACTTTAGCCTCCTTTTCCTGTGCTGCATCACATATTATATAAAATACGGGGATCGTAGATGAATGATGACTTTTGATGTGCAGTGAAACCTCACCTGGTGTTGTGTGTCCCACAGGCCAGCTGTACCCGCCCCAGATCCTGGACCAGCCCAACCCTGGCCAGGCCTCAGTGGAGGGGCTGGGGAAGACCATCAGCTGCCGTGCCGATGGCAACCCCTCCCCCCAGTACAGCTGGTTCCATGACGGACAGCTGGTGCCCAACCAGACGGAGTTCACCCTGCGCATCCCCCGCCTGGAGCTGAAGGATGCCGGTCACTACCGATGTCTGGCTAGAAACTCACAGGGCGCCGAGCTCAGCAAGGCCGCCCATGTCCAAGTTGTCTGTCAGTAGTTTGGATACATTCCTTTTAAAAAAATTAAATATCAAGGAATTGTTGTTTGAGGGTGTGAAAATAGTGGGAAAATGTGAGTGTCTATTTGGGTAAAGACATTCTAAGGAGAACTAGACAACAGAAGCTGAGGTCTACAGAGAAGAAACCCAGGGTCTCAATCGGTGTTGGGCCCTGAACTATTTGATTCTTAATCTAAGAGGGCTGATCCGCACCCAAGTAATGACTCCGGGATGTCCTTAGTGAATACTAATATTAGTAATAATAGACTAAATACTGTTTTCACTTTTTTGTGTATAATTTAGAGAACTGCTAATTTAAAGATTGCTGATGGGATTCTTCAGTCTTCAGTCTTCAAGTTCTCTTTGTCATGCTGTATCATAGACATTAAAGCCCACAACCGCAGGATCTGTTAGATTGGCAGAGTGCATAAATGTTCATTTGTAAAATGTTACCATTAGACTTAACTGTTCTAGCACCATGGGCGAATGTATTCTCCCAGTACATCACACTTCACTCCCACCAAATGCGAAGACTGCAAGTTACCTGCCATGTTTTTGTCTATTTTCAGAGCTTATGTCAGAGATTCTTTCCCGTTAAAGCAACACATACTGTGACATAGGCACTTGAAAAAATAGTTATCCCCCTCTTGTCTGTTGAGATGCAATGGATAACCAAGAACATAAAACCCACATGGCACTAGAAGAGTTAAATGGTCGACTTATGGCGATTATTTGACCGCCAGGGGGCAGTCAAACCACTAGGGTTTTATCACGCTATATTCTTAGTTGGGCGTAGTGAGAGAGAGAGAGAGGGTTGGACTCCTCCCTATCTCTCTGAGTCTCTCTCTCTCTCTTTATCCCCAACTAAGAATATAGAGAGCTATGCCACCTGGCGGGCGAAAGAGCCAGCTAAGTCGCTCATTGGACTCTAAATATATAGAGATTCTGTGGATGTTCATAATGAACAAGTTTGACACATTTAGAATGGCAGTGGATTGGGAGACTGGTGCAAGAGGTGTACATAATCTTTAACTTTTTGTTTTATTAAAAAGTAAGAATTATATTTTTGGCAGAAAGGAAACGACCAGCATTTTGTTTTGTTGTTTATGAATTTGATTAAATTAAGAATAAAGATATTCTTAAATATAATGTTGGCCTTCAGTCGTAATAAAGTTAATGCAAAAGTGTTTACTTAACTAGAAGTGGAAGGTCAGTTGATGTGTGAAAAGATTGCTTCATTTTCAAGTGTGTAAATATCAGGCGAGTCTGCACTAAAACAGCAAGGCACAAAAGAGCAAACAAAAAGGAAATGTAGCGATAACTCTTGTTTTACTAGTTTTACATCATGTAATTACTTGATAGTGATTCACTGGTTGATTGTGATTGTCTGGTTGAGAGAAGACACTGAAATCCCCCATGATGGTTGAGGGAAGAAATCCCCTGTGATATTCTAAAAGCTCTTTGTTGCTGTTTGCTGCATGCAGACATCAGAGAAGTGTGCACACAACATTGTGTAACCACGGGTCATGTCACTGTCTTGTGTCAAAGCAGACCATTGTGGAGTGTCCTTCCTTCCCCTAAACCAATATTGAAGCAGCCTGACCTCTGTTGGATTGTGCAGCCGGATATATCGGCAGGGAGGGAGAAAAGAGTAGCGGGAGGGAAGGGAAAGAACTTGGTAGGGCCTAGGCACAGTCAAATCTTTGAGTTTGAATGGAAAGAGTCTGGAAAAATAAATTGTACTCAAACTTTCAAAGCGCCATATTAAGCTAGAACTTTAACTTTGTAAAGTTTGTTACATGATATAGTTAGGTTAAAACTAAAGCTTCAGTTAAGTTTTTTAAATGTAATGACCATGGATGATACCACTCATCTAATCAGGAAAAGCAGGAATCTTTATTTTGTTTGTTGTTTTTCAGGAAATCCTGAAATTGTGTGGTTGATGACATTAATTTATGATGTCTTCATGGTTGGAACTTGGATAGATCTGGTAAATTATTAGGAATTGTTATAAAATCTGGTTTTCAGTTATTTGACAAATGTCTGACGTTAAGCAAAAATCAGTTATGAAAACAAAAGTGTTAGTGATACTGGAAGTTTATTTATAACATGATTATATCACGCTCAGTTGCTGATCCTTTGCTGATAGGCACTGATGGAATTCAGACTGTAATACTGATAGTGGTCCAGAGTCTGTCACTCTGGCCTTGCAGGACTTCAACACACTGGACATTGTATAATGTGTGTGTGTGTGTGTCTGTGTGTGTGTGTGTCCCTTTTTTCTCCCAAGCTCTGAAACTCCGAACTTTATTCACTATTTTTAAAAGTTTATTTGGTATGTTTGCAAGCTTGTTTTTGTCAGATGGCCAACTGTTTTAGCTCGTCAAAGGTTTTAAAATAAACCGAAAATTCGCTGCCACAACTACAGTTTTTTGAAATTTTTATACCGTTGTTGTTTTTATTTATTCAAGTCTTAAATTGTATAACATAGCATAATAATATCATATTGATTATGTGTTAATGTTGGTTTCAGCTCCGCGGCCATTCACTCAGACAGGGCGTCAGACAGTGACGGTGAACCAAGGTCAGTTTGTGACGCTGGCCTTGCCGGACACCAACACATTTCGCATGGCCATCAGCTGGCTGGAAGGGTCAAGCAACTTGCCCACCTCCACTGACCACCACAGCATCACTCTGGACAACGACCTGGTGCTGCTGTCTGTGGACAACAACAACAACAACAAGTCGTATCGCGCCAAGGCCGAGTACTACCCCACCAACTTTGTGGACACCAGCTCTCCCTACGTCGTCAGTGTCAGAAGTAGGTGGATGCGTTTGGAAAGTGTTTGGATGGAAACGGAAATTATGTATAGAGAATTTGGTGTGATTTCAAATTCAATGTAGGTCTTGTAATTTATATGTTTCATTTACAGTGGAACCTCCCTTATAAGACCTTCAAACATCATCCAAAATGAGGTCTTAAATGGGAGGGAGTTGTATAAGGGAGGTAATTTTAATACAAAGAAGGGCAATGTCTCAGAGAAGTAGGTCTTAAATTAAGTTAAAAGGGAGGGAGTCTTATAATAAGGGGTCTTATAAGGGAGGTTTCACTGTATTTTGTTTTACAAGAAAGGACTGGTAGATATTTTCTTTGACAATTTGAAATTGAAGTGAAATCGTAAGTGAAAATGAAGCTTGCTTCTCTGCTAATGCATTGCATATAACTGATGCATGTTTTGTTTATTCTTTGAGTATTTGTCAGTGTCAAACAAATTAAAATGTAGCCTTTTGTTTGAGTTTGCTTTCCCTTGTGTTCAATGCTGTTACATTGGTAGTCAGATTGAGTGTTGTATCAATCACTAACATGATCATTGAACACAGTTTTAATAGATTTTAAGACCTTTCCATGTTTTCTTGTTGCATATGTGCATTATGCAGTCACTGATTTAAGCACTTTATGCTTCTCTGTTGAATGGCATGTTGTTATTTTGTTTTGCTGCAACGTGTATAGTGTGGAGTTATGTACAGTGTAAACGATATTGAGTTCATGTCGATTTATATGTATGATAACTCACATTTATAAAAACATTTATTTCACACTGATATCAAAGATGTTGCATTTGCAGTGTTTTGATAGATTTGACATCTGAAACAATGCATTTTATGTATATTTGCACATAACAGCCACATGGACCATGAGATGCACGTCAAACACTTTGTACATTTTGTTTTCACAATCCCATGAATATAAACTAATGCAGTTTAGATTTTTCCTTCATTCATTTAAAAAGATTTAAAGTAAAGGCAAATTTAAAGAAAATCTGTTGCATAACTTTAAGATAAAGGTTTGTGTACTGGTAAGTCTGTTAATCTAAGAATATGATGTTTTGAATAGGCTTATTTGTTTTATGGTTGTTTTTGATCATTTTTGAAGTAGTTTGAACTGCTTTCATTTTTATCGATAGGAAAACAATTATAGATCTACGAGCACTATTTGCATCTGAAGGTAAGAGCCCAGGGATCATTTTGGAATGGAACAAAAAAGTGGAAAAAAGATTTTGGAAGAAATGATGTAAAGTTTCCATGATTATTAACAATTTAAATGTTCTTATTTTATAACTTGCAACTTACACTTCAATTGCCAGTGAACAAAGCTGATTCGTGTGTTAAGGTTAATATATCGTCGGTGAAATTAAAAACCCTTGTATCTCAAATTTTTTTTTTTTTTTTAGTTAGATGCATTGTCAGCTCTCTAATTTTTCCTGCCACCTTCCACCAAAAGCTCGTATCTCTAACGACTTTCTATATGGGGTAAATGAGGTTGTGAAAATAGAAGAAAAACTCGTAAATCTCAAATTCAGATCTAGTTAAGGGAAAAAACCTCGTATCTTTGTTCTATTCTACTTATTTCTAGTCTAAACAAAAAATTTAAATAATTTTAACAAAATGCAGGACTAAACTCCCATTGTCTTGAACAACATATTCATCATAGTTAATCACTTGTGATAAACGCGGTTAATTTTTAAAACAGTTTTAAAAATTTGTCTCAAAACTACCAAAAATGAGATACGAGGTTTTTGAATTTCACCGACGATATGCTAAAACAGTTATTGGCTGACTTTGAGTTGACTTTGATGATAAGCCTGGTGTACAATGAGCGTTGTTAGCTACGGCTTTGTTCTGTAATCAGATTGTTGTCCCCCTTTGCAGCGGATAACTCCACAGGTACAGTGCCCTCCCTTTGCGTCACAACTGCTCTATGACTTCGCTAATTTGTGTACCATTACTACCAAGCTCCGCTAATTACTGCATCTATAATGATGAATAATAAACTGTAATGTGCTAGTCAACTCTAACTGAGCCTAGGACTCTATTTTAACTTCACACACTATAATAATTGTATACTGTTTTCTTTTTTATCTTCAACTTTTAGTGCTTCTTTTATGTCGTGTGCCTAGCATTGAAACGTCACAATCACTCTTGCTATTGCCTTGACTCTAATTGAAACTGTGCTACTCTAACCTTGTTTTTCAACTGTATGATGTCACGTTTTGGAATATATAGAAAATTGAATCATCATTCTTAATTAACAATATGCATAGAGTACTGCTGTAGCTGGTGCAGATTGCATATTAATGCTTATCGTGCATAACATTTTATTTACTAGTACCATATTTTACGGACTATAAGGTTATACTGAGACCCCTGCGCTTTATAATGTGACTGATAATATAGTCAGAAAATAGAGTAACAAAATCTGAATTTTGTGTTAATATCAGGTGCGCCTTATGCTCCGTAAAATATGGTACTGTGGTGTGCATGTTGATCACCTCCACAGTGCTATTAATGAAAAGTAAATGTATGCACACAGAAAATGTATTTATGAAATATTAGTGGAAATCTGATTGCAGAAAAAAACCTGACTGCATAATATTACTCCATGTATTATTATAAAAATACTCAATTATTTTGCATAATATTGCTCCATGTATTAATATAAAAATACTCAATTAGATTGCATAATATTACTCCATGTATTAATATAAAAATACTCAATTAGATTGCATAATATTACTCCATGTATTAACCTTAAAATATTATATCCACAAGTGTACCACTAAACCGCACAATTTGCCACATATCTAGACAATCAGTAAATCACACTCCTTTATTCCATAGTTTATGTATGAAGCATGCAGTCTGATGTACATCTAACTTTTCTAAGTTTAGAAAATCTGCAAATACCATTGCATGCGTGGTAATGGTATATGTACTAATGTAACCTTTTTCGCGATTGTGCTTTGTAGGCATTGACTAAAGTCTATGCACATCTGTCTATTGGGCAGAGTTTTTTTCTTCTGACTGAACACAATGCACACTTTGTGTGGATTCTCACCTTGTTTGGTGATTCACCAACTTGACCAAGTGATGATACCTTTCAAAATATTTGTTTCCTACTACTTCTGCCGTCTGTGTGCAAACTTGTGATGATTGGTTTATTAACTTAAATTTATAATACAGTATCAGTGTTTATTACTGTATTAGTAGTAGTTGATTAGTGAACTGGATTTAATTGTTATATTGTAACATTACATATCTGTATTGTTAAAAATTCGGGACTTTCCTGGTGTTGCACTGCCTCCGGGCATTGCCTCCAGGATCGTTCCCACCATCTTTATATCTATCATTGTCCCATATGTGTCTGTTCCAGACTGGAGGATGTTAAGCAGAATTTCATCATGAACTGGATTTATTATTATGCATATACCTGATTGTAATGTATAATTTACAGCTGCTGCTAATACATTTACCAATTTCTCTGAAAGTTATCTTTAAAATTATACCTGATGGTGCAATTGTTTGATAATGTAGTACTATCGTTAATTTATTGCTGTATTCCTATTACCTTCAAGTAATTTAGTAATTTGATACCTCCACCCCACCCACTCCTCCTACATTCGTTGTATGCTAAATTATAGTTTTAATCATTCATATATTCATCGATGACTCATAAACTTGTGATCTATTATTTTGATAATTGTAAACACCGGAATAGCTGATGGTGGATAGGAGAAAGAATCAAGGTAGAACATTATTATTCACTGATCAATCATATTCTTCCATTGCTATAATAGGTCTTGATAGTTGATGACAATTCATGTATGTAGAACAATTACTTTACACATAACTCTGCTTCAGTGCTCGTCTCTGTTTCAGTTATTTAATTTTAGTTCTAACAAGTAACATGATCCTCATTGCCAGTTATGTTAACTGCCCATACTAGTTTTTCTGTCGGCTTCTTATCAACTATGTTGAAACAATTTTGTGAACAAAATTGAAATTGTGTTGACTCCTTAAGTCCTTTATAACAGAACTTTGCACTTGATTGCACTTTTTGATTTCAGATTATTTTACTTTTTAGACAAACTGAAACTGAATTCAATTCACAAAAGGTGTTTCATTGTATCAAATGTACTGTCCTGCATGCTTACCAGTTAAGTGTGATTTTGATTCCAGATAACATTTAAAAAAATCAAATTTGTTCACTAGTTGTGTGTGAAGATTTTGTGGCGTGATATAGTTTTAAAAGGAATGTCCTATTAAATCAAAATGACAAGAATTTATAGATTTTTGAAAGGTGGTGGTGGTGGGTGATTTTAACATTTTATTCATTAAGTTACTTGCTATTTTAAGACTGCCATGTTTACTGATTTATACATTTATTGTTGTATGTGTAGCAAAGCATGTTTTCGAAAGACTGACTCAGAATCTTTTAGAAATAATAACAGCATGATCTTTACGGAGAATTAGATCTCCTTAAGTACTCCTTAGTGAAAGTCTATTGTGAATACTCAACATAGAATCATTTGCTGTATTCTGTGTCATTAACATAGCATAGATAATTCAAAACATGCAGCATGTTCATTTCTTAACTATGATCTCTTGTTTTGCATGGTTTACTTTATATGTTTAGGCATGTCACTCACTCAAGTGATCTACCAACTGAACTTTGAAGGAAAGTTCTGATGGTAGTTTGTTTTTTTAAACACTAAAGTTCATATTTTTAGTTTGAACTACGTTGTATTACTTTTTTTGTAATGCATATTAATATATTATTCTGTTTCTTGTAAAATCTTTCCTTTCACCTTTTCCTCCCTAAGTTTAGAAACACAAAGAAAATCATTTGAAATTTATCATTTATGTTCTGGCATTTACAGAATTATCATATGTGTTGACTGTTATTTATGCCCAGTTGAGATTATAGTTGAATTTATGAAAACAAATTATAAGGAATTTGACGAATAAAAATATTGGCCATTCCTATTTCTTTATTTGTAGCATAGGAAAATTTGCAAACCACCAATACAATTAAAAATAAAAAAACTCAAGATACAAGAAGAATGATAGGGCATACAAGGGCCACGAGGCCCATATCAAGCCCTTATCACTACTGCTTGAATGATTTTAAGGACATTAAAAATAAAATAGCTAATAGTAATAGGGCCATTTTTCACTGACATTGTTATTTAGAACATGTATGTGTCCATGTGTGCTTGCGACTGTGTGAAATAAGATAACGAGAGACAAATAATGGGATCAACAGAAGAAGAATGAGAAGCAGAGACAGGGAGGAATGGTGGCCTGGGAATGTCTTCTACTTTGACAGTTTCACCTAACATTGTGCACATGTTTCCAGTATTATTAATGCCTGTGGGTATTTGAGCATGGACATTTTTGTTCTTAACACAAGAAATTCTCATTTCTGTAGCCATTGGGAGTATTTTTGTTTCTGTCAAGTTCAGTTGGAAAAAGTCTCTTTATGGCCCACTACATGATGTGGTTGGATCCTCTGTGCTGCTCTGACGTTAATGCTTAAGTTAAGGCTGTCGTGCCTGTGCTGCTTCTCTAAACAGTTTTGTCACGCATCTCCCCATAATATATTTTGTATGGATGTCACCTTTTTAAGATTCTGATTAAAAAAAAAGAAAACTTTATTCATTGTGTTTTTATCAGACTTTAGGAGATTTCAGGAGATCTGGATTGCATTATGGTCAAGTTAGCTGTAATACTGATGACAAATTCTCCATTGAAAATAGTCTGGGGTTTTGTCATTTTACGGACGATGGGTTGTGGTGGTGTTTCAGAGAACCCCCCCCCCCCCCCCCCCCCATACTCATCAGTCGAGTATCATTTTGTATATATTTATATTGTTGTGATGATTGTTGTTTAAAGGATTGTTGTGATGATTGTTTGTTGGGTTGTTGTGTCGTAACAGATCAGAACAATCCCTCCACCATCAACCCTGTGATAGTGAAGCCACCAGAGGACACACAGGTCGATCTGAGGGGCAATGCTGAACTGGAGTGTATCATCAACGCCAGGTAAGTGTGGTATAGTGTAGCACAGCACAGCACAGCACAGCACACAGGTCGATCTGAGCAATGCAACTGGAGCATCAGCCAGGTAAGTGTGGTATAGTGTAGCAGCACAGCACAGCACAGCACAGCACAGCACAGCACAGCACAGTATAGCCTAGTGCTGTGAAGCCACCAGAGGACACACAGGTCGATCTGAGGGGCAATGCTGAACTGGAGTGTATCATCAACGCCAGGTAAGTGTGGTATAGTGTAGCACAGCACAGCACAGCAATGCTGAACTGGAGTGTATCAGCACAGCACAGCACAGCACAGCATAGCACAGTATAGCCTAGTGCTGTGAAGTCACCAGAGGACAACCAGATGAACCCCAGGGACAATGCTGAACTGGAGTGTGTTATCAACGCCAGGTGAGTGTGGTATGGTAATTAGTATAGCACAGCACAGCACAGCAGCACAGCACAGCACAGCATAGCACAGCACAGTATAGCCTAGTGCTGTGAAGCCACCAGAGGACACACAGGTCGATCTGAGGGGCAATGCTGAACTGGAGTGTATCATCAATGCCAGGTAAGTGTGGTATAGTGTAGCACAGCACAGCACAGCACAGCACAGCACAGTATAGCAAGTCACCAGAGGACACACAGGTCGATCTGAGCACAGCACAGCACAGCACAGCACAGCACAGCAGCACAGCACAGCACAGCACAGCATCAACGCACAGCACAGCACAGTATAGCCTAGTGCTGTGAAGCCACCAGAGGACACACAGGTCGATCTGAGGGGCAATGCTGAACTGGAGTGTATCATCAACGCCAGGTAAGTGTGGTATAGTGTAGCACAGCACAGCACAGCACAGCACAGCAGCACAGCACAGCACAGCACAGCACAGTATAGCATAGCACAGTATAGCCTAGTGCTGTGAAGTCACCAGAGGACAACCAGATGAACCCCAGGGACAATGCTGAACTGGAGTGTGTTATCAACGCCAGGTGAGTGTGGTATGGTAATTAGTATAGCACAGCACAGCACAGCACAGCACAGCATAGCACAGCACAGTATAGCCTAGTGCTGTGAAGCCACCAGAGGACACACAGGTCGATCTGAGGGGCAATGCTGAACTGGAGTGTATCATCAACGCCAGGTAAGTGTGGTATAGTGTAGCACAGCACAGCACAGCACGCATAGCACAGTACAGCACAGCACAGCACAGCACAGCACTGGCATCAGCACAGCACAGCACAGTATAGCCTAGTGCTGTGAAGCCACCAGAGGACACACAGGTCGATCTGAGGGGCAATGCTGAACTGGAGTGTATCATCAACGCCAGGTAAGTGTGGCATAGCACGGCACAACACAGCACAGCACAGTATATATAGCCTAGCACTGTGAAGCCACCAGAGGACACAGGTCGATCTGAGGGGGAAAGCTGAACTGGAGTGTATCATCAACGCCAGGTGGCAATAGTGTGCAAACTACAATACAGCACAGTAGATCACAGTCAGTAAAGGACATGGCAATGCAATGCATTGATGTTCAGTACTGTGCAGTACAGTGCAGCATCAGTACAGTGCAGTACAGTACAGCACATCAAAGCACAGTACAGTTCAATACAGCGTAGCACAGCATAACACACTACAGAACAGCATATCACAGTACAGTACAGTACAATACAGCACACTGCAGTGAGGCATAGTACAGCACATCAAAGCACAGTACAGTTCAATACAGCGTAGCACAGCATAACATACTACAGAACAGCATAGCACAGTACAGTACAGTACAATACAGCACACTGCAGTGAGGCATAGTACAGCACATCAAAGCAGCAGTACAGTTCAAACTTCAATACAGCGTAGCACAGCATAACACACTACAGAACAGCATAGCACAGTACAGTACAGTACAATACAGCACACTGCAGTGAGGCATAGTACAGCACAGCACAGCACAGCCATGCACAGTACAGCGCAGTACAATACAAATTTACACTGGTGTTCATGACTGCAGCACAGCGCAGTGCAATGCAGTCAAATCAATAATCAGATGATTCCAGCTCACTCTTATTTGCTGTCCCAAATTTGGGCCAAAGTCAGCCATTGATTGAAAGCATCAGGATTCATTGCAGAGGAGTAGACTAGTGCTTAGTAACTGTTATACTATTACTTTAACTTAGTAATACTAAGTATTAGAGATAGAACAAGTGTTAAAGAGTCAAACCTGGTCAAAACAAGATTTCTGACCAGCTAAAAGAGGGAAAACACGTGAAACACGTGATTTTGACACGTGACCTGGTGGGTCTTTAAGGAAACGTCCATTACTGTTCATACTTTTGATCTTTTTCTGTCAGGCCAATGACGGATTTACAAATCAGCTGGTACAAGGTGTCTAGTGACGGCACCAAGACGCAGATTGTGCGTGACGGCACGCAGTTCTTCCTGTTTGAGTTCAACCGGCGACTGCGCATCAGCAACGTGAGGAAGGAGCACGCGGGCACCTACCTGTGTGAGGGAGAGCTGACCACCACTGGAGTCACTGTGGATGCCTCTGCCAACCTCACTGTGCTGGGTGGGTGGACATGTTGTGACCTTACACTTTGTCTAGTTTTCATTTTGTGTTCAGAGTTCTGTAAGGACATGAGTATATATGATAATGGAACAAGGGCAAAAATTGTATCAGTTTAATTGTAAAAAGTTCTCGTTAAAAGATATAAATGAAATGAGTACTGAAGGTTTTCATAAGTTATGCATTTATTAAAATGGAATTCTTGATAATGAAAAAGTCAAATTTATTAGTAAAAAAATGAATTTCTTCAACAATGTAAAATGAAACTTTCGATTTGAAAGAGAAAAGGTTGACATTTTGAACGTAAATTTGTCACTATTTATAGAATGAAACTGACCACAGCTAGAAAAGGAAACTTAGCATTACCGTATTTTTCAGACTATAAGACCATACTTTTTCCTCCAGACTGAGACCCATGCGCCTTATAAAATGACTAATAAAAAAAGTAAAAAGAAACACAATAACAAAATCTGAAATTTCTGTCAAATTTTGGGGGTGCGCCTCATAGTAAGGTACATCTGATAGTCCGAAAAAGACAATAATCTCAATTTGTCACAATTATTTGTGTTAAATTGTGGAGAAAAGTAGTGAAATTGTTCCAGCAGTTATTGTTGTTTTGTGAGTACAGAGACTCCTCTGGTGAGCAGAAACCAGGTGACGCCGGTAGAGAGGGACTTCAGCCAGTCCCTGATGCTGGTGTGCTCGGCCCAGGGCGTACCCCCACCTCGCCTAGACTGGTTCTTCAACGGGGCCAACATCACCACATCCCCTTCTGCCAGGTGAGAGAGAGAGAACGAACGAATGAATCTTTTTTAGTGATGGTTAAGAATAAGCACAGGGCTTCTTTACATCTTGCCATCAGAAAAGAGAAAATGCAAAAACAACTCATGAATACAGTACAACATTAGCTAAGCAAATCATAATGTAGACAAAAAAAGCAGGGAAAAGTACATGAAAATACCAAACAAACAACACACACACACACACACACACACACACACACACACACGCACACACACACACACACACACATGTGGTCGCGCACACACACACACATCTCTTTCGGATAAGCAACAGTTGAGTATGTAGTAGTTATTCTGTAGAATTGGTCTGTAAAAGATGTGTTAATGTATCTGAGCGTATAACCTTTTGTGCCCCCATTTCCATTTTAATATGTGGCACAATATGTTGATATGTTTTGCTTTTCATAAGCTTTCCACTGTTTACTGTAAATATTGATCTGTTCCGTGTTTCTTTGTTCTATGTAATTAAGCAATATGGTTTGTGTATTGTGCGTGTGTGTTTGCATTTTGTCTTTGTTAGATGGCTTGATGAAAAACCCCATGTATGTTTGCTTATTCAGTGTCCATCTCTAAATAAAATTTTGACTTGACTTGACACACACTCACACATACACACACATACACATCCACATTAACAAAAGTCGAAAGTGGAGAGAAAGAGAGAGAGAGACACAGAGAGAGAGACAGAGATAACAACACAAAGAGACAGAGACAGCGCACCTGATTATAATATAAGGCGCACCCCCCAAATTTTACACAAAATTTAGATTTTATTATAGTTTCTTACTATGTTATCAGTCACATTATGAGGCGCAGGGGTCTCAGTTGAGGAAAAAAGTATCACCTGTAAAATACGGTAGGTGTTCCAGGTGGGGATGGATGAAATGAGCATAAATTCATGCATTTTCATATGGCTTTCCATGTTGTTTCAGACACACCATATTCAGCAACGGCAGCCTACTGATCACGGACCTAGATCTACCAGACGCGGGAAGATACCAGTGTTTTGCCTCCAGCACTGCCGGTGAAGATTACTACGCCATCACTCTCAAAGTCAACAGTCAGTATTGATTACAACTCTTCTTCACCCTTATTTTCTCTGTCGGAATTGTGCTGGAGAATTGTTTGCTCAAGTATTTTTATTGTGTTAAGTCTAACTTAACTTTTTCGCAACACGCTGCTATAATACTAGCAACGCCCGAGTTTAGCGTTGCCGACACGCTGCTAGTATGTTAGCAACAGGCAAAGTGCCCCTGAGGCCGACAGTGTGTGGCTGCTTTCGACTCATTCAGTTAAGCACACAAAAACAAGTTTAAATTTTTTTTGTCATTTAAAAGATTAAAAATACATCGAAACCACTATGCAAAAATAAGGTCACTGTGACTTCAGATTTTTAAAGAGAATTTATTGAAAACTTCAGATTTTTAAAGAGAATTTATTGAAAAGGGCCAAAATCGGGTGTCCTGGAGGAATTTCTACTCCTTGACTGCAGTGTCCTGAGGGAATGCGGACCAGCAAGAGGGGTTGTGTTGAAAGCATTAAGAAGATATTCTGCTTGAGAAATTTTTGCTGAAATATTTTTGTTTATTTCTTGTGTATTGCTTGAAAGCTATGAACAGGTTTTGATGAAATTTTGTGACATGTTCTACTAAGTCCTTTCAGTTTTGGTATTATGTGCAATTGTGATTACACTGATAACTAACCTCCATGGATGTGAACTGCTCGTTAACTAGTTCAAGACTCAAAGAGCTGTTTGATATACTTTAACAGCTTCAAAATTGCCTTATGTTATAAATAATGTTCTTCGGTTCATTTGTGTTGTGGTAGTGCATTTTTTGAAAGCTACCTATGCAAAAGTTGCTTGTATCTTTGATAAACTCTTTGATAAACTGATGAGAACTTTGCTGATTATGTGCTGTGTGTGCATAGTGCTCTGCCCCAATTTGTGAGGCCTAGGACACTTTGATGCATGTTTCTACTGCGTGTGATCAGTGTGTGTTATGTGCATATGTTCTGTGGGTTTGTATCTATATCTTTGTGTTGTCGGGACAGGTGCCCCTCCACATATTGTGAGACCCCCAGACAACCTGACCATCATGGAACATTCTTCACACCAGGTTATACTGTATTATGTGTCATATGCGTGTCGTGTGTCTGTTAGTGTGTATGTGTCAGGTGCCCCTCCACAGATTGTCAGGCCCCCAGACAACCTGACCATCATGGAACATTCTGACACCAGGTTATACTGTATTATGTGTCATGTGTGTTGTGTGTCTGTTAGTGTGTATGTGTCAGGTGCCCCTCCACAGATTGTCAGGCCTCCAGACAACCTGACCATCATGGAACATTCTTCACACCAGGTTCTACTGTATTATGTGTCATATGCGTGTCGTGTGTCTGTTAGTGTGTATGTGTTAGGTGCCCCTCCACAGATTGTCAGGCCCCCAGACAACCTGACCATCATGGAGCATTCTGACACCAGGTTATACTCTGTGATACGTATGTGTGTGCAGTGTATATGTATCATATATGTTGTGTGTGTCAGGTGCTCCCCCACAGATCGTGCGGCCCCCAGAAAACCTGACCATTATCGAGCAGTCTGACGCCAGGTTCTACTGTGAGGTCACCGGAGCACCCACCCCTGCAGTCACCTGGAAGAAAGGTGGGTGTAGTAGCTGGAGGCCTGCTGACATGATTCACTTCTTTACATGCACATGGCTAAAAGTAGCTCAAGAGTGCTGAAATCGGGATTTTTTTTGTTTTTTTTGCTGTCCCATCTTCTGAGACGTACAGTGGCATTGTTCTCACGCCGCTCATTCCGAGTGCCAACTCGCAGCCACACCCCGGCTTGTTCAGGTCGCAGAATCCGAAACCAGCAGTCCAAGGGGAGCGAATGTATGTTAGGCCGTCAGGAGGCAACCAACCGAGGAGACACTGCACTGCTGCTGAGTCACTTTGGTGGAGTTCAGTGGAGCCTGGACACCTCTACTGAGCCCCTTACTGACGACAATATGTTAGTCGCGGAGCCAGCGTGAGTGAGGTTCTCCTCAGAGGGCGCTGCCACAACCATCCACCGACAGCTCCCCAGAACATACTGATCCCCATGACTGTGACCAGAACGCACCAAGGGCATAAACTGGATTGGCAATCTTGAGGTCACCATGAGGGGAATGAAAGAGTTTATTGGAACAATCTTCAGGAATTGTCATCTTGTCATCATTGGTCTTAATAAGACAGAAAAAGTGTTGCCTGCTGGCATTGATGGACAGAAACATGATCACAGACAAGCAATATTAACACCCCAACACCCCAAAACACAAACATACATACACACTAGAAATATGCAGCCACCACCTCAGAAATGGAGACATGTTGCTCAGGAAATGGGGAGATTCAGAGACCATTGAAATGTGTCATTTCAGGAATGAGATCATTCGTTCACTTTCACCCTGTCCTGCATGTGTGGAAGCTTTTTGTTCAGGCAATCGTGTGTTGGATTGCTGTACCGCACTGCAAGGTTCTTGTTTGTTGTTTCTTGTTATGGTATCTTATGTTGGAAACATTGCATTCTGATTCATGTTACCATATTTTTTGGATTTCAAGGCGATACTTTTCCCCTGACTAAAATCCCTGTGCCTTATAATATGATGAATAGTAAGAATAAGAATAAAATAGTAAGAACATATCGATGGCTTGGAATCAAAACGGACTATCTTTAGATAGTCCATTGACGTATTATTGAACCTTTTACAAAAACTAATAACTTGTATCAAACAATGACTGCAAGGGGGTTTTGCTGTTTATATTTCTGCAGTCTTTTTTTTATGCAAGTTATTAGTTTTTGTACTATGTTCAATAATATGTCAATGGACTATCTAAAGATAGTCCGTTTTGACTCCAAGCCATCGATATTGTAACAATCTGAATTTTGTGTATGATTTGGGGGCGCTCCTTATAGTCCAAAAAATACAGTAATGTTATGACTGAATATCATTATTGTTATTATTATCTAATGTGATAGATTATCTTTTGAATATGTTTGCAGTTACTGACAGTGGAGAAGAAGAAGTAGTCTACGGGGGTTCGTTCCAGAAGTACTCTTCCTACCTCCTCATCGTTTCGGTGCAGAAGAGTCACTCAGGGGTCTACAAATGTCACGCTCTCAACATCAAGGGGGAGCAGTCTGCACAGGCTCATCTCACTGTTATCAGTAAGGGATTGTCTCTCCCCCCCCCCCCCCCCCCCCCCCCCTATTTTCTGGACATTTTGATCATTTGCTTGCTGGATTAAAAAAAATGAGGATTGTTTGTATTGTGTCTGAGTGTAAGTTTAATGTAGACAATGATTTAAAAATTCACAATGTTCGTTATCTCCTCTCTTGGCCTCACTATTTCATTCTTTGATTAACCAAACTTCCTTTTGAGGCTTACCAGTTTGTTCTGTGTTGTGTGTTGTTTATGTGTAACATATTCAAGGTTAGAAGGCTATGCCACTCTTGGACATGTGTTGATTTGTTTGTATGTTGTCCTCTCCACCATTGTTGATGTGTACTGTGTGGGTGAGGGTCATAAAGGCGAACTTGGCACATTCTTTTTTGAGAATGATGCTTTGTTTGTCTCACTTTGGTTCTGACCCACACACTGCTAGGTGATTGGTATCGTAATCAACTTTGGTGGAGGGGAGTTAATTAGAAAGAGAGTATTCACCCTTCAATTTTGTCTGTAGTGTTGTTTTTTCTTGGTCTCATAGAAAGCAAGAACAGATATGTGACCCGGCACCACGAAAGGGACATTAAGTGTCAAACTGACCATTCTGAGAAAATTATACAGTTGGAAACTTCAGACAATTCTGTTTCTAATGATGCAAGAACCATTCTTGTATCTTTTTCAGTTCCTGGGTTATGAGCATTTAAAGTTAGTAGCGTGAGCGTCGGCCATTTTGAGAAAACAGTCTAAAGTCTAGCCTTACTGAAGAAAATGCACTGACCAACTCGTTTTAAAGCACTTTTAAGACCATTTAGAGATCACTTTAAAGATTGTTCTTTATAATTATGAAAGATAATATGTTAGAGAACACAAAAATACCAATAGCTCAAAATTGACCAAAAAAATAGATTTTTGACTTTCAAAGCCTGTTGTGAGAATCTAGCCCAGCGACTTAATGTCCCTTTCGTGGTGTTGGGTCACTTATATAATATCGCTTTCCAGAAATTAAACTATTGCTAGCAAAATTAGTCAACTTCCTTGTGTTGGACAGTTGATCAAGGCAAGATGCATCATGTAACAAAACTGTTACGAAACAATTTGCAAAGATAAATCACCAGTGTCGCTAATTAAAAAAAACCCAGACATATATTTGACCTGAAATGACCAAAATATTGAGTTTTCCGTTTCTCATGTGAAGTGATCTTCTTCTTCGCCTCAGGCAGCCAACTTCATCATGTTGAAGATTCTGCTGCACTTTAGGGGGTAGTACGAAAAGGAAAGAAAATAAGTTCAGCAAAGATAGGGTAGATAGTGAAGTGAAGTGATATCTTCCGACATGTCTGAAAACTGATTTTTAATAATTGGAATGAATTATTTTCTGTTTTTGTCTTTCCCCGCACAGCCAAGACTCAGATCATCCGCCCCCCCCAGAACCAAACGGTGATCATCAGCTCTCTGGTGCGCTTTGAGTGCGGCATCACCCAGGACGACCATGCGCAGCCCGCCTGGCATTGGTTCTTCTACAAGAACGGAGAACTTGCCAGGGAAAAGCTACTCTCCGCCACGGGCCGGTACCAGATATCAGGGGAAGGCACCCTCACTGTGTTCGGAGTGTCGGCTCAGGACATTGGGCTGTACAAGTGTCACGTCATTTCTGCCGGCGGCAATGACAGCCGAGTGGCGTCGCTTAATGTCATCGGTGAGTGGAGAACTAGGTGGCTAAATGCTGTAGATTATACAAAAATAGATTCCTTCACAAATTGATGTGCTGATGTTACTGATATTGTTGTTGGTATGTGTGTGTGTGTGTGTGTGTGAGTGTGTGTGTGTGTGTCTTTGGGTTCGTGCGTGTGTGCACACCCTAAACTGGTTGTATTGACTTTCAGAATGCTAGTTTGTGTTTTGAGTCATTTTGTTGCTGAGAATCAGTGAGATTAGTTAAGGCTATCTGTGACGTTTCTTGTGCCTGTAGATGTGTAGACGTTTCCCATTGTTTTACTGTAATCACCGGGAGATAGCCTGTGTGAAGAATATCATTCATCAGTGAAGGGATACATTGTTGACGTGTATGTTGATGTGTAGACGTTTCCCATTGTTTTACTGTTATCACCGGGAGATAGCCTGTGTGAAGAATATCATTCATCAGTGAAGGGGTACATTGTTGACGTGTATGTTGATGTGTAGACGTTTCCCATTGTTTTACTGTTATCACCGGGAGATAACCTGTGTGAAGAATATCATTCATCAGTGAAGGGGTACATTGTTGACGTGTATGTTGATGTGTAGACGTTTCCCATTGTTTTACTGTTATCACCGGGAGATAGCCTGTGTGAAGAATATCATTCATCAGTGAAGGGATACATTGTTGACGTGTATGTTGATGTGTAGACGTTTCCCATTGTTTTACTGTTATCACCGGGAGATAACCTGTGTGAAGAATATCATTCATCAGTGAAGGGATACATTGTTGACGTGTATGTTGATGTGTAGACGTTTCCCATTGTTTTACTGTTATCACCGGGAGATAACCTGTGTGAAGAATATCATCCATCAATGAAGGGGTACATTGTTGACGTGTATGTTGATGTGTAGACGTTTCCCATTGTTTTACTGTTATCACCGGGAGATAACCTGTGTGAAGAATATCATCCATCAATGAAGGGGTACATTGTTGACGTGTATGTTGATGTGTAGACGTTTCCCATTGTTTTACTGTTATCACCGGGAGATAACCTGTGTGAAGAATATCATTCATCAATGAAGGGGTACATTGTTGACGTGTATGTTGATGTGTAGACGTTTCCCATTGTTTTACTGTTATCACCGGGAGATAACCTGTGTGAAGAATATCATTCATCAATGAAGGGGTACATTGTTGACGTGTATGTTGATGTGTAGACGTTTCCCATTGTTTTACTGTTATCACCGGGAGATAACCTGTGTGAAGAATATCATCCATCAATGAAGGGGTACATTGTTGACGTGTATGTTGATGTGTAGACGTTTCCCATTGTTTTACTGTTATCACCGGGAGATAACCTGTGTGAAGAATATCATCCATCAATGAAGGGGTACATTGTTGACGTGTATGTTGATGTGTAGACGTTTCCCATTGTTTTACTGTTATCACCGGGAGATAACCTGTGTGAAGAATATCATCCATCAATGAAGGGGTACATTGTTGACGTGTATGTTGATGTGTAGACGTTTCCCATTGTTTTACTGTTATCACCGGGAGATAACCTGTGTGAAGAATATCATTCATCAGTGAAGGGATACATTGTTGACGTGTATGTTGATGTGTAGACGTTTCCCATTGTTTTACTGTTATCACCGGGAGATAACCTGTGTGAAGAATATCATCCATCAATGAAGGGGTACATTGTTGACGTGTATGTTGATGTGTAGACGTTTCCCATTGTTTTACTGTTATCACCGGGAGATAACCTGTGTGAAGAATATCATTCATCAGTGAAGGGATACATTGTTGACGTGTATGTTGATGTGTAGACGTTTCCCATTGTTTTACTGTTATCACCGGGAGATAACCTGTGTGAAGAATATCATTCATCAATGAAGGGGTACATTGTTGACGTGTATGTTGATGTGTAGACGTTTCCCATTGTTTTACTGTTATCACCGGGAGATAACCTGTGTGAAGAATATCATCCATCAATGAAGGGGTACATTGTTGACGTGTATGTTGATGTGTAGACGTTGCCCATTGTTTTACTGTTATCACCGGGAGATAACCTGTGTGAAGAATATCATTCATCAGTGAAGGGGTACATTGTTGACGTGTATGTTGTGTACAGAGCTGCCTCGTGCGCCAACCATCACCGGAGTAGTGCTGAACAACGCAGAGAAGAACAGTGTGACTGTGACATGGAACAAAGCCTTCAATGGAAACAGCCCCCTCATCAAGTACATCATCACCTACCGCCAGGAAAACCCCAGTGAGTATGATGATGATGATGGTGATGATGATGATGACGATGATGATGATGATGATGATGATGATGATGATGATGATGATGATGATGATGATGATGATGATGATGATGATGATGATGATGATGACGACGATGATGATGGTGATGATGATGATGACGATGATGATGATGATGAAAGAACAGTATAACATTGCCTCTGTCAGAAGCTTTCAACGGCAACCTTCCCCTGGCCAAATGCATCATCACAAATTGCCAGAAATCTGAGTGAGTGAACACTGGCTGACTTTGTATCTTAGTGTTGAAATCACACACCAACAATGAAATAACTCACTAAGTAAACTTTGGACTGTTAGGACTTGGGTAAGTTGACTTTCTGTCAAAATAGGGTTCACTTATGTCTTCCTAATTGGACAGGACGACAGACTCTCTTGCTGAAAGGGTCAATTCTATTCCTTGAATAACTTGATTCTTTGACAAGTTAATATTTTTTGGGTCTCAAAACAGTTATGCTCGGGACCCAAATTACACCAGTCATACATTTGATTGTGTTAACTGTTATGATGATGATGATGATGATGATGATGATGATGATGATGACCGATCCTTTCAGACGGGAACAATGATGGTGTGGGGTGGGAGGTGTACCCAGGCCACATCGCTCCGGATGCCACATCCCATGTGGTGTCCAACCTCAGTCCTTCACGGTACTACCGCTTCCGCATCTCTGCCGTCAATGCCGTGGGTGAGGGCAACGCCAGCCAGCCCATGCCCAACCCCCCCATCAAGATGCCCACACAGCGTGAGTGATAGCTTGTGTTGTTTTGTGTTATGTTTTGCATTGAGGCATGGGTGCTACTCTTTCATTTTTACACTGATTTCAGTATTTTTAATTTTACCAGAAACTGAACTTCAGTTTTTGTTTAATTCATCCCCCAAAAATATTTGACCACAAGCGATTTGGGGCATTTTGAACTTAGTCTAGTTGTTCTAACTTGGAAGTTTACAAAGGCAATGTAATAATTTTACAATGCTTATCAGACTCAAACTGTCTCTGTCTATCATTCTAACTGTCTGTCTGTCTCGCTATATCTCTCTCTTAAGTTGCCCCCCTGAATCGTCCGACGGGGCTCTGCCCCTGTACCCTGCCAGGGCCATGGGTCCTTGGACCCCTGCCTTTCATTTTTTTTTCATTTTGGGGAGTTGCACCCATGTTAATAACATCTCTGCCATGAATTCCGTGGGTGAGGGCAACACTAGTCAGCCCATGCCCAAACCGCCCATCAAGATGCCCAACACACACACACACATCATGAAGATGTTCATACAGCACAAATTGTGTTTGCTAGTAGTACTTCACAGGGCTTTTGTTTTAAACAATCGATCAATACTTTTCTCATGCGTGAATATTTTCTAGCAAGTTTGCTGATTTCAGTGAAAAGTCTTTAATAGAACTTGGTGGAATTTTTGTTTGTGGCTCAAGCCACAAACCTATAAATCGCTTTGTCGGTCTGTCGGTCTGTCGTTCCAAAATTGTCGCACTTCAAATCGAGGCTACATTTCTGGCCGCTCTTTAAAATGATGTATTTTAAAAGCGTACAAAATAAGCGTAAACATACGTAATACAGACACTACAACAGACACGACGAGTATGCGGTGCTCTTTTGATGAGTATAAGTAGGATACATAGTTTTAAATGTTTTCCAAAAGATATAAAAAGTTACGAAATGGTGCAGAGATAACATTCTGGTTTACAGATTAAAATTATTGAAAATCCAGGGGAGGTAACTCATGATTGGAGTGGTAAAAATAGACCGGGTGCCACAAATTATTGCGATTTCGCGCTTGTTTTTATTTGAGTAAAAAAGAAATTTTGGGGATGAAAACACTGATGAATGAAAACCCTGGAACACCCAACTGCAAGCCAGCAGAACATTGAGAATGTTTCGTAATTTGTCTTTATTAAGATACTGTTCTGATCTTGTGCGAGTGCTGTCTATTCATGGCATATCACATCTGCAAGAGACAGCTATAAAATGAAAAGTACAATAAATAAAACAAGAAATAGTGATGGTAAGTTGTTTCTTAACAGATCCAATACTAACACCCGCAAACTGGTTTTTTTACTAACCGTGTTGTTCAGATGTGGAATAATCTACCAATTAACATAAAGAATGCACCTAACATTAATGAACTCAAAAATCTTTTTGATGAAAATTTGCAAACAAAATTTAAAAGTTATGAATAAACAAAGCCATTCTTAAAAGTTTTTTGTTTGATTAGTTTAGTTTATGGAGACGCAAACCACCTTAACCCTTTCACCGCCAACGTCGCATTATAGCACCACAGTGATTTAACACCTATGTCACTAAAAGGCATCAAATTGGGGTCTGTTATCCAAAGACCCTGTTGGCTTAGTTTGGGGAAGTAAGGATAGACCTTATTTTATATATCATTTATATGCCACAGAAGAATCCCCAATACTGCAGATGGATTTTGTTCTCTACCCAGGTAACTGTAATAGCAAATTTTGGCTGAAATGTGGCTGGCGGGGAAAGGGTTAATCAAAAAAAAGAAGAAGAAGAGTCAAATTCATTGAGAAAAAAGGTCCGCGAGGCCTATAAATAGCCGTATGTCTACCTACCTACCTACCTACCTGTAGCTGGCCCTTCAACTTAAATGCGTCAAGCTGTGCACTTTCCTTCCCTGCGCATCTGCACCTGTGCCTGTGTTGCGTTGTGCAGCCCCCAGCAGTCCCCCCAGGAACTTCTTCTGCACCCAGGGTGGTCAGAAGGAGATAGTGGCCACGTGGGACCGCCCCGAGGAGGGATCCCTGAACGGAGACCTGGAGGGCTACATCATCAAGTACAAGGTGCACGCCAGTTCCTGATGCACACTCTGCTTCTTCTGTCTGCTGGGAATGTTTCTGGGTTCTTCTGTCTGCTGGGAATGTTTCTGGGTTCTTCTGTCTGCTGGGAATGTTTCTGGGTTCTTCTGTCTGCTGGGAATGTTTCTGGGTTCTTCTGTCTGCTGGGAATGTTTCTGGGTTCTTCTGTCTGCTGGGAATGTTTCTGGGCTCTTCTGTCTGCTGGGAATGTTTCTGGGTTCTTCTGTCTGCTGGGAATGTTTCTGGGCTCTTCTGTCTGCTGGGAATGTTTCTGGGCTCTTCTGTCTGCTGGGAATGTTTCTGGGCTCTTCTGTCTGCTGGGAATGTTTCTGGGTTCTTCTGTCTGCTGGGAATGTTTCTGGGCTCTTCTGTCTGCTGGGAATGTTTCTGGGCTCTTCTGTCTGCTGGGAATGTTTCTGGGCTCTTCTGTCTGCTGGGAATGTTTCTGGGCTCTTCTGTCTGCTGGGAATGTTTCTGGGTTCTTCTGTCTGCTGGGAATGTTTCTGGGCTCTTCTGTCTGCTGGGAATGTTTCTGGGCTCTTCTGTCTGCTGGGAATGTTTCTGGGCTCTTCTGTCTGCTGGGAATGTTTCTGGGTTCTTCTGTCTGCTGGGAATGTTTCTGGGCTCTTCTGTCTGCTGGGAATGTTTCTGGGCTCTTCTTTATTGGAGGGGGGGCGGGTGGGGGGGGTTGTATTTGGCTGCTTTTCTGCTTTCCTACTTTTATGTCACGCTTTTCTTTTATGTCACGCTTTTCTTCTTTTATGTCATGCTTTCCTACTTTTATGTCATGCTTTCCTACTTTTATGTCATTTTCCTACTTTTATGTCATGCTTTCCTACTTTTATGTCATGCTTTTCTAGTTTTATGTCATGCTTTCTTTTTTCTACTTTTATGTCATGCTTTCCTACTTTTATGTCATGC
The DNA here is from genome assembly GCA_017654935.2 of Phymorhynchus buccinoides. Lineage (NCBI taxonomy): Eukaryota > Metazoa > Mollusca > Gastropoda > Neogastropoda > Raphitomidae > Phymorhynchus > Phymorhynchus buccinoides. The sequence continues at coordinate 101,558,385 of CM065680.1, forward strand.
TTTCCTACTTTTATGTCATGCTTTCCTACTTTTATGTCATGCTTTCCTACTTTTATGTCATGCTTTCCTACTTTTATGTCATGCTTTCCTACTTTTATGTCATGCTTTCCTACTTTTATGTCATGCTTTTCTACTTTTATGTCATGCTTTCCTACTTTTATGTCATGCTTTCCTACTTTTATGTCATGCTTTCCTACTTTTATGTCATGCTTTCCTACTTTTATGTCATGCTTTCCTACTTTTATGTCATGCTTTCCTACTTTTATGTCATGCTTTCCTACTTTTATGTCATGCTTTCCTACTTTTATGTCATGCTTTCCTACTTTTATGTCATGCTTTCCTACTTTTATGTCATGCTTTCCTACTTTTATGTCATGCTTTCCTACTTTTATGTCATGCTTTCCTACTTTTATGTCATGCTTTCCTACTTTTATGTCATGCTTTCCTACTTTTATGTCATGCTTTCCTACTTTTATGTCATGCTTTCCTACTTTTATGTCAGGCTTTCCTACTTTTATGTCATGCTTTCCTACTTTTATGTCATGCTTTCCTACTTTTATGTCATGCTTTCCTACTTTTATGTCATGCTTTCCTACTTTTATGTCATGCTTTTCTTCTTTTTAGTTTTCGTTTTCTTCTTTTATTGTTTCTTTTTTCCCCCCTCTGTATTCTCTAAATTCTCTCTCACTTTCTCGTTGTCACCCCTCTTTCTGTTGTCTTATTTTGTAGTGTGATAACATACATGCACTTGGGTTTGTTCATTACTTGGTGTGTGCTAACGACGAAGAAAAGATGAATAAATCCCATGTGGTAATGCATAGCCGTAACCATATACCTTCTTTTTTTCTCAATGATTTAACATGTTGCAAACAATGATCTGAGAAAATCATATACAGTAGACCCCCTCTTTTAAGACCTTCAAAAAATCGCGGAAAATCGGTCGTAAAAGAGGGGGGTCTTAAATCAGGGGTGACCAAAACAATGCACTCAGTGACTCACTACACCGTATATGACGCACAGCACATGCATACACTAGAACTAAAACATGCTTTCTCCGTCATTCTTGAATGAAACATCGCGGTCTAGCTAATATACGAAAACGAGCGAAAACGGGCTAAAACAGAAAGTGTGCTCGCGGCCCGTGTTGCACTCACACACAAACTACACATAACAACAGTACAGACCTAATTTTCGCCATTTTACGCTCTGGCAGTTCATTTTCAATCACAGTTTGCACACACGGAACTTTTACCGCGCATACAACTCGGCTGACAAAATGGCGCCGCACACACCGCAAATACGAAATCACGGCAAACGCTAATGCGCCAGCTGCTTTCATTTATCGGATTTTGTGTGTTGTTTGCATTCAGTGAGTTTCAGTGCACGCACTAACGCTGATTTATCAGTTTGATAACGGAAAGGAGCTGCTTTTCAACTTATTTTTTGTAAAGTGAGACCATTCACTGAGTTCCAACTTATGGAGTGTGACCGATCACCTAGTTTCAACTTGGGAGTTGACTTCGCATTTAGGCCTACGTTTGCACAGAGTTCGTAAAGATCGACACGATCGCGACCGTTTCAGTTCAAACTTTGATCATAAACTGCTCAGTGATGACACATGTGCATGGTGACATTTAGTGGTCAGATCGTGATATTGCTGATTAAATTCTTCAATTTCGGCATGAGAACGGTTTGTTTTTACCGAGATTGACCTAACAACAGTGGTACCCCAGCTGTGCGTCGGCTCGAACTGAGGCCGAGAAGGATAGATATCATCGTTTTTGCGACATAATTGTCAGAATGTGTTGCATCGGTCGTAAAATCAACAAGATTTACGGTCGCAAAACGCGTTAGGGGGGGAGTCGTAAATGAGGAGGCAAGTTTAGAAGAAAAACGATCCGTCATTCATATTTCAGTCGTAAAAGAGGGGAGGTCGTAATTCAGAGGGCCGTTCGTGAGGGGGTCGACTGTACCATATTTTACGGACTATAAGGCGCTACTTGTTCCCCAGAGTGAGGGCCCTGCCCCTTATAGTGTGACTAGTACAGGGATGCATCTAGAGCGCGGCATTGCCGCAAAATTGTTGATGTTCCCGCAAAAATTAAATATGCTGCGGGAAAATCACCCCAAATTTTGTGAAATCCCGCAAACGAAAAAATCGTTTGAAAATAACTTGTTCGGCACTAGGCCTAGATTGCGTGGCTGCGTGGGCTGTACCGAGTCTGCATTTCCTTTCGACAGTAAAGAACGAGCATTTTGATTGGGTCTTAAAAATAGCATAGCCAATCAACGGCTTTCTCTTTCATTTACTATTTCCGGGCACAGTGTAAGCGAGCCCGCTCAAAAATGGCATCGCTTCTGGATTATTTTACTGTGACTTCTAAAAAGAAAGAAAACAGTGCGACTGTGGAGTGCAACATTGATCAACAGCCTTGTTGTTCCTCATCGGCAGTTAGTGATGACAACGGGGAAAGTTCATCAAATGACGAAGCATCGGATCAGGACTGTGATGTCACTGACGATCCCATTGCTAGTAGTGTCGCTCCACCACCTTTCAAAAAGTGAAAGCATGAGTTCATGGAAAGTTGGAAAAAAAGCAGACCTTGGCTAGAATTTGACAGCGAATCAAAAGCAATGTTTTGTGACTGGTGCTTACCAAGCAAAAAGAACAATGCGTTCACCACAGGTTGTAAACATTTCCGCACTACATCCCTTGATCGACACGTTGTTCTACCTAGTCACAAAGACGCAGTGCAAGACGTTTCACTCAGAAAAGAGTTTGAGGCATCACGGAAAACTGCTTTTGAAAAAAAGTCTGATTCGCTAACAAGAGCGATTCACAGTGTGTACTGGATGGCAAAAGAAAACATTGCAACAGCAAACTACAGTTCCTTGTTGGATTTTCTAGATTTTCAAGGAGTGGATGTTCAAAGCATGTCTGTTGGTAAGAATGCATCGTATCAATCACGAGCTACCATTGAGGAATTTCAGGTATTGATACAAATTGATTGTGTGTGTGTGTGCATGCCTGTGTATGCGTGTGTGTGTGTGTTTGTGCGTGTGCATGCGTGTGTGTGTGTTACCCCCGCCCCCCTGGTGTAGAGTGGCACAGTGGTATCGCGTTCGCTTCGTGTCAAGTAAACCCGAGTTCGAACCTGGGTACAGGGGATTTTTTCCTCTCATTCTGCACTAGGCCTTAACGGTCTGAACGTGGAGTCTTTCGGATGAGACGATAAACCGAGGTCCCATGTGCCCATGCACTTAGCATACGTTAAACCCAGTGGCAACGAAAAAGTTGTTATTTGGTCAAAATTTACTCCCCCCCCCCCTCCCTCATCAGTGACAAAAATCGCATGCAAAAAAAAATTCTAAAAAAAATTGGGTGGCGCGCCTCTGGCTGCGACGCGCTCTCCAGGTGGGAGCAACCCGAATTTCACAGAGACGCCTCTGTGACTATAAAGTACCTAATACCTAATACTATTTCCAGATCCCCCCAAATTTCCACACCAAGGGGGGCAATGCCCCCCAGTTTAGAAATTTCTAGATGCATCCCTGCTAGTAAAACAGTAAAAAAACTGTAACATAATCAGAACTTTGTGTAAAATTTGGGGTGTGTGCTTTATAGGCGGTAAGATGCGGCATTTGTAATGTATTCCCTGAAATAATTCAGTTTTGTTGTTGACCTTTTTCAGGTGTACAACCTGGACATCGACATGCAGGAGATCGACGTGGACTCCCAGAGCAGTCGGTCCTACACCATCCAGTATTTAGTTGCCTACATCCAGTACGAAGTCATCATCGCCGCATACAACGAGGCCGGCACCGGCGCATTCACAAACCCATTCTTCGTCTGGACCCGCGAAGGTGTCCCCACCGACTCTCCCAAGAACCTCGTGGCCGTCGCCACCAACTCCACCATCGTCAACCTCCAGTGGGATCCGCCACGGCCCAGTGAGATCAACGGTCGTAACCTTGGTTACACGATCGAGCTTTCCCAGAACGGCGTGCCGTTTCGCAGCTTTTTCGTGGAGCCTGGCCCTGGGAACATCGAGGCTCGGCAGGAGACGGACATTGAGGGTCTGAAGAAGTTCACGGAGTACTCCATCAGAGTTTCCTGCAGGACCACGCCGGGGCTGGGCCCCTACAGCTCCCTGGTGGCTGTCAAGACACTGGAGGATGGTCAGTGGCCGGTTGTGTTAACTTGGAGGAGGTGTTGCTTCCTCTTTGCTTGTATGTCCGTCTCTCTGTCAACAACTCGGTCAATGTAATAGAACAGCAAACACTGTCGATGACATTGCAAATTTCCGATTTATTTCGCAATCCTTCCTCTAGCAAGTAACGGAGAGAGCAACTTATGACACTTTACTTTTTAGCTAGCTGATGTGCTTGATTCTTTGTTGTATGTGATTTGTGTTGGAAATTCATGTGTCTTTGTAGTAGTAGTAGTAGGCCTCCTTCGGTCGTTGCCGACCATGGAAATTGCGCCCTTATATCTAGGGGCCCTGTCTTTGTACTGTGCAAGGTAAGGGATGCTATGCTTGTGCAGGTAAGAAAATATGTGAGCAATGAATTTGTAGTGTGTTTGTGTGTGTGTATGCATGCGTGTGTGTGCTCAATACCTAGCCAGATCCATGGCCTAAACTTTGACAACATTGAGAAGTGTTAGCAGGAAGGAGCCCTATGTTTTTCTTTTTTATTACCATGGTATGATTTGTAAATGAAGCCCATCCTACAATCTGAATTAGTCTCTAGTCTCAAAGTGTCAGTAGGATGGAGCCCTACGTTTTGCTTTACTGTTACCATGTTACCATTTGTAAATGAGGCCCATCCTACAATCTGAATTAGTCTCTAGTCTCGAAGTGTCAGTAGGATGGAGCCCTACGTTTTGCTTTACTGTTACCATGTTACCGTTTGTAAATGAGGCCCATCCTCCAATCTGAATCAGTCTCTAAGTGTCAGCAGGAAGCAGACCCACGTTTTGCTTTACTATTACCATGGTATGATTTGTAAATGAGGCTCCTTTGTGTGTGCAGTACCAGGGCCGGTGCGCGACTTGTACTTTGACAACGTCCAGGACGAGTCTCTGCGTGTCAGCTGGCTGGAGCCCAGTGAGATCAATGGTGTGCTCAAAGGTGAGGCTCACTGACAGTAAGAGCAGTTCTAGCTGTGTGTATCTCATATTTTACTAACATATGTACTAATTGATGCACATGGAGAGAGGGTAAGATACTATCACTGAAAATTTGTGATGTTACATCATTAGTCTATCCATCTGAACCCCAAAATGTTTACTAATGATGTTTCCCTTTACTTTTAGGCATAAAACTTGCCGTTGTTTTTCTTTTTTGGTACAATGAAGTAACGACTAAATCTTATTCTTGCCCAAGTAACAAAGCGATGCTATAAATCACTTGTTTCAGCCCCCCCCCCCCCCCCCCCCGCTCCACTGTCCTCCTCAGACCCCAAACATTACTTCTATTCTTTCTAGTTTTCTACTGCATGTATCTTTCATATGCTGCTTTTTTTTATGCTTCAGGCTACAGATTGAAATATGAGAAGAAGAAGAAAGCAGAGACGCTGCGGACAGTGAATCTGCCGTCATCTGAAACGTCCTACACCATCAGAGGCCTGGACCCTGTGACTAACTACACCATCTACGTCACTGCCTACACCTCTGTGGGGGATGGGGAAACTGTGTCTGCCGACATCAAGTCTGGGGTGCCTCCAGGTATCGTAATTATCATCATCATCATCATCATCATCATCATCATCATCGCCATCATCATCATCATCATCACCATCACCATCATCACCATCTACGTCACTGCCTACACCTTTGTGGGGGACGGGGAAACTGTGTCTGCCGACATCAAGTCTGGGGTGCCTCCAGGTATCGTAATTATCATCATCATCGCCATCATCGTCATCATCATCATCATCATCATCGCCATCATCATCATCATCATCACCATCACCATCATCATCATCACCATCTACGTCACTGCCTACACCTCTGTGGGGGATGGGGAAACTGTGTCTGCCGACATCAAGTCTGGGGTGCCTCCAGGTATCGTAATTATCATCATCATTGCCATCATCATCATCATCATCATCATCATCATCATCATCATCATCATCATCATCATCATCACCATCATCATCATCACCATCTATGTCACTGCCTACACCTCTGTGGGGGATGGGGAAACTGTGTCTGCCGACATCAAGTCTGGGGTGCCTCCAGGTATCGTAATTATCATCATCATCATCATCATCATCATCATCATCATCATCATCATCATCATCATCATCATCATCATCATCATCACCATCATCATCATCACCATCATCATCATCATCATAATCATCTTCATCATCACCATCTATGTCCCTGCATACACCTCTGTGCGCCTCCAGTTATAATGATTATCATTGGTTTTATGATTCTTCTTCTTCGATCGCTCAGACAGTTTCCTGTCAATTATGAGCGCAGATGTGTCATGCTACCGTTATGCGCCTTATTAAGAAATAGTTAGGCCCAGCAAGTCCGACTTCGGCAAGAGGAAATCTTTTTGAAAGTGTCTTGAAAAAAGGCAGGAATGGACCGGTAAGGCAGAAAGATAGATGACAGTAAGCAAAGGGAAAAGGCAGAGTCAAAGAGAGTGACAGATTAGAGGAAGTTACATTATCTTCATCATTATCGTCATCATCTTCATCACCAGCAGCAGCAGTAGCAGCAGTAACCGCAACAGGAGCTATATCCCTGTCTTTACCGCTAAGGTCATTAAGAGATTGTGTCCACTAATATTAACTTCTAGTACTTTTTATTCTGCGTTCCCAGGCCATATGGCAGGTATGTGTCCGTTTTTCAGTTTTCATTGATCTCCCTGCTGCGTACAGCCAACACATTCCGATTTTGGAGGAGCTCAAAGGAGAAAATTATTTGGAAGATTATTTTGAAAAAAAGACATGAGAATGGGCCAATAAGCCAGAAAGATAGTCGATGATAGAAAGCAAAGGAAAAAGTCAGTCAAAGAGAGTGACAGATTAGAGGAAGTTACAAGCACATAAATTCCAGAAGGTGGAGGAACTATTTGTACGAAAGACTCTCCGGTATTCCCCATATGGATGCATGAGGCATCCATCCACTGCCCCAACAACCAGGTATTGTTGTCATCTTCATCGTCAATATTTTCATCATCTTCATCATTATTTTTGTTATCAACATTAATACAATCGTTATAGTTCTTTTAATAATAAATTGCTATTTTGTGAAATCCATTCTGATTGGTTGCAGAGCTGCCCCAACCACCAACCAGACTGGGCTACTCCAACATTGGTGCTCGCACCGTCCTACTCCAGTTCTTCCCCGGCTTTGACGGCAAGACTTCCATCACTCGCTGGATCGTGCAGGCCCTCACCCCATCCAGCACCGAATACAAGGAAATCTTTTCCATCTCGGACCCCCCGGCCAGGGAAATCTGGGTGCAGAACTTGCTGCCGTACACCAAATACCAGCTGAGGATCATCGCGGAGAACATTGTGGGGCAGAGCGACCCCAGTGAGCTCACCAGGCAGTTTGAAACGATGCAGGCTCCACCGGGGGTACCCCCTGGAAACGTCACTGTGAGACCGCTCAATGCTACAGCTCTCAGGATCAGCTGGAGCGTGAGTGATATGTGTCTGTTCATCCCTTTCTGCCTGTGTTTCTTTCTGTCTGTCTCAGTCTTATCTATGTCTCAGCTGGAGTATCATTGAAGATTTCCATGGATGCAATTTGTGACTGTTGTCTGCTTTGATCTTTTGAACATTGGGTTAAGATGATATAATCGTGTGAACAAGATAGTCTGTTTTCATTACGATTATCTGAAGGAAAGACTTACCTGAACATCGATCTAAAGCATTTGTACATGACTACATGCTTATCCTTTTGGGAACATGATTGGGTTTTAGTAAGAATACAAAAATGGTCTGTTCCAGTCAGAACCCCCCCCCCCCCCCCCCCCTTTTCTCCTTTTTTGCTATGTCTTCTCTTTCAATTTGTCTCTGTCTCTGTTTCTCTGTTTCTCTGTCTCTCTCCCACACTTTGTCTCTTCCCCGCTCGTCCTCTCTCCCTCTCTCTCTGTCTTAACTGTATGTGTGGAGTCAATTTTCCTCACAGCCCATCCCCAGCCAGGAGTGGAACAAGGAGCCCTGGGGCTACAAGATCGACCACCGCATGTGGAGCATTGAGCCCAAGGATGCAGACAACCCATCCTTTCTGTTTCTCTCTCTCTCTCTCTCTCTCTCTCTCTCTCTCTCTCTCTCTCTCTCTCTCTCTCTCTCTCTCTCTCTCTCTCTCTCTCTCTCTCTCTCTCTCTCTCTCTCTCTCTCTCTCTCTCTCTCGCTCTCTCTCTCTCTCTCTCTCTCTCTCTCTCTCTCTCTCTCTCTCTCTCTCTCTCTCTCTCTCTCTCTCTCTCTCTCTCTCTCTCTCTCTCTCTCTCTCTCTCCCTCCTCTCCTCCCTCCCTCCCTCCTCCCTCCCTCCCTCCCTCCCTCCCTCCCTCTCTCCCTCATCTTTCATTTCATACTATGTCTGCTCACAGCCCATCCCCAGCCAGGAGTGGAACGGGGAGCCCCGAGGCTACAAGATCAACTACCGCATGTGGAGCGTCGAACCCGAGGACGCAGACAACCCCTCGGTGCAGCAGGCCCAGTGGAGCTCCGTGCAGCTGGAGAACGGCCTCAACATGGACTCCTTTATCCTCAGCGCCCTGCAGGAGTGGATGGACTACGAGATCAGGATGGTCTCCTACAACGATGTGGACACCTCGCCCTACTCCTCCACCACCTCCGCCAGGACCAGAGAAGCCAGTAAGTTATGGGGTCTTCTTCTTTGTCTTCTCCTTCCTAGTCTTCTTTGAGATCTTCTCCTACCTATGTCGACACCTCTTCGTCTCCTCCACCACCTCTTCAGGACCTTCCCAGTAAGTTCTTCTTCTTCTTTGTCTTCTCCTTCTTAGTCTTCTTCGTCTTCTCCTTCCTAGTCGTCTTCTTCGTCTCCTTCATCTTCTCCTTCCTAGTCTTCTTCTTGTTCTTGTTCTTGTTCTTCTTCTTCTTCTTTCTTCTTCCTAGTCTTCTTCTTCTTCTCCTTCATCTTCTCCTTCCTAGTCTTCTTCTTCTTCTTCATCGTTTCTCCTCCTCCATTCTGAGTTCTCTGCAGGAGTTATTACCAGATCAAGATGATTGTTTTTTACAATGTCAGCACTTTGCCTTACTGTGTTGCCACCACCTCTGCTGGGACCAGAGAAGCCAGTGGGTCGTAGGATTTTCCTCTTCTTTTCTTCTTTCTTCTTCCTCCTCCTCCTCCCCCTTTTCTTCTTCATTCTTGGATCACTGCAGACTGGATGGATTAAAGTTGATTTTGTGCAATGATGTTGGAACCCCTCCTCCTCCTCCCCCCCCAGTCCCAAACCCAACCCATCCTTCCCTGCTCCCCCCCTCCCTAATCGTTCGCCCCCCCCCCCCCCTCCTTCCTTGTCCCCTTGTAGCTGACCATCTGGGCAGCCATTCATTTGGATTATAATATTTACGGAAGCCCCCTGTTATAGTATCATAATCTTCAAAATGTTGAAGGAGGATACTTATTGAAAGAAGAAGAAGAAGAAGAAGAAGAAGACTCTGCTTTAGTCTCCAGACACTTGCGCCAGGACCAGAGAAAGCAGTGAGTGAACGCCTTGAAGTTGAAAGCGGAAAATAGAATGAAAAACATCAAAATAAGGTCTAACGCAACATGATTTGTTTGTTGTACAATAAAGTTGGAATGCTAAGTTCTTTTCACAACCACTTCTAGTAGAAGCGGAGAAAGCAGTGGGTGAAGATGGGGAACAGATTTGAGGAGACTTGTGGAATGTGGACCATCCCCCAGTCATTGCGTGTCAATGCTGGGTTGTTTACTGAAGTCCCCTGTGAAGTTATGTAAATTTGATGCTTTGTTGACGTTGATGTTGATGTGTCATGTCACCAGCACCCAGTGCCAGTCCCCAGTCATTACTGGTCAATGCCGAGTCGTCCACTAAAATCAAGTGGTGTTGATGTTGATGTTGATGTGTCATGTCACCAGCACCCAGTGCCAGTCCCCAGTCATTACTGGTCAATGCCGAGTCGTCCACTGAAATCACGGTCAAGTGGTGTTGATGTTGATGTGTCATGTCACCAGCACCCAGTGCCAGTCCCCAGTCATTACTGGTCAATGCCGAGTCGTCCACTGAAATCACGGTCAAGTGGTGTTGATGTTGATGTTGATGTGTCATGTCACCAGCACCCAGTGCCAGTCCCCAGTCATTACTGGTCAATGCCGAGTCGTCCACTGAAATCACGGTCAAGTGGGACCCTGTGCCAAGACTGGAACAGAACGGGCAGATCCTTGGATACAAGGTGACACACATCATGAGCTATTATGAATGTAGAGTCTTTGTTGGTCAGTCTTTCTACCTGTCTGTCTGCCCCTCTGTGAAGAGCTTTAGTAGAAACTGGTCGGTGAAGCAACAAGTGCTGAACTCAATTGAGTCACATACAAAATGACATAGTTTCTCCCTCAGATCGCATTATTGTTTGTCATTTTCTAAAAATCGCCAAAATTCAAATTCACATCATACAAACATGCAACGTGTACCGAGTGGAAGATAAATCAGTATATTTTTGGAGACTTCTTACTTCGAACGAGCGAGCCGCATATATTTCACAATGTAAATAATCTGATGAAATGCGCTTCGTCAGGAAAACAAAAACTTCCAACTCCACGGGCTGACCACTTTGTTATGATCTTGATCTAGTATCACAAAGCCACTCAAGTTTTGATAGACTTGGTTTAGTATATAAATAAAAAAGGATTGTAAAAAGCATGATATAAACAATAAACATAAACATTTGTTTATTTAATGTTTGAATAAAGTAAGCTATATGGTCGCTGCCATATTGAATGAAGCAAATTCGAAGATGATGAGTACTTCAATTTAAAGAAGTAAAAAACGAAAATAGGACACACTGGAGACAGTCTAAGGGAAGCAACTACAAGGGGAAGGTCTCAGGATTAATAGGAACAGCAAGTTATTTCCCTTTTATTGGGTTTCACAACAGTCAAAACTGTCACAATATGTCGGAAAAAAAACCTCCGACGTGACTCCAAAAGATTGAAACAGTGTGGGAATGACGTCTCCGACATGACTCCATCGAGTTAAACCTGTTGCGTTTTCAGTGAGTAAATTCATACACATTGGGCTAAAACTGCTCATGTTTCACCGCAGTTGGTGATGTGAAAACATGAAGGTGAGACGTGATTGCCGGCCAGAAAAATAGTCGAAAAAATGCTACCATCATTCTTTTTGCCATACAGGGTGAAAGTTGAGAAAAAAAGTAGCCGCTTGTAAATCGCAAAAAAACATTAACTTGATGCATTTATCTTTAATACATACAGTTTTAAACTGAGGCAATTCAGAGCAACTTAATTTACTTATATACTTTTTATATGATCTCCATTGCACTTTTTCAGCACTTGCAGTCTGACTTCTGTATCTTGTTGTGATTTGTTTATTTTTGCCATGTGCTAGCTTTTAGTTTTAGTGAATATTAACTCATTCAAGTCGTTCCGGCCATATATGTCCAGAATTAATAGATAGCTATCAATTTGATGCATTTGCTTCAAGGGAAGTAAATCTGTGCACTTGGTCACTTCTAAACTTGCCTCGCTCCCTTAAACCACAATTTTGCCTCTGACTTTGCTTTTGTAGTGGCTTGTTGTGGGGAAAACAATCAGTGTAGAGAGTTTCTATATAAAGTCTTTTTCTGTGTAAACTCTCTATATATAAATGTCTGATCTACCACTTCCCTATGTCTAAACCTGAAGTAAAAACCCGTAATCTTCTTTCATTTCTCCTTTTGTTTATGTATGTTTTGTTTGTGTGTATGGCTGGAGTGATTTGTGAGTTTTTTTAATAATTCAAAGTCGTTGCGATGCGAATGAGTTAATGTGTGCAATACCAATGATGTGCCAGGTGCTGTACACGCCCTACGGGGAATCAGACAACCCAACGTACAAAGACGTGCAAGGCAAGGACACGCTGGAGGTGACCCTGACTGGGCTGAGGAAGTATGTGTGGTACACCATTCAAGTACTGGCCTACACACGCATGGGGGACGGGAAACTCAGCGCCAAAGTCAACGAGAGGACTGATGAAGATTGTGAGTTGGGGAGAGAGAGAGAGAGAGGGAGGGAGTGAAAGAGAGAGAAAGTTTGGGAGTGTGGAGGATACCATTCAAAGGGAAACTCAGCGCCAAAGTCAATGAGAGGACTGATGAAGATTGTGAGTTAGAGAGAGAGAGAGAGGGAGGGAGGGAAAGAGAGAAAGTTTGGGAGTGTGGAGGATACAATTCAAAAGGAAACTGAGCGCCAAAGTCAACGAGAGGACTGATGAAGATTGTGTTGAGTTGTGTGGAGAGCGAGAGAGAGAGAAGGGAGGGAGAGAAAGAGAAGGGAGGGAGTTTGGGAGTGTGGATACCATTCAAAAGGAAACTGAGCGCCAAAGTCAACGTGAGGACTGATGAAGATTGTGAGTTGGAGAGAGAGAGAGAGGGAGGGAGGGAAAGAGAAAGTTTGGGAGTGTGGAGGATACCATTCAAAAGGAAAGTCAACGAGAGAACTGATGAAAATCGTTAGTTAGAGAGAGATAAAGAGGGAGAGGAAGCTTGTGCGTGGGTCTGGTACACGATTCAAGTCCCAGCCTACGCACAGGGGATGGAAAACTGAGCACCAAAGTCAACAAGTGGACCGATGAAGATCATTAGTTAGAGAGAGAAAGAGGGTGTGTGTACATTGTACGCATGTTTCAATTCAGTGAAACATTGACTTATAAATTATGAGAACAAAGTATTTGTTAATCATTGTTGGAAGGATTTAGACACATGCCATTGTAATAATTTTCTTCAACAAATGCTGTGATTTAGTGCGCAGAATGTGAATAATGGCATGTTTCCAAACTCTTTGAACTATTCCTCTGTGGTCTGTGAAGACGTTGAAAAGTGTTAACTAAACGTCCTCTGCACTTAAACAGGGGAACACATCCGGTCTTGGGTTGTGTTTAACTCTTCTAGAACCATTTCCTTTTGGACCTTCTTGGTTGTCCGTTGCATCTCAACTGACAGGAGGGGGGCAACTGTTTTTCTGAATGCGCATACGTTGCTAGAACAAAATCACTGACATAAGCTCTAAAACTAGACAAACACATGGCAGGGTACTTGACAGTGAATGCCTTAGGGTTTGGTGGGAGGGAAGTGTGATGTACTGGGCGAATGAGGGCGAGCAGAAAAATCCTATCACTGGTGTGTATCAAATCCAGGCACATTAGCTTGTGAAGAGAATGTGTCAAACCTGAAAGCCGCAATGCATGTGTTTGCCTCTAGATGCACACATTTTTAGTTTTGTGCATTAAAATATTGTAATCTTCACACAGTAATAAGTAAACATTTGTGGCCTGGTTCAGTAAGAACTACAAACATGTTGATAAAGGCGCATTCACCATAATATCCAGTAGTTTTGTTTTGTCTTGTGAATAAAATAACGTCACTTTACACTTGTCGTGTAGTTGTTTGTTGTATGTTCCAGTGACGTTGCAGTCTGTTTCAGTTTTTTAATTTTATTTTACAAACATGATTGTGTATTCCACACAGTGCCTGGGCCTCCCATCATCATCTACTTCCCCAATGTGACCTACACGTCGGCCGTGGTGGTTTGGAGCGCGCCCAGTGAACCCAACGGCATCATCACCGGCTACAAGGTGTCCTACCGCAAGCAGGACGAAGCTACGCCAGAGAGGGAGAGCCAGCTGGGGCCCGATATATATGAATACGCCGTGGAAAACGTGCTGGAGAGGGAGACCTACTACATTTTCTCTGTCACCGCTCAGACCAAGCTGGGCTGGGGAGAGACTGCCAGTGTGCCTGTGCTGACTATGCTGGATAGAGGTGAGGAGGGAGGGAGGGAAGGAGGGAGAGAGAGAGGGAGGGAGGGAGGGAGAGAGAGACAGACAGACAGACAGGCAAACACACTTTCAGACAGAGTGAGGGCAGAAAAGGGAGAGAAAGGGAGAGACTGCCAATGTACCTGTGTTGACTATGCTGGATAGAGGTGAGAGAGAGGGGGGGTGGGGTGGATGGAGGGAGAGACAGACGGATGAACAGGGCAGAAAAGGAGAGAGAAGAGGATGAGAGTGACGGAGAGAGACAGACAGAAACAGATGGATGTGAGAGAGGAAGGAGGGAGAGAGAGAAACGGAGAAAAAAGAGGTGATGGAGAAAACAACTAAGTGTTCACTTGTGTTTTGTGTTGTCGTGACATGAATTCTGTGTGACCTGTTTGTTTTCTCTGATTATTGTTGCTGTGAAATGACCAAGCCATTGCCCTGTGTCAGATCGTCCGGAGCAATGGCCCACAGTGGGCAGCCTGCAGGTGTTTCTGCTTGTAAAAAGCATGGCCCACTTAGTGAACAAAACAGTCTTTCTGAACATTTCAAATGCATAAAATTAATGTAAAATGAAAGAATTGTATTTTGCATTGAAGCTATACAGTGTATACTGTAAAATGCGGACTATAAGCCACTATTTTCCCTCAACTTTGGCCCATGCGGCTTATAGACTGATGCGGCTTATATGTGGATTTTTTCCATTCTACATTTATCAGTATAAAATCTGTTTCTGACCTTATTCTTTAGCCTATTTTGAGCTTCTTTAGACTCAAAACGGGTTTGGGTAATCAATAAATTTAAATCTGTTGTTTAAAATGTCAGATGCTCATGTTCTGATAGGAGAATTTCTATATTTGTGTTGGTTTGTGCACATACAATGTTCTCTGCGGCTTATAAACTGGTGAATAAATACTTAATATTTTGTCAATTTAAGGGATGCGGCTTATATACAGGTGCGTCTTATAGTCCAGTTTTTGCGGTAATAATCTCACTATTGTCCGTTTTCCAGATCGCCCGGAGCGTCCCCGGAGGCCGACGGTGGGCAGCTTGCAGGTCCACTCCAGGAACATCACCATCGCCTGGCAGCCAGGGACAGACAACTACAGCCCAGTGCGCAACTTCACCATCCAGTACAAGATGGGGGACAACGACTGGACCACCTTCCCACAAACTATTCCCCCCACCGCTACGTCCTACACTGTTACTGGGTTAGTACATTGTGTATCGTATTAGTACTGTATTGTATTGTATTGTGTTGTATCAACTTCACCATCCAGTACAAGATGGGGGACAACGACTGGACCACCTTCCCACAAACCATTCCCCCCACCGCTACATCGTACACTGTTACTGGGTTAGTACATTGTGTATCGTATTAGTACTGTATTGTATTGTATTGTGTTGTATCAACTTCACCATCCAGTTCAAGATGGGGGATAACTCCTGGACCACCCTCCCACTAATCATTCCCCCCACCGCTACGTCGTACACTGTTACTGGGTTAGTCACTTAGCCAGTGTGCTGATGTTATGTTGCATTTTATGGCTTCTTGCAATTTTATACATAGGAAATATTTACTGTCAACAGGCAACCTAACATTGCCATCACTCTTGTCAGCTTTTTTCTGCTTATTTCTTTCTAAAAGAATCTATTTCAATGGCCATTTACAATCATGTACAACTTCAGTCAGTCTGTCAGATGGTCACAATACTGAGGTTCAACTAGGTATTTTAGACATAATTTGTGAGGGAAAATGGTGCCTGAATAAAGCTGGAATATCATTCATGTTATACTAATATTATTGCAAGAACTTTTTCTGAACGTATTATGTGCATGAGGATTCCTGTTCCCACTGTTGAGTCATGCTTCGTGTACTATATCGTTTGATTAGAGTTACGGGAATAAAATAATTGGATAATTTGAAGTCATTGTTTGTTCCTGTGCAGACTGCGGCCTAACTCTCAGTACCGGTTCCGTGTGGCGGCCACCAATGACATCGACACCAGTGACTACAGTGAACCTTCCGTGGAAGTGCGCACACAGTCCGACAGTAAGTCAACGCTGCGTTTCACATGTCTTGTGCACTTTGTGATGGATACAGTTGTGAAGGGGAAAAAACAAGTTGCATAATCTTACAGTAAGTCAACGCTGCGTTACATGTCTTGTGCACTTTGTGGTGGATAAAGTTGTAAAGGGGAAGAAAACAAGTTGCATAATCTTACAGTAAGTCAACACTGCGTTACATGTCTTGTGCACTTTGTGGTGGATAAAGTTGTGAAGGGGAAAAAACAAGTTGCATAATCTTTCACACTGTTGCTAAATTGTGTGAATGAGTTAGTAGGTTGTGAAAGTACATAAAAAATAGGCAATGTTAAAGCTGTGACTACATTCTGTTTCACATTTTCTAACCTTATTTTACCAATGCTGTAGAATCAACCACCAATATATTTGTACCACAGCTATTCTTTGAGCTCGTCAGTTGAACATCATCCTTGTTTTCACCATAAAATAAGTTAATAATCACATCAGCATATTGTTTACAATCAGATGTGTGGTAGCTAGAGGTGTATTGCCATCAGGTTCTTGAGTAAAGTGAAGGATGCCTAATTTTAATAAAGCTTGTGAAGTGAGGCCAACTGACGTTCAGTAGGGCATTTGCCACGTGAGGACGACCTTGAAATTCACAGTTGAATTTAGAGAGTTGAATTAGAAAGGTCAGCATAACTGGGGCAGAACGAGTACGGGCAGATTAGTAGTCTAGTATAGAGAACGAACACTCGTGGCAAATGCCCTATTCAACCTTTGTGTTGTTTGTTTGTAGAGCCAGACGGAGCTCCACAGAACCTGAAGGTGGTGGCTGTCACCAGGACCTCCATCAGAGCTTCATGGCAGGTAGGTCTCTCTCTGTGTGTGTAGGGTCTGTGACAATCATCAGTAGCCCTCTGCCTCTAGCTGGAGCGGAAGGGTACTGTGATCATTCCTGTCTTTTTGTTTTTCTTTGTCTGCATAATATCTTATGCAGAATCACTTCAAGCTTGGTATGGTGGTAAGTTGCCTGGGACCTAAGGCTGATGTGTCCCGTCAAGCAGCTGTCGCTGTGGAGGGCGTGTTGCCATACTGGGCAGCACCTTTGTTTGAAATGAATGGACAGCCACCGACCCAACAAGAGGTTCATGTTAAAAGGACAGTAACTTTGTTTGAAATGAATGTGGACAGCCACCGACCCAACAAGAGGTTCATGCTAAAAGGACAGTAACTTTGTTTGAAATGAATGTGGACAGCCACCGACCCAACAAGAGGTTCATGCTAAAAGGACAGTTTGTTTGAAATGAATGTGGACAGCCACCGACCCAACAAGAGGTTCATGCTAAAAGGACAGTAACTTTGTTTGAAATGAATGTGGACAGCCACCGACCCAACACGAGGTTCATGCTAAAAGGACAGTAACTTTGTTTGAAATGAATGTGGACAGCCACCGACCCAACAAGAGGTTCATGCTAAAAGGACAGTAACTTTGTTTGAAATGAATGTGGACAGCCACCGACCCAACAAGAGGTTCATGCTAAAAGGACAGTAACTTTGTTTGAAATGAATGTGGACAGCCACCGACCCAACAAGAGGTTCATGCTAAAAGGACAGTAACTTTGTTTGAAATGAATGTGGACAGCCACCGACCCAACAAGAGGTTCATGCTAAAAGGACAGTAACTTTGTTTGAAATGAATGTGGACAGCCACCGACCCAACAAGAGGTTCATGCTAAAAGGACAGTAACTTTGTTTGAAATGAATGTGGACAGCCACCGACCCAACAAGAGGTTCATGCTAAAAGGACAGTAACTTTGTTTGAAATGAATGTGGACAGCCACCGACCCAACAAGAGGTTCATGCTAAAAGGACAGTAACTTTGTTTGAAATGAATGTGGACAGCCACCGACCCAACACGAGGTTCATGCTAAAAGGACAGTAACTTTGTTTGAAATGAATGTGGACAGCCACCGACCCAACAAGAGGTTCATGCTAAAAGGACAGTAACTTTGTTTGAAATGAATGTGGACAGCCACCGACCCAACACGAGGTTCATGCTAAAAGGACAGTAACTTTGTTTGAAATGAATGTGGACAGCCACCGACCCAACACGAGGTTCATGCTAAAAGGACAGTTCAGCCACCGACCCAACACGAGGTTCATGCTAAAAGGACAGTAACTTTGTTTGAAATGAATGTGGACAGCCACCGACCCAACACGAGGTTCATGCTAAAAGGACAGTAACTTTGTTTGAAATGAATGTGGACAGCCACCGACCCAACAAGAGGTTCATGCTAAAAGGACAGTAACTTTGTTTGAAATGAATGTGGACAGCCACCGACCCAACAAGAGGTTCATGCTAAAAGGACAGTAACTTTGTTTGAAATGAATGTGGACAGCCACCGACCCAACACGAGGTTCATGCTAAAAGGACAGTAACTTTGTTTGAAATGAATGTGGACAGCCACCGACCCAACAAGAGGTTCATGCTAAAAGGACAGTAACTTTGTTTGAAATGAATGTGGACAGCCACCGACCCAACACGAGGTTCATGCTAAAAGGACAGTAACTTTGTTTGAAATGAATGTGGACAGCCACCGACCCAACACGAGGTTCATGCTAAAAGGACAGTAACTTTGTTTGAAATGAATGTGGACAGCCACCGACCCAACAAGAGGTTCATGCTAAAAGGACAGTAACTTTGTTTGAAATGAATGTGGACAGCCACCGACCCAACAAGAGGTTCATGCTAAAAGGACAGTAACTTTGTTTGAAATGAATGTGGACAGCCACCGACCCAACACGAGGTTCATGCTAAAAGGACAGTAACTTTGTTTGAAATGAATGTGGACAGCCACCGACCCAAAAGGACAGTAACTTTGTTTGACACGAGGTTCATGCTAAAAGGACAGTAACTTTGTTTGAAATGAATGTGGACAGCCACCGACCCAACAAGAGGTTCATGCTAAAAGGACAGTAACTTTGTTTGAAATGAATGTGGACAGCCACCGACCCAACAAGAGGTTCATGCTAAAAGGACAGTAACTTTGTTTGAAATGAATGTGGACAGCCACCGACCCAACAAGAGGTTCATGCTAAAAGGACAGTAACTTTGTTTGAAATGAATGTGGACAGCCACCGACCCAACAAGAGGTTCATGCTAAAAGGACAGTAACTTTGTTTGAAATGAATGTGGACAGCCACCGACCCAACACGAGGTTCATGCTAAAAGGACAGTAACTTTGTTTGAAATGAATGTGGACAGCCACCGACCCAACACGAGGTTCATGCTAAAAGGACAGTAACTTTGTTTGAAATGAATGTGGACAGCCACCGACCCAACACGAGGTTCATGCTAAAAGGACAGTAACTTTGTTTGAAATGAATGTGGACAGCCACCGACCCAACACGAGGTTCATGCTAAAAGGACAGTAACTTTGTTTGAAAGAAAAGGAAGACAAGATTTTTTGTGTCATCTTCTTTTGCTCTTAGTTTTTTTTTTTTTATTACTTTATTTGTCTGCAATTTTATGCTCTAAATTACTATCAAAGCATTGGAATCAACTGCCTGAAGAAAGACTTAGTCTTCTGTCTCATCAAGGCTTAAGTCACCCCTGGATACTAAGTTCTTAAGTTTAAATTCTTCAACCTGTTAATTTTTGTAAAGTGCTTAGAGTTTTGTATGAGAGTACCAAAGAAGCTGTATATCTCCCTCTATGTCAGCCTCCTGACAGAATCCTGTGGAACAGTGGTTCCATCGCGGGCTATCGGCTGCGCTATGTACTGTTTGTAATATGACCCACAATATAGAAGCATCTCCCGCTCTGTCAGCCTCCTGACAGACTCCTGTGGAACAGTGGTTCCATCGCGGGCTATCGTCTGCGCTATGTGGAGGAGGGGCGCCCTCAGTGGCAGTACGTCCTCACCGCCCTGGACCACCAGGTCCACCTCCAGGGGGGTCTGTCCCCCAGGACCACCTATGTGCTCCACGTGCAGGCCTACAACTTCCTGGGAGGGGGACCCTGGAGTCCTCCCGCCTTTGTCTTTACGGAGATTGGTAACTGGGCCACCGCTGTGCCTTGCTTTTTCAGGCTGTTGTTTTAGACTGGTAGCTTTGTGCTGCTGTTGCATCATTGCCGATTTTCCTAGCATGGGATTCTGTTGTGTTGACATAGTTCTGTTGTGACTGGTTGTGGAATTCGTTGTTGCTGGATTGATGTTAGTTGCCTCAACTGTTGGATGTTATTTTGCTATGAGTGAAGTGCAATGCCAGTGTCTAATTTGTTCACATTGAAGAAATAATGTGCCGCTAACAAACAAATGTGTTGTGTTGCGATGATAAAATATTCATGTTTCTTGACTATGAGTTGTGGTCAGATTGTTTCTTTTGATGATGTTTATTAAGCAAACCAATGCATGCATTTTCTGAATTGTTCTGTTTTTAAGTTCTTGACTTCTTTATCTTTTAATAAATGCATGTTGAATACTGAATATACGAGTAATTTACTGATGAACTTGTGCTCATTCCCATCTACCTATTCATATTTTTATTATATTAAAGATAAAAGGGTTAAATTGACTGAAATATTTCATATTTGTGTCACTTGTCATGGACGCAAGCATTTGTAATGCAGCAGGCATGGTTTTAACTTCGTTTCTTGACTGAAAAGCAGCTTATTCACAGAAGTGGCTCTGAGATACAAAGATAGCAAATCAAGCATCGGAAACTGAAACTTTGTCTCAAAAGGCTCAAATTTCAATTCATTGTAACCATGATCTTCCCATTTGAAAACAAATGCTTTTATGCCTTTGATTGTCTGAGGCACCATTTATGTGTTAGTGAGGCATGACATATTATTTTACACTGTTTTGGTGTTACTGTCGAAACATTTAACCCATCCCTTAAATGTTGTCATTTTGATGGTTCACTGGATAGTACACGTCTTCTTGTGCAGAGAATTTCTTACCAAATATCCTTTACTCCCTTATGTATATCAATGTGTTGTTCTGTTGGCACAGCTACTTATTTAATTGAGCAGTTCTTGCATTACAATATGATACTATTTAACATAACCTTAGTGATCAACACAAAAGTCATTCAATTCAGTTACACCCCCACCCCTTTAACACACATACATTATACCCCCCCTCCTTTTTTTCCCCAGCAACCTCCCCAGACGCATGAAACAGGCTACTGCTTAGCTACATACATGTACCAGCAGAGAGAATGTAACATGGGAAACTACATAGTCTGTGATACCAGTAACAGCTTTCTACACAAATACGCAGACTTGAATTGCTCTCTGCCCTCAGTTCCATGGAACAGGCTACTGCTTAGCTACATACATGTACCAGCAGAGAGAATGTAACATGGGAAACTACATAGTCTGTGATACCAGTAACAGCTTTCTACACAAATACGCAGACTTGAATTGCTCTCTGCCCTCAGTTCCATGGAACAGGCTACTGCTTAGCTACATACATGTACCAGCAGAGAGAATGTAACATGGGAAACTACATAGTCTGTGATACCAGTAACAGCTTTCTACACAAATACGCAGACTTGAATTGCTCTCTGCCCTCAGTTCCATGGAACAGCGTACAGCTAGCTGAGCTGTATGATGCTGCAGTACACCTCTTACTCTACTCACAATTATATTATCTTAACGATCTGAACGTTGGGTACAGGGGATTTATCTTCTCACTTTACACTACTCTAGGCATTAACGATCTGAACGTTGAGTCTTTCGGATGAGATGATAAACCGAGGTCGCGTGTGCCCATGCACTTAGCACACGTTAAACCCAGTGGCAACGAAAAAGTTGTCATTTGGTCAAAATGTAACCCCCACCCTTCCTTCCTCATCAATCACAAAAATTGCATGCAAAAAAAAAGGAGAAAAAAAGGGTGGCGCGCCTCTGGCTGTGACACTCTCTCCAGGTGGGAGCAACCCGAATTTCACAGACGCCTCTGTGACTATAAAGTACCCTAATAATACCAATACTTAATAGTATTACACCCTTTTCACCACTCACTCCCTTCTCATTACATAACCCACAATTTCCAGAAACTCTACGACATCTCCCTTGTCAAACATATTAAACGGGTGTGGCACACTCTCTTCCCCCAACTGTCCTCTTCTTCAAAGCCCTCCTACAATACATAATCTGAAAACTCTTTCTGACAGCAACTCTCAGCTGACACTGGAACACTTTATTGTTTATTGCTAAGCTTTGTGGAGACTTTAACGCTCTTGCATTCAGGTTTTTACAGAAAAAACCATCTGGTTCTGGATTTGTACGTCGAAGGAGCCTACGAAGGCTATGAACTCGACGGAAACTGGGAGAGTGCAATGAGAGTTTGAGCTTAATGATTAGTTTTTTTGTTTTTTTTAACTGTCTGGTGGTATTGACAGTATATTACATTTGGCCATAGGCTTTTTCATAGTATCCAGGCTGGACCAATCCGGCTAGCGAAGCGCTCACCGGGGACGAACCCCGACCAGCACAGCTCCTGCCCTTTATTTACCACTACTTTGGCCTATGGCCCCTATCCCTAATTTTAGTCTTGGGTTGATGCAGGCCCCAAAGGTGGACCACCTGGCGCTGATGATGCTGCGCTGGCGGGGCCTGCTGCGATGGAGGCGTCAGTCAACTGATTCCACTCCACTATAGATCTTACAAAAAAGGAGTTTGTTCTGTTCAGTGTGGCTAGGTGGAGGCGTCAGTCCACTGATTCCACTCCACTATGGTTCTTAACAAAAAAGGAGTTTTTGTACTGTTCAGTGTGGCTAGGTGGTACTTTGAAGCCTCTGGAGTTACATACTGCCTGTCTCTGTATGATGTTATCACTTGCGTACTGTTGGAATTCAGTAGGTCTGATCTTTCTGCGATTGGAGGCTACAGGTGTTAGGAAGTCCTCAGGCGGTAGAGCGGGGATCAGACCTTCAGCCACTTTGTGCAGTAGGTTGAGACGTTGTTGCTTGCGGCGCTCTTGTAGTGTTGGGAGGTTTAGGTCTGCCAGCATCTTGGTACGCATCCCAGGCGTCTGGACTTGTAGTCCTTCGTGATGAAGCGAAGGTGTTCTTCTAATGTTCAGATTCTTCCATAAATGTTTTGGAAAATCAGTCTCTTGAGGCACACAGAGCACCATTAAGTTATTATCACATCATTGCAAGTGAGAAGCTTCATAGTGTGTGTACAACAAGCCAGAACTTAGTGTGTGGAATAAATGCCATTAGAGGGGGTCTCAGAGTGGGTGGCTTGAAGACACAGAGGCAACTTCCGGCTGGGCGGTTTGGGCAGGAATAAATGCCATTAGAGGGGGTCTCAGAGTGGGTGGCTTGAAGACACAGAGGCAGCTTCCGGCTGGGCGGTTTGGGCAGGAATAAATGCCATTAGAGGGGGTCTCAGAGTGGGTGGCTTGAAGACACAGAGGCAGCTTCCGGCTGGGCGGTTTGGGCAGGAATAAATGCAGCTAGAAAAGAGGTACCCACCCTTTCCTTTGCTCATAATGCTTTACACTTCCATCACGTCTCTCCAATAGTGTAGAGCACTTCAAAAACATTTTCTGGCAGCAGCCTGTCTACACATGGAACGCTGCTGTTGAGCTATGTAGTGCAGTACAAAGACACTGAACTATTCCTGATCTTTATTCACCCACACATAAGGCTAAAATCACCAACAGTTGTTTACAGCAACCACACCCCAGACATGTGGAATGACCAGCTGCAGCACACGCTGCTTTCTCTCTTTACTAAGCCCTTCTACCACATCCAACACACATGAAACATAAGCCTGAACCCCCCCCCTGTTCTGCCAGCAACCACCGCCGGACACATGGAACGGGCTGCTGCTGAGCTACGTGGTGCAGTACAGACAGGTCCAGCAGCAGGACTTCCAGGAGGAGAGTGTGCTGTTTGGGCAGAGCAGCCTGCTGCTGTCCTCCCTGGCCCTGGAGCAGACCTACGAGCTGCAGGTCCTGGCCCTCAACGACAAGGGCCGCGGCCCGCCCAGCACCCCCGCCACCATCTATGTGGGGGAGGCAGGTGAGACCAGGGAGGTGGCTTTCTTCAAGGAAGTAGCAGGCAGACGCATGCACACATTTGTGCGAAACAAGCTCTCTCTTTCTGTCTGCGCGTCTCATTCTCGCGCAAGAACGTACACTCGCAATCATGCATGCATGCACACAAATTCAATTTTCAATTTAGTGATAATCCTTTGACCCTTCTTGGTGTCAAACACACACACACATGCTTGGACGTGCAAACACACACACACACTCACTCACACTCTCTCACTCTCACTCACACACATATACGCACACGCACGCTGCAGCCCCAGTAGGCCTTGAACTCAAACTCTGCATCTGGGGTTCAGACTGATAAATTGCAAGAGCAGGACATTTTCTTGCCCTGGAACCTAAAGGAAATGGAATCATATCAAACAATCTCTGCACTGAAGATGTAAAGTTCAAGGAATAATGATTTTAAAATATAAGAGAACTCACACAGGAAGAATTGCATTCAGATCAGGATTGTAGCAAACTGTAATCACAACACGTTTTCAAAACTGTAAGCTGTGATGTTTGTCGTGAGCAGCATGAAACAAGTGTTGTGCTATAGTACTTAGATATTGTTGTTTGTGTTCTGGATGTATCGCTTTAGTATATTATATATACTATATACCTGTCATAGTATCAGTAGCATTGTATCCCCCCTCCTCCTTTGTGACCCATTGCCTATGGGTGGGTTCACTGCAGTAGGCTGTGTCTGTGGGTTGACATTAGCTTTCTGCTTCCATGTCTTTAGTTGTTGTACACGGTTTTGTTTATGAATGTTAGAGAGAGGGGGGAGAGAGAGAGAGAGAGAGAGAGAGAGAGAGAGAGAGAGAGATAGAGAGAGAGAGAGAGAGAGAGAGAACGCTGAACATTTATTGTCATTACCTCAAGGGTCTGGTGACAAGGGGGGTGAAAGGAATAACAAAGTTCGGCCAATCACACAATCATCATGCAATAGAAAATATATAATAGAAAATAGAAAACAAATAGAAAAGAACGTGAATTGGTACAATCATAATCATTAGTTTATGTATATTCACTATTAAGATAAGAGTTATTCCGCTTCTTTCAGACGCACCCTCTGCGCCTCAGCTATGAATTTAGCCACAGATTTCAATAATTCTTCGTCATTAGACGTTAAGAGGGAAGCAACATCCTTTCTCTCAATTATTTGAAAACTAGAAAACTTACATTTCACTCGTACATCATTATATGTTTTACAGTAAAAGAGAAAATGACATTCATTATCCACACCTGATTTGCATAAAGGACATAGCGTTATTTCACTCGTATGTGGTTCGAACCATCTTTTATTAGCCATAAATCCAAGTGTACGTAACCTAAACCTAATGAAGCTTACCCTATGCCAATTGTCTGTAATGATTTCAAGATATTTTTCTGGCTGAAATACACTTTTAAATGAGAAGAACCATTTATATTTTTCCTTACATTCCATATCAGCATGCCAGTTCTGCTTGAAACAACAAATGAGTCTGTCTTTAAATTCTTTTATAAAATGTTGGTCATTTCCGACTCCCTGGGACAACCATACTATACCAAATCCATGTTCTGACAAAACCTTTTTAACTCTATATGCCCAATTCTCTTTATTTAATTCTAATTGCAGAAGCAACATGTCATAGGCTTGTCTACATACACGTGACTTAGGTAATCTTAATAACTTCAACCAATATCTTATAGATTTTACAAATGTTCTTATATATAAAGGATACCTTCCTGTTTCTCCGTATAACATTGTGTTTGATGAATGAATTGGTGCATGTAAAAACCGTTTGATGGCGTATGTATGCACTCTTTCTATTTGCACACTTATATTCAGTCCCCAAATTTCTGAAGCGTACGTAAGCAGCGGCTCTATTTGGATATCAAATAACTTCCAAAATAAACGGCAATCTATACTTTTAAGTTTTTTCAATGACTTCACAATTTCAATCACTCCTTTCTTCCCTTTTCTAGCAAACTCATCCCAAGTATAATTTAAACTTAATTTTGTTGAAAATATCATTCCTAAATATTTGTATGTATTAACTACTTTTAAATCGTCATTCCCATAAAACCATTTCTCATGTGCTGATAGGTGCCCACCCATTCTAAAAACCACAATATTTGTTTTATTTAAGTTAACAGTTAATCCTAGTCGATCAGATTCCTTTTTCAAATTATTTAATTGGTTTTGTAATCCTATGACAGTTCCAGATAAAAGAATGACATCGTCTGCAAATAATAACAAGAAGATCTCAATCACACCTGGAATAATTTGTATTCCATGCCTTCCATTCTTTGATAATTCAATTGCCAGTTCATTAATAAACAATGAAAATAATTGAGGACTTAATATACAGCCTTGCTTTACTCCATTAGGACAATTAAAGTAATCAGAACATAAATTATTAGCACGCACATACGCTAGCACTTGATCATAAACAGCGCGAACAGCTTTGTACAGCTTACCGTTCACTCCACTTTGTCGAAGCACATTCCAAAGGGTATTACGATTTACTGAATCGAAGGCTTTTTTGAAGTCTACGAATGCCACGAAAAGCTTATTGTTAGCAAGTAAATATTTCTGAACAAGTGAATATAATGTAAATATATGATCTGTTGTGCTATATTTGGATCGGAAGCCTGCCTGTTCTTCTATTATTTTTTCCTCCCTTTCAGCCCATTTTGTTAGTCTTCTATTAAGTATAAATGTGTAAACTTTACTAATAATACTAGTTAGTGATATTCCACGATAATTATCGGGATTATTAATGTCGCCTTTTTTATGGATTGGAATAATGATTGATTTTGCCCATTCTGTAGGAAATGTACCATTTTCGAAAAGTTGATTAAATAATTTGACAAGAAAATCAATTATTGGTACATTTGCATTCTTTAACATTTCACTTATAATGTTGTCTGGACCTGCACTCTTTCCAGATTTTAAGTGATTAATACCCGCAATAACCTCTTCTTTACTTATTGAATCGTTAAACAAGGGTTCAAAATCATCCTCGTCGTCCACTATAGTTTCTTCTTGTGTAACATTTTCATATGAATCATTAAAAACTGCCCCAAAGTGATTATACCACTGTTCAATAGAAATGTCGTTATAGATACGGCTCTTCCTGTTTACAGATCTGAGAACAGACCAAAATGTTTTTGAGTCGTTCACAGAGTCTTTCAGTTTCTTTAATCTCTGTTCCTCAAACTCTGTTTCTTTTGCTTTCCTTAACTTAACATATTCCTTTCGAGATACTGCATATTCTTTTCTTTTTTCTTTTTTTTCTTTTTCTTTTTTGCATCTTTGGGCTCTCTTTAGTAATCGTTTAACTTCTTTCTGTTTCTGTATGCATTCATAGTCAAACCAATCATTGAATTGTTTAATATTATGTCCCACTGATCGAACCATGCATGCTGCAGCACTGTATAATGCGCTTACAAATTGGTTTAAGCCATCATTGACATTCGTAGACAATACATTAGTCGCCCTAAATAAATTATTTAGAAATTCATCACTCTCGAGCTCATTCTTATAAACATTGGCACATTCATCCGTCCATACAATTTTCTCACCACCCTGTTGTGTAACATCATTGTCTACATTCATACTATCATTATTCTTTTTCCATGTTACTTCCACAGGCAAATGCCATGAATCGACACGATCGCCAACACGTAAATCAAAATTAGTCAAAAGAACATCAGGAATCAAAAAATAATCAATCACACTCGCTCCATTGGGAGACACAAAAGTGAACTCCCCTTCTTTGTCCCCATTACAAAAACCATTCAATATAATCACGTCAAACAAAAAACAGAAGTCTAACAATGTTTTGCCAAACTTATTTACAATGCTGTCTTTGGAAGAACGCCCACTGTTTTCTCCATCCATTCCTTCATTCTCATCATACACATAATTTGACATCACCTCAAGTTCAGCTTGCTTATGCGCGGTTCTCGCGTTGAGATCTCCAAAAATTATAAAATAATCATTATCCTTATTAAACTGCTGCAATAAGGCTTCTTCCAAAACCAGAATACCATCTTTAACAACTTTATCATCATACAAAGGACCGCCTTCTGGGACAACATAAGTAGCTATTACAATGACATCTTTATTGGTATCAAACACACATTTGTCAACTTTCACCGCGATAGTATTGTCACATTCTAAATTAATTCTAGACACAAACTTCTCTAAACGCTTTCTTACTAATAACAAAACTCCCCCAGAGTTCCTACCCTGGAAGGAAAACTTTTTGGCAGGTACATGAAACTTTAAATAATCTGTAAATATGTAACTAAAATCAAAAGACGAATCAAGGAAAGTCTCAGTGAGACATACAAAATCAAACTGATTGACGTAATTTATAAAGGAAACATCTTTTATTTTGCTAAACAAGTTTTCGACATTGTAATTAAGGAACGACCACTGCTGTGAAAGGCCTAGCCTGTCCTATGGCTGATTGGAATTACTAGAACGTAGATTTCTTTCCCTCCCCGTAGGTCGATTCTGTCCCTTTCCTCGTGCTGGTCCCGCTGACGATTTGCTGCTCTGGCCCCCCAGGTAGTAATGTAGAGCGGGCTGTTTCCCTGGCGTTCTTCTCGGTGCACGCGCGTCGCTTCTAGGCCTATCACCCTCTGCTTCAAGCAAAGGGGATTCCCCGCCACCAGTCGTTGATCCGTGACCATCTTTCATTCCCGCACCACTCACTCCCACCTTACCACTCTTTCCACCCTCCACACTCCCTCCTTCCCTATCCATCATACCTGCCTCACCACTCCCGTCTTCCTTGCCACTCTTTCCGCCCTCAGCACTCTCACCCTTTCTATCATTGTTCCTCTCTTCACTACTTTCTTCATCCTCATCCCTATTTCCATCCACCACCCGTTCCTTGTCCTCACTGCTTTTTCCACCCACATCATTTTTCACACTCTCACTTCTCTTCTCACTCTCCTTCCCCCCTTCACTCTCATTTGTCTTTCCCTTCTCCCTCTCCATTCTCCTCTCACTCTCCCCTTCCTAGGAAGGGGAGAGAGAGAGAGAGAGAGAGAGAGAGAGAGAGAGAGAGAGAGAGAGAGAGAGAGAGAGAGAGAGAGAGAGAGAGAGAGAGAGAGAGAGAGAGAGAGAGAGAGAGAGAGAGAGAGAGAGAGAGAGAGAGAGAGAGAGAGAGAGAGAGAGAGAGAGAGAGAGAGAGAGAGAGAGAGAGAGAGAGAGAGAGAGAGAGAGAGAGAGAGAGAGAGAGACGAGAGAGAGAGAGAGAGAGAGAGAGAGAGAGCAATTGGGGGGGGGGGGGGAGAGATGGAGAACTGAGTATTTCTTATATTATTTTTGTAGACATTTTTGTAAGAAACCCAAGCAAGTGCTTTTAATATATACTACTCAGCAAAAGTTAAGTACCACTTTGTTCACAAGTGCATAAAACGACAATGGATAAAACAAAGATGCATAGCCAAAATTGTTTTATATTTTGCAGATGTCTATTTCTATTCTTATTCAACAAAAGTCTTAATTTTGATTAAAATCGCTTCATTACTTTTGAAGCAATAGCTTAACCAGCTAAGAAGTGGTGCTTAACTTTTGTTGAGCAGTATATTTCTTTATCTTTTATTTACGGTACTTCTTTTATATGTTCTTTTTTTGTAGTCAATATTATGTAAATGTTAACATCATTAACTGAAATAAAAGAACTGATACATTTTAAAATATTGAGTTTAGTGGATGTTTGATACTGTTTTGAATCAGTAACATATAAACGAGATCATATAATAGTTCATATCAGTGGAAAATGTTTTACCTTAAATCATACTCGACAACAATGAAAATTCGGTAATGTAGTTTGTTTTGAAATATATATGCCAGTATCTTACTTTTATGCTTTGCTGTTACTAAATGTTTACTAACATCTTTCTTGATAATGCTAAATGTTGGTTAAATAATGTTATCAAAGTGAAATTAAACACCAATTTGTATGATGAGATCCATCCAAAGCGATGTGATGGAAATAAAGTTGAAATATTTATTCATGAAGTCAGAACATTTTGCAAAGTGAAGTGTTGAATTGACCTGTGGTATGTGTGTGTCATTCCCCCCAGCCCCCACCACTCCCCCCAGCAATGTGGTGGCCGTCAACAAGAGTTCCTCCTCCATCCTGGTCACCTGGACTGCCCCGCCCCCAGATTCACAGAACGGAGGCCTGTCTGGATACAAGGTGGGGACCAATGGGACGTTTCCTTAGGACAATCTGTAGAGAAACTTGTCACACAATCTTCACTTCAAGAGTTCCTCCTCCGGCTAAGTCATGTGGACTCCCCCTTTACTAGGGACATAGAAGATTGAGGACTTATTCTCTGAAATCCCTCTGTTGTGCAGCTCTCCGATGAGTTTCTTTTCACTGGAGGGCTCTGGATATATGGTTGGTTTCCATGTGCCACTGCAGGAGGGCTATCTTTCCGTAGAGAAGTTTGCTATACAGTTTTCATTACTATGTATGTCAACAAGAGTTCATCTTCAGTCCAAGCCACATGGACTACCCCATCCCCCAAAATACAGAAGGGGAAACGGGCTGTCTTAATATTAAGATCAGTCACAAAGCTGATGAAATGAGCCGTACTTAGGGCTGATCATTTCATACAGGAATAACAAATTATGACTGTACATGGGGGAAAACAAAACAGAACAAAAAGTGAAAGAGGGTTCCCACTTTTAAGATGTTCCTCTGAAATTGGAGAAACATGCCTGACCTTATTTGAGGAAATTCCAGCCCACTGGCCATGCTAAACTCAACGTGGTGTGCACCTCAGGCATGCATGCACTGACCAGTTGAAAGTAATGCTACTGCTGTAAAAGTAGAAAAAGACCTGTGCTTTCTGGATCTGGATCTAGTGCAATGCGCCACAGACACCATTTCTGACAGTAGTCTTTCTGCCTAAGGAATGGTAAAAGGATGGGATCACTGAAAGGGCATTGAATAATT
Organism: Phymorhynchus buccinoides; assembly: GCA_017654935.2. Taxonomy (NCBI): domain Eukaryota; kingdom Metazoa; phylum Mollusca; class Gastropoda; order Neogastropoda; family Raphitomidae; genus Phymorhynchus; species Phymorhynchus buccinoides. The sequence continues at coordinate 101,589,445 of CM065680.1, forward strand.
TTGTTGGCTTAACCTTTTCACTGTTAGAAGAAAATGGAGAAGTTATCAATTTACTTTATTATAAGATTTCAAAAGAGACCTGTTAGATGGTCTAGAGGGATATCTTTCCTGATTTGTCTAAACCAAAAGCCATCATTCCATTGCTATGACATCAAAAGTTATGACATCATTAATGACATCACACACCACTAGTAGACAAGGAGACTGGGCAGGGAAGGGGTTAAGGGTGCTTAATGCGAAACAGTGAAATAGCGTATACCTTAGTGACGATTAAATAAAGCTGTGTTGTTTATTATATTAAGCACTTGGTGTCCTGTATCAGAGAATGACAGCTATGTAATGCACACCACCATTCCTCCAGGTGCTGTACACAGCCGACGGCAGCGGTGCAGTGGAGCAGACGCGCATCACGGCGGAGACAGAGCTGTTGTTGGAGTCACTGGACACCTTCACCTTCTACTCCATCTCCGTCCAGCCGTACAACCTGGCTGGGGAGGGACCCCGCAGTGCCCCTCTCAGGGTCCGCACCTCTGAAGGAGGTAGGTGGGGGAGGGGGGAGGTGTGTGGAAGGAGGTAGGGGGAAGGGTATTTAGGACACCTTCACCTTCTACTCCATCTCCGTTCAGCCGTACAACCTGGCTGGGGAGGGACCCCGCAGTTCCCCTCTCAGGGTCCGCACCTCTGAAGGAGGTAGGTGGGGGAGGGGGGAGGTGTGTGGAAGGAGGTAGGGGGAAGGGTATTTAGGACACCTTCACCTTCTACTCCATCTCCGTTCAGCCGTACAACCTGGCTGGGGAGGGACCCCGCAGTGCCCCTCTCAGGGTCCGCACCTCTGAAGGAGGTAGGTGGGGGAGGGGGGAGGTGTGTGGAAGGAGGTAGGGGGAAGGGTATTTAGGACACCTTCACCTTCTACTCCATCTCCGTTCAGCCGTACAACCTGGCTGGGGAGGGACCCCGCAGTGCCCCTCTCAGGGTCCGCACCTCTGAAGGAGGTAGGTGGGGGAGGGGGGAGGTGTGTGGAAGGAGGTAGGGGGGAGGGTATTTAAGTCAAGTTCACCTTCAGTCCCCAAGGGCAAATGCCATGAGGACGAAAATCTTTCTTACCATTCTAGTCCATCTCTGTTCAGCCATATAACTTGGCTTTGGAAGGACCTCGCAGTGCTCATGTTAGGGTCCGTACTTCTGAAGGAGGTTAGTCATGTAAGGGAGGGGTAGAAAAGATTGATGTGAAGGGAAGAAGACGGATGGGGGTGAGGGCAAAGTGTTTGAGCCATTCACCTTCTACTCCATCTCTGTGTGGCCCTGAAACATGGCTGGGGAGGGACCGCACAGTGCCCCTGTTAGGGTCCGCTTTTCTGAGGGACCCTTTGTGCCTTGATAGTAATAATTATAATAATGATTTTTTTATATAGCGCAACACCTCACAGTTATACTGGAGCTCTTTGTGCTTTACAAATAATTAAAATAAGATACATAAATAAGCACCACTAAAGTAATAGACTAATACACAAAAGCTTCAATAAATACTAGCATTAATACAGTACATCCATAGGCATAAAGACAGTTGTGTGATTGTGTGAAGGGGGGTGGGGTGGAGGAAGGAATAGGTATGGGGAGGTAGCTGTTGTTGGATGTGTCCACCTTCTACTCCATCTCTGTCTGGCCACACAGCCTGGCTGGGGAGGGGCCGCACCTCTGAGGGAGGTAGCTGTTGGTGGATGTGTCCACCTTCTACTCCATCTCTGTCTGGCCACACAGCCTGGCTGGGGAGGGGCCGCACCTCTGAGGGAGGTAGCTGTTGGTGGATGTGTCCACCTTCTACTCCATCTCTGTCTGGCCACACAGCCTGGCTGGGGAGGGGCCGCACCTCTGAGGGAGGTAGCTGTTGGTGGATGTGTCCACCTTCTACTCCATCTCTGTCTGGCCACACAGCCTGGCTGGGGAGGGGCCGCACCTCTGAGGGAGGTAGCTGTTGGTGGATGTGTCCACCTTCTACTCCATCTCTGTCTGGCCATACAGCCTGGCTGGGGAGGGGCCGCACCTCTGAGGGAGGTAGCTGTTGGTGGATGTGTCCACCTTCTCCATCTCTGTCTGGCCACACAGCCTGGCTGGGGAGGGGCCGCACAGTGTGCCTGTTAGGGTACACACCTCTGAGGGAGGTAGCTGTTGGTGGATGTGTCCACCTTCTACTCCATCTCTGTCTGGCCACACAGCTTGGCTGGGGAGGGGCCGCACCTCTGAGGGAGGTAGCTGTTGGTGGATGTGTCCACCTTCTACTCCGTCTCTGTCTGGCCATACAGCCTGGCTGGGGAGGGGCCGCACCTCTGAGGGAGGTAGCTGTTGGTGGATGTGTCCACCTTCTACTCCATCTCTGTCTGGCCACACAGCCTGGCTGGGGAGGGGCCGCACAGTGTGCCTGTTAGGGTACGCACCTCTGAGGGAGGTATGTGGTGGATGTGTCCACCTTCTACTCCATCTCTGTCTGGCCACACAGCCTGGCTGGGGAGGGGCCGCACAGTGTGCCTGTTAGGGTATGCACCTCTGAGGGAGGTAGCTGTTGGTGGATGTGTCCACCTACTACTCCATCTCTGTCTGGCCATACAGCCTGGCTGGGGAGGGGCCGCACAGTGTGCCTGTTAGGGTACACACCTCTGAGGGAGGTAGCTGTTGGTGGATGTGTCCACCTACTACTCCATCTCTGTCTGGCCATACAGCCTGGCTGGGGAGGGGCCACACAGTGTGCCTGTTAGGGTACACACCTCTGAGGGAGGTATGTGGTGGATGTGTCCACCTACTACTCCATCTCTGTCTGGCCATACAGCCTGGCTGGGGAGGGGCCGCACAGTGTGCCTGTTAGGGTACGCACCTCTGAGGGAGGTATGTGGTGGATGTGTCCACCTTCTACTCCATCTCTGTCTGGCCATACAGCCTGGCTGGGGAGGGGCCGCACAGTGTGCCTGTTAGGGTACACACCTCTGAGGGAGGTAGCTGTTGGTGGATGTGTCCACCTTCTACTCCATCTCTGTCTGGCCATACAGCCTGGCTGGGGAGGGGCCACATAGTGTGCCTGTTAGGGTACACACCTCTGAGGGAGGTAGCTGTTGGTGGATGTGTCCACCTTCTACTCCATCTCTGTCTGGCCATACAGCCTGGCTGGGGAGGGGCCACATAGTGTGCCTGTTAGGGTACACACCTCTGAGGGAGGTAGCTGTTGGTGGATGTGTCCACCTACTACTCCATCTCTGTCTGGCCATACAGCCTGGCTGGGGAGGGGCCGCACAGTGTGCCTGTTAGGGTACACACCTCTGAGGGAGGTAGCTGTTGGTGGATGTGTCCACCTTCTACTCCATCTCTGTCTGGCCATACAGCCTGGCTGGGGAGGGGCCACATAGTGTGCCTGTTAGGGTACACACCTCTGAGGGAGGTAGCTGTTGGTGGATGTGTCCACCTTCTACTCCATCTCTGTCTGGCCATACAGCCTGGCTGGGGAGGGGCCACATAGTGTGCCTGTTAGGGTACACACCTCTGAGGGAGGTAGCTGTTGGTGGATGTGTCCACCTTCTCCATCTCTGTCTGGCCACACAGCCTGGCTGGGGAGGGGCCGCACAGTGTGCCTGTTAGGGTATGCACCTCTGAGGGAGGTAGCTGTTGGTGGATGTGTCCACCTTCTACTCCATCTCTGTCTGGCCATACAGCCTGGCTGGGGAGGGGCCGCACAGTGTGCCTGTTAGGGTATGCACCTCTGAGGGAGGTAGCTGTTGGTGGATGTGTCCACCTTCTACTCCATCTCTGTCTGGCCACACAGCCTGGCTGGGGAGGGGCCGCACAGTGTGCCTGTTAGGGTACACACCTCTGAGGGAGGTAGCTGTTGGTGGATGTGTCCACCTTCTCCATCTCTGTCTGGCCACACAGCCTGGCTGGGGAGGGGCCGCACAGTGTGCCTGTTAGGGTATGCACCTCTGAGGGAGGTAGCTGTTGGTGGATGTGTCCACCTTCTACTCCATCTCTGTCTGGCCACACAGCCTGGCTGGGGAGGGGCCGCACAGTGTGCCTGTTAGGGTACACACCTCTGAGGGAGGTAGCTGTTGGTGGATGTGTCCACCTTCTCCATCTCTGTCTGGCCATACAGCCTGGCTGGGGAGGGGCCGCACAGTGTGCCTGTTAGGGTACACACCTCTGAGGGAGGTAGCTGTTGGTGGATGTGTCCACCTTCTCCATCTCTGTCTGGCCATACAGCCTGGCTGGGGAGGGGCCGCACAGTGTGCCTGTTAGGGTACACACCTCTGAGGGAGGTAGCTGTTGGTGGATGTGTCCACCTTCTCCATCTCTGTCTGGCCATACAGCCTGGCTGGGGAGGGGCCGCACAGTGTGCCTGTTAGGGTGCACACCTCTGAGGGAGGTAGCTGTTGGTGGATGTGTCCACCTTCTCCATCTCTGTCTGGCCACACAGCACCTCTGAGGGAGGTATGTGGTGGATGTGTCCACCTTCTACTCCATCTCTGTCTGGCCATACAGCCTGGCTGGGGAGGGGCCGCACAGTGTGCCTGTTAGGGTGCACACTTCTGAGGGAGGTATGTGGTGTATGTGTGTGTAAATGGGGATTGGGTGTGTCTCTTTGTGTGTCTGAATGGAAAGGGGAAGGATAAAGTATCAGTGCGAGTGTGCCAGCATGCGCTTATGTAAGCATGGATCCTGGAGCCGGAGTCGGCGGATTATGAGAATTGAGGAGATGCATTTTGCTGGTTATAGAGGTCTTATAGTGTGTACGTACAATAAGCACATGTATACATTTGTTATCAAAGAAGTGAGTTTCATGGCTGATTGTAATGATGAGGTGCAATCAACAGACTGTTTTCTGTGTTTCAGTGCCCAGTGCCCCTCAGAACCTGCAATTCACCAACATCACCATGCGACAGCTGACTGTCGCCTTCCAACCACCACTGCACCCCAATGGATACATCCTGCTCTATGAAATGGAGTACTTCCCCAAACATGGAAACATGTGTAAGTCTGTGAGATGATTCTGAGTCATTTATCAACCTCACATATGATACTTTGTCATCATAATCCAAGTTAGTGTGTATGTGTGTGTGTGTGTGTGTGTGTGTGTGTGTGTGTGTGTGTGTGTAAGAATGTGCATATGTATGTGTGCTCTTGATTGCACATATTTCTGTGTGTAGATTGCGGTACCTTTGACCTTGCAGTTGAATTCAAGTTAGACCTAGGACTGGTCTCTTGATATTTGCGGCGATTACACATATTTTGCACACGACCACTCAAACTGGACACATGTTTCTGTGGGTAAATGCCTCTTATATTGTGGATCAATCTTAGAAGTGATTTAAGACAATGACATAATGGTATTCACTATATAGTGTTGATGTCATAATATTCTAATTTGATGATGATGATGACCACACACATTGTTTTGTCGTGAAAACACACAGTCGGTCAGCTGCCCCCGAAGCGAGTGCTGCGAGCCAACGAGACGCGTGTGGTGGTGACAGAGCTGGAGAAGAAAGAGACCTACGTGTTCAGGCTGTCTGCCAACACCTCCATAGGCAAGGGGGACACCAAGGAGGCTGAGATCACCACTGGGCCTCAGACAGGTGAGGCTGGTAGGGGAAACAGGTAGACATACCTACATTCTGTGATATAGACCTACGTGTTCAGGCTGTCTGCCAACGACCAGGGCTGCCAACCGTCCCTGCGTAGCCGTATTTGTCCCGGATTTTTGCGAAAAGCATGACCCGTCCCGTTTGTCCCGATTTTTGAATGACCATCCCGGAAAATCGATAAAATCGTGGAAGCATGCATTTTTTCCGCCTGTCTACCGCTTACGTAGCGCTAGGTTTCGGTTCACGCCACAGATCATGGTTTGCGCCTATTTTTATCATACGCTATCAACTTCTTTACAGAGAGTTATTCTGATTGGTTAAATCTTCAGTGAAATCAATTCTCATTGGCTGTTGTAGCCAGATTTTCATTGGCTGTTGTAGCCAGTTTAGTCAAGGTTGAAAAAATGGCGTCTAAACAGTCGTGTGAAGATGATTCTTCTTCTAAGAAAGAAAAAGTTTCAAACCGTTCCTGTTTATTTCGAGAGACATACATGGATAAAATGGCCTTTCATTGCGTCAGAAAGAAAAGGTGAAACTTACGCTTTTTGTGAAATTTGTGCGTGTGATTTTTCGATAAAGTCTGGTGGTTGTTATGTCAAGTTGTGGTGGGTACTGTACTTAATTTCTGATCATTATTAAAATGTCCCTGAAAATCAGGCTGTGTCCCTGATTTTAGAGTCGTGTGTCCCTGATTCACAAATTTAGGGTTGGCAGCCCTGCAATGTCTCTATTGGGCATGGAGACAGCAATGAGGCTGAGACCACCACTGGGCCTCAGACAGGTGAGACTGTTAGGGAAGCAAAAAGAGTGGGAATACCTGGGGTTCTTTCAGTACAAATAGTTTCCATGCCTGCTGGAAGTTCTGTGCTAGTAACTTCTTCCAACTTCATTGCTTTCTCTGACTCCATTCTTTTCCTTTATTTACTGTCATCTACTGTTGTCTCGTTTTATTGGCCCATTCTCCTTCCTTTTTTCTAGAAAATCTTTTAAGCTGTTATCCTTTTCCGAGACTGGAATGTAATGGTTGCAAATCCTAGAATGGGTCTTCATCACCTGTCAAAAGCTTGAATATGTGGCTAGATTCACAATTGTTGCTGATGTGATTGTCTTGACACTTTCACCGCCAACGTCGCATTTTAGCACCACAGTGATCTCCCACCTATGTCATTAAAAGGCATCACATTGGGGTCTATTATCCAAAGACCCTATTGTCTTAGTTTTGGGAAGTAAGGATAGACCTTATTTTATATATGTCACAGAAGAATCCCCAATACTGCAGACGGATTTTGTTCTATGCCCAGGTAAATTGAATAGCAATTTTTGGCTGAAATATGGCTGGTGGTGAAAGGGTTAAATTTCATGACTCAAAACGCGGAAAATGAGCTAGGCGATGGTGATGTGCGTGCAGGCTCCCCGCAGGCCCCCGGTCAGCCCACGGTGAAGCAGCAGGGCGGGACAGTGCTGTTGACCTGGGAGGACGGGGAGGAGGGGCTGTCTCCCATCTATGGATACCTCATAGAGACCAAGAAACAAGGTGTGTGGGTGTGGGTGTGGGTGGGTGGGTGTGATGGGACAGTGCTGTTGACCTGGGAGGACGGGGAGGAGGGGCTGTCTCCCATCTATGGATACCTCATAGAGACCAAGAAACAAGGTGTGTGGGTGTGGGTGTGGGTGTGTGTGCGTGTGCGTGTGTGCGAAGCACTTGAACACAAGGGTACAAATGCACCAGCTAGGGATGAGAGCATTGTGTGTGTGACCGTTTTTGATTAACCTGCCACATGGGCAGCCACACTCCGACTAAGGAGGATTTTGGACTGATGATGTTATGTTAGGAGCTTGTCATGGCTAAAGACAATTACCCACGTAACTATGCAGAACATAACATTTTGATGTAGCCTTGGTGTTCTAGCTTATGTTAATTGGTCTGACACAGCCTTATGCTAAGGCGGGTCAGAGAGAGTAAAAAGCAACTTAACTCTAAGAAACACATTCTTGCAGCCATCTTCCTTCGTTTGTTTCTTCCTTTTTTTTAAAAGAATGTTTAGTTGAAATTGTCACCTCAGCATGCATTATATTCATTGTGAAATATTTCTAACATGTTGAATATCCGTTCATGCCTTGGAACCAACTTCGCGCACAGCATGCAGTATATCCATTGTGAAATATTTCTGACATGTTGAATATCCGTTCATGCCTTGGAACCAACTTCCAACATCTAAGACTCCAGTAGCAGCAAGGGTGCTTTTGTCAACATTTACCCCATTCCCTTGTTCGCTGTTCAGCCACACATCAAAAACTGAATCATGCTCCTTCCCCCGAAGTTGAGTCCTTGTGACCACGAAGGCCATACTATGGTCACATTACAAAACGTTTACTAGAAAAGAGCAATCTGGAGTGTTGATCATTGTGTCTCTGTGGCTGCTGGAGCCTTAGTAATCCCTGGAAGTTATGGTCATGGTGACCTCAGTTTTGGTTTCCAATCCAGTCTATGCCTTGGTGCGTTTGGGTCAAAGTCATGGGGAGCAGTGTGTTCTGGGGAGCTGTCATTGGACGGTCGTGGTGGCGCCCTCGGAAGAGGACCTCACTCACACTGGCTCCGCGACTAAGAGAATAGTGTCGTCAGTAGGGGGCTTAGTAGGTGGTGTCCTGAACAGGCTCTACTGAACTCCACCAAAGTGACTCAGCAGCAGTACAGTGTCTCCTCGGTTGGTTGCCTCCTGACGGCCTAACATAGATTCGTTCCCCTTGGACTGCTGGTCTCAGATTCTGCGACTTGAACAAGCGGAAGTGTGACTGCAAGTTGGGATTCAGAATGAGTGGCATGAGAGCAACGCCACTGTACAGCCCAGAAGATGGGACAGCAAAAAACACACACACACACAAAAACCCACCCACCCTGGAATTTAGATTATTCACAGATGTTTTTTTAGCCACCTGTGCTCTGATTATATTTTATTTATTTATAATTGCAGGGGACAGTGAGTACCTGACTTTGCAGCAGAAGATCAGCAGTAGTCCCCGCACCACGGTGTCTTTAAACAACCTGAGCGCCAACACGGGATGCCAGTTCAGGGTGATCGCCATCAACAACCATGGCATCAGCGAACCTAGTCCGCCTTCACGGGTCTTTGTTACGCCTAGCTTTGGTGAGGGAGGGAGAGAGAGGGGGGTGGGGGAGAGAGAGAGAGAGAGAGGCAGAGGAGGGAGAGAGAGGAGGAGAGAATGTTCAGGGTGATTGCCATTCAACAACCATGGGACTAGTAAACCTAGTCTGCCGTCATCGGTGTTTATTACATCTATCTTTGGTGAGGGAGGGAGAGAGAGGTGGGGTGGGGGGGGGGGGGGAGAGAGAGAGAGGGAGAGGGTGGAGAGAGAGAGAGAGAGGAGAGAGAGAGAGAGAGGTGGAGGAGAGAGAGAGAGGAGGAGAGAATGTTCAGGGTGATTGCCATTCAACAACCATGGGACTAGTAAGCCTAGTCTGCCGTCATCAGTGTTTATTACATCTATCTTTGGTGAGGGAGGGAGAGAGAGGTGGGTGGGTGGGGGTGGGGCGGAGAGAGAGAGGGGCGGAGGAGAGATAGAGAGAGGCGGGGGAGAGAGAGAGAGGAGAGAATGTTCAGGGTGATTGCCATTCAACAACCATGGGACTAGTAAACCTAGTCTGCCGTCATCAGTGTTTATTACATCTATCTTTGGTGAGGAAGGGAGGAGAGAGAGGGGTGGGGGGTGGAGAGAGAGAGAGAGGTGGAGGAGAGAGAGAGAGGAGGAGAGAATGTTCAGGGTGATTGTCATTCAACAACCATGGGACTAGTAAACCTAGTCTGCCGTCATCGGTGTTTATTACATCTATCTTTGGTGAGAAAGGGAGAGAGAGGTGGAGGAGAGAGAGAGAGGAGGAGAGAATGTTCAGGGTGATTGTCATTCAACAACCATGGGACTAGTAAACCTAGTCTGCCGTCATCGGTGTTTATTACATCTATCTTTGGTGAGGAAGGGAGAGAGAGGTGGAGGGGGGGGGGGGGGGGAGAGAGGGAGGAGAGAGAGAGAGGAGAGGAGGAGAGAATGTTCAGGGTGATTGCCATTCAACAACCATGGGACTAGTAAACCTAGTCTGCCGTCATCGGTGTTTATTACATCTATCTTTGGTGAGGAAGGGAGAGAGAGGTGGAGGGGGGGGGGTGGAGAGAGGTGGAGGAGAGAGAGGGAGGAGGAGAGAATGTTCAGGGTGATTGTCATTCAACAACCATGGGACTAGTAAACCTAGTCTGCCATCATCGGTGCTTATTACACCTATCTTTGGTAAGTGTGGGCGTGTTGTTTTTGTTGTCGTACCCTGGCTAAAAGACTCCAGGGATCAGCCAAAGCACAGTGGCACAAATGCATCAGCTAGGAATGAGAACATTACGTGTGTGACCGTTTTTGATTACCCCGAGCAGCCACACACCGACTTTGAGGGATTCTGTGTGTGCCTGCATGCATGCGTGCATGCAAGCTTTTGTGAAGGTCTGGTGGTTTTTTTACGTTTGAATTGATAAAAAAAAACCGTTAGTGGCCAATAATTAATATTTAAATAGTGGTTTTTGTTTTTGTTTTTCTTTTCCATTTGTATGGCTGATGTAGAATATTGTTGTTGATGTTGTTGGATTCAGTGGACAAGCCATTCCACACAGAGTGTTGGTTCCTGGTGGTCATCGTTGACACTGTTTGTTGTGTTACAGTTGATGCTGTTAATGCTATTTGTTGTGTTATTGTTGATGTTGTTAATACTGTTTGTTATGTTATAGTTGATGTTGTTAATACTGTTTGTTGTGTTATAGTTGATGTTGTTAATACTGTTTGTTGTGTTATAGTTGATGTTGTTAATACTGTTTGTTGTGTTACAGTTGATGTTGTTAATACTGTTTGTTGTGTTACAGTTGATGTTGTTAATACTGTTTGTTGTGTTACAGTTGATGTTGTTAATACTGTTTGTGTGTTACAGTTGATGTTGTTAATACTGTTTGTTGTGTTACAGTTGATGTTGTTGTTATATGTTTGTTGTGTTACAGTTGATGTTGTTGTTAATACTGTTTGTTGTGTTACAGTTGATGTTGTTAATACTGTTTGTTGTGTTATAGTTGATGTTGTTAATACTGTTTGTTGTGTTACAGTTGATATTGTTGTTAATACTGTTTGTTGTGTTACAGTTAATGTTGTTAATACTGTTTGTTGTGTTACAGTTGATGTTGTTGTTAATACTGTTTGTTGTGTTATAGTTGATGTTGTTGTTAATACTGTTTGTTGTGTTACAGTTGATGTTGTTAATACTGTTTGTTGTGTTACAGTTGATGTTGTTAATACTGTTTGTTGTGTTACAGTTGATGTTGTTAATACTGTTTGTTGTGTTACAGTTGATGTTGTTGTTAATACTGTTTGTTGTGTTATAGTTGATGTTGTTGTTAATACTGTTTGTTGTGTTATAGTTGATGTTGTTAATACTGTTTGTTGTGTTACAGTTGTTGTTGTTAATACTGTTTGTTGTGTTACAGTTGTTGTTGTTAATACTGTTTGTTGTGTTATAGTTGATGTTGTTAATACAGTTTGTTGTGTTACAGTTGTTGTTGTTAATACTGTTTGTTGTGTTACAGTTGTTGTTGTTAATACTGTTTGTTGTGTTATAGTTGATGTTGTTAATACTGTTTGTTGTGTTACAGTTGATGTTGTTAATACTGTTTGTTGTGTTACAGTTGATGTTGTTAATACTGTTTGTTGTGTTACAGTTGATGTTGTTAATAATGTTTGTTGTGTTACAGTTGATGATGTTGTTCATAATGTTTGTTGTGTTACAGATGTTGATGTCTGTTTCAGCGGTGGACAAGCCGTTCCACACAGAGTGGTGGTTCCTGGTGATCGTCGTTGACACTGTTTGTTGTGTTACAGTTGTTGTTGATGTCTGTTTCAGCGGTGGACTCGGTGGACAAGCCGTTCCACACAGAGTGGTGGTTCCTGGTGATCGTGGCGCTAACAGGAGTCATCGTCATCCTGGTCGTCGTCTCCGTCCTCTGTCTGCTCACCCAGCGACGGAAGGTCGCAGGTCAGAACATCATCATAATCATATAGTAAATAATAATAATAGAGAAAATAAAGTTTTACGCCCTCTTGGGCCTTTCGGCCATGTGGGGCTATAATAATAATAATAATAAACGGACACTTATATAGCGCTTTTTATCGAGCACAAAGCGCTTTACAATCAGCATTGAAACACGCACAACAGACACACACGCACGTACGTGCACGCACGCGAGTGAACACGTTCTTGCACACAGACATACACACACAGACCCACACATTTCATCAAACACACAGAAAACAGATGCTCACTGAAGCGCACACACACTTACACAAACATACGCTTCAACAGACACGCGTGCACGCAAACACACACATGCACACTCACGTACACAAGACACACACGTGCACTAACACTCACAGACACATACTCACTCCCCCCTCTCTCTAGCCGAACACAATCTCTCCTGCGCAAACATACACTCATACACATGCAAGCACATATACCCACACACAGCACAATCACACTCACACACACAACACACACACACCTGCTCGGAAGCGCGGCCGTGGGCGCACGCACACTCACACTCGTGCAAACGCTCACAAATTACATACATGTATACACATACACACACATACACGCCATTAGATCCAGTGTGTAGAGATTCAGCAGTCACAAGAATACTCGTTAGTTGTTAAACTCCACTCCAAAGTTTCATCATGTTTGCAAATTGCTGATCTCAGTACCTCCAGAATCTGCTCCACGCAATGACTGATGGTTCGTCCCGTATGTGCTGTTCTGCAGCAAAGTGGACATAAAACCTAACTTCATTCAAATCTAGTTTAGGAGGGGAAAAAAGAAAAGAGGTTCAGGGTAGAAAAAGAAGCATTATAGAAAACTGTAGAACACCCAATGTTCTTCACCTCAGCAGATAACAGAGTTGCTGTTCACAGTATTCATTTTGTTTTGGTCAACTGTGTCTTGTGTAAACTGTCTTCTACAGTGGAACCTCCATTATAAGACCTCCCATTATTAGACTCCCTCCCATATAAGACCTTCTCTGAGACATTACCCTTCTTTGTAAGTATTAAAATTACCTGCCTTATATATTAAGACCCCTCCCTTATAAGACCTCATTTCGGATGATTTTTGAAGGTCTTATAAGGGAGGTTCCACTGAATAAGTATTGCCCTGTGTTTGTGCGAGTGACATGCTGTAACATGTTTGAAATGCAATGTCACGTGATGTATCCAGTAACCACAAAGCCGTGTGCTGGGAAATATTGTTCAGTCAGAAGTTTGGGACTGAGCATGTGCCCTTGATGTGTGCCGTCTTCTTCTTCTGTGGTGGCGACCAGCGTCTTTGTAGAGAAGTAACTGTGCGCACTTAGGGATGTGACCATAGAAGAAGAAAGAAAGATAAAAGAAACCAAGGGGTGGGGCTGGGGAAGCGCTTATAGTGATTTGATGCTGTATGATTGGTTGCGTTATTCATCGAATTCAGACAGTAACCACTGTGTGATTGATGTTGTTGTAATTCAGGTGAGATGAAGCGGTCCCAGACTGCCAACACAGTGGTGTCCGAGCCCTCTGAGCCGGAGGAAGGGGGGTTCCCCACCTACGAGATGAGGCAGTCGCAGCGCAACGCCCGGCCACGCAACGGCTCTGTGAAAAACATTTATGCCAGGTACACTGTCTGTGATGTGTGTGTGCTGTCTGTCATGTTTGAACAATCACTGTCTGTGATGTGTGTGTGCTGTCTGTTGTGTTTGAACAATCACTGTCTGTGATGTGTGTGTGCTGTCTGTTGTGTTTGAACAATCACTGTCTGTGATGTGTGTGTGCTGTCTGTTGTGTTTGAACAACAGGGGTGCCAGATGTCCGATTCAGATCGGAAATCCGATTTGAAATTTAGAGCAAAAGTAGGTTTCCGATCTGAGAGAAAAACAGTAGCGAAATTCCGTTCCGATCCGATTTGAGCGAACTAGAAAGTCCTTTCCGATTCGGCCTAGCCAATCCGATTCTGAGCCTCGACTCGACCTGTTTACTCTACGATTTAGGCGTAGCTTTCTACGAAATGGCATTGACTACGCTACTACGACTTGAAATCGCAAACTCCGCATTTTCACTCTTGCCAGCTACGAATTTTCAATGAACGCTGCTCGGTTACTCAATCGCACTTTTCATGTCTTACTCGCGGTTTGCAAGCGCCCGCCCAGTTGTTGCCTTTCTCTACATCACTGCAGCTATCGCGGGCGGTCTGTTTCGCGACTTCACCATTTGTGTCGTGTTAGCGTGAGACGCGTGTCTGTGGTCATTGCCGCCCAATAGCTTTACTGCTTTGTAACCCAGCTCAACTTTGCGCGGGCGGCCTGCTTCGCGAACTCGCCGCTGCGTGCCTTTATGCAAATTAGCGTCCAGAGCTGCCCGACCAAAAATAAATTGCGCACGTTTTGCCTACAGCGCTTGCAGCACATTTTCTTTGTGGTGGAAAAGCAAAATGGAAGGTGAAGAGTCAAGAAAGCGTAAAATGCACCAAACCGACGATGAGTCAGAATGTGAGGTGGTGGAAGTGAGAGAACAACAAAAACAAGCAACGAGGAGAAAAACGGCAAATCAAAAATACCTCCCCAACTACCATGATGTAACCATGGCGACTACCCGAGCATCATTGCCTCAAAGAAGAAAGGCGTTCATTATGCTGTCTGTACCGTCTGCAAATCAGACTTCTCAGTGAGTCACGGTGGCTTGTCCGACTGCAAAAAACATTGCGAGGGCACAAAGATCTAGCAAAATCCATCAAAGGCTCTAGCCAGCTGCTACTTATTTCTCATGACACCAGCGATCCAGGCAATGTCATTCAATGTGCCCGGACTCTAAAATCGCTGCAAGTGAGTGTTTCTTCCGTAACTGTTACTGACGAATTATGCACACTAGCATGCACGCACGCACAAAGGCACATGCACAAACACACAGTGATACACACATTCACACTCTCAGACACACAGACAACACACACACTCACACACAGATACATAATCACACACACACACACACACACACACACACACACACACACACACACACACACACACACACACACACACACACACACAGAGTAAGACATACTCACACACAATCACATGCAACATACATACACACACACTCACACACAGATACATAATCACACACACAGAGATACATAATCGCACACACTCACACACAATACACAATCACACACACAGAGAGTAAGACATACACACAATCACATACAACATACATACAACACACACACAATCACACACACACACACACACACAGATACATAATCACACACGCCGCTTCAGAAACACATCAAGCGTGTCATCTATGCTCGAGCAACTGAAGTGGCCCTCACTGCAACAAAAAAAAAGAAGAGAAACAGCAAGAGTTGTCATGATGTATAAACTCCATCACGAACTCGTTGCCATGAAGACCATGAAAGACAAACTGACCCCGGCACCACAACGCCAGCGTCGAGCCCACACCAAGCAGCTGGCCCAGATCTACTGCCGTACACAATACAGACAGGCCAGTTTCCTGCCATGCACCATCAAGGCATGGAACAACCTCCCAGAGCAGGCTGTTGAGGCGGGGACCTTGGGCACCTTCGTGTCCTGGGTCTCCAAATCACAATAACTTTACCCCACCCCACCTCTCTCCTTTTTTTATATTTTTTTTTATGACACTTGAAAGCGCTCTCTCTCTCTCTCTCTCTCTCCTCTCTCTCTCTCTCTCTCTCTCTCTCTCTCTCTCTCTCTCTCTCTCTCTCTCTCTCTCTCTCTCTCTCTCTCTCTCTCTCTCTCTCTCTCTGTGCTGTTTTGTTATAGAGGAATCTCTTGTTTCTTTGTGTTTCTTTGTTTTAACAACATTCTTGAAAACTAATTTCAGTGGATTGATGACAATTTGTGTTTATATTGTATGTTTTGATCTGATTTTGTTTATGTACTGACACTCTCCTCTCTTCCTTTTTCTTCTTCATATCTTCGTCATCAAAAACACTTTATGTCTGTCTGATTTTGCGCGCGCGCGCGAGCGAGAGAGAGAGAGAGAGAGAGAGATGAGACATGCTGCCATAAAACAACACACTGTTTTAAATCATGCCCCCCCCCCACCCCCTTCACAAGCACACGCACACGCTCCTGGTTCAGTTTAGATTTTCAGATTTAGCTCAAACTCAAGATTTGATTTCAGATTTGTAGGCAGTAGGTTGCTAGCACCCCTGGAACAATCACTGTCTGTGATGTGTGTGTGCTGTCTGTTGTGTTTGAACAATCACTGTCTGTGATGTGTGTGAGTGCTGTCTGTTGTGTTTGAACAATCACTGTCTGTGATGTGTGTGTGCTGTCTGTTGTGTTTGAACAATCACTGTCTGTGATGTGTGTGTGCTGTCTGTTGTGTTTGAACAATCACTGTCTGTGATGTGTGTGCGCTGTCTGTTGTGTTTGAACAATCACTGTCTGTGATGTGTGTGCTGTCTGTTGTGTTTGAACAATCACTGTCTGTGATGTGTGTGTGCTGTCTGCTGTGTTTGAACAATCACTGTCTGTGATGTGTGTGCGCTGTCTGTTGTGTTTGAACAATCACTGTCTGTGATGTGTGTGCGCTGTCTGTTGTGTTTGAACAATCACTGTCTGTGATGTGTGTGCTGTCTGTTGTGTTTGAACAATCACTGTCTGTGATGTGTGTGTGCTGTCTGCTGTGTTTGAACAATCACTGTCTGTGATGTGTGTGTGCTGTCTGTCGTGTTTGAACAATCACTGTCTGTGATGTGTGTGTGTGTGCTGTCTGTTGTGTTTCAACAATCACTGTCTGTGATGTGTGTGTGATGTGTGTGTGCTTGTCTGTTGTGTTTGAACAATCACTGTCTGTGATGTGTGTATGCTGTCTGTTGTGTTTGAACAATCACTGTCTGTGATGTGTGTGCTGTCTGTTGTGTTTGAACAATCACTGTCTGTGATGTGTGTGCTGTCTGCTGTGTTTGAACAATCACTGTCTGTGATGTGTGTGTGTGTGTGTGTGCTGTCTGTTGTGTTTGAACAATCGCTGTCTGTGATGTTTGTGTGCTGTCTGTTGTGTTTGAACAATCACTGTCTGTGATGTGTGTGTGCTGTCTGTTGTGTTTGAACAATCACTGTCTGTGATGTGTGTGTGCTGTCTGTTGTGTTTGAACAATCACTGTCTGTGATGTGTGTGTGCTGTCTGTTGTGTTTGAACAATCACTGTCTGTGATGTGTGTGTGTGCTGTCTGTTGTGTTTGAACAATCACTGTCTGTGATGTGTGTGTGCTGTCTTGTGTTTGAACAATCACTGTCTGTGATGTGTGTGTGTGCTGTCTGTTGTGTTTGAACAATCACTGTCTGTGATGTGTGTGTGCTGTCTGTTGTGTTTCAACAATATCTGCCAGGTAGCACAGAAAACAATTGCTATTCTGAAAATCTGGGGTGAACATTTGTTTTTCAAGGAATAAGTAATTTAAATTATTTGCTGTTCTTCTGGCTGTCGGTTTAATGCTCAAAAAGGAACATTCTGCGGTTAGGTTGCCAACCTTCAAGTTAAGATGTCGTCAAGTATATCACAAATGTCCAATGTGTTTGAGATATGGTAGCTGTAGAGAGCAGAATGCTGGAGTCAAATGTGTTGACAGTGGAGAGCCTGTGACACATCCCCACTTGTTCGGCCATGAAGATGTTGAATAGCAAGCAACTAACCAGGAAAACCCATCCCTGAGGCTGCAGCAGAAATGGTTATATTTCATGTCTTGGGACAATGTCTTAAATGTGTTGATAGTGGAGAGCCCGTGACACATCCCCACTTGTTCGGCCATGAAGATGGTGAATAGCAAGCAACTAACCAGGAAAACCCATCCCTGAGGCTGCAGCAGAAATGGTTATATTTCATGTCTTGGGACAATGTCTTAAATGAACTGCATGGGTTTTATGTTTGTGTTATGTCATTTCAACTTACAAACTATGGGTTGATTTTTATTTTTTAATAAGAGAAATGAAATGTAATTTGTGTAGGAATGTTTAGCATTTTTGACGAATGGGGCCTTAGCTGATTGTGTCATTTCAAGATATGCTCTGAGAATGATGATGACATTGATGATGATGATGAGAAATGATGAAGATGATGATCTATTGATGGTGATGATAATGATCTCCCCGCAGGTCTAGTTCTGCCAATGTGGTTTATTCAGTTATAAGATGCTGATAATGAATATGATGATGCTGACATTACTGACAATGCGTGTTCTTCAGGCCTCCCCCCAGGCCCAGTCCGGCCAGTGTGGCCTATTCTGATGACGATGACGCCATGTCAGTGGCCAAACCGCCAATCGCTGACGACAGTTCGTCCACCGTCACTGACAAACCCTCTGAGTTAGGGGAGGACTCCACAGAGGTGAGTAGAGAGAGAGAGTGAGAGAGAGAGACGCACGGACAGAAACAGAGAGACAGAGAGAGATGGAAAGAAGTTGAAGTTGAAAATTTTACTGAATAGGCCTTTCTGCCCGTATTATGTGGGAGGGTGGGGGTGGGGTACACTATGAGTTCGATCGCTCAGACAGTTTCCTGTCGATTATGAGCGCAGATGCATTATGCTGCTGTTATGCGCCTAACTAAGAAATAGTTAGGCCCAGCAAGTCCGACTTCGGCTGGAGAAAATCTTTTTGAAAGTGTTTCATGAAAAAAGGCAGGAGAATGGACTGGTAAGGCTGAAAGATAGTAGATGTCAGTAAGCAAAGGGAAAAGGCAGAGTCAAAGAGTGTGTGTTCTCGGACTAGCTGGGGATGCCAAATGGCCCCACATGCTCTCTTATCTATCAGTAGATGACAGCAAGCAAAGGGAAAAGGCAGAGTCAAAGAGAGTGTGTTCTCGGACTAGCTAGGGATGCCAAATGGCCCTACATGCTCTCTTGTCTATCAGTAGATGACAGCAAGCAAAGGGAAAAGGCAGTCAAAGAGAGTGTGTTCTCGGACTAGCTGGGGATGCCAAATGGCCCTACATGCTCTCTTGTCTATCAGTAGATGACAGCAAGCAAAGGGAAAAGGCAGAGTCAAAGAGAGTGTGTTCTCGGACTAGCTGGGGATGCCAAATGGCCCTACATGCTCTCTTATCTATCAGTAGATGACAGCAAGCAAAGGGAAAAGGCAGAGTCAAAGAGAGTGTGTTCTCGGACTAGCTGGGGATGCCAAATGGCCCTACATGCTCTCTTATCTATCAGTAGATGACAGCAAGCAAAGGGAAAAGGCAGAGTCAAAGAGAGTGTGTTCTCGGACTAGCTAGGGATGCCAAATGGCCCTACATGCTCTCTTGTCTATCAGTAGATGACAGCAAGCAAAGGGAAAAGGCAGAGTCAAAGAGAGTGTGTTCTCGGACTAGCTAGGGATGCCAAATGGCCCTACATGCTCTCTTATCTATCAGTAGATGACAGCAAGCAAAGGGAAAAGGCAGAGTCAAAGAGAGTGTGTTCTCGGACTAGCTAGGGATGCCAAATGGCCCTACATGCTCTCTTGTCTATCAGTAGATGACAGCAAGCAAAGGGAAAAGGCAGAGTCAAAGAGAGTGTGTTCTCGGACTAGCTGGGGATGCCAAATGGCCCTACATGCTCTCTTGTCTATCAGTAGATGACAGCAAGCAAAGGGAAAAGGCAGAGTCAAAGAGAGTGTGTTCTCGGACTAGCTAGGGATGCCAAATGGCCCTACATGCTCTCTTGTCTATCAGTAGATGACAGCAAGCAAAGGGAAAAGGCAGAGTCAAAGAGAGTGTGTTCTCGGACTAGCTAGGGATGCCAAATGGCCCTACATGCTCTCTTATCTATCAGTAGATGACAGCAAGCAAAGGGAAAAGGCAGAGTCAAAGAGAGTGTGTTCTCGGACTAGCTAGGGATGCCAAATGGCCCTACATGCTCTCTTGTCTATCAGTAGATGACAGCAAGCAAAGGGAAAAGGCAGAGTCAAAGAGAGTGTGTTCTCGGACTAGCTAGGGATGCCAAATGGCCCTACATGCTCTCTTGTCTATCAGTAGATGACAGCAAGCAAAGGGAAAAGGCAGAGTCAAAGAGTGTGTGTTCTCGGACTAGCTGGGGATGCCAAATGGCCCTACATGCTCTCTTGTCTATCAGTAGATGACAGCAAGCAAAGGGAAAAGGCAGAGTCAAAGAGAGTGTGTTCTCGGACTAGCTGGGGATGCCAAATGGCCCTACATGCTCTCTTGTCTATCAGTAGATGACAGCAAGCAAAGGGAAAAGGCAGAGTCAAAGAGTGTGTGTTCTCGGACTAGCTGGGGATGCCAAATGGCCCTACATGCTCTCTTGTCTATCAGTAGATGACAGCAAGCAAAGGGAAAAGGCAGAGTCAAAGAGAGTGTGTTCTCGGACTAGCTGGGGATGCCAAATGGCCCTACATGCTCTCTTATCTATCAGTAGATGACAGCAAGCAAAGGGAAAAGGCAGAGTCAAAGAGAGTGTGTTCTCGGACTAGCTGGGGATGCCAAATGGCCCTACATGCTCTCTTGTCTATCAGTAGATGACAGCAAGCAAAGGGAAAAGGCAGAGTCAAAGAGTGTGTGTTCTCGGACTAGCTAGGGATGCCAAATGGCCCTACATGCTCTCTTATCTATCAGTAGATGACAGCAAGCAAAGGGAAAAGGCAGAGTCAAAGAGAGTGTGTTCTCGGACTAGCTGGGGATGCCAAATGGCCCTACATGCTCTCTTATCTATCAGTAGATGACAGCAAGCAAAGGGAAAAGGCAGAGTCAAAGAGTGTGTGTTCTCGGACTAGCTAGGGATGCCAAATGGCCCTACATGCTCTCTTATCTATCAGTAGATGACAGCAAGCAAAGGGAAAAGGCAGAGTCAAAGAGAGTGTGTTCTGGGACTAGCTGGGGATGCCAAATGGCCCTACATGCTCTCTTGTCTATCAGTAGATGACAGCAAGCAAAGGGAAAAGGCAGAGTCAAAGAGTGTGTGTTCTCGGACTAGCTGGGGATGCCAAATGGCCCTACATGCTCTCTTGTCTATCAGTAGATGACAGCAAGCAAAGGGAAAAGGCAGAGTCAAAGAGAGTGTTCTGGGACTAGCTGGGGATGCCAAATGGCCCTACATGCTCTCTTATCTATCAGTAGATGACAGCAAGCAAAGGGAAAAGGCAGAGTCAAAGAGAGTGTGTTCTCGGACTAGCTGGGGATGCCAAATGGCCCTACATGCTCTCTTGTCTATCAGTAGATGACAGCAAGCAAAGGGAAAAGGCAGAGTCAAAGAGAGTGTGTTCTGGGACTAGCTGGGGATGCCAAATGGCCCTACATGCTCTCTTGTCTATCCAGGCTCTTTTTTTTTTTTTCCTGTGCGCAGCGATTTTTCTTTGAACCCCAATATGTGTCAGTTATAATATTGCCGGTTACAGCAGGTGAACATCATTGGTAGAAGAAGAAGAAGAGTGACAGATTAGAGGAAGTTACAAGCACATAACTTCCAGAAGGTGGGAGAACTTTATGCAAAAGACCCCCCAGTATCCCCACGGGGAGGGGGGGGAGGACTTTTTTCTGTCCAAATATCTGACCTGTGACCCCCAGCCTGCTGTGTTTCAGCCCAGCGACGACGAGGACAGCGAGCCAGAGAGCGACACCAAGGTGCCGTCCTCCCCCCCTCCCCCCGCCTTCAGCACGGTGTACGCCAACAGCGACAACGCGCGTCAGTCTTGGAGGTTCCAGAACCCCAGCACGGCCTACGCCTACACCGACAGCGAGGCGGACAGCAGCCACTACGCCTTCAGTCTGAACAACGGGCAGCTGGTGGTCAACAACGTGGCCGGAGCCAGGACGCCGCTCACTGGATTCTCCTCCTTTGTCTGACGGGGGAGTTCATGGCACTGCTTGTGCTGACCTACCCTATGTCGGTGTTAAATATCAACAAATCACCCCTTGATTATGGGCACTCAGCCAGACCAATGGGGCGTTATACTACTTCTTGGTGACACGAAAGGCGATAATGTTAGGACTGATTCGACCTTGCCACCTAGTGATGAGTCAGGGGCAGAGAATTTGTTGTGGCTACATACTGCTACCCCCTGACAGCAAGGGCGATAACATTACATAGATGGCGCACGCGTTTTCAGTGCGCGAGACGGGGGTATAGAAATTTCAGTACGAAGCCTCATCAGAGGAAGTGTTATGTTTGGGCTAGGACTCCCCTTACTGAATTCTCTTCCTTTTTTTCTGATGGCTGATTTTATTACTAGAGGGCTGTGCTATATTGGTGTTGAATGTCGGTTGGGTCAACAGAATGGACCAGACCAACCAGAGGTGGTATACTGTTTGGACTATTGCAGTTTACACATCCCTCACTCAAGTGTAATAATATCACCATTGTTGTGAACAGACTTTAAATTAAATCAATGAAATCAAGTCAAACGTCCCTCACTGGATTCTCTTCCTTTGTTTCACCATGGATTCTATGATTTTAGAGGGCAGTGCGCGCGTGCTGTGATGCAAAAATCCAGGCTAATTTACGTGCACTCAGGCTGCGATCTGCCTAAGGGAAAAAGCGAAATCTATGTGAAATGCTTAGCATTAATGTGATGCAGACTGTATGAGATATGGGCACCATCCAACTGCATGAGGCACGCGATTCAGAACGCCTGTGACATGTACATGGAGTGTGTAAATCGTCCAGTCGTACCACTGATAAGACAAGTGGAGTGCAGCCTTGTGCCAAGCATTGTTTAGGGTGTTCAGGGGTTGATCTTTGCAATGCCGATGTGATGCTGAACTCCTTGATCAACGTCAGAAATAGCAAGAGAAGCTTGCAGGATGGGTGTGTTAGAGAGGGTGGAACGCCTCGGATTGTTCTACAGAAGTGGTCAAGCCAAACAAAACCTTTGTGGAGAAAGGTCGGATTATACACCTCCAAGTCCAAGTGCTTGTGATTGATTTGTCCAAATATGTCAAACCAGAGCGGAATGTTTATTTGTGAACCTGTTATGATACAAGCCAGAATCAAATCCTGATTATCCTCTGAGAAATCCCCCTGCTGTATGCTTCTCCCCTCTGGCTGGCTGGTGTGTGTAGGTCTGTGAGGGACAGCGGCACTCCAAGAAACCTGTTTCTGTTGCATGGATTTGATTCCACTGCAAGATGGCAACTACTTGGGCAGACTGAAGTGTTCTTCGCTGATTTGGGGATAATCAGTACCTGGATTGTTCTCTCTTCTCAGATAACCCACCCAGTGTTCTCCACGAAGGTTGCAGTTCATGTCAACTTCTCCAAAGACGTCTCTCACTCAAGTCAATTTTCGAGTATTTTTGTATTGAAACTTCACCTGAATTCACTCAATTTTAAAATTTTCAAACAAGAGACAGGGAGAGGTGTAACTATAGTCGTTGATAGGACAGGATTCACCTATCACATAAAACCAAAACGTAAGCAATATGGTCAACAATATTACGAACATACATACTGCTGAAAATATGTCTCTGATTGAAATAATCTGCTGAGCAGTGACAATGAAGTGACACTGAATTCCGCACATGTCAAGTTCATTCCAATGTATTTTGCCAAACGGTGTGAGTCATATGCAACATTGAGATAAGCAGCAAAAGTAGCAATAGAAAGCATTAGAGTTCATTTAAAAAATTATGTTATGTGTCAATTTGTTTTGAAAAGCCTTAGCAACGTTTGAAGTCCAACTCATGTCCTTTCATCCACCTGTTTTTGTTTAGAAAACATATCAGCTTTGGTTGTGTGTTGAGACACTGTTGTGTTTACTACGTGAGTGGGAACAAAGTCTAGACATTTGTCTGTGTCAGTCACAACTTAATAAACTTTGAGTGTGTGCCTTTGAAACCGGCGAGCATCTACCATGGAGTGTTTGGAATAGTCTGGTGTGGATTATGTGTTGCTGTTTGTGTCTGTTGCAGGGTGTGGTTGTGGACTTAACATATCAAAACATGTGATGAGACAATCTGGAGTTGTGATGATGGCAAGTTAAAGTTGACTTTGGACTTTTCCACCTGCAAAACTGTTCGCGTGTATATGGGAAAGTGTGGTGTTTGTGAGTGGAATGAAAGAGAAGCTGTTTGACATTTGACGAACAATGCATGAATGAAAGAGATTTTGAATGAATTTCAGCAACAAATTCCATGTGCACTTCAGCAGCAAAATATTCCACGTGCGCGAAGAGATTCTTTATGTGATAAAAAAAAATTCCAGTTTGTTTTAGAATTTAAAGTAACCCATTCCATGTCAATAACAGATCATTCCATACACTTTTCTCCATAAAATCCAAAGTGGTATTGATAGCATTAACTGACAGCAACAGGTTGGGTTAAATTACTAAACAATGATATCTATTGTATTTATTATAAACATATCATATGTCTTCTCCGAGTGTTATGGGAAATAATAGGCTTACAAACTTCTTACTATGCAATGGGCAACAAGTCTCTTTTATATAATTTGTTAGGTAATGTATGTATGTATGTATACATGACTGTGTGCATTTTGTGTGTGTGCTACTGCAACATGCATAGCCAGCAAACACCGAGACACAGGGAGAGAGAACGTGTGCGTCTGAGTGTGTGTGTTTGCGTTTAAATTGACAAGAAAGCATATCATTTTGTTTTGTGTCAACTACATATCATCGACTGCCAGTCGTGTCAGATACATATCAAAGGTGATGATTTCTTTGACAAGAATTTCCGGTTGTAGCGGTATGTCTTTGTCCTATATGCTCTGTTTGTGTGCATGTGTAAAGGCTGAATAGTGGTGTGCTTTATTTATGGCATTTTTAAAAAGTCATGATTATTTCCTTGAATATTCAAATAATCTGTCTCCGTTGTTTGGGGTGATTTGCTTTTAATTGACACTAGTCTAATTCATTGAAAATGATTGGAACTGTTTTAATGTGCCCACACGCACGCACACATGAACACACACACACACATGAACACACACACACATGAACACACACACACACACACATGAACACATACACACACACTTACTGTGTATTGTTATGAGTTTGCCTTAAAAGAGTTGAGGAATTCATATACTTCAACTGAAAATAAATCATGTCTTTTTTAAGTGGGTTTGATTTTTTTACATTCAAAGTTAATGATTTCTACTTTGCATACACGCAAATCTATATTTAGCAGAATGAGGCTGCTTTTATTTTTGTGTCTGTTTTGTGGGTTTTAAGAATTAACTTTACAAAATGATTGAAAGATGATGGAATAGACTGTCCAATAGAGTAGTTACTGGCACTAAAACAATCACTTGTACTACAGTTTTGATCAAAAGTTGCAATCCAGGATCTACACAAACAACGTTTGATATGGTGATTTTCATCGGCAGTTAGTATTTCTTTTCTTCAACAGAGTTTCACTCAGTTATATATCAGGCATCAGAATTGTCAGAGGATCGGCTAATTTCAGAGGATTGAGAATTTCTGACAGAGGATTGGCCTCTTCTGTCGGAGGTTTTGACTTTCAATTGAGTGTGATCTTTTCTGTTAAATTACATTTTATAGTGATTTCTCACTGCATAAAGCCTTTTGATCATGTTGGGAACTGATGTCAGTGTTGTCCCTCTATAGACTGGGGTCTTGATGGCCCTTGGACCGCGGTTTTCAGAGGATTGGACTTCAGACTGTTCTGATGTCTGATATTAATCAAAGCAAACCATGGTGTGCGTGAGAGAAAGAGAGAGAGGAAGAGAGAGAGAAAGAGAGAGAGAATGGGCAGAACGTATCATTGATGTTTATTGTGTCTCAGTTATTTATACATTATATGTATTTGTATCCAAAGGCAAGCCCACCAGAACAAATGGACTAATGAACTAGACTTGCGTTTGTTTGATGACATTAATGTGGCTCATAACAGTAGATCTGACGCTGAGCGTACTTTTGGCAATGGGTGTGCTTATTAAACAAGATTGTCATTTTCTTTGAAATAACAAAGTTGAAAAGTGCAATTAAATGTCGTTATTAACCAATGAAATAATGGTGTGTTCATGTAATCAGCGAATGTCAATGTTTTATTACTGTTTTTTTAAAAGTAATGTTTGATTGACATAGCTGTTGATGTAATTCTGTTAGTGTAATGACTGTCATAAAGTTATCATCCCTGAAAATATATAATAGAGATGTCAACAAGTATGGAAAGTCACCTTTTTAAAATTTCTGTTAACCATTTCTGGATTTATTGGATATGTTTGTGATTTCACTTTCTTTGCCATTCTTTCCATCATCCACAAAATAAACAAAGTCTAATTAGTTACTTAACATTGGCCATGTTTTAAGGGCGTCAGTAATTGTTCTCATTGGATTGCCGAGCCTTAACCGAAAAACAAAATTGTAAATGTCAATCAGTAAATACCATTGAGCTTTCATAGATCATGGTACAATGTGATATCATGCATACAATGCTAATTGAAATGAGTTGAACCCGTAAGACAATGGGCTTGATAGATCATGGTACAATGTGATATCCATACAATGCTAATTGCGTTACCAGAACAAAATGGACTAATGAATTAAATGACCCGTTAAGACGTTGATAGATCATGGTACAATGTGATATCATGACAATGCTAATGAGTTGGCAATGGGCTTGATAGATCATGGTACAATGTGATATCATGCATACAATGCTAATTGAAATGAGTTGAACCCGTTAAGACAATGGGCTTGATAGATCATGGTACAATGTGATATCATGCATACAATGCTAATTGATTAAAAGACAATGATAGATCATGGTACAATGTGATATCATGCATTGCTAATTGAAATGAGTTGAACAAGACAATGTTGATAGATCATGGTACAATGTGATATGCAATGCTAATTATGAGTCCCGTTAAGACAATGGGCTTGATACATGGTACAATGTGATAATAATGCTAATTGAAATGAGTTGAACCCGTTAAGACAATGTTGATAGATCATGGTACAATGTGATATGTGCATACAATGCTTTTGAGTTGAACCCGTTAAGACAATGTTGATAGATTGGTACAATGTGAAAATACAATGCTAATTGTGAGTTGAACCCGTTGACAATGGGCTTGTTAGATCATGGTACAATGTCTGCATACAATGCTAATTGTGAGTTGAACCCGTTAAGACTGTCATAGATCATGGTACAATGTTATCATGCATACAATGCTAATTGAAATGAGTAACCCGTTAATGGGCTTGATAGATCATGGTATGTGATATCATGCATACAATGCTAATTGGAGTTGAACCCGTTAAGACAATGAGCTTGATAGATCATGGTACAATGTGATTATGCATAATGCTTGAGTTGAACCCGTTAAGACAATTTCATGGTACAATGTGATATTGCATATGTAATTGTGATTGAACCCGTTAAGACAATGGGCTTGATAGATCATGGTACAATGCCATACAATGCTAATTCCCGTTAAGACAATCCATGGTACAATGTGATATCATGCAACAATGCTAATTGAAATGAGTTGAAAAGACAAAGTCTTGATAGATCATGGTACAATGTGATATCATGCATACAATGCTAATTGTGAGTTTTAAGACAATGGGCTTGATAGATCATGGTACAATGTGATATCATGCATACAATGCTAATTGAAATGAGTTGAACCCGTTAAGACAATGGGCTTGATAGATCATGGTACAATGTGATATCATGCATACAATGCTAATTGAAATGAGTTGAACCCGTTAAGACAATGGGCTTGATAGATCATGGTACAATGTGACCATACAATGCTAATTGCTTAAGACAATGGGCTTGATAGATCATGGTACAATGTGATATCATGCATACAATGCTAATTAAAATGAGTTGAACCCGTTAAGAGAATGGGCTTGATAGGGCTTTCACTGAAACACCTTGCTGCACACAGGCCTAGCCTTGAAGAACATTCAGCTGCGTTTCAAATCAGTAACACAACAGCATGCATTTCGTTTGTCTCCCACTAAAGTTAAGTGAAGCAGGTCTATCTCTCTGAGCTGAGTATTCAGAATGTTCAGAGCACTGTACATAGTGTAGTGACGCTTTGCGTATTCATCAGTCATCATCATTATCACCATCAGCTTCTGTAAATAGCCTGAAAGACATTTGTCATCATCATCACCTTTCTCATCATTGGCAAAATCGTCTGCGCTTTGCTCTGATCTCACACTCGCCGCTGATTGAACCAAATTGTACAGAATGACCTTCAGCTTTGACCCAAGATATTAATCATTTCAACGTTATGTGATGGGCATGGGGGGGAAAAAGTATTTACGCTATCCTTTACACTGAAATTTCTCTTCCATAAAGAACAGCTAAGATACTTGATAGGTTTGCAGAAAACTAGATTTGAATATACTTGCTTTCTTCTTTTCTGGTCTTTTGACATAGCATTTGCAAGTGCTTTCTCCAACAGAAAGACTGACTCTTTCTATAAAATAATTGGTTTGAAAAACTTGAAAAAAAACCCTGATGGAAATAAGATAATATAACAAATTTTGCTTGAGTTTCAAATTCATCTTCGAGTGTGTATAGAATAGCTAAAGCTAATGTGTTATCAGCCTTTATCATAAATGTAATATTGGTAGCTGTAAGCCTGTTGCTGACAGTGTTTTGTCTTTTCTGAGTGATGTTATATGTGTTTGTTTTCTTTTCATAGTCGCATGTATTTTGTTGGGTGTGTTACGGACTGTAGTGTAGAACTGTACACTTTCCCAGTGGATGTGGTTATGAAGTAGTGGTGGTGGTGATCTCTCTGTGCGGGATGCATTGCTTCATTGGTTGTGGGTTTCTACACATTTCCAATGTTTTAGTTTGACTTTGTGGTGATACTGATAGTGCATGTGCATGGTGGTGGCTTTCTACTAAGCTCTGAGCTTAAACGTTTGACAGAGTGTGTACATTTGTGTGCAAGTTATTGAGAGAGTTTGTAGGTTTGCGAATACATCTGGGTGTGTGTGGTTGGGTGTCTTATGCATGCATGCATGCCTGTGCGCGTGTGTGTATGTCTTATGCACGCACATGTGATTGTGTGTGTGTGTGTGCACATGGGCACATATGCACAACATCAAATAACTCGCTAACAAGAAAGCGCATATATGCTTTATTGCTAATCTGTATGTGGATGTTTAATTCTTAATGCTGCTAGATCCAGTGGTTTATTCTTTATTTAAGGTGGTTGTTGTTTCATTCCCTGTACAGACACTAACCTTTTCTTACTCAGTGCTAGACAGATGCTGTTCTTTTAGTTAATCAGCCTTTTGAACTGTGCTTGCCTTGTTTTGCGCCTTTTCATTTGTTCCTATCATTTGGTCTCATGCTTCCCCAATCATTCACCGATAGTTTCATGTTTCAGACAAAAATCAACTTACGCTAACACTGACCATTCGCATCTTCTTGCTATTCCTACACACATATATAATGCTCAGTGGCGATATTTTGCCACACGTTATTCAACTTTGCAATGCAACTTAACAGTACCATTCCTTCAACCTATTAGTGTTTCCTTATATTACCTACCATCTGTAGGAATTGATAAGTGTATGGTTAAAGCTTAAGCAGTCTCACATAGAATATATGCTCAAATGTCATAGATCAGTATTCATCATACTTACAGTGGTTCCTGCTAAAAAATCATCATCATCATCATCACCTCATCACCGGGAAGATCAGTCTTCAGGAACACTGTCCATAGGAGTCAACAACTAATTGGACGTTAAACTCACCATTTCACACAGAACTCAAAAACGGATAACTCAAAAACACTGGATAACTCACAATACTTTTTTAGTTCCAGTTTAATAATCTCTATGCTAAAAAATCTTTTTAACTAAAAATATTGGCTATCTCGAAATAAAATTTGAGTCCCTTCAATTTTGACTTAAGCGATTTTCACTGTATATAGATTTTTGTAAAGTTTGGTATGTTGCTACATGTATACTTGAAAACATCATTCCACAAAAGCTGTTTCCTCTGCATCTATTAGTCAACAATCAATCAATTTAATTTATTATTCTTTAAAAAAAACTCGTGCATAAAATGGAATTTTGCTTAGCAACTCGTAGCTATCATTGTAATGTTAAATGAATACATTTACTAACTCCATTGCCAGAATTTAAGTCAGGTTCATGTTGTCATAAATTCCATACGTTTTAAGATTGACCCAAGTTGTTTTTTTAATTACTCAGCACAAATTGAGAAATCAAGTAATTATGTCTGAATCAAAGACACTTGGTCTGAATGTTGCAATCCAGATATTTGATGTCTGAATCAAAGACACTTGGTCTGAATGTTGCAATCCAGATATTTGATGTCTGAATCAAAGACACTTGGTCTGAATGTTGCAATCCAGATATTTGATGTCTGAATCAAAGACACTTGGTCTGAATGTCGCAATCCAGATATTTGATGTCTGAATCAAAGACACTTGGTCTGAATGTCGCAATCCAGATATTTGATGTCTGAATCAAAAACACTTGGTCTGAATGTTGCAATCCAGATATTTGATGTCTGAATCAGACACTTGGTCTGAATGTTGCAATCCAGACATTTGATGTCTGAATCAAAGACACTTGATCTGAATGTTGCAATCCAGATATTTGATGTCTGAATCAAAGACACTTGATCTGAATGTCGCAATCCAGACATTTGATGTCTGAATCAAAGACACTTGGTCTGAATGTCGCAATCCAGATATTTGATGTCTGAATCAAAAACACTTGGTCTGAATGTTGCAATCCAGATATTTGATGTCTGAATCAGACACTTGGTCTGAATGTTGCAATCCAGACATTTGATGTCTGAATCAAAGACACTTGATCTGAATGTTGCAATCCAGACATGTGATGTCTTTATCCATACAAGGACAATTGTTGATTGGTGTAGTTAGTGTTACATGTTGTGTTTCTGTTGTTTCTCTTTGTTTGGTTCCACTCCACTGATATTATCTGTTTCTTTTGCTCATTCTTTCTTTCTTTAGTATCTTTATTATACTATGATTTATATTATGTCTCTGTTGCCTCCCTCTCTATGCCTGTCTCTCTGACTTGATCCCTCCTAATAACAAATATATAGTTAGAATCCATGACAAATGGAATAACTGATCAATTCCACAAAATTACATGCCCACCACTCATTGTTGTTTTACAATTATAGATTATTTTGTGATTGAAGAAAATATGTTTTATGTGTGGTTTGTAGAAAGATGTGCATTATTTGTGATTTGGGTATGTTTGTTTGAGTGAAATGAATGTGTTTTATATCAAGTATATTTTCTAACTTTGTTGCCTGACTAACGTTTACTAATGTTGTGAATGTGATAGTTTCTGTGTCTGTATAAGCTTGCATGTTTTGGGGATAAAATTATGTTGATGATTTAAAAAAAAAGATTGTTTTGTAGACTTACTTTAGAGCTAGACTTGACATGATGCAAACAGTTTTTTTTTTAATAAATCAGGGAACAAAGCATATAAGGTTTTTGCCTGTGAGTGAAAAGTGAGTTTGCACCATTTCGTTGTGTAGTCTTTTCTATGCTTGGTCCGTCTTTCTCTCTCTCTCTCTCTCTCTCTCTCTCTCTCTCTCTCTCTCTCTCTCTCTCCCACTCTCCCTCACCCCCTCTCTGTCACCCCATACCCCCACTCTTTCTTCCCCCCCCCCCACTCTCTCTCCTCCCCTTTCTCAGTTTATTTTTATGTTTTCTTTATCATTGCCTTTTCTGATGTTCCTCTTGTCTGGCCTTTTCTGATGTTCCTCTTGTCTGGCCTTTTCTGATGTTCCTCTTGTCTGGCCTTTTCTGATGTTTATTTCTGTATGTTTCTCTTTTCCTTGTCTGGCCTTTTCTGATGTTCCTCTTGTCTGGCCTTTTCGTTTTCCTCTTTTGTCCTTTTAAATTTTTGGTTTTATCATGTCATCATGTCAGCATTCCTTTGCCTGTTTCCCCCCCCCCCCCCCCCCCCCCTCAAGGATAGATCGGAAGACAAGGTTTGGCACAAAATCTTAATCCTG
Source organism: Phymorhynchus buccinoides (assembly GCA_017654935.2). Taxonomy (NCBI): domain Eukaryota; kingdom Metazoa; phylum Mollusca; class Gastropoda; order Neogastropoda; family Raphitomidae; genus Phymorhynchus; species Phymorhynchus buccinoides. The sequence continues at coordinate 101,621,152 of CM065680.1, forward strand.
GTAAAAGACAGTTTTTCACTGGAATGTCTACTGAGACGGCATGACAAAGAAATATTGAAGATTGGGTCTCGAGTCTCCCCAGACGATTCCTCTGCGCCATGCTATCTGGTTCTGGTTCCATCAGCAAACTTCGACTGCGTGAAGACTTTCCGAGACACCTTTAAGGACCAGCCACACTGCATACGATTTGACCCCAATACGATACGATTGCGACGATGTCTGTGACTGCTAGTCATGATTCACGTGAAATACTTCCGTCTAAAAATAACTCTACTTTTTTTCGTTCTCTATACTCGTGTAGATAGTGAACATGACTACAGGTAGGATTTGGTCAGATTCATTCAGAGAGTAGAATTCTACGTCATTCCTGCCTCACAAATGTCAAAATGGGATCGTAGTGAATCGAATCTGATGCAGTGTGGCTGGCCCTTTAGAGTGTCCTTGGACCGTTTCTTTTGGCCACCTCGACCCCATGTAGCATGCACACGCCCATCACTTGCTGTATTCATGCGTTTAGCAAGCTGTTTGTTTCACATTCTTGCACACACGCACGCACGCACGCACACACACACACACACACTCACGCACGCACGCACACGCATACACGCACATACGCACATACACGTGCACGCGCGCGGCGCACACACGCATGCACACGCATGCACGCACGCGCGCACACACACACACACGCACGCACGCACACGCGCACGCACACACACACACACCTCCCTTAAATAAAATAAAATAAAGAAAATATGAAAAAAAGAGAAGACTGAGACATGAAGAAGAAGAAAAGAAGAAGATAAAAGAGTAAAAGGTGCAGAAAGAAAGAAAAAAAAAAGGAAAACAAAGAAGAGGAAGAATCAGAAGAAAAGGGAACGAAAAGAGGAAAAGGGTTGGGAAGAGGAAGAAGAAGAATTAAAGGAGGTGGAGACGAAAAAGAAGATGACGACGACGTTTAACCCTTTCATCGGCACTGTCGCCTCTTGGCACCACAATGATTTAACACCCACTGAAAGGCATCACAATGAGGGTCTGTTATCTAATGACCTTATGTTCTTAATTTTGGGAGGTAAGGATAGGCCCTATTTTATGCATGTCACAGAGGAATCTCCAATATTGCGGACAGAATCTTTTCTTTGAATGAAAAATGGTGTTTTACGTCCTCTCGGTCTGGAACAGACACATATGGGACATTTGTAGATACAAAGATGGTGGGAACGATACTGGGGGCATTGCCCGGAGGCAGTGCAACACCAGTAAAGGCCCGATTTTTTTAGCAATACAGATAGGTGTAGCGGTAACCATGCCTCGGTTAAACCTCATCGGCTATGGTACCGCCACAATTAGAATCTTTTCTTTGCCCAGGTAAGTTTAATATATACTAGCGCAACGCCTAGTACTGGCAATGCACCGTACTGGTAACGCCACGTACTGGTAACGCTGAGTACTGGTTTCGCCGGGTCCGCAAAATATTATTATTACTTTTGTCTCTCTCCCTCCTTCCATCTTCTTCACTCATCCCGTTCCGATGATACTACTTTACACGACAAGAACAAGACTGCTGACTTAGTACTTACCAACTTACAAAATGACGTGAACAACTTAGTGACATGGACTGAATATAACCACATGGCCCTTCATCCTAAAAAATCAAAGCTTATGCTAATTACCACAAGACAAAAGCGACAGAACATAAAGTCTGATTTACCAAAAAGTAAAGTACATGACAAGTTTATAGAAGAAGTGGACTCGAATACTATTCTTGGTCTGGGGGTTGACTTCAATCTTTCTTGGTCGTACCATGCCTCTATTCTCACTCGTAAGTTATCTAAAAAATATATTTCAGCTAAACAGAATCACACTTTCTTGATATTCACACCAGAAAACTCTTCTTTCATGTATGTCACAGTAGAAATCGGAATCCAGTACGATTCGGAATCCTACTAGTACAAATCGGAATTCTAATTTCTACTGGCTTTTTTCTAGTACAAATCGGAATTCCGATTTCTACTAACAGCCAGTAGAAATCGGAATCCAGTACGATTCGGAATCCTACTAGTACAAATCAGAATTCCGATTTCTACTGGCTTTTTTCCAGTACAAATCGGAATTCCGATTTATAATAACAGCTAGTAGGAAATGGAATTCAGTACAAATTAGAATCTACATATTTTAGCAATTGTAAAAGAAGAAGAAAAACAAAAGACAGGGCATAATATTGACAAGAGCAGTGATCACTGAGTTCTAAGAAGGAAGAAATTGTTGATCATTGTTTAAGATTTTCCATTGTGTGAATTGTAATCAAGTAAATCAAGTTTGCAGCTCCGCTGCGACAAAATCAGTTGTTCAGTCAATTGGTGTTTCAATTTTGACAGAGAGAGTACACCAGTGGCAGTATTTACAACTAAATTCAACGAAGCAAAGGTGGAGGATCAGAAAAATAAATTGTATTCCCTTTTGGACGAAATGCTTGTCAGTAGTGAGTGCTCCCCGTGGGGATACCAGGGGGTCTTTTGCATAAATAGTTCCCCACCTTCTGGAAGTTCTGTGCGTGTAACTTCCTCTAATCTGTCACTCTCTTTGACTCTGCCTTTTCCCTTTGCTAACTGTCATCCACTATCTTTCTGTCTTACCGGTTCATTCTCCTGCCTTTTTTCACGAAACACTTTCAAAAAACATTTCCTCCAGCCGAAGTTGGACTTGCTGGGCTAACTATCTTAGTACTATTTCTTAGTTAGGCGCATAGCGGCAGCATGACGCCTCTGCGCTCATAATCGACAGGAAACTGTCTGAGCGATCGAAGAAGAAGAAGTAGTGAGTGGGAGAGAGAAAAAAAACCGGAAGGTGTGTGTGGGTGGAGGGGGGGGGGGGGGCATGGAGATCAGAGAGAAAGAGAGAGACAGAGAGGGGAAGGTAGGGAGGGGGCATAACAATAAATGTCATTAGTGTGTGTGTGTTTTTGCGCAATAACGTAGCTCATGAACTTTGATTTCCCTTGCAATTTTGTTTCTTTTCTTATAATATTGTAATATTGTTTCAAATTTTGTGGTTATGAACAGGGCTTTGCTTAAATAATATTATTTTATGCATATTTGATTTGATTGTAGTGAGTCTTATGTGTATAATGTTAGCTTATTTGTGTTTTATTGTCTATGTAAAGCGCTTTGAGCTCCCTGCGAAGGGAATAAAGCGCTATATTATGTTCAGTATTATTATTATTTGATCTATAGGAGAGACAGACATGAATATCAAAACGATACAACAGCAACAAACAAAAGAAAAATACAAACAGTAAATCAGAGAGAGAGCTTTAGACAATTCGACAATTCGACATTTGTATTGTCATTACCAAAACAACTGTCTGATAACAAGGGGGGTGGCAAAATATATCAACGTCATAACAAATAACAAATAGAAAGCACACAAGAATCATCATAACAAAAAGAAATAAATAACACCACGTGACAAGTCCGAAAAAGTAGAAATCATACTCTCATTCCGTGTACTTGGCCTACGTGTTGAACAACTTCTCTTTTCTAACAACCTTCCATACATACACGCACGCACGCACACAACGCACGCACGCACGCACTCAAGAGAAAACACACACACATACACACACACACACACACTACTGTGGGTGGCGGTGGTGGGGGTGTTCTCATGTTTATTTCCTTCTTTAACTGTTGTGTTATAGATGGCTTGATGTAAAAAAGCAAACCATTATTGCTTATTCAATGTTCCATCTGAAAATAAAAATTTTGACTTTGACTTTGACTTTGACTACACACACACACACACACACACACACACGAAATAACATCGCAAACTGAATCGCTGTCACACAGAAAATTGTATAAATTGGTTATCAACCGTAGTTCCGTAGTTTATAGTCAAATTCCGTAGGAACTACGGAACATCCGTTGGGATATCATAGGCAGGTCTGCGGGCAGTGAGTGCTCTCAAAGATCAAAGTTATGCTCCTCCTTTTGTCTCTCGTCTCTTACAATTGTTGGAGAAGTGGATTCCAATTTGTACTGGATTCCGATTTCTACTGGCTGTCAGTACAAATCGGATGTACTAGAAAAAAGCCAGTAGAAATTAGAATTCCGATTTGTACTAGTAGAAATCGGAATTCCGGTTTGTACTAGTAGGATTCCGAATCGTACTGGATTCCGATTTCTACTGCGACATATATATTCAGCCTGACATTGATTATGTTTCAACTTCTTGGGATCAAGCAAGCAAAAACTGTCTGACATTTAGAAAGTATTTATAAACGAGCAATTAACCTAATTCTTCTTAAATCATCAACACTTCAAATATTCTGATTATAAAACTGTTAACATACTTCCTTCCACTCCAAATGCCAATTTAATAAGGGTGTATTTATGTATACAATTTTAAATGGACTCGCACCTCCTTATCTATGTAAAAGGTTTCCTGTAACTCAGGTGCGGAATAAAGAAACCATACTCCTCCCCCGACCTAGAACAGACTTATTGATGTCATCGTTAACATACTCAGGTGGAAGGTTGTGGAATGAAATCCCCGAGTGCATAAAAACTAAAAGCACATTGCTGTCATTTAAAAGATGCTTTAATAAATATGTATTCGAAAGGTTATAACAGTTCATTACTCCCCTTTTCTAAGCTTATCTATTGTGCATGTTATAATCCTAGTAAGTGCACATGTCTGTAGCTTATGCTCCTATTATCTGATATTGTAACATTGTCAATTGATTACTTGTCTAACTATGATTTATGTGTGTGAAAGGAATTGTGAGAATGTTGATTTATATGTCATGTTGTCCTTGTTCTTTGGATTTGTTACATTTGATTGTTACATTGTTTACTTTTGAACCATTTGAGTTTGTTTTGTAATTTATTTATTTATTCACTCATATGTCATTATTTTAGAGGACCTGATGAAAAGAAGCAGTTATTTATGCTTACTCAGTTTATCCTCATTAAAAATTTGGAGTTCGAGTTCCCCCCTCTCTCTCTCTCTCTCTCTCTCTCTCTCTCTCTCTCTCTCTCTCTCTCTCTCTCTCTCTCTCTCTCTCTCTCTCTCTCTCTCTCTCTCTCTCTCTCTCTCTCTCTCTCTCTCTCTCTCTCTCTCTCTCTCTCTCTCTCTCTCTCTCTCTCTCTCTCTCTCTCTCTCTCTCTCTCTCTCTCTCTCTCTCTCTCTCTCTCTCTCTCTCTCTCTCTCTGTCTTGTGGTTTTTTCTGACTACTTTGATTATGGAAATATGAATGGTAATTTCATTGATATTGTAATGTGTTCTCCATTCTGGCCTCAAGCAGCATTGTTTTCCATTTCCGATCTAATGCAAAGTCTGATAGACCTCTGTTCCTCATTCGCTCAGAGCAACGTATGGATTGTCCTTCCTTGAATAAACTACTGTATTTGTCTATGCAAACAATGCTTCTCTCTCTCTCTCTCTCTCTCTCTCTCCATCTCTCTCTCTCTCTCTCTCTCTCTCTCTCTCTCTCTCTCTCTCTCTCTCTCTCTCTCTCTCTCTCTCTCTCTCTCGTTTGTATGACTTTACTATCTCATGTTTGTTAACAGTATCATCTTTATTAATTAACAAAATGTATCATCTTTGTTCCATTCCCTTTTTCTGTTATCTTTGCTCAAGGATCTAATGGCAAACGGATTATTTTTATTTGAATGTATTGCTTTTTTCCTTCTGTTTTTGATATAATTTATTGCTCTAATTAATGAAACACTGTTACTAACACCCCCCCCCCCCCCCCCCTTTTCAATAGACCCCTCCCGGTGGTAATGACAATAAACCAGTGTCAGTGTCAGTCTCTCTCTTATTGCAAAAATGTATTATGATGATCTATTAGTTTTTCCTTTGCCTTTTTTATACGCCACCCATGTCTGACCCCCCCCCCCTTTTTCCCCTCCTCATCATCCCCACCACCCCCTTCATGTTTGTGTTGGCATAATGGCCTATGGCTGACGTAGCCTACATCAAACACTCAGACTCAAGACTCACTCTCTCTCTCTCTCTCTCTCTCTCTCTCTCTCTCTCTCTCTCTCTCTCTCTCTCTCTCTCTCTCTCTCTCTCTCTCTCTCTGTCTGTCTGTCTGTCTGTCTGTCTGTCTCTCACTCTGTCTGTCTGTCTATGTCTCTCTGTCTGTCTCTCTCTCTCTCTCTCTCTCTCTCTCTCTCTCTCTCTCTCTCTCTCTCTCTCTCTCTCACACACACACACACACACATCTCAGACTGTGATTGACCATATCTATACAACCCTACCTACAAATCTTGTAGACATGTGCTCACCAACTCTATACTGTAGTGACCACTTGCAAGTTTTAATGTGTCTCCAAAAATATTTCAATTGTTCAAAATTAAACATTGTTTAGACTTACATTCTTGTAAAATCTATTTTCATTCCTTTATTGAATCCCACATAAATTAGGCATCAACTGTCTGGGATGGTGCAAGTGAAAATATTCTAAAGCCACTGTGGCGTGCTCTGAAATTAGTCTTAGCTAAATCGTCAACATTAACCATTTCGGATTATGTGACATTAGACATCTTGCCTTTCCATTTAAAACCTAAATTCAACAAGGCTGTTTTTATGTTCAAAATATTATCTGGTTGTGCTCCACCATCACTCACAAATTAATGTGTAACTAATGATCAACGCCATACACATAAACTCATGTTACCTTTGCCGCGCGTTGACCTTTTGAAGTCAAACCTAACCTATTTATGCGGTGCTTTGTGGAACACAATTCCTGCTACTTCAACAATTAAAGGTAGTCTGAGCAGTTTTAAACAAAGCTACCATAAGCTGTTCAAAGTCATAAATACTTACTTATATATTCTAGTCCTCATATATCATAATCTGTCACTACCATATCTAAGCGCCATCTCGAGTTTCTCATTCCACATGTTTTCATGTGTTGTTGATTTTTCATTATT
>CM065680.1:101638095-101643095 GCA_017654935.2 Phymorhynchus buccinoides
TTCATATTAAAGACCCTTGTAAGATGTTTGCCGATGATACGTCAATTCACACTAACCATACTGATCTCAATCAGTTATCCTTTAAATTACAAGAAAATATAGATCAGCTAGTTGAATGGACAGAACTTAACCACATGACATTGAATGAACAAAAAACAAAATGTATGATCGTAACATCACGACAAAAACGACAAAACTTAACCGTTTCTTTGCCTCCAATATATATTCACAATAAACAAATTGAAGTAGTCAGTTCTCACAAAGTGTTAGGGGTTACCTTAGACAGTAATCTTTCTTGGTCTCCCCATATTAGTAGTTTGAGCAAACGTGTTTCACAAAAAGTCTTCCTCCTCTCTAAAATTAAAAACTTTCTTAATCTCGATGCCCGTAAGCACTTATTTTATGCATGTATTCAATCACACATAGATTACGCCTCTACACTCTTCGATTCAAGTAGTGCCAACACATTAAAGCCATTAATCAATGTTCATAAGCGAGCCCTTAAAGCAGTCCTCCTAAAATCGTCTTCTCTAACTTTTCAAGATTACATCACAATAAAAAATTTTACCTCTTACAGACAAACTTCAATACAACAAAGCTGTCATGATGTTTAGAATAATCAATGGTTTTGCACCTCCAACATTAATTAAAAAGTTTCCAATCAACTAATCTAGATATACTAACAATATTGTTATTCCAAAACCTAGAACTGATCTTTTCAAAACAAGCTTAACATACTCAGGTGGTACTCTATGGAATTCCTTAAGGTCGTTAATAAAAAAAATGTCTTCTGTTGAAATGAACTCGACACACTTTCTTACGATAGGTTGCATCAACACACAATTTCAGCAATTAAGATGATGAAACAGAATCAGTTGGAAGGAACTTGGACCCCTGTAACCATGACTGCGTCTTACACGGGCAGTAGTATAGCAGTATGTAAATTAGGCTAAACTCCCCAACGATTGGCTGCTTAGCCTGATTTACACACTACTACCCGTGTTGACTGTGTAAGACGCACTCATGATTACAGAGCCGGATGATAAGAGAAGCTCTATTTCCTGCTGTCTGATTGGTTGGAGCAGAATGCTTGACCGGTGCCACTTTGGGTTGAGTGACAGAGGGACTGAGATAAAAGGCGAAAGACAATGGAGGACGGAGAGATGGTGCACGCCTTTCAAGTGGCAATGCAGATCAAATGGCCTGATGGAAAAGAGATCAGTCAGTTGATGCCGTGGTTGTCTCTCTCTCTCTCTCTCTCTCTCTCTCTCTCTCTCTCTCTCTCTCTCTCTCTCTCTCTCAGAGATTTGAGATACAGATATAGAGTACCCACAGGTCTGCGCGTCTCGCGCGTCCCCTCCCCCCCCCCCCCCCCCCCTTGAATAAGTAGAGATTGTAGAGAAACACGCCAAGCTTGCGTCATTGTTAGGGGTACGTAACCCCTCTATGTTTCTTGTTGTGTTTCTACTATTTCTCCTCTTCTCTCTTTCATTTTCTTCTAGCTTCTTCTTCTTCTTCTCCTCCTTCTTTTTCTTCTTCTCCTCCTCCTTCTTCTTCTTCGTTTGTTTTACAATAAGGGTCGCGACTTCTTTGATTTACAATAAGGGTTATGACATGTAAACTTTTATTCCAGAAAAGCAGCTTCTCTCTCTGTGTCTCTCAAAGAAAAGTACCACCCCAGGACTGCCTATATGACCATCACCCACACAGTACACAACAACAGTGGTGCAGAGAATTAGTGCACAAACAAATCAACATTAATTCAAGAGATAGCCTTCTAGCCTTGAATTATGTTACACTTAAACAACACACAACACAGAACAAACTGGTATGCATCGATAGAAGTTGGGTAAACAAAGATAGAAATAGCGAGGCAAGGGGAGAGAATATTCGTAAAGTAAAGAAAGGTAACTCCATCTGAAAGTAAGGAAATAAAGTAAGGCACTAAAGATAAGTGCCGAAAATAACTTTGGTGAAGGGAGTTAATTTCAGAGGGAGTTACCTTTCTTTCTTTACTATTATTCTATCCCCTTGCCTCACTGTTTCTTCCTCTGTCAAACTTCAAAGCTTTGATTGTATTGAGATGTATTCTCTTTACTCTCTGCAGTTGTTCTTTACTTGTTGAAGTTTTAGCCGTCAATACTTGAATTATTTTGTTTTTGTTTATTTCTTTGTTCTTCTAATTCTTGTTTTCACGTTGTTTTGTGAGAGAGAGAGAGAGAGAGAACTCGGAACTCGGACGTTCGATGGCTTACAATGTTGAGAGAGAGAGAGAGAGAGAGAGAGAGAGAGAGAGAGAGAGAGAGAGAGAGAGAGAGAGAGAGAGAGAGAGTTACCTATATATATTGTTGGAGACTCGGGACTTTACTGGTGTTGCACTGCCTCCGGGCAGTGCAGCCAGTATTGTTCCCACCATCTTTGTATTTACAAATGTCCCATGTGTGTCTATGACCGAAAGGACGTGGAACACCATTTTTCATTCAGAGAGAGAGAGAGAGAGGGGGGGGGGGGGGGAGCTGGGGGGGAAGGGGATGACAGGGGGGGGGGGAGCTGGGGGGGAAGGGGATGACAATCAATGCTTAATGGACCCAAAGCTCAGCTGTGTGTGCATAAGTCTTTTGTCAATGGGAGAGAGAGAGAGAGAGAGAGAGAGAGAGAGAGAGAGAGAGAGAGAGAGAGAGAGAGAGAGAGAGAGAGAGAGAGAGAGAGAGAGAGAGAGAGAGAGAGAGAGAGAGAGAGAGAGAGACAGAGACAGAGAGAGAAGGATACTTTAGTTAAGTTAAAGACCCCTTTTTAAAGGACGTGAATAAACAAAACATTTAGAAACAGAACAAAAGATGCATTGCAGCGACAAGTTTAGAAGGGGGAACGAGAGGAGAGAGAGAGAGAGAGAGAGAGAGAGAGAGAGAGAGAGAGAGAGAGAGAGAGAGAGAGAGAGAGATAGATAGAGAGAGAGAGAGAGAGAGAGAGAGAGAGAGAGAGAGAGAGAGAGAGAGAGAGAGAGAGTGGGAGAGACACACAGAGAGAAAGGCAGAGGCAGAGACAGACAGATACACACATACAGATAAAGAGACAGAGAGAAGTCTTTGTACAGTGTTGCCGTTTGTGATGAAAACAGAAATCACTGTCAAGCTATGAAGCTTCAAGAGGGAAACACAAAGAGGAAAACACAACACTGGCTTCTCCTTCGACTGCAGGAAGTTTTGTTTTCAAGAAATGGGCTGCCAATTCTAAAGTAGCCAACTGAGCGCATTACTAATTAATAATGAAAGAAGTATGAAAATATTGAGGCGTTAGCAGTCCACGTTGTGTGGATGACAACTCGTCTTCACATTCTCACATATCTGTTTTTGTTTCATTTCTAGCAGAAAACTACAAGCTTCCCCAGATATATATCGCGACTAAGAAACACACTACTGACGTGGTTAGAGTAGAAACAGTGTTGTCCAGGGGAAAGTTGCATGAAATAAGTGCTCCCAGTCTGCTCGAATGAAGCGCTGTATCATGCGTTTCAGTGTTAGTGTATCTAGGCAACGCCAATTCAATGGAACATTAAGTCTTGTTTCAACAGAGACAGCTTCATAGATGTTTGTGATTGACAAATCATTTTCGTTTCTTAATTGTAGTTATAATTGAGACGAAGATAGAAATGAAAAAAAAAGTAAAAAACGAAACGACCAAACAGAGTTAGGCAGAGTTTGGTAGCATGTACCTGAACCAAGAAGCCCCATATTCACGTAACAACGCGAAAGTCACTTAAGATCAATCGCTTCAAACCACCCCCTAAACACAATGCCCAACGTTTGAAGCGCTCGCTACGACATGGCTTCAAACATCGTGCCTGTAGACTCCAGGGTCTAGTTTCTCTAGATAACGGTCGCCGTGCGAATAACGCTTACGCCAAACGGGGCCTCAGAAACACCCTAAACGTTTGCTAAGGTCAGATAACTCTTTAAGCTTACTCTTCATTTTTGGGAGAGAGAAAAGGGTTGCTATCATAAGGGAGATAAATCATACCTCTCTGTCAGTTTGTACAAAGTTTTTCGATTTTACCCACGTCTATTTGTGTGCAGAAAATTAAATTTGCACTATATTATGCCATCTAACATGATGAAAATTAAGAAAGAGTACTCCAAAACACTCGCCTTTGTTTAATTTGCTAGAATAATCCCGTATTTTTCACGATAGACTAAAGAATATTTGCTGTGGCAAACTGGTTGTTTTGGTCTTTCCATTTGTAAAGTTCAAGTCTCGTCACGCGAGATATAAAAAAAAAAGCCGGAAGTATTGATATTTCCCATGATCCTTCAAATAGTTTCTCGCTTGCTACCTCGATAGCAGCCACAAAACGTTTTCGACAAACGTCGGCAAAAGAGGTATTTCTTAGTACCGTTTTTGCCGATTTGCGCTCACGCTACGTAACGTTGGCCCTTGTGAAACGGCCCACCGAACACTTTTCTCTCACGCAAAACGCTAGGCAACGGAACTCATAACCAAGACAACGTCACACAAAAGGCAGTGACCAGCGGAAAGGTCAGACAGGCCAGTGACCTTTTGGTGACCAATGTGACCAGTGGTCAGAGAGGTCGGACATCCGTGTACGTCATTAGCGGGCCGACATCACAGACGTAATGCTATGGTCAGGTGTGGTTGACTTAGTCTGGTCTGTGTCTGCTGGTTGGTTACTGAGAGGTGGACTTCCGCCTAGGGACTTTGCGTTTGTCAGAGAGAGAGAGAGAGAGAGAGAGAGAGAGAGAGAGAGAGAGAGAGAGAGAGAGAGAGAGAGACTTCAGACTTCAGACATTTTATTTTACAAGGAGAGAGATGTAGGCTGAGAGAGAGAGAGAGAGAGAGAGATAGAGAGAGAGAGAGAGAGAGAGAGAGAGAGAGAGAGAGACTCAATGACTCAATGAGGTTTATTGCTATAAAGCGTGAGCTCCATAGGCAAATCGAGAGAGATAAACGATAAATAGATAAACAATGAAAACAATATCGATAGA
>CM065680.1:101648095-101663095 GCA_017654935.2 Phymorhynchus buccinoides
TTGTCTGTCTCTCTATTTATCTGTCTATCTGTCTCTCTATTTGTCTGTCTCTCTATTTCTCTGTCTCTCTATTTGTCTGTCTCTCTATTTGTCTGTCTCTCTATCTGTCTGTCTCTCTATTTGTCTGTCTCTCTATTTATCTGTCTCTCTATCTGTCTGTCTCTCTATCTGTCTGTCTCTCTATTTGTCTGTCTCTCTATTTATCTGTCTATCTGTCTCTCTATTTGTCTGTCTCTCTATTTGTCTGTCTCTCTATTTGTCTGTCTCTCTATCTGTCTGTCTCTCTATCTGTCTGTCTCTCTATTTGTCTGTCTCTCTATTTGTCTGTCTCTCTATCTGTCTGTCTCTCTCTCTGTCTGTCTCTCTATCTGTCTGTCTCTCTATTTGTCTGTCTCTCTATTTGTCTGTCTCTCTATTTGTCTGTCTCTCTATCTGTCTGTCTCTCTATTTGTCTGTCTCTCTATTTGTCTGTCTCTCTATTTATCTGTCTATCTGTCTCTCTTTCTCCCCACACAGCAAAGCAACACAAGCCAATGCAACACACACACACACACCTACTCACGCACGCACGCATGTACTTTCTGTTTGTTGCTGTAAATATTTATATGCTCCTTTTCTTTCTGTAAATATTTATATGCTTCTTCTTCTTCTTCTTCTTCTTCTTCTTCCTCTCTCTCTCTCTCTCTCTCTCTCTCTCTCTCTCTCTCTCTCTCTCTCTCTCTCTCTCTCTCTCTCTCTCTCTCTCTCTCTCTCTCTCTCTCTCTCTCTCTCTCTCTCTCTCTTTCTTATTTCTTTGTCCTTAACCAGTATAGTTTATGTTTCGTGCATGTATGTTTGGTTGATGCTTCTGTTTATAGATGGCTTGATGGAAAAAAGCATGTATATTTTGCTTATTCAATGTCCTTCTTTAAATAATATTTTGACTTGACTTGACTTGACTTGACGCACACACACACACATACACACACAAACACTCACGCACGCATACACACACGCTCGCACACACACGCACGCACGCACGCACACGCACTCACACGCGCACACACGCACACGCGCGCACGCACACGCACACGCACGCACACACACACACACACACACACACACACACACACACACACACACACGATCTCCTTGGGATTGTATTTGTGCTCGCCTATTTGTAGTCCTTTTGTTCTGCAATAGATTACTGCTGTGTATGTCCTTGTCTGTGTAGAGATGGTGTAGGTACTATTATTGCTGCATTTTCAAGCGTTACTCTTGCCTCGTTTTTCAACTGATCGTGTCTTGATTTAAAATGTATTTAAAATGTATTTACCAGACTATTTGTCCGGATTGTTTATGACAACATTGCAGCATTATTAGTTCGTATTCTTTGTTGTTGATAAATGTGTTTATTGTGGTGATTCTAAAGTGCACCTGGCTGCAATTTCTCTGTTATGAGATAATAAAAATGATTTGGATTTGGATTTGGATGTGTTTTTGCTGCCTTAATCAATTCTTTGACAATGGACAAGTTTCTGGTCAATAAATAATATTGTGCCCGTTTTGAAAATGAAAACTAGAGGGGTTAAAATTGATCGCTTTCGTTACTGAAACTAGACCGTTAAGACGCTGTATGCGATCACCAGCCGCGCGGCACATTTTCTGCTCCATTGACCTTGACCTTTGACCAATGACCTTCAATTTTGAACCTGGTCTAGATAACGCAAGTAGGCTCCTACGTGCGTGCAAAGTTTGAGTTCCCTAGGTCCCTCCGTTCAAACGTGAACGTGTTAACAGAGATAGTCAGCCAGGAACAAACCAAAAAACATCACTAAAAACATTACGAACTTCATTTCGCGGCTGGTAAGCATTCCGGTGAGGGCAGATAACATTTTGGTGATGTTGATCACTCCACCTTGTCTTTTCCTCAATGCAAACCGTTCAATTAGGTTTGTGTCATTGCTTTTTGACTCTTTGCTGTTACGTTCCTTACGTCTGTTATGTTCCATCTCTTCTTCGTCTTCTTCTTCTTCTGTGTTCCCAGGCCATGGTATGTCCATGATGGTTTAGGTACGTATGTGTCCGGTTGTCAGTGTTCCCAGGCCATGGTATGTCCATACTGGTTTAGGTACGTATGTGTCCGGTTGTCAGTGTTCCCAGGCCATGGTATGTCCATACTGGTTTAGGTACGTATGTGTCCGGTTTTCAGTGTTCCCAGGCCATGGTATGTCCATACTGGTTTAGGTACGTATGTGTCCGGTTGTCAGTGTTCCCAGGCCATGGTATGTCCATACTGGTTTAGGTACGTATGTGTCCGGTTGTCAGTGTTCCCAGGCCATGGTATGTCCATACTGGTTTAGGTACGTATGTGTCCGGTTTCCAGTGTTCCCAGGCCATGGTATGTCCATACTGGTTTAGGTACGTATGTGTCCGGTTGTCAGTGTTCCCAGGCCATGGTATGTCCATACTGGTTTAGGTACGTATGTGTCCGGTTGTCAGTGTTCCCAGGCCATGGTATGTCCATACTGGTTTAGGTACGTATGTGTCCGGTTGTCAGTGTTCCCAGGCCATGGTATGTCCATACTGGTTTAGGTACGTATGTGTCCGGTTGTCAGTGTTCCCAGGCCATGGTATGTCCATACTGGTTTAGGTACGTATGTGTCCGGTTGTCAGTGTTCCCAGGTTTAGGTACATGGTATGTCCATACCATGGTATTACTGGTTTAGGTACGTATGTGTCCGGTTGTCAGTGTTCCCAGGCCATGGTATGTCCATACTGGTTTAGGTACGTATGTGTCCGGTTGTCAGTGTTCCCAGGCCATGGTATGTCCATACGTGGTTTAGGTACGGTATGTGTCCGGTTGGTCAGTGTTCCCAGGGTATGTCCATACTGGTATACGTATGTGTCCGGTTTTCAGTGTTCCCAGGCCATGGTATGGTACTGGTTTAGGTACGTATGTGTCCGGTTTTCAGTGTTCCCAGGCCATGGTATGTCCATACTGGTTTAGGTACGTATGTGTCCGGTTGTCAGTGTTCCCAGGCCATGGTATGTCCATAATGGTTTAGGTACGTATGTGTCCGGTTGTCAGTGTTCCCAGGCCATGGTATGTCCATACTGGTTTAGGTACGTATGTGTCCGGTTTCCAGTGTTCCCAGGCCATGGTATGTCCATACTGGCTTAGGTACGTATGTGTGGTATGTCCATACTGGTTTAGGTACGTATGTCAGTGTTCCCAGGCCATGGTATGTCCATACTGGTTTAGGTACGTATGTGTCCGGTTGTCAGTGTTCCCAGGCCATGGTATGTCCATGTTCCCATGGTTTAGGTACGTATGTGTCCGGTTGTCAGTGTTCCCAGGCCATGGTATGTCCATAATGGTTTAGGTCGTAGTGTCCGGTTGTCAGGTTCCAGGCCATGGTATGTCCATACTGGTTTAGGTACGTATGTGTCCGGTTTTCACTGTTCACCGGTCTCCCCTCCCCGGTGTTGCACTTGCAATAACACATTCCGATTTCGGAGGAGCTCAAAGGAGAAGCCATTTGGAAGATTAAAAACAAAGACAGGAGAATGGGCCAATAAGTCAGAAAAATAGAAGAAGGCAGAAAGCAGAGGGGAAAGGCAAAGTCCGAAGAGAGACAGATTAGAGGAAGCTACAAGCACAGAACTTCCAGAAGGTGATGGAACTATTTGTATGAAAGACCCCGCCCCGCCTCTCAACCCCACCCACCTGGTATCCCCACGGGGAGAGACTCGTGGAGGGGGCGGGGTCGTCCAGCTCCCCGTATGGAGGCACGAGGCATCCACCCACTGCCCCGACACAGCACCCCGCTACAACTGCCTTTAGTGTGTGCCTGTTTTTAGAACTCATCACCAGCATAAACCAATCCAAAGTTTTAATTCCTTCCTTTGTTGCAGTGTACCATTTTTAAGGTCTGTCCCTAGCCCTAACAACATTCACTGAAAAGAAAACTTGCCTGTGTGAAAGGAAATAACTTGAAGCAAATAGCTCTCTGTGGAAACTAAAAGCAGTCAGACTGTGGGGAATTGGTGTGCTGTGTTGATTGTACTGGAACAGGAACTGATTTGACAGCGCTATGTTCTATGAAACACTCTCCCCTTCAAATTAGGAGGCCTGTGCTGCAGCTCCTCTCAAATACAAACTCTGTAACGCTCACATGGCTAAAAGGGACAGACAAACTGAGAGAGAAAGAGAGAGAGAGGGAGAGAGAGAGGGAGAAGGAGAGAGAGAGAGAGAGAGAGAAAGAAAGAGAGAGAATGTGCGTGTGCGTGTGTGCGAGCGCGTGCGTGTGAGTGTGTGTGTATGTATGTTGTGAGCGCGTGCGTGTGAGTGTGCGTGCATGTATGTTGTGTGAGTGTGCGTGTGTGTGTGTGTGTGTGTGTGTGTGTGTGTGTGTGTGTGTGTGTGTGTGTGTGTGTGTGTGTGTGTGTGTGTGTGTGTGTGTGTGTGTGTGTGTGTGTGTGTGTGTGTGTGTGTGTGTGTGTGTGTGTGTGTGTTTATGAGCTGCATTATGCGTTTGCATGTGTGTGTGACAGGCGAGAGTGCCAAGTCCACTCCAAAGTTAAATCACCTTTGGCCAACTTTCTGTGTTTTCGTTCCAAACAAATCTGAAACAACGGGGTCGTATTTTCTCTAGGAATAACAATAATATATATATATTTCTGGAATATTTGACAAACACAAAGATAAACGAAAAGAGAGAAAGACAAAAAGGGACAGAGAGAGAGAGAGAACGAACGAACGAACGAACGAACGAACGAACGAACGAACGAACTTTTTTTTTATTGAGGGAAAAGACTAAGCACTATACATAAAAAAATGAAAAAGGAGAAGAAAAAACAATAACCACCATTAACAATAAATGTAACATTTAAAAAAAGAATGAAAGTGAAAAAGCATGTACATACAAAATTCATACTTATCAAATAACCATGAAAAAACATCAAACACATTGAAAGGGAGAGAGAGAGAGAGAGAGAGAGAGAGAGAGAGAGAGAGAGAGAGAGAGAGAGAGAGAGAGAGAGAGAGAGAGAGAGAGAGAGAGAGAGAGAGAGAGAGAGAGAGAGAGAGAGAGAGAGAGAGAGACAGACAGAGAGAGAGAGAGACAGAGACAGACAGACAGAGACAGACAGACAGAGACAGACAGACAGAGAAACAGAGACAGAGGGACTGAAAGATTGAGAGGAAGACTCAGAGAGAATTGTGTTTAATGTGTACATATGTGTGTGTATGCGTTTATGTGCCTGTGTTCATGTGTGGGTGCATGCATCTGTTCGCGTGCACATGCACTTTCACTTTATGAGTTTATTTGTCTTTCTTTCTTTCCTTCCTCCCTACTCTCTCTCTTCGCGGCGCGCGTGTGTGCGTGCATGTGTGTTGATTTGTTCACTCTCTTTGAGCGTGGGGGTGTTGGATATT
Organism: Phymorhynchus buccinoides; assembly: GCA_017654935.2. Classification (NCBI taxonomy): domain Eukaryota; kingdom Metazoa; phylum Mollusca; class Gastropoda; order Neogastropoda; family Raphitomidae; genus Phymorhynchus; species Phymorhynchus buccinoides. The sequence goes on from CM065680.1 coordinate 101,653,515, forward strand.
AACAAAGCTTAAAATGCCAAGCCAGATTAATCTGAGAATTTAAAAACAAAAATTATTAGGAGGTGTCGGTTTCACTTCACAGATGAGCAGAATTTGACAGAGAGATAGAGATAATGTTGAACACTGAACACTTTATGATCCATGGAAAGATTTTAGGCAAAGCGGAAGCCCATTCATACACCCTGTCATTGAAGCATAAACAACATTGAGCACAGATGTAGCAAGTTGTACTGAGATTCAAATGTAGCTAGGAGAGAGAGAGAGAGAATGTATTATATATATGTGTGTGTGTGTGTGTGTGTGTGTGTGTGTGTGTGTGTGTGTGTGTGTGTGTGTGTGTGTGTGTGTGTGTGTGTGTGTGTGTGTGTGTGTGTATATGTATGTGTGTGTGTGTATGCAGAATATTGTGTGTAAGAGTACATGTTATTGCTATATATGTTATGTTATTATTTGTTGTAATGTGCAATTTCACGTGCGGTCATGCGCACGCGTGTGTGAGTGTGTGTAATCATATATTTTTATTAGTTTATTTTTACTCTGCTTGCACATGCTGTGGAAGAAAATTGTCCATTTTTACCATGTTTTAATGGACAATAAAGTTTTTTGAATTGAATTGAATTGAATTGAGAGAGAGAGAGAGAGAGAGAGAGAGAGAGAGAGAGAGAGAGAGAGAGAGAGAGAGAGAGAGAGAGAGAGAGAGAGAGAGAGAGAGAGAGAGAGAGAGAGAGAGAGAGAGAGAGGTGTGCAATTCTAACCATGAGTGTGGTTAAGAAGACACCGTTTAACCCTTTCGCCGCCAGCCATCTTTCAGCCCCAAAATACCATTAAACTTAACTGGGTAGAGAACAAAAATTATTTGCAATATTAAGAATTCCTCTGTGACATATAACATTAGGCCTATCCTTACCTCCCAAAATTAAGAAAAGTATCATCAGATAACAGGACCTGATTTGAAGCCGTTTAGTGACATGGGTGTTAAACCTTTGTGGTGCATAAATGTAACATTGGCGGTGAAAGGGTTAACCTTAAGCGAAGACCTGGTCCTTTGGGGTAAAGAATCCGCCAAAGTCCTTATGATTTTAGCATTGGACTCACTATGTGGTTTACACGTTTATGAGCGCGTGCACACACACACATGTGCGCACACGCACGCACGCACGCACACGCGCACACACACACACACACACACACACACACACACACACACACACACACACACACACACACACACACACACACACACACACACACACACACACACACACACACACACACACACGCGCGCACGCACACGCACACACACACACACACACACACACACACAGACACACACACACACACACACACACACACACACACACACACACACACACACACACACACACACACACTCTCTTTTTCTGTCTCTGTGTCTGTCTGTTTGTCACTCTCTTTCTCCTTATGTAGTTCTCTCTCTCTCTCTCTCTCTGTCTATTTGTTTCTGTCTGCCTCTCTGTCTTTCTCCTTCTCTATCTGTCTGTGCGTTTCTCTCTGTCTGTGTCTCTCAATCCATCCTGAGCCATTAATGGAACCCCCAATGACCCATCGCGTTAGAAACACTCCCTGCAATGTGGTAGCAGCAAATGGAGCAAAATGAGTAATAGCAATCGACCGGAAGTTGTCGACGGAAGTGATAGAAATGTCAAGGACACCCTCAACCCCCAAGCAGCCATTATTCTGATTCAGAATAAAAAAGGTATGGCACCAAACAGCCGAGCAGTTTAAGATTTGAACAAGGTAACAAAAAAACTGAAATGTTTGGATAGGATTCCCTTTTTTGGCAAGTTGGCTTTGAACTTTGAAAGCTTTCCGGCACATTTTTGCTTGGTTTGATTGAAAGTTCGTTTAACGTCCTCCGGCCTGGAACAGGCACATAATGGGACATTACTAGCTATACAGATAGTGGGACGCTCCTGTAGGCACTGCAACACCAGGAAAGTCCCGGAACTTTCAAATTGCCAAGCTATGTTAAGCTTTCAAGTTTGGTTGGAAATATTGATGTGACAAAGTGTTGCACTCTAGCTTTTGGATTAATATTCAGAATCGTCTATCGCCACCTTCTTTGTGTATGTTGTTGGTGGTGATGATTTATTCTTGTTCATATTGTTGTTGTGTTTCCGTTTTGCTTTATATCATGGGATCAAGTTTGACAAGATATTGACCTTTAGTTGCACATTGTATGTATGTTTCATTCTTCTGATTTTACTCAGCCTTCCTTTCTCTTCGTTCCCTGTCTCTTTCTCTTTCTCTGACTGAATGATAATATGTTTAACGTCCTCTGGTCTGGAACAGACACATATGGAACATTAGTAGATACAAAGATGGTGGGAACGATCCTGGAGGCAATGCCCGGAGGCAGTGCAACACCAGTAAAGTCCCGAATTTTTAACAATATAGATAATAAATTAGGCTGTATCCGACTCGCTGCCTCTGTCTCGATATCTGTCTTTGTATCTGTCTGTGCTTGTTCCTCTCTGTGTCTATTTCTGTATCTGTCTCTCTCAGTCTCTGTCTCTCTCTCTGTCTCTGTCTCTCTCTGTCTCTCTCTCTCTGTCTCTCTCTCTGTCTCTGTCTCTCTCTCTCTCTCTGTCTCTGTCTCTCTCTCTCTCTCTCTCTCTGTCTCTCTCTCTGTCTCTCTCTCTGTCTCTCTCTGTCTCTGTCTCTCTCTCTCTCTCAATCTCTGTCTCTCTCTCTGTCTCTGTCTGTCTGTCTCAAAACATTGGTATTTTTTTTCGTGAATTCGAACCAAGGTTAATTGATTGCTACATACAATTATGAAATAGTGAGGCTAAGAGAGAGGATATAGTGAAATGAATACGGGGAAGGAAATTATCGTACTTAGCTCCCTTTTTGCCAAAGTTATTTATGGCACCTATTCGCCTAGCAAAGTGAAAGTATTAGGTATTAGGTACTTTATTGTCACAGAGGCGTCTCTGTGAAATTCGGGTTGCTCCCACCTGGAGAGCGCGTCGCAGCCAGAGGCGCGCCACCCAATTCTTTTTTTTTTTTTTTTTTGCCATTTTTGTCACTGATGAGGGGGGGGGGGGGGGGGGGGGGGGGGGGGGGGGGGGGGGTAATTTTGACCAAATGACAACTTTTTCGTTGCCACTGGGTTTAACGTGTGCTAAGTGCATGGGCACACGGGACCTCGGTTTATCGTCTCATCCGAAAGACTCCACGTTCAGACCGTTAAGGCCTAGTGCAGAATGAGAGGAAAAAATCCCCTGTACCCAGGTTCGAACTCGGGTTTACTTGACACGAAGCGAACGCGCTACCACTGTGCCACTCTACACCACGCGTAGTACTTCCCCTTATTCGCTGCATACAAGGTTGGGAGTGTGGATCATCAAATAAAACTCATTATTATTCATTCTTTGCTTCTTTCAAACAATCTTTTTGTGTATCTCAATACTTATTAGAGAAAAATAGAGCTTTTACACCTTCTGGGCCAAAGGGCCATTTGGGGCACTTAAAATTATGCAGATACTGTATACTTATTAGACATTAAGCAGTTTACATTGAGGAAGACTGTATCTAGATTTAGACTGGGTGTGCCAGCTTTGCACACCCACAAATATCGTTATTCAAGAAATGTTGGTCTTGATTGTCCATTTTGCAAAGGTTCGCCTGAAACTGAGATACATTTTGTATTAATTTGCCCTAAATATTTAGTACTCAGAGAAAAGTTGATCCCTACAAAATATTACAATCATCCTTCTGCCTTTAGGCTAGTTTTGCTAATATGTGACTCTAGATGTATATTTAACCTTGCAATGTACCTGTCTGATGCACTTAGAATTCGTAATGAAACAAGGTGATATTTTCTGTTACTATCTTGAAACTGTTTGTTATGTTTATCTGTTTGCATTGTGAAGATTTCTCATTGTTACCCGTTCCCACATGACATGGGCAGATGGCCTGGTCATTAAGCAATTGTTCATTATGCATTGTTGTTCATTGTTCTCTCTCTCTCTCTCTCTCTCTCTCTCTCTCTCTCTCTCTCTCTCTCTCTCTCTCTCTCTCTCTCTCTCTCTCTCTCTCTCTCTCTCTCTCTCTCTGTATGTGTGTCTCTGTGTCTCTAAGTATCTGTCTTATCTTTGGTAGTGAGGTGTTTTGTTTTTCTTTCAATTTTACTCCGTAGCCTTAGCCCTGATGTTCTCTTCCTAATCCCCAGTCTCAATTTCCTATTTAGATTCGCGAGCACTATAACTACCAAATGAAAGCAGTTACCATAGCAATTTGTTTTAAGCTAGTATGTTTAAGGTATGGTGTAGAGTGGCACAGAGGTAAAGCGTTCGCCTTGTGTCAAGTAAACCCGAGTTCGAACCTGGGTACAGGGGATGTTCTCTCTCACTTTGCACTAGGGCTTACGGTCTGAACGTGGAGTCTTTCGGATAGACGATAAACCGAGGTCCCGTGTGCCCATGCACTTAGCACACGTTAAACCCAGTGGCAACGAAAACGTTGTCATTAATTTGGTCAACATGAACCCCCCCCCCCCCCCCATTTCCTTCCTCATCAGTCACACAAAAATTGCATAACAAAAAATTGGGTGGCGCGCCTCTGGCTGCGACGCTCTCTCCAGGTGGGAGCAACCCGAATTTCACAGGGACGCCTCCGTGACTATAAAGTACCTAATACCTAATACTTAATAAAACACATTAGCACCGATTTAGTAAGCTTATACACTCATGAGTATGTGTGCACACGCGTGCGTCTGTACTGCGTATACAACTGTGTGTGTATGCGTATGCTTTTGTGTTTGTGTAAGCTTTACGTGTGTAAGCTATAGATGTCGGTAATGGTGATATCCATGACTTTTCTGTTGGTTGTTTTGTAGGCCTATTTGTTGATATTGTTTTCTTTCTCAAAGATACCAGTATGTCTTTAGACAACATGACAGAAGTGTCCTTAGAAATAGAGATTCAGCTTTGCAGATTCAACACACACACACACGCACGCACGCACGCACGCACGCACGCACACATATACCCCCCCCCCCCCCACACACACACTTTGAGTCTTTCGGAAGAGACGATAAACCGAGGTCCCGTGTGCCCATGCACTTAGCACACGCTAAACCCAGTGGCAACAATAAAGTTGTCATTTGGTCAAAATTTACCCCACCCACCCTTTCCTTCCTTAGTCACACAAACATCGCATGCAATTTAAAAAAATATATATATTGGGTGGCGTGCTTGTGGCTGCGACGCGCTATCCAGGTGGGAGCAACCCGAATTTCACAGAGACGCCTATGTGACTGTAAAGTACCTAATACCTAATACTTAATACACACACACACGCACGCACGCACGCATGCACGCACGCACGCACACACACACACACACACACACACACACACACACACACACACACACACACACACACACACACACACACACACACACACACACACACACACACACACACACACACACACACACACACACACGCAGAGACATAAACACAAGAAGGTTTCAAATGCACTCCAAACCAAGCAGCCCACTATCATTTATAAGATGTTAATGCTCCACAGGGTCTCTGCAATCCAACATGGCGCTAAATGGAGCAAATCCAGTTCAACCACATGAGCGGCTTAGCTGGCTGTTTTGACCGCCAGGTGACATAACGCTTGAGTGGGGCTAATCCTCTCTATATTCTTAGTTGTGACATAGAGAGAGAGAGAGAGAGAGAGAGGAGAGAGAGAGGAGAGAGAGAGAGAGAGAGAGAGAGAGAGAGAGAGAGAGAGAGCGAGAGAGAGATTCTTAGTTGAGAGGATAAGAGAGAGAGAGAGAGAGAGAGAGAGAGAGAGAGAGAGAGAGAGAGAGAGAGAGAGAGAGAGAGAGAGAGAGAGAGAGAGAGAGAGAGAGAGAGAGAGAGAGAGAGAGAGAGAGAGAGAGAGAGAGAGAGAGAGAGAGAGAGAGAGAAGAGAGAGAGAGAGAGAGAGAGAGAGGGAGAAAAGTAAGAAATTGACGCAATTTTCACCTTAATAATCACTAAATTTCAAAATGTTCAGGGGGCTTATGCCGCTGCTCCCAAGACACCCGGTGGAAACCATCTCTTACGAATCACGTGGTCCGCCCCTGAACAGCCAACCACTTCCAAAGAAAGCAACAATCTTAGGCTATGTAGAATTCTGAATTCGGATGGCATTTTGTTTTTTGGCGAAGTGCTTGCTTCATTGAAGGTCCTGAAGGACAGCAGCACACTGCAAGGTGACCAAGGCGATGAAGGACAGCAGCACACTGCAAGGTGACCATGTGGCGGCTTCATAGTGACGGGTTGGAGGTAACAAGGCGATGAAGGACAGCAGCACACTGCAAGGTGACCATGTGGCGGCTTCATAGTGACGGGTTGGAGGTAACAAGGCGATGAAGGACAGCAGCACACTGCAAGGTGACCATGTGGCGGCTTCATAGTGACGGGTTGGAGGTAACAAGGCGATGAAGGACAGCAGCACACTGCAAGGTGACCATGTGGCGGCTTCATAGTGACGGGTTGGAGGTAACAAGGCGATGAAGGACAGCAGCACACTGCAAGGTGACCATGTGGCGGCTTCATAGTGACGGGTTGGAGGTAACAAGGCGATGAAGGACAGCAGCACACTGCAAGGTGACCATGTGGCGGCTTCATAGTGACGGGTTGGAGGTAACAAGGCGATGAAGGACAGCAGCACACTGCAAGGTGACCATGTGGCGGCTTCATAGTGACGGGTTGGAGGTAACAAGGCGATGAAGGACAGCAGCACACTGCAAGGTGACCATGTGGCGGCTTCATAGTGACGGGTTGGAGGTAACAAGGCGATGAAGGACAGCAGCACACTGCAAGGTGACCATGTGGCGGCTTCATAGTGACGGGTTGGAGGTAACAAGGCGATGAAGGACAGCAGCACACTGCAAGGTGACCATGTGGCGGCTTCATAGTGACGGGTTGGAGGTAACAAGGCGATGAAGGACAGCAGCACACTGCAAGGTGACCATGTGGCGGCTTCATAGTGACGGGTTGGAGGTAACAAGGCGATGAAGGACAGCAGCACACTGCAAGGTGACCATGTGGCGGCTTCATAGTGACGGGTTGGAGGTAACAAGGCGATGAAGGACAGCAGCACACTGCAAGGTGACCATGTGGCGGCTTCATAGTGACGGGTTGGAGGTAACAAGGCGATGAAGGACAGCAGCACACTGCAAGGTGACCATGTGGCGGCTTCATAGTGACGGCTTCATAGTGACGGGTCGGAGGTAACAAGGCGATGAAGGACAGCAGCACACTGCAAGGTGACCATGTGGCGGCTTCATAGGACGGGTTGGAGGTAACATAGTGACGGGTTGGAGGTAACAATGCGATGAAGGACAGCAGCACACTGCAAGGTGACCATGTGGCGGCTTCATAGTGACGGGTTGGAGGTAACAATGCGATGAAGGACAGCAGCACACTGCAAGGTGACCATGTGGCGGCTTCATAGTGACGGTTTCATAGTGACGGGTTGGAGGCAACAATGCGATGAAGGACAGCAGCACACTGCAAGGTGACCATGTGGCGGCTTTGGACTGGAAAGACAGCTTGGCTGACCATTCTTTTTCTTTTCTATTCTTCTCCTAACTTATTTCTCTGTCTGTCTGTCTTTGTTGTCTGTCTGTCTCTGTCTGTCTCTGTCTGTCTCTGTCTGTCTGTCTGTCTGGTGTCTCTGTCTGTCTGTGACTGTCTCTCTGAAAGACAGCTTGGCTTTCTTTTTCTTTTCTCTTCTCCTAACTTATTTCTCTCTCTCTGTCTCTGTCTCTCAAACGTCTAACAAAGCTGTGTTTATGTTTAAAATTATTAATAAATTAACTCTTCTGTCCCTCTGTCTGTCGATTATTCGTACCCCTAGTCTCTCTCTCTCTGTCTCTATAACCACATAAAACAGAAACCGAGCTTATCATCTTTCAGTCTCTCTCTCTCTCTCTCCCACGTCTCTCTGTCTCTCTCTCTCTCTCTCTCTCTCTCTCTCTCTCATCTATCTTGGTTGCTCTCTCTCTCTCTCTCTCTCCTCTCTCTCTCTCTCTCTCTCTCTCTCTCTCTCTCTCTCTCTCTCTCTCTCTCTCTCTCTCTCTCTCTCTCTCTCTCTCTCTCTCTCTCTGCGCGTGCGTATGTGTTTGTGTGTGTGTGTGTGTGTGTGTGTGTGTGTGTGTGTGTGTGTATGCGCGCGTGTGCATACGCGCGTGTGTATATGTTTTGATTAGCTCTCATCAACAATAACAAAAACACCAGTGTCAGTAACATATATAGCCAATATACCATCATTGTTATAGTTTCAAATTACATTGCAATCATAGTTACTTAATGACATTGGCATTTCTCGTTAAAAAGAAAACAACCGAAAACAATGGAGGGAACATTATTGATAAGAACTAGATATCATATTTCTCTAAAGTTAATGAGTGTCTGACAAGTTTTGATTTTTTTTCTTCCCTCTTTCTTATTTTGCATCCCAGATAATTATGATAGTTGTGGCGCTGTGACGGTTCCCTGTGTTCTGCTGCCATAGAAACAGTTGGAATAATAAGAATGGCTAGAGTTGCATTGTAATTAGCCATTCTGTTGTCAACGTCATTACGGTAACGCTAGCAACCATTGTCTAAAAAGATAGAAACGCCACGTGGTCACGTTTTAGACGCACAATTACCACTTTTGTACCTTCATTTACATCATAATGACTGTCAAACCAGGAAGCATCACACTGGCTCTTAAAGAGACACCCTGACGGATTAGTTTTTGTAAGAAACACTTCGAGATCACCAGGAAAACACCCTTTACAGAGATTGCAACACTCACTTGGCTCTGGTTTCCAACAAAATCAAACCGTCAAATCGGCGATTCCTCCTTGGCGGAGGTGCTGGAAGTCAAATTCTTTCACCCAAAGAGAAGGCGTGTGCCGTCTCTTTTCGAATGGCCGCCAAATCGTTTGCACGAAATATTCGCAATACAAGCCTTTTTATTTTTATTATTTTTAAATTTTATACAGTTTATTTAAAGGAGTTTCGCTCACAACAAAGGAAATAGCTCCATTTTTTTAAAAATTGCACTACAAAAAAAGAAAACGCTTCAACCACAATGAGTGACCTCCACCCACCCCATCCAAACTGGCTACTCTCTCCGGCATCTCCGCCAAGGAGGAATCGCCGTTTTGATGGGCTAATTTATAGGAAACCAGAGCAAAGTGAGTGTTCCGATCAACATTTAGTGATTTCTACTCACTCTGTCAAAAGAAAGGAAAACCGTGGAAAGGTCACAACCATTCACGTTAGTTCTTTGGTTGTTTGTTTTCTTGGTTAATATTTATTGTTTAATGTTTTCTTTTTAATCAATGTAAATATGTTTTGTAAAGCGCTTAGGGCCCTTCCTGAGAATAGGCGCTATAAAAATACTCATTAGTATTATTATTATTTTTATTATTACTATTCTTTTTTCTTTTTTTATCCGCGGTCTAAAGGGGCAGTTGGCCTTTGGGGGCCATAGCCTACCCAACGAGAGCTGTCTCACAGTCCTCATGGCCGAAAGAGTGG
>CM065680.1:101668095-101670595 GCA_017654935.2 Phymorhynchus buccinoides
AGCGCCGACCAACAGTTGAAAGCTTATACCTAGGGATCTGGAGAGAAAGAGGGTCAGAAACTGAACGTAAAGTGCGAGCTGGCGTATAGATGGAAATATTGTCGCAGAGGTAAGATGGAGCAGCTTTATGGATAGATTTATAGCAAAGTGTGTTTAATTTATACTCAATTCTGTCTGCGACAGGAAGCCAGTGCAAAGAACGGAGAAGAGGGCTAACATGATCGAACTTTTTCTTCCTAAGGACAAGACGAGCAGCTGTGTTTTGAATACGCTGGAGACAAGATAGAGAAGAGACTGATAGGCCAGAAAGGAGAGCATTACAGTAGTCAATACGAGATAGGATGAGGGAAGTAACAAGCTTTGCTGTGGCTTCATCTGAGAGGTATTTACGAATATAGCCAATGCAACGAATTTGATAGTAGCAGGACTGACAGGTCTGAGTCAGGAAACTCTGCATGGAAAGAGTATTGTCCAAAGTGACACCTAAGTTTTTGACTGAGTCTGAGAGGGGAATGATATTGTTACCCAGTTGGATTGACTCTATGGAAACAGAGGCTAGTTTGTTTTTTGTCCCTACAAGCATTGCTTCGGTTTTTTCACACCATTTAATTGAAGTTTATTTTGAACCATTCCAATTTTGAATATCAATATAGCAGTTGTTACTTTCTGTAAGAATGGAATCTAGATCTTCAGGGGTTGTACTGTTTTGGAGTTGTGAGTCATCTGCATAGAAGTGATGTTTCATGTTGTGCTGGTCGATGACATTGGCAAGAGGTGACGTATACAAAGTAAACAAGACAGGACCAATCACAGACCCCTGGGGGACTCCACAAGAAAGCCTAACCTGTTCAGACTGACGACCATTGACCAGAACTGATTGAAAACGATCAGAAAGGTAAGAGGAAAACCAAGAAAGAGCAGGGCCCTTAATTCCACACACCACTTCATTCCAAAAGTATGTTCAAGACGAGACAGAAGAATGGAGTGGTCTATGGTATCAAAGGCAGCAGAGAGATCAAGAAGTGTCAAAAGAGAGATTTGACCAGCATCAGAAGCAAGTAGGAGGTCATTGACGATTTGAACAAGGGCTGTTTCAGTACTGTGGTTGGCTCTATATAGGCAGACTGATAAGGATGATGAAGATTGTTTGAGGATAGATGATCGTTAAGTTGTTTCAGAACAGTCTTCTCAAGGAGTTTGGAGAGAAAAGGGAGGTTAGATACAGGTCTGTAGTTTTTCAGATTATTAGGATCCAGATTGTTCTTCTTGAGAAGGGGCCTTAACAAGAGCGGTTTTGAATGCAGAAGGAAACACACCTGAAACTAAAGAAGAATTGATGATGTTGGTGATTGATGGCAGAAGGTGTTGATAGATTTGTGAGAAAAGAGAGGCTGGGATGGGGTCAAAGACTGTCCTCACAGGATTTAAAATGCATTTCTTTCAAAGTAGAAAGAACTTCGGTCTCAGACACCGGCTTGAAAGAGAGAAGGGGGACACCAGTGAATGATGGGTCTGGGATAGTTGGTTGAAAAGGCATGGAGTCGATTTTTGATCGTAGATCGATAATCTTGGTGGAAAAGAAGGAGGAAAAGTTTTCTGGTAGTTTTTCAGGACTGATATTTGATGGCAGAGGACTTGATTTCTTGTTGCCTAGGAGATCAGACATGGTGGAGAACAGGACCTTTGTTGTGTTGGCTTCAAGAATTTTAGATGAAAAATAGCTTGTTTTTGCCTTGGCCAGAAGAAGAGTGAAGAGATGTTACGAAGAAACTGATATATCTGACGATGTATTTCTAGTTTTGAGGCCCGCCACTGACGCTCCTCAGCGTAGTTACGACTAGTGCGTTTACTTACTCTAAGTTCAGGCGTGTACCAGGGAGCGCAGGGACGATCGGGCACAATACGAGTGGATGGGGGAGCGTGTTTATCAAGCAATTTACTCATAGTAGAATTAAAAGTCGAGGCAGGGTCGTCGGAAATACTCACGTTAGAAAGGAGTTCTGTTGCCTCTGAACTAAAATTATGAATATCTATAGACTTGAGATTATGGCGTGTGACCGTACGTTTATTTCTGTGAGTTTTGGAAAGATTAAGACTGGCGTGGACGGCAAAATGGTCAGAGGAAAGGATCTTAGACACTGACACTGATGAAACAAGTTGGTCGGAATCACGCGCGATTAGCCAGTCAATGATGTGGCCCTTGTTGTGTGTAGGCTCACACACCACACACACACAACACAACACACACACACACACACACACACACACACAACACACACGACACAGACACACACACACACACACAAACACATCACAACACACACCACACACCATTCCATCTCCTCTCTCTCTCCCCCTGTTTTCCTTTTTTTTTCCTCGTCCCCTTCTGTCATCTCCTTCCCCCCTTTATCCTTCTTCTCTCTCTTACGCTCTCTCCCTCTCTCTCTCCCTCTCTCTCTCGTCTCCGCCTCCCCCCCTCTCTCTCTCTCTCTCCCCCTCT
>CM065680.1:101673095-101674462 GCA_017654935.2 Phymorhynchus buccinoides
ACTTTGTATGTTTCTTCTTCTCTTCTTTCTTCTTCTTCTCTTCTTCTTTCTTCTTCTTCTTCTTCTTCTTTTTCTCTTCTTCTTACTTCTTCTTCTTCTATCTTATTTCTTCTTCTTCCTTCTTCTTCTTCTTCTTCTTCTTCTTCTTCTTCTTCTCTCTTCTTCTTCTTTCTTCTTTCTTCTTCTTCTTCGTCTGTCTTCTTCTTTCTCTTCTTCTTCTCTCTTCATTCTTCTTCTCTTCTCTCTCTCGTCTCTCTTCTTCTCTTCTCTCGACCCTCTCGTCTTCTGTTCATCCTCTCTCTCTCATCTCTCTCCTGCGTCTCTCTCTCCTAGCACCTCTCTCGTCGTCTCTCATCTCTCTCTCTCTCTCTCTCGGCTCCTCTCTTTCGTCTCTCTCTCTCTCTCTCTCTCACTCTCTACTCAGTTCTTTAATTTACATAGCAATCGCTGGCACAGAAAGGGAAAAAAAGGGATGCACTCAGTGCTCTGAGAAATAGAGAGCACTGACTGAGTGGAAACCTCCGCAAAGGGCACCAACCCAATGTGAACTCATCTTGAGCCCAGCTGATCGTTACTGTACTTGAATAATAATAATAATAATACTAATAATATAATAATAATAAATAATAATAATAATATAATATATATTATAATAATGAACATTTATATAGCTTTTTATTCCCTTTGCAGGGAGCTCAAAAGCGGCTTTACATGGACATTAAAACACAAATAAGTTAACATTATGCACATAAGACTCACTACAATCAAATCAAATATACATAAAATAACATTATTCAAACAAAGCCCTAATCTGTCACTGAAACTAAACAAAGATATGCTACAAAACAGTCGGGTGAGTTTACTTTACCACTGGGTGAATAAGTATTAATGCAAAGCGTTATGTATTGTGAATGCATTTTAAGCTGGTTTTTGTCTTAGAAAAGAGTTATAGATATGATTATATTCAAATCAAAGTGTCCACTAGTTCAAAAATTTGACCTTTTTCTAATGTAACAATTTAAATAACTTCTGTGCTTAGGCTTTAAAAAATTAATAGCTTTTGCAGCAAGTCAAGTTAATTGCAGAAAAGTAATCAATAAAAGAAACAAATACTTACACTACAAATTAATTTTAAAAGTATATCGAATTAACCGTACATAATTGAAACAGTTTAGTCACGTCATGTCTTACAAAAAAATCAGATTAAGCATCAATGCAAAAGATGGGATTATCGATTTGGATAATTAAAAAAAATGGTTTAACACAAAATTCAGAACAAGAAAGAGAGAGAGAGAGAGAGAGAGAGAGCGAGGAGGAGCGAAGAGAGAGAGAGAGAGAGAGCGGGGAGAGAGGTGAAAAAGAGGGGA
>CM065680.1:101674962-101679962 GCA_017654935.2 Phymorhynchus buccinoides
GGGACGGAAGAGAGAGAGGGAGAGAGACGAGAGGGGGAGAGAAGAGGAGAGAGAGGGGGGGAGGAGAGAGAGAGGGAGAGATGAGAGCGGAGAGCGTATAGAGATATAAGAAGAGATAAGGGGGAAGGAGAGACAGAAGGGGAGAGAAACAAAAAAGAAACAGGGAGAGAGAGAGGAGATGGAATGTGTGTGGTGGTGTGTGTGTGTGTGTGTGTGTGGTGTGGTGTGTGTGTGTGTGTGTGTGTGTGTGTGTGGTGTGTGTGTGTGTGTTGTGTGAGCCTACAACACACCAAGGGCCACATCATTGACGGCTAAATCGCGCGTGATTCCGACCAAACTTTGTTTCATCAGGTCAGGGTCTAAGAATCCTTTCCTCAGACCATTTTGCCGTCACGCCAGTCTTAATCTTTCCAAACTCACCGAAATAAAAGACGGTCACGCGCCGTAATCTCAAGTCATAGATATTCCATACTTTTAGTCAGAGGCAACAGAACTCCTTCTCTAAAGTTGAGTATTGCCGACGACCCTGCCCTGACTTTAATTCTACTATGAGGAACTTGCTTGATAAAAATACGCCCCCCATCATCGGTTGTGCCCGATCGTCCCTGCGCTCCCTGTACACGCCTGAACTTAGAGTAAGTTAAAACGCACTAGTCGAAGGCTGAGCGTCAGTGGCGGGCCTCAAAACTAGAAATACATCGTCGTTCTAAGATATATCAGTTTTCCGTAATCATCTTCATCTTTTCGGCCAAGGCAAAAACAAGCGATTTTTCATCTAAAATTCGTGAAGCCAACACAACAAAGGTTCTGGTTACTCCACCAGTTTGCTGCTCTTCCTCAGCAACAAGAAATCAAGTCCTCTGCCACAAATATCAATCCTGACAAAATGCTAGAAACCTTTCCTCATCTTCTCCACGCAAGATATCGATCTACGATCAAAAATCGACTCCATGCCTTTTCAACCAACTATTCCAGACCCATCATTCACTGGTGTCCCCTTCTCTCTTTCAAGCCGGTGTCTGAGGGACCGAAGTCTTTCTACTTTGAAAGAAAATGCATTTTAATCCTGTGATCTTGACCCCACCAGCTCTTTTTATCACAAATCTATCAACACCTTCTAGCCATCAATCACCAACATCATCAATTCTTCTTTAGTTTTCAGGTGTGTTTCCTTCTGCATTCAAAAACCGGCTCTTGTAAGGCCCCTTCTCAAGAAGAACAATCGGATCCTAATACGTCCTGAAAAACTACAGACCTGTATCTAACCTCCCTTTCTCTCCAAACTCCTTGAGAAGACTGTTCTGAAAACAACTTTAAACGATCATCATCCTCTAACAATCTTCAATCAGCCTTATCAGTCTGCCTAAGAACCAACCACATACTGAAACAGCCCTTGTTCAAATGTCAATGACCTCTACTGATTCTGATGCTGGTCAAAATCTCTCTTTGACACTTCTTGATCTCTCTGCTGCCTGATACCTATAGACCACTCCATTCTTCTGTCTCGTCTTGAAACATACTTTGGAATTAAGGGCCCTGCTCTTTCTTGGTTTTCCTCTTACCTTTCTGATCGTTTTTAAATCAGTTCTGGTCAATGGTCGTCAGTATGAACAGGTTAGGCTCTCTTGTGGAGTCCCCCAGGGGTCTGTGCTTGGTCCTGTCTTGCTTACTTTGTATACGTCACCTCTCGCCAATGTCATCGACCAGCACAACATGAAACATCACTTCTATGCAGATGACTCACAAATCCAAAACAGTACAACCCCTGAAGATATAGATTCCATTATTTCAGAAAGTAACAACTGCAATATTAATATTCAAAATTGGATGGTTCAAAACAAACTTCAATTAAATGGTGAAAAAACCCAAGCAATGCTTGTAGGGACAAAAAACAAAATAGCCTCTGTTTCCATAGAGTCAATCCAACTGGGTAACAATATCATTCCCCTCTCAGACTCAGTCAAAAAATTAGGTGTCACTTTGGACAATACTCTTTCCATGCAGAGTTTCTTGACTCAGACCTGTCAGTCCTGCTACTGTCAAATTCGTTGCATTGGCTATATTCGTAAATACCTCTCAGATGAAGCCACAGCAAAGGTTGCTTACTTCCCTCATCCTATATCTTGTCTTGACTATTGTACTAATGCTCTTCTTTCTGGTCTACCAGCTTCTTCTCTATCTTGTTTCCAGCGTATTAACAACACAGCTGCTCGTCTTGTCCTTAGGAAAGAAAAGTTCGATCATGTTAACCCTCTTATGCGTTCTTTGCACTGGCTTCCCTGTCGCAGACAGATTTGAGTAAATAAATTAAACACACTTTGCTATTAATCTATTCATAAAGCTGCTCCATCTTACCTCTGTGACAAAATTTCCATCTATACGCCAGCGCGCACTTTACGCTCAGTTTTCTGACCCTCTTTCTATCCAGATCCCTAGGTATAAGCTTTCAACTGTTGGTCGGCGCTCTTTTGCTGTTTCAGGAACAACCTCCTGGAACAAACTTCCTCTCTCCCTCCGTCAGCGACCGACTCTCTCTGCTTTCAAAGCTAACCTCAAAACCCAAATGTTCCCCCGTCATTAAAGCTCCTCTATCTTCTCTCTCTTGCCATTAGGTCAGTTTCTGCTATATTCCATTTATGTTATCCGTGTGTGTTCGCTTTGTAATGCGTTTTGTTTGAAGCGCTTTGAATGCTAACGTGTGTGTGCTTTGATTTGATTTATATCAAGATTCAGCGCCGTATAATACTGTATGTTGTTGTTGTGTTGTTTGTAGTGTGTGTGCGTGTGTGTGTGGTGTGTGTGTGTGTGTGTGTGTGGTGGGGTGTGATGGTGTGTGTGTGTGTGTGGTGTGTGTGTGTGTGGTGTGTGTGGTGTGTTGTGGACAAAGACAAAGAGAGAGGATGAAAGGAGGACAGATTGGGAAAAGACCCCAGAAAGAAAGAAAATGGGAAAAAAAGAAATATATATGTCACCGTAGAAATAGGAATCCAGTTAATAGTTGGAATCGCAATCCTACTAGAAGAAATCAGAATTTCAATTTCTCCTAGAAAAAGTCCAGTAGAAATTATAATTCCAATTTCTACTAGTAGGATTCCGATTCCAAACTATTAACTGGATTCCTATTTCTACGGTGACATATATATTTCTTTTTTTCCCATTTTCTTTCTTTCTGGGGTCTTTTCCCAATCTGTCCTCCTTTCATCTCTCTCTTTGTCTTTGTCACACACACACACACACAGCACACACACACACACACACACACCACCCACACACAACACACGCACACCACAGCACACACACCACACACAACACACACACACAACACACTCACACCCACACACACACAACAACAACAACACCAACATACAGTATTATACGGCGCTAAATCTTGATATAGATCAAACCGAAGCGCACACACACGTTATCATTCATAGCGCTTTCGAACAAAAACGCAATACTAAGCGAACACACACGGATAACATAAATGGAATATAGCAGAAATAGACCTAAAGGCAAAGAGAGATAGAGAGAAGATAAAGAGAGAGGAGCATCAATGACGGGGGAACAGGTGGGCTTAGAGGTTAGATTTTAAGTCTGAGAGGGGCGGTCGCTGAAGTATGAAGAAAGGACGTTTGCTCCGGGAGGTTGGTCCTGAAACAGAAAAAGAGCGCCGACCAACATTTGAAAGCTTATACCTAGGGATCTGGAGAGAAAGAGGGTCAGAAACTGAACGTAATATTATGCGAACTGGCGTATGAATGGAAACATTGTCGCAGAGGCAAGACGGAGCAGCTTTATAAATAGATTTATAGCAAAGTGTGTTTTAATTTATACTCAATTCTGTCTGCTACAGAAAGCCAGTGCAAAGAACGCAGTAGAGGGCTAAACATGATCGAACTTTTTCTTCCTAAAGACAAGACGAGCAGGTGTGTTTTTGAATACGCTGGAGACAAGATAGAGAAGAAACTGATAAGCCAGAAAGAAGAGCATTACAGTAGTCAAAACGAGATATGATGAGGGAAGTAACAAGCTTTGCTGTAGCTTCATCTGAGAGGTATTTAAGAATACAGCCAATGCAACGAATTTGATTGTAGCAGGACTGACAGGTCTGAGTCATTAAACTCTCCATGGAAAGAGTATTGTCCAAAGTGACACCTAAGTTTTTGACTGAATCTGAGAGGGGAATGATATTGCTACCCAATTTGATTGACTCTATGGAAACAGAGGCTAGTTGTTGTTTTTGTCCCTACAAGCATTGCTTCGGTTTTTTCACCATGTAATTGAAGTTTATTTTGAACCATCCATTTTTGAATATCAATATAGCAGTTGTTACTTCTGTAAGAATGGAATATAGATCTTCAGGGGTTGTACTGTTTTGGAGTTGTGAGTCATCTGCATAGAAGTTATGTTTCATGTTGTGTTGGTCGATGACATTGGCAAGAGGTGACGTATACAAAGTAAGCAAGACAGGACCAATCACAGACCCCTGGGGGACTCCACAAGAAAGCCTAACCTGTTCAGACTGACGACCATTGACCAGAACTGATTGAAATCGATCAGAAAGGTAAGAGGAAAACCAAGAAAGAGCAGGGCCCTTAATTCCAAAAGTATGTTCAAGACGAGACAGAAGAATGGAGTGGTCTATGGTATCAAAGGCAGCAGAGAGATCAAGAAGTGTCAAAAGAGAGATTTGACCAGCATCAGAAGCAAGTAAGAGGTCATTGACGATTTGAACAAGGGCTGTTTCAGTACTGTGGTTGGTTCTATAGGCAGACTGATAAGGATGATGAAGATTGTTTGAGGATAGATGATCGTTAAGTTGTTTCAGAACAGTCTTCTCAAGGAGTTTGGAGAGAAAAGGGAGGTTAGATAAAAGTCTGTAGTTTTTCAGTTTATTAGGAACCAGATTGTTCTTCTTGAGAAGGGGCCTTACAAGAGCGGCTTTGAAAGCAGAAGGAAACACACCTGAAACTAAAGAAGAATTGATGATGTTGGTGACT
>CM065680.1:101684962-101689962 GCA_017654935.2 Phymorhynchus buccinoides
ACGACACTCATTCATCTGTTCATCCATCCATCCATTCATAAATTCAGACACACAGGCAAACAGACATACGGCAATCCATCCATCCATCCATTCATAAATTCAGACACACAGACAAACAGACATACAGCAATCCATCCATCCATCCATTCATAAATTCAGACACACAGACAAACAGACATACAGCAATCCATCCATCCATCCATTCATAAATTCAGACACACAGACAAACAGACATACAGCAATCCATCCATCCATCCATTCATAAATTCAGACACACAGACAAACAGACATACAGCAATCCATCCATCCATCCATTCATAAATTCAGACACACAGACAAACAGACATACGGCCAAATCACACCCATCTTGTCTTCGATCGAAAAGTCCTCCAACTACAAGGAAACTGGGAGCGCTGTAAATCAAAGACAATTTACCCACAAGACGAAAACCACTGTGGCTTCTGTGGAACTACATTCTGTCTTCCTTGGAACTACATTCTGTCTTCTGTGGAACTACATTCTGCCATGAAGAACTAGTATAGCATACATAGCATTGCGGGTCTTCTTTCCATCAGGAAGAAAACTGAGAGAGAGAGAGAGAGAGAGAGAGAGAGAGAGAGAGAGAGAGAGAGAGAGAGAGAGAGAGAGAGAGAGAGAGAGAGAGAGAGAGAGAGAGAGAAAACTTTGAAACCTTAAAGTAAAACTTCATTTTCCAAGGATATAGATTTTAGGCAACGCCTATTCTTCCAATCTGTCTTTGATATATATATATATATATACTAACACAGAACACAAACATGGCAATGTATACTATTACACACACAGAGCTGAACACAAAGGTAGCCAAAAAACAAACACATACGCACGCACGCACGCATGCACGCAGGAACACACACACAAATACCAATGGAGAGAGAGAGAGAGAGAGAGAGAGAGAGAGAGAGAGAGAGAGAGAGAGAGAGAGAGAGAGAGAGAGAGAGAGAGAGAGAGAGGAACAGAGACAGACAAATGAATGAGGAAATACGTCGAAGGATGTCTGTAGAGATAACGTACATAGCTAACAAAGGAACCACAAGAGAGAGAGAGGGGGGGGGGAGAGAGAGAGAGAGAGAGAGAGAGAGAGAGAGAGAGAGAGAGAGAGAGAGAGAGAGAGAGAGAGAGAGAGAGAGAGAGAGAGAGAGAGAGGAACAGAGACAGACAAATGAATGAGGAAATACGTCGAAGGATGTCTGTAGAGATAACGTACATAGCTAACAAAGGAACAACAAGAGAGAGAGGGGGAGGAACAACAAGAGAGAGAGAGGGAGAGAGAGAGAGAGAGAGAGAGAGAGAGAGAGAGAGAGAGAGAGAGAGAGAGAGAGAGAGAGAGAGAGAGAGAGAGAGAGAGAGAGAGAGAGAGAGAGAGAGAACAGAGACAGACAAATGAATGAGGAAATACGTCGAAGGATGTCTGTAGAGATAACGTACATAGCTAACAAAGGAACAACAAGAGAGAGAGAGGGGGGGGGGGAGAGAGAGAGAGAGAGAGAGAGAGAGAGAGAGAGAGAGAGAGAGAGAGAGAGAGAGAGAGAGAGAGAGAGAGAGAGAGAGAGAGAGAGAGAGAGAGAGAGTTGAATTATCTAAGACATTTCTGTTAAATTCTGTACACTCTTGTTGTGTGACTATTACTAACAACTTTACTTTTCAACCAATAAACAGCAAAGCCAGAATGGTGACTATTACCGACACACGCGACTGGTCCACCACACGGGGTGCACCACACTCATACTTCTATTGATATTGAACTAGCGCAACGCCGAGTACCGGTAACGCCTAGTAACGGTAACGCCAAGTACTGGTAACGCTGAGTACAGCAAATGTGAAGCGATTCGGTTAAGAAACGGCGGAGTTATTAGGCCCCGTTTCCCGTTGGTGCTGCTCTGAGAGTGACGCGCTCTCCCGATTCTCTTCACATTTGCTGCCAGGCTTTGCCCCGGCCACAGCAAGCCTGACAGCAAATTTGAAGCGATTCGGTTAAGAAACGGCGGAGTTATAAGGCCCCGTTTCCCGTTGGCGCTGCTCTGAGAGTGACGCGCTCTCCCGATTCTCTTCAAATTTGCTGCCAGGCTTTGCCCTGGCCACAGCAAGCCTGACAGCAAATTTGAAGCGATTCAGTTAAGAAACGGCGGAGTTATAAGGCCCCCGTTTCCCGTTGGCGCTGCTCTGAGAGTGACGCGCTCTCCCGATTCTCTTTAAATTTTCTGCCAGGCTTTGCCCCGGCCACAGCAAGCATGACAGCAAATGTGAAGCGATTCGGTTGAAAAATCGGCGGAGTTATAAGGCCCGTTGTGTGTTTCAGACACACACACAGACACATAGTTGCCTTTTTATTATATGATGACAATGTAAAGGCTCCATTTTCTCTCTCTTAAACTTCCATTTTGTTGTCTTTTTTTTCTCCCTGAAAACAAAAAGGACCGTGTTCCAGTCTTCTAGTCTAAAGTTCGAAATCAATCATAATGAAGATTGGCAAAATGGTCTCTGGTGTCCTGACGATGTTGCTGAATATATCCGTTTATTCAAATATCAAATCTTTACTCTTTCTCTCTAAAAGCTTTTTGTATTCTCTCCTTGCTTGTGTGATTGTTAGCGTCTTGAAGCCTTACCAGTGTTACGAGTGTCCTTGTTAGCTTGATGCCAATCTGTGCGAAACACTCTTAATAATCATCGTACCTCTGTTATTGCATTCCACATCAAACCAAACTTGTCTAATATTACTAATGTTATATGATGAATGAAATCTAGTGTTTTACGTCCTCTCGACCCGGGAAGGCACATACGGGACATGAATTAATGTAGGAGGACATATGGATTGCTTGCTAATGTTATAAATTGGTATGGTCTTTTTCATAAGAGCAGCAGATTCCCTAATACAGTCCTTAAGCCTTTCTAATGCTTCCTGAACATCTTCATCAATTAATTCTAAGGCAGTTTATCTTGCGTGTTAGCATCACACATGTTTGAATAGAACACATTACTATTTTCCTCATTCCATTTGATCTTTTCTATGATTTGTACATCATCATTTAACGATTTAAAAAAAAAGGAATTATCAAGGGAAGTAAGAACACGAAATTCTACTGGAAAATGGTCTGATTCAAACCTTTTCAAGGGAAATAACAACACGAAATTCTACTGGAAAATGGTCTGATTCAAACCTTTTCAAGGGAAATAACAACACGAAATTCTACTGGAAAATGGTCTGATTCAAACCTTTTCAAGGGAAATAACAACACGAAATTCTACTGGAAAATTCTGATTCAAACCTATTCAAGGGAAATAACAACACGAAATTCTATTGGAAAATTCTGATTCAAACCTTTTCAAGGGAAATAACAACACGAAATTCTACTGGAAAATTCTGATTCAAACCTTTTCAAGGGAAATAACAACACGAAATTCTACTGGAAAATGGTCTGATTCAAACCTTTTCAAGGGAAATAACAACACGAAATTCTACTGGAAAATTCTGATTCAAACATTTTCAAGGGAAATAACAACACGAAATTCTACTGGAAAATGGTCTGATTCAAACCTTTTCAAGGGAAATAACAACACGAAATTCTACTGGAAAATGGTCTGATTCAAACCTTTTTAAGGGAAGCAACAATACGAAATTCTACTGGAAAATGGTCTGATTCAAACCTTTTCAAGGGAAGCAACAATACGAAATTCTACTGGAAAATGGTCTGATTCAAACCTTTTCACGGGAAATAACACGAAATTCTACTGGAAAATTCTGATTCAAACCTTTTCAAGGGAAATAACACGAAATTCTACTGGAAAATGGTCTGATTCAAACCTTTTCAAGGGAAGCAAACAACACGAAATTCTACTGGAAAATGATCTGATTCAAACCTTTTCAAGGGAAATAACAACACGAAATTATACTGGAAAATGGTCTGATTCAAACATTTTCAAGGGAAGCAAACAACACGAAAGTCTACTGGAAAATGGTCTGATTCAAACCTTTTCAAGGGAAGCAAACAACACGAAAGTCTACTGGAGAATGGTCTGATTCAAACCTTTTCAAGGGAAATAACAACACGAAAATTCTACTGGAAAATGGTCTGAATCAAACCTTTTGAAGGGAAGCAAACAACACGAAAGTCTACTGGAGAATGGTCTGATTCAAACCTTTTCAAGGGAAATAACAACACGAAAATTCTACTGGAAAATGGTCTGAATCAAACCTTTTCAAGGGAAATAACAACAAGGAAAATTCTACTGGAAAATGGTCTGATTCAAACCTATCAGAAATAGGTAAATCACACATGTCACGTAAAAGGTAGTACAACTCATTAGAAAGAATAAAATGGTAATTCAGACTACTTCCATTCTCACTTGCATTTTCATTTTGGGGGCGTTTGTATGGGAGTCAAACCTGGTAAAAACAATATTTCTTACCAGCTATAAGAGGGAAAACACGTGAAACCCGTGGTTTTGATACGTGATCTGGTGGGTCTTTCAATTGAGAGTTGTTGATATTGTAGTCAGGAACAGGAGAGCTGTTGTTTAGATCACCACAAATCATAATGTAAACATATCATCCAACAGTACCAATAATAAGTCAGTCAAACAGTCTTCTAGACTTGCTATCTCAGGTGGTATAAAAGTGCATACATACAAAACATCCTTCATACACCCAAACACACTTTTATCAATCACAAAAGCACATGTTTTCAAACTTCACATCAAGCTTATGTACAAAGGAACTGAACTCTTCTTTGACAAAACATAGAATTCCACCCGATCGGAGAGAGAGCGAGAGAGAGAGAGAGAGAGAGAGAGAGAGAGAGAGAGAGAGAGAGAGAGAGAGAGAGAGAGAGAGAATTGTTTTTAGAGCTTTACTAAATCATTTCACAAAGCTCGTTTCGCATTTTACAAAGCACTTTAGCATTTTGCAAAGCGCTTTTGCTTGAAACATCTTCTGTATGAAACCAAAACACAAACAAAATCAA
>CM065680.1:101694962-101699962 GCA_017654935.2 Phymorhynchus buccinoides
TCTGACAATCACGTGACGTTTCAAAATTAATTTCAGTCTTCGATGTTATGTTTAAGGAATAACATACTTTTGTTTTCAAATTGAATAGAACTTATTATTTCGTGATCTTACAAAACACAATACCCCCTACTTTTTGTGAGCAGTATATGTAAACTTTACCATGCTGGGTGGCGCATCGCTAGATGCGACGCTCTCCGGGTGGGAGCAGCCTAGCCCGAATTTCATAGTCTCTGTGACTATAAAGCTAATAACATTAATACCAATACCAAAAGGGAATCCCCACCTCATAGCTGTCAGTCTATATGCGGGTCATGCCCGTTTGATTTGACTCTGATCTATATTTGAAACAACACATTACCAAAATCTGTCAAGCCTGCTTTCTTGAAATCCGTCGCATTTCTTATTCTTGAAACACATGTTTTTTTTCTCTGATTTATCTAAGTCAAACGCATAACATAAGCATTATAAGGAAATATACTAAGATGCATTTGTAATAACTTAAACCAATATCTCACATAGTGTGTGGCTGAGTTAATGTAAAGTGGGTGTCTAGCGATGTCTCCATATACCATGTTATTTGGTGTCTTTATGGGAACACCCAGAAATCTTTTACATGCCATCATAGTTATGAACCTTCTCAATATGATCAAGTCTAGTTAACCCCCATATTTCTGATGCATACAGTAAAATCGGCTGTATTTTAACATCGAATACCTTGAAAATGTAGTATGCGTCATATCCTTATAATTTTGAAAGGCCTTATTTCATTGAATGATAGCTTTTTTCCCTTTGGCTACAAGATGTTCAGTACCCAATTTAGCACTAACTTTAGTTGTAAAAGTAAAACACAGATAACAATAATTATTCACTACTTCTAATATCGACCCATCAAAATACCATTTTTCACATTTTCCTAGAAACCCCGCTTTTCTAAACACCATAACTTTCGTTTTTTGTGTACTGATATGAGAGAGAGAGAGAGAGAGAGAGAGAGAGAGAGAGAGAGAGAGAGAGAGACCAGACAACACTGTGGCGGTACCATAGCCGTGGTTACTGCTACACATATCTATATTGTTAACGGGACTTTACTGGTGTTGCACTGCCTCCGGGCATTGCCTCCAGTATCGTTCCCACCATCTTTGTATTTACAAATGTCCCATATGTGTCTGTTCCAGACCGAGAGGACGTAAAACACCATTTTCATTCATCAGAGAGAGAGAGAGAGAGAGAGAGAGAGAGAGAGAGAGAGAGAGAGAGAGAGAGAGAGAGAGAGAGAGAGAGAGAGAGAGGAAACCAAACAAAACGAATCGAAACGAAACGAAATGTTGTTTAATCAGTGTTACTAGCGCAACGCCGAGTACCGGTAACGCCTAGTAACGGTAACGCCAAGTACTGGTAACGCTGAGTACAGCAAATTTGAAGCGATTCGGTTAAGAAATGGCGGAGTTATAAGGCCCCGTTTCCCGTTGGCGCTGCTCTGAGAGTGACGCGCTCTCCCTAGTAACGGTAACGCCTAGAAACGGTAACGCCAAGTACTGGTAACGCTGAGTACAGCAAATTTGAAGCGATTCGGTTAAGAAAAGGCAGAGTTATAAGGCCCCGTTTCCCGTTGGCGCTGCTCTGAGAGTGATGCGCTCTCCCTAGTAATGGTAACGCCTAGTAACGGTAACGCCAAGTACTGGTAACGCTGAGTACAGCAAATTTGAAGCGATTCGGTTAAGAAACGGCGGAGTTATAAGGCCCCGTTTCCCGTTGGCGCTGCTCTGAGAGTGACGCACTCTCCCGATTCTCTTCAAATTTGCTGCCAGGCTTTGCCCCGGCCACAGCAAGCCTGACAGCAAATTTGAAGCGATTCGGTTAAGAAACGGCGGAGTTATAAGGCCCCGTTTCCCGTTGGCGCAGCTCTGAGAGTGACGCTCTCTCCCTAGTAACGGTAACGCCTAGTAACGGTAACGCCAAGTACTGGTAACGCTGAGTACAGCAAATTCGAAGTGATTCAGTTAAGAAACGGCAGAGTTATAAGGCCCCGTTTCCCGTTGGCGCTGCTCTGAGAGTGACGCGCTCTCCCGATTCTCTTCAAATTTGCTGCCAGGCTTTGCCCAGGCCACAGCAAGCCTGACAGCAAATTTGAAGCGATTCGGTCGAAAAACGGCGGAGTTATAAGGCCCTGTTTCCCGTTGGCGCTGCTCTGAGAGTGACGTGCTCTCCCGATTCTCTTCAAATTTACTGCCAGGCTTTGCTCCAACCACAGCAAGCCTGACAGTAAATTTGAAGCGATGCGGTCGAAAAACGGCGGAGTTATAAGGCCCGTTTTGTGTTTCAGACACACACACACACACACACACACACACACACACACACACACACACACACACACACACACACACACACACACACACATACACACACACACACACACACACACACACACACACACACACACACATACACACACACACACACGCACACACACTTGCCTTTTCATAAGCCTAAATTCTTATCCTTGTAAAATAAAGAGTCTGAAGTCTAACGTCTGAAATAATTCTCTCTCTCTCTCTCTCTCTCTCTCTCTCTCTCTCTCTCTCTCTCTCTCTCTCTCTCTCTCTCTCTCTCTCTCTCTCTCTCTCTCTCTCTCTCTCTCTCTCTCTCTCTCTCTCAGTGATTATAGTTTAAACACCAAAAGTTACCAATAAGTCATTGTCCTGAGCCTGTTCAATGCTTGTTGTTTCCCGGCACTTTTCTTGGCCCTTTGCGCAAATTAATGGTTGACATTAGCCTGTAGTAGGGGCCAACAGTAACATGAGAGCTGTACAGTAGATGATTTTCTGCAATAATGGAAAATCATGGTCTTCTCATGGAAGACTATGACTCTCAAACGAGGGGGGCCTTGGCACCGGCTCTGGTGCTGCAGCCAAAGGGATGTGAATATGCGTACGTGCTTGTGTATGCACGCATTGCATAACAACATTTTATTATTTTCTATAAGCCAAAGATTAACTCATTCAAGTCGTTCCACCCATATATGGCCGGAATTAATATAAAGCTGTCAATTTGATGAATTTGTTTCAAGGGAAGTACATCTTTGTGCACACCACACTTTGGTCACTTATAAACTCGCTGCGCTCCCTTAGACCACTCTTGTGCCTCTTACTATGCGTTTGTAATGATTTGAAAAGTGGGGCAACTAATTGCTGTAGAGAGTGTTTCTATATAAAGTATATATATGCAAAAGTTTGATCTACCACTTCCCTATGTCTAAACCTGAAGTAAAAACCTGTAATCTTTCATTTCTCCTTTTGTTCATGTATGTTTTGTTTGTGTGTATGGCTGGAGTGATTTGTGAGTTTTTTTTAATAATTCAAAATCATTGCGATGCGAATGAGTTAAAATTAAATTAAAAAAAATATTGGCTTGAACGGCGCAAAGAGTTCCCAGTGTTGCTGTTCATTCCGTTTCAATGTTGTTGTTTTTATGTGACAATTAAAAACATAAACAATTAAACAATGATGTAGCCTTAACAGTATCTTAATTATGCAACGAAACGACTTTATTGTTTCCTTTAGTTAACTTCTCTTCTTTATGAATTCAGTTTGTCGCATTTATGCCATTCCATGACTAACAAAATACATATGGTAATATGATATCAATAGCATGTAAAAATTGTATTTGGAACAAATACGCTTTGTAACAAAATCAAGGCTATCGACGGACATGCTTAATTTATTTT
This sequence comes from Phymorhynchus buccinoides, assembly GCA_017654935.2. Taxonomy (NCBI): domain Eukaryota; kingdom Metazoa; phylum Mollusca; class Gastropoda; order Neogastropoda; family Raphitomidae; genus Phymorhynchus; species Phymorhynchus buccinoides. The sequence continues at coordinate 101,698,690 of CM065680.1, forward strand.
AGATTACGTTTTTTTTCCTTTTCTCTTTTCCACAACGCTCTAAGGATAGTCTATATGCAATCATATTAAATGTATATTATCATTCATTATGCTGTGTGTAATTTAGTCTCATTGTAGATAGCAGCCTTCGCGTCAATAATTGCCGCCATTGAAGCCAAGGATCTGGTCTTCGTCTACCTACCAAGGGAGTTAATTGCACAGGGCGGACAGAATAAGCACAGCGAGTGCACGGACTTATTAACTCGCGTGGCTTCCATTGCGGAGTCTTCGGTGCGTTTGGTTAGAGTTAACACAAACCATTGTACCCAGCAGGAAAGGGTACTGTTTTGCGCACAGTTCAGAACCCATCGACAATGATGTTAGTGGACAAACTCTCCTACCTCTTCCTCCCGAATCCCCTTCAACAATATAATCTGACATAACATTAGGTAGGGGAAGACGGGGTAAAAAGCGCATGGGCGGGTAAGAAGCCCACCCCAATTATCTCATGAAATAAAGAAAATTTCAGTCAAATTTGCCCATGAGACGAATGCTAAACATTAACGCTCGTCTCATGGGCAAATTGAGACTGAAATTTGCTTCATTTCATGAGATAATTGGGGTGGGCTTCTTACCCGCCCATGCGCTTTTTACCCCGTCTTCCCATAGCAATCAGCCAGAAGTAAGATTAGACAACATGAGCCAGAAGCAATGGAGGGGAAGGGGTAGGGGGGGGGGGCGCAGTGAAAGAGCGACAGGTTCTTTTGGTGAGGGCAGTTCGAATTTCGTAGGAAGAAATCCAGTGTGATACTCGAGTTTCTATAGGTAGAATAGAAAGTAAAATAAAACCCAACCCAGTACAATACGATATAACCCCATGCATCACAATGCAATAGAATGCAATGCAATGCAACACGAAACAATACGATAGAACCCAATGCATTACAATGCAACAGAATGCAATGCAATGCAACACGAAACAATACGATATAACCCAATGCATTACAATGCAATAGAATGCAATGCAATGCAACGCGAAACAATACGATATAACCCAATGCATTATAATGCAATAAAATGCAATGCAATGCAACACAAAGCAATACGACAGAACCCAATGCATTACAATGCAATAGAATGCAATGCAATGCAACACGAAGCAATACGACAGAACCCAATGCATTACAATGCAATAGAATGCAATGCAATGCAACACGAAGCAATACGACAGAACCCAATGCATTACAATGCAATAGAATGCAATGCAATGCAACACGAAGCAATACGACAGAAC
>CM065680.1:101709962-101712462 GCA_017654935.2 Phymorhynchus buccinoides
TCTCTCTCTCTCTCTCTCTCTCTCTCTCTCACTCTCTCTCTCTCTCTCTCTCTCTCTCTCTCTCTCTCTCTCTCTCTCTCTCTCTCTCTCTCTCTCTCTCTCTCTCAAAAGGCATTTGATCTTGTGAATCATAAAATATTATTAAAAAAACTAGCACTATACCTGCAGGACGAAAATACAGTTTCTTTTTTTACATCCTATCTTACTAACAGAACACAGTTTGTCCTAAGTAATGGTGCAGTTTCAGATAATAAGATAATTAAGACTGGTGTACTGCAAGGATCTGTTTTAGGACCCCTCCTGTTCTGCTTATTTATTAATGACCTACCCCTTTCAATATCAGATGAAAGTGTCTCATGCGATCTGTTTGCTGACGACTCCTCCCTCCACTCTAGTGCAGCTCGTTTATCCTCCATTCAAACCTCATTACAAACAGCTTTAAATGATGTTTCTGCCTGGTGTGACCAAAACCTGATGGTCATCCACCCTACAAAAACCAAAAGCATGGTAATTACTTCAAGACAAAAACATCAGAACGAACCTCTAAATCTCAAAGTTTATTTAAAGGATAACATCATTGACCAAGTAAAAGAGCACCGCGTCCTGGGTGTGATCATAGATGAAGAACTGAAGTGGCAGACCCATATTGAGAAGGTAGCACACAAGCTTGCACGTAGCCTATTCCTACTAAAAAAAAAACTTAGACCTTTCTTAGATACAGAGGAACGCAAATTATTCTTTCATGCCCACTGTCTCTCTCACGTCAACTATGCATCTGTAGTTTGGGATTCTACCGCCAAATGTCACCTATTAAAACTCAATTATACTCTACAAAAGAGCAGCTAAAATTATTCTTCCTGACGCAAACCTCACCACATCAGAAAAACAAGCAAAATTAAACATCCTTCCGTTAGATTCACAATTAAAGTACAACAAAGCAATCATCATGTACAAAGTGCATAATGACTTGGTTCCACAATACCTAAAATTATTAGTTACCCCGGCATCACATCGTTATGGTTCCAGCAACTACATTTTGCCAAACACTAGAATTGACAAATACAAATCAAGTTTTGCCTTCTCAGGTTCCTCAATTTGGAATTCCCTTCCCTCTGCCATTCAGTTATGCCCTTCCATCTCACGATACAAAAAGATGGTGCGGGCAAACATAATTTACAGCCCTGCTTAAATCCTGTGTCATTTTGAACGCACACTGTATAACTGTATTGCCTTGTGTACACCTACATGTGATATGCATGGTATATGTCAATTGAATGTTTACATCTCAGTTTTATGCTTTGTTTATTTGTTTGCCTTTAAACTGCTTGTTAAATGTGTTTGGATTGATGTTGCTTTCACCTCCTACTTGTCATCAATTATTTGTTTCACTATGTGTATTTTTAAAAAAAAACAACATTTTTTTTATATGTATGTATAAACAATGTATGTGTGTATGAGAGAGAGTCAGAGAATATATATATATATATATAGAGAGATATAGAGGATAGAGAGATATATATATATATATATATATATATATATATATATATATATATATATATAGAGAGAGAGAGAGAGAGAGAGAGAGAGAGAGAGAGAGAGAGAGAGTATGTTTGCAAATGTTTTTTGTTTCTTAAATTTGTTTTTCTTTTATCCAAGGACAGATTGTAAGAATAGGCATCGCCTAAAATCTTTATCCTTGTTAAATAAAGTTTTCCAGTGTCCAGTGTCCAGTCTCTCTCTCTCTCTCTCTCTCTCTCTCTCTCTCTCTCTCTCTCTCTCTCTCTCTCTCTCTCTCTCTCTCTCCTCTATCTCTGTATCTGTGTGTGCGCGCACGCGTGTGCGTGTGTGCGTGTATGCGCGCGCTCATGTGTGTGTGCGCGCGCGCGCGCGCCGGCGCCGGCGTGTGTGCATGTGTGCATGTGTGTGTGTGTGTGTGTGTGTGTGTGTGTGTGTGTGTGTGTGTGTGTGTGCGTGTGCGTGCGCGCGCGCCCGAGTGTGTATCTGTAAAATAATTCAAGGAATGTGTTTTCTCTAGTATGGAAAGTTGTCTGTTTCCGCTGTTTGAAGTCGAAGGAGGGCGGGCAAACCAGGCTCTGGCTGTCTTACAGTGAAGACGTTGGTATGAACCACCTGGGACCAGCCTTCCTCAATGATAAAGGAGACGACATAGCTCAAGTAACTTACAGTTTAAACCACTTCATACTATAAAAGCCTGTCTGTCACGTATACAGTGATCCCATTGTTTCCTTCCCGTCCAGTTCTTTTTCCCCTGGGAAGATGGCACGTCCAAATCTGTAGGCCTACTTTAAAAAAGATTTATGAAACTTTGGGTGACGGGGTCGATTTGCTAAAAGGTTCCGGGTGCCATTGTCCTTCATTGTGTTTGTTCATCTTTACAAAAAGATAACAAAGGAAATGGAAAAGGGTAAAATGGGGCAACATGAATAACATAGGGTTATTGGAAAAGGTAAAATGGGGCAACATGGGGTTATTGGAA
>CM065680.1:101724962-101727462 GCA_017654935.2 Phymorhynchus buccinoides
CTTTTGTCCACCCAGCCCTGGGGAAAAATAAAGTAAATCAAGCAAGAAAGCTAAATAATATGTACATGCAGAAATGAGAAGAAAAGGGAGGGAGGAGGGGGGGGGGAAAGTATAAACACATGTATTTAACAAAAACGACCAAAAATCAACAACAAAACAAACAAGATTGGACTGACCTGGAAGCAAGAGTTGAAGGGAAAGGAGAGCGGTCATCCAGGTCCTAACGGTCAGCACCGGCCACCACACCGCCCCCATGACAGGGCTGGACAGTGGACAGTCAGCAGGGACCACACCACACCCACCGACACCACACACTCTCTCTGACCCACTCCGATGGCACGTTACACTCGTTGTTCCTTGAACACTCACTGTCACTCGTGATCACAGTCTGGAAGTGAAATATCACCTCCACAACCATGCTTCTTTGGCACGGCTGATTCTTCTTCTTGTGGTCAGGTTGAAGTCATCTGCTTCTTCTTCTTCTCTGAAGGTCCTCTCTTGTTCGGCTCTCCCTAAAGTGTCTTGCTTATCTGAACACTTGTGCTATTTCTTCTCTGAAGACCCACTTGTTGAGCTCTCCCTAAAGTGTCTTGCTTCTCTAAACACTTGTTTTCTTTCTTCTCTGAAGACCTACTTGTTGGGCTCTCCCTAAAGTGTCTGGCTTCTCTGAACACTTGATTTTTCTTCTTCTTCTGAAGACCCGCTTGTTGAGCTCTCCCTAAAGGGTCTTGCTTCTCTGAACACTTGATTTCTCTCTTCTCTGAAGACCTACTTGTTGAGCTCTCCCTAAAGTGTCTTGCTTCTCTGAACACTTGATTTCTTTCTTCTCTGCAGACCTACTTGTTGAGCTCTCCCTAAAGTGTCTTGCTTCTCTGAACACTTGATTTTTTTCTTCTCTGAAGGTTCTCTGTTGTTGAGCTCTCCCTAAAGTGTCTTGCTTCTCTGAACACTTGTTTTCTTTCTTATATGAAGACCTTTCCAGCTCTCCTACAATGTGTTTTTCTTTTGGTCCGAAGAGCTTTTGTTACCCGGCCAGCTCAACGTATAAATTGCAACCCTTAGCTACTTCTTCCTGTTGCTGCTGTTTATGTACACATCTGTCAGAAGGTGTTTGCTCTTGGTGTGTGTTGTTTCATTTCCTGCAACAGAATCTCCCCAGTAATATGAAGAAACGAAGATGATTGCTGGGTTCGGTAAAATTCACAACAATTTAAAACAGAGTCGAAATTGAAAACCCAAAGAAAAGATTTAATAACAAAACAAAAAAACATGAGTCCCGACGTTTCGGGCTCCACCCGTTTTCCAGTAGCTAAAAATAGTGATACTTAAAAATGGCTTCTTATGGTGAATAATTAATGTGGTACAGTAGAAGATTTTGTTATTTTTGTATTTTAATGAATTGATTTACCGCAAAATTTAATTCAATATTTGTTGTCAAGCATTGACCCAAACAATTTGAGTCAAACAATAATTGATTTTTTTTATCTCATAAAACGTTAAGTTAACCAAGTTAACCAACGTCAAGTTAACCAGTTACACTTGCCTTTCTACAAAGTTATCTCCATGGCATAATCTAATGGCACATATCCATCTTAAGATGATGCTCACAACTAACATAATATTCTCCGGTTTTTAATAATCAATATAAGAAATTGCCTTTTCGGCGATTGATCATTATAGGACATGGAAAACGAAGTATGTGTCTACATTGTTTTCTAGGTAGGTATAATCATGCAACAGTTAGCCCAGACTGTTACATAATGGCGTTTGACAAGAAAATCGTGGGTCAATAGTAGTTCAACAAATCTTCTGAACTCGTAGTCTAAACTTGAAATTGTTTCTGTCACTGAAGTAAATGTTTTCCAAGAAAAAGATGAGTAAAACATAATATGCCCCCCCTCCCTACATTTCTCGGCTCTCCCCGCATTTTCACACTTGCCTTTCTTGCCAAACATTAAGCTGTATTTTATGAACCTTTTCAGCTAATTATCTTTGTTGAATAATTAATTGCAGTCATGATAAAGGCCATTATGTAATAGGACCCCCCCCCCCCCCCCCTATGTAGTGCAGTACACACAACAGCCGCGCAGTCCTGGTTCATTGCGTTTTTCCGTCTTGCCTTTATCTTCTACTATTATTGAATGCATGTGTTTAATTATGTAAATGGATGAAAATTAGTGTTAAATATAGCAAACGATAGAGGATGAAGTACTCAATCTGCAGTAAGAAAGGCAAGACTGAAAATGTGGAAACAACCGAGAAATGGAGGGGGGGGGGGGGGGGGGGGGGGGGGGGGGGGGGGCATCTCTTTATCTTTACCGTTGATTCTTCCGAAGTTGTAGCGTTTGAAATAGTTAGGTTGACGAAAATTTCCATTGACAAACCCGATCCCAATAATCTTTTAAACATCTACTTTCACAAAACTTGTTTTGGCAAAACTCCGCAGTATTACTGACACGATAACCTATTTCAGCAGAAACACAGTTTTTCAAACCCTTAC
>CM065680.1:101734962-101744962 GCA_017654935.2 Phymorhynchus buccinoides
ACCTTTGCTTTGGGGGGTGACTTCTGCCTCTTTACCTGGGTGGGAGTACAGTACTCCGCCATCTTTCTCTCCTTTTTTCTTTCTTTCTCAACCACCACACTCCCGCTTCTTCCCTGCCCCCTTCCCCACCCAACCCCAGATCCATTTTGCTTTTTTCTTCTTCATCAAAATGATTGTTAAAAGGCTAGGATGAATAAAGGAGTCTGCGTAATAACAAATGTTTTTAAAGTAGAACTAATAACAGCACAAATATGTAAATGTAATAGGGCCTATATTGTTGTTCTTATATTGATTCTGTGTGTATAGTTTACTTTACCAGACAGTAACAGAAAATTGGTGTGGCAAATTCGATTTTATTAGTTAAAGAGTCTATTTTCTTCACACACACAAAAACACCACCACAACAAAAAACTACTGCCAAATTCGTCTGGAAACCGATACATAAATTGGCTTTCTTTCTCTATGCCGTTTAGCTTGCAAGAAATAGGCTATAGAAAGGAACTATGTAACGTGTTTGACAGAAGAAACAAGACAGGTCAGCATAAGACAAGTGAGCTTAGACAAATTTGATTTTGTCAGACAGCTATGAGAGAGAGAGAGAGAGAGAGAGAGAGAGAGAGAGAGAGAGAGGGGGGAGGGGGGGGGGGGGGGGGCGGGGAGAGAGAGAGAGAGAGACTCCACACTTCAGACACTATTTTACAAGGATAGGAATTTAGGCTGGGCCTAGTCTTCCATTCTGTCCTTGGTTCTAAGCATGCAATACATAACTAATACTTTAAATGAACATGAGAGAGAGAGAGAGAGAGAGAGAGAGAGAGAGAGAGAGAGAGAGAGATGATGGTGGTGAAGGTGGTGGTGGGGTGTTCCCTTTTCAATATCTAGCTATTACATTGGCATGTCTGGGAGACAAAAGTTGTCACACATTTTCTGTTTAGGCTAATATTGTGTCGGCTTTCGGAATAGACGATTTTCGGGAAGAAAACAAACTAGGGGAGAGCCCTTCATGAAAAATAGAGTTGATTACCTCGACTTACTCGGTCAATACCATAGCAACCTTGGCGGCATGACGTCGAAGCTTGAAGCAGCAGGATGCCAGTCAGCGACTTGCAAACATTTTTTTTTTGAAAAATGAGGGGCGGCCAGTATCCACAAACTGAGATAACTTGCAAAATGTGACGTAAAAATATAAATTACATCAAGTTTAGAATGACGCACGGTGTTCTAAGTGATGCAAGCCTATTCTAACACACGAGGCGAGAGCTGGGGATCAACCTGATGGTAGAGTAACTTCCCCTGTTGGACCGATTGAATTAGGCAAGATCACTCCCACACACCATGAAATTACTCCCCTTAATTATTTCCGAACAATTCCTATTAGCGCGCGCGTGTATAATGTGTAAGAGTGAGACAGAGAAAAGAGAGAGTGTGTGTGTGTTTGTACGCGTGTGTGTCTATGCATGCCTGTGTATGTCTTTCATTTAACAAGGTGTAGAGTGGCACAGAGGTAACGCGTTCAACTTGTGTCAAGTAAACCCGAGTTCGAACCTAGGTACAGGGGATTTTTCCTCTCATTTTGCACTAGGCCTTACGGTCTGAACGTGGAGTCTTTCGTATTCAGACAATAAACCGAGGTCCTTTGTGCCCATGCACGTAGCACACGTTAATCTCAGTGGCAACGAAAAAGTTGTCATTTGGTCAAAATCTACCCCCCATCAGTTACACAAAAATCGCATGCAAAAAAACACCAACATTGGGTGGCGCGCCTCTGGCTGCGACGCGCTCTCCAGATGGGGAGCAACCCGAATTTCACAGAGACGACTCTGTTACTAATACCTACCTATATCTACCACTCGTGATATTAGATGAAATAAAAAAATTAAAGCGATTACAGTGTATATGTGTTTGAGAGTGCCTGTCTGCGCATGAGTGTGTGCATGTGTGAATGCGTGTGTTTTTATTTGGTATTTAGTATTTGCATGTGCGTGCGTATTCATGTGTAGGCCTATGTATGCACGCGCAACTTGTGCAGGTATGCATGTGCGGGTCCTGTACACTAGAACAGTCACAAAGACAGATTATAAAGGCACAAAATAGCTTATTCGACAGAAGGAAAAAACCTCCCCAAACCCCCCAAAACACACAGAAGAAATGGCACAGTTTAGAGATAGTTGTTGTAGAGATTGTTCAAGTCCAGCAGGAATAAAAAAAAGATTTTCTTAAATACCCAGAAAACAGAAACAAAATGAGGAAATCAATGGAAGGAAAAAAATGGGATAAGTAACGGTTGTATTGATAACAAATAAAACAAAGTGGAAATTGAAACCCAAAACCAAAGATTTAATCACACAAACAAAACAAGGTCACGACGTTTCGTGTTCAACCCGCTGTCCAGTTGTATCGTTGATACCCAAAGTTTGCCAGTGGAACCGAGATGCTTATGAGTGACCCAGTTTCTAAAAAGTTTCAATGGATTGAAAAAAAGTTTCAATGGGTGGGTAACGACTGCGCAGACGACATTCTGGATTTGAGAACGATGTTGTTTTTTCTCTCTTAAATTTGATTCTTTGAGAGCATGGAGACGCTAGTTTCGATCTGTCTGAGAGGGTGTTAGAATTTGTTTGTTTATGAGAGAAAGAGAGAGAGAGAGAGAGAGAGAGAGAGAGAGAGAGAGAGAGAGAGAGAGAGAGAGAGAGAGAGAGCGAACGAACGAAATTTTATTTATACAGGGTAATGAGATAAGTATACATACTTTTTTTACACCCAGCCCTGTGGTAAACGAAAATATCGAAATAAACAACAATTACAAACAACAACATCCAATGAAAGAATATAATAAATGACAACCATGAATATCATGTAAAAAGTGAAAATGTTGAGGGAGAGAGGGAGGGAGAGAGGGAGGGAGAGAGAGAGAGAGAGAGAGAGAGAGAGAGAGAGAGAGAGAGAGAGAGAGAGAGAGAGAGAGAGAGAGAGAGAGAGAGCGTGAGAGAGAGAGAGAGAGAGAGAGAGAGAAAGAGAGAGGAGAGAGAGAGAGAGAGAGAGAGAGAGAGAGAGAGAGAGAGAGAGAGAGAGAGAGAGAGAGAGAGATGGAGAGAGAGAGAGAGAGAAAAGAAAGAAAGAGAGAGAGAGAGAGAGAGAGAGAGAGAGAGAGAGAGAGAGAAAGAGAGAGAGGGGGAGAGATAAACAGATAGATAGACAGAGATAGAGAGTACAGACAGAGAGAGAGAGATAGAAACAATCAAACATGTGTATGGGCATTTGTTACATTAATGTTCAAACATTTTAAAAATCAAATGTCAAAATATAATTCTTAAGATGTCTTCGAAAAGATGAATAACGTGATATTTCTTTTAAATTAGTAGGTAAAGAGTTCCATAAGGAACCTCCGGAATAATGCAGACTGGATTTGAATAACTCCAAGCGGGGTCTATTGAGAGAAATTTTGTGCACATGTCTTTTATCATTTAACGTGAATTTATTTCTTAATCTAGATGGTGCCATTCCGTTCATTATTTTGTGCATAAGTCTTCCTTTATTAAATTTTAGCCGATACTTAACAGGTAAAATATTATGATTATTAAAATCTTCTGATGTTAAGGAACTTGATTTCAATAGAACTAGTTTAAAGCCGCGATTATAAGAGCGGACAAGGGGTTTCAAAGTGTTGTCACTGGCACAGTCCCAGAGTGTCGAAGCATAGTCAACTAGTGATTGAATGTGTGCACTGAAGAAGAGTTTCCTGGCTTCCTGATTTAGAAAGTGTTTTATTTTGGATAATTGGAAGACTTTTTTGGCGATGTTTTTGCTTAAATGAGTGATATGGTCCTGCCAGGATAAATTGTTATCAATGGTTAATCCTAAGACTTTGTGGGATTTTATTTCTTCGATTTCTTTATTATTGGCATATAATTTTGGAGTAGGCGCATGTAGGTTTTGACGTTTCTGTCTGGTAGTTATCAGCATATGTTTTGTCTTTCCAGTATTTAGTGACATATGGTTAAAATGTGTCCAGGTTGTGAGTTTATCAATGTTTTCTTGTAAGTTTACATACAGGGTGTTTAAATTACGATCAGATGAATGGATTGTGGTATCATCTGCAAAAAGATCACTAAGGGATGAAAGGAAAATGGGCAAATCGTTTACATATAACGAAAAAAGGATAGGACCAAGGATAGAACCTTGTGGAACACCACTTTTTGAATAACGAAAGTTTGAAATTTTATTATCAATAGAAACACATTGTTGACGGGAGCTAAGGAATGATGACAGGAGTGCAATAGCATCGGTTGAAAAATTATACACTGATAGTTTACGAAGAAGTAGAGCATGGTTTATCGTGTCAAAAGCCTTGGCAAAATCAACGAAGACGGCTGCTGTGTATTCATCATTATTAATATTGGAAAGCCATTGATCGACCAGATTTACAAGAGCTGTATGACACGAATGATTTTCTCTAAAGCCAGATTGATTTGGGTGTAGGAGGTCAAACGTTTTAATGTGTGATGAGATGTGACTGTTGATGTGCTGCTCTAGTGGTTTTGAGAGGACAGAGAGAATTGAGATGGGTCTGTAGTTGGAGGGGTCATTTTGTTCACCTGATTTATAAAGAGGAATTATTTTGCTAGTTTTGAAGTGCTTGGGGAGGTAGTTTTTGTCAATACAAATATTGTATATGTAGGTTAAAGTATCTGTGATGTATGGTGCACTGAGTTTTATTATTTTACTGTCAATTTCGTCTAAGCCTTTTGATTTGGACTGTTTGATTTTAATTAAACTGTTATAAACATCAAATACCGCCATGGGTGGTATGGTCAATGGTGTGTTAATGTTTTTCTTTGCAAAAATCCTTTAGTTCCTTTAAGTCATTTTGTGTCGATTTGTCATTTAGAATAATTTTGTTTGCTACATTGACAAAGTGTTCGTTAAGTTCATCAGTGGATATGTTTTTGGAAGTGGATTGTTTCTGAGAAACGTGTTTGTTTGTGATACAGTTGATTGCCTTCCATAAAGATTTCGAATCATTTTTAAAGCCTGCTAAATCTTGAAAATATTTCTTCCTGGAGTTGCGTAACAAGGTAGTAACTTTATTTCGCTGTGCATGAAATTCATCTTGATTTTTAGAGTCGCAAAGCAAATCTCTGTTGTTCATTTCGTTATCAATATCTGTTGTTATCCAGGGTGGTTTAGGTTTGTGTTTAACTCGTTTACATTTAATTGGTGCGTGTTTATTGTAAATATCTATGAATGTGTTATACCAAAAATCCACAGCTTGATCTGGGTCAGTGTATTGATAGACATGTGAAAGCTGGGACTGTGCCAGATCAAAGAGAAATGAATCTTCGTTGAATTTTGAAAAACATCTGTAATGAATTGCTTTATGTCCAGCTTTTGGGATTTTTGAACCTTTCTTGTTCCAAGTTATGCAGATTGGTTTGTGATCGCTACAGCCAGACAACGGTGAGCAAAGCTCAATAATGTTTTGCTTTTTGGTTGTGTATATGTGGTCAATTAGCGTCTCAGATGTTGGTGTAATTCTAGTCGGTATGTTAATGAGTTGTGTTAACTGAAAACTTTCGTATAATTGTGTCCATTGCACTTGAGGTTTCATTAAGTCTATATTGAAGTCACCAAATATTATTGTTTCTTTTGATTCTAGGATTACATGATCCATCATGGAGTTAAAAATGTCTTTCCAGTCAACGCGTTCTGAAGGATGTCTGTATATGAATCCTAATAATAATGGCTTAGTGTGTTTAATATAAACTTCCATCCATAAACATTCAATGCCATGTTGTTCAAAAATATGCATTCGTTTTAAGGTGATAGAATGGCTAAAGTATACTAAAAGACCCGTTTGTCTCTGTTGTGTGGGATATAACCTAAGAATGTTGTATCCATTTACTGACACATCACTATCCGTAATATGTTCTGATAAATGAGACTCGCCCAAACAAAAAATATGAAAGGGGTTACCAGAATTATGCAAAATCGAATAATTTTTATACAGAGAGAGAGAGAGAGAGAGAGAGCGCGCATTCAAACAGGTTTTTGCATTGTGGATTCGTAAGACATGTGCATAAACGTGTGCTGTGCATGTGTGTGTGTGTGTATGCGTGCGTGCATTTAGTTGGATTTCCTTCTTAGTTGGTTTGCTTCGCATCATGTGTGGGTGTGTTGTGTGTTATTCATCCTGTTCCTCCTTGCTTGTGCAATGTGTTTTGTTACAGAACGAACAGGATCCCTTCTTTACAGACAACAGGATCTCCTGCAGACAGTTTCGCTGCTAATTTGAGCGGTGCAACAATATATATATCTTTCTGTGTGTATGTATGTGTTTTTATGTGCGTGCGTTTTTGTGTACATAAGCTATTTGCATTCCTGTGAAAGTCTACAAGTAGCAGTGTGCATGCGCATGCTTTCTCTTTCTAATTCGCGCTTGTGTCATGAGCCTGATAATGTATTCACGAGTGAAAGTAAACCATGTTCCCAATCCTGAAACGATACGTTTCGGTGATCTCTGAATCTTTTCAATCCTGAATAACCAAAATAATAAATAAATAAAAATTCCAATGTGTGTTTTTATATATACAGGATGGGTAGGATCTTTAGTGTTAGAATTGCACATCCATCACCTTCTTTCAATCTGCCATCAGTTTTGGCAGAAATGTTTAATTTTATAAGAGGGTGGTTCACTGAGGATGACAAGATGGCCAATCCTGAACTTTCAGAGGGTGGTTCACTGAGGATGACAAGATGGCCAATCCTGAAGACTTTATCAGAGGATGGTTCACTGAGGATGACAAGATGCCCAATCCTGAAGACTTTATCAGAGGATGGTTCACTGAGGATGACAAGATGGCCAATCCTGAAGACTTTTATCAGAGGGTGGTTCACTGAGGATGACAAGATGGCCAATCCTGAAGACTTTATCAGAGGGTGGTTCACTGAGGATGACAAGATGGCCAATCCTGAAGACTTTATCAGAGGGTGGTTCACTGAGGATGACAAGATGGCCAATCCTGAAGACTTTATCAGAGGGTGGTTCACTGAGGATGACAAGATGGCCAATCCTGAAGACTTTATCAGAGGGTGGTTCACTGAGGATGACAAGATGGCCAATCCTGAAGACTTTATCAGAGGGTGGTTCACTGAGGATGACAAGATGGCCAATCCTGAAGACTTTATCAGAGGGTGGTTCACTGAGGATGACAAGATGGCCAATCCTGAAGACTTTATCAGAGGGTGGTTCACTGAGGATGACAAGATGGCCAATCCTGAAGACTTTATCAGAGGGTGGTTCACTGAGGATGACAAGATGGCCAATCCTGAAGACTTTATCAGAGGGTGGTTCACTGAGGATGACAAGATGGCCAATCCTGAAGACTTTATCAGAGGGTGGTTCACTGAGGATGACAAGATGGCCAATCCTGAAGACTTTATCAGAGGGTGGTTCACTGAGGATGACAAGATGCCCAATCCTGAAGACTTTATCAGAGGGTGGTTCACTGAGGATGACAAGATGGCCAATCCTGAACTTTCAGAGGGTGGTTCACTGAGGATGACAAGATGGCCAATCCTGAAGACTTTATCAGAGGGTGGTTCACTGAGGATGACAAGATGGCCAATCGGAATCCTGAAGACTTTATCAGAGGGTGGTTCACTGAGGATGACAAGATGGTCAATCCTGAAGACTTTATTGATCAGTTTTCTTGACAATCCTGACACATGATGCGAGCTCGGGTAAAAGCCAAAAGACATGATCAACAGAGCAATAAAGTTGGGTGATAGTGTATATGGGCCTTTGTAAGAGAACATTTTTAATATTGTGCCTTTTGAAATTTGACCATCGAGAATGGGTTACATGGTTAAGTGCAAGCACAATCAATAATTTATTATGTCCTCAAGTACAGGATAATTTTCTTGTGGCACGTCACACATATAAAAACAACACACGCTCATATGTCAAAATAATAAATACCCTCTCTGGCAGGCCTGTGCGTAGGTTTGTTTAGCTTTGATCTTGCTTGCTAAAATCAGCCTCCACCAATAGACATTAACATAATAATCTGGAATATGATTAGTGTATCATGAACATCGTCGTAATTGGTGTACATTTTCGGCTTAATGATAATTAACCCACTCCAAATTTGCTAAGAACTAAGGTGAAAGACTACCTGCAGTGTACATGATGAAATTCTGCTTAACGTCCTCCGGTCTGGAACAGACACATATGGGACATTAGTAGATATAAAGATGGTGGGAACGATCCTGGAGGCAATGCCCTGAGGCAGTGCAACACCAGGAAAGTCACGAATGTTTAACAATACAGGTGTATAACGAGTATCCAACCAGCAGTGTACATAATTACACAGACATTGGTTTAGCATTTTCAATTCAAGAAAACTAAAGTTTTATGCCTTACGTCTACTTGTAATAGTTTGGTATCATAAATAGAAAAATTAAGTTGTTGCAAATGAACTGTAACATCATTCTTAATTTAATGCTGTCAGCGTTGTTGATTTATTTTTTAGCATATTAAATTTCATGTTTTAAACCCTTTTAAATTATTTAACACAAACCATATTATTTCAAATACAAGTTTTTACTTCCCTCCAATAGCAAAGAACGGACGGAGGTCAATATTAGAATGGACCGAGGTCAATATTAGCATAGATAGGACCATGAAAACTGGATCATCAACCTTGGAATGAATGGAGGCAGTAGGACTATAGCGGAAAGAAAATGAAAGATCTTTGTGTTTGAAAATAAGAAACCAAGCCTCAACTTTTGTAGTTGATGGTAATTATGTTGTTATTTAGTTGATATGTACAACAAATAAACAACTACGACAAGTGCAAAGTGACATTATTTTATACACAAGAGACAAAACAAAACTACTGGATATTTCGGCGAATGCGCCTTTATCAACATAGACAAACAAGAAAACAGCAAACCACAAATATAGCAAAAAGCAGGCAACAAAAGGAGCAAAAAAACAACAAGATCAAAATAAAAAAACAATACTTCCCCAGTCACCCCCCCCAGATTTGTGTTCACAAATGCATGCCATTGCTCTTTGATTTCAACGTTAGTTGTATCATTTACGCATTGGAAGGTCATGACACGTCACTTTACACTTGTCTTGTAGTTGTTTGTTTGTTGTATGTTCCAGTGACGTTGCAGTCTGTTTCAGTTTTTAGTTGATATGTATATTATGATATTAAATAAATGATTTGCTTTAAGACCAGTCTGTAGTCATGTGATCTTCGGAAACTAGGCATTCATGATCATGATGTGCTCAAACATTTTGTGAAGGTAACATTTCTGCCAGGTATGACTTTAAAAGTTTTGTTTTGTGCTCAATAAGTACATCAAGACAAGAGTATGAGAAAGAGATGGAGAAACACACACACACACACACTCTCTCTCTCACAAACACACACATCTCTCAAAGGGTTGAAAAGAGGAGAAATATTTACAGTACACAGTCTTGAATGTTTTCAGTTATTTCTTATCTGAAAGGACTTACAGGGAAACTAGGACAATGGACAAATGAAACCTTACACACACAGAGAGAGAGAGAGAGAGAGAGAGAGAGAGAGAGAGAGAGAGAGAGAGAGAGAGAGAGAGAGAGAGAGAGAGAGAGTTACTGACTGACAGACAACAGAAATAAGATAAAGCAAAGAAAGAGTGTGAGAGTCACACATCAATGCCATTATAAACTTTGTATTCTAAAATGATTTTTATTAGTGATCATGATGAAATGTACTTAACAGGGTTCGTACAGATTTTGTCCTTCCAAATTTACAAACTTTTTAAAGACTTCTTAAAGACCTTTCCCCCCAAAATAAGGACTGCATAGTGTATATGACGGTAATGCACACACACACACACACCACACAATGGGTGGTGCTGCACTTGCGTCGACGATCTTTCCAGATGGGAGCAACCTGAATTTCACAGAGATAAGTCTCTGTGACTTGTATATATACCAAAATAT
>CM065680.1:101764962-101774962 GCA_017654935.2 Phymorhynchus buccinoides
ACCAGGTTCATTACAAACAGCAGTAGAATGACCACTAGTTTTCCCACACATACCAGGTTCATTACAAACAGCAGTAGAATGACCACTAGTTTTCCCACACATACCAGGTTTATTACAAACAGCAGTAGAATGACCACTAGTTTTCCCACACATACCAGGTTCATTACAAACAGCAGTAGAATGACCACTAGTTTTCCCACACATACCAGGTTTATTACAAACAGCAGTAGAATGACCACTAGTTTTCCCACACATACCAGGTTAATTACAAACAGCAGTAGAATGACCACTAGTTTTCCCACACATACCAGGTTCATTACAAACAGCAGTAGAATGACCAGGTTCATTACAAACAGCAGTAGAATGACCACTAGTTTTCCCACACATACCAGGTTCATTACAAACAGCAGTAGAATGACCACTAGTTTTCCCACACATACCAGGTTCATAACAAACACTGCTCAATGCATATTATACCAAAACAAAATAACCTGGCTCAACCTTTCTATAAAATGCCTCCTACTCACTGCGGTGAAGATGCAGTAGAAAAGCAGCATGGTGTGCAGTAGAAAGAGCAGTGAACAACAATGCTGATAGAGAGAGCAGTATACAGTGAACAGCAGTATACACAGGGCTCCCAGGAACCTCCATTTGGGGGTATATGAAGTACTAGAATTCTAGAGGACCCTTTAAAAGAATGTGCGGGATGCACTAGAAAAAAATCTTTTTAGCATTCACAATGCCACTGGGACCCTCTATCCCGCCTCTAGGACCCTCTATGCTGTAAGTGAAGGAGTCCCTGGGACCCCTTGTTTTGTGCGACGATTGGGAGCCCTGATACAGTGAACAGCAGTACACAGTGAACAGTATACAGTGAACAGCAGTATCCAGTGAACAGCAGTATCCAGTGAACAGCAGTATACAGTGAACAGCAGTACACAATGAACAGCAGTATACAATGTAACGAGCTGAATCCATTACAGACAACAAAACCTACACAACCTTTGTATAAAAAAAGCTTCCTACTCCTTGCAGTAAAGCCGCAGTAGTAAAACAGTGTTGTGGGCAGTAGAAACAGCAGCACAGCTAACATAAGTCTTCCTACTTATGATACAGCCGGTCAATGTTGTCTAATGCTGAATCTACCAAAAATAACCTGCACGACCTTTGTATAAAATTGCCTCACTGACAGCAGTGAACATGCAGTAGCAAAGCAGCGTAGTGGGCAGTAGACAGAGTAGTATAGAAGAGCAGTGTATCACACAATTACAGCAGTGAAGATGCAGTAGCAAAGCAGCGTAGTGGGCAGTAGACAGAGCAGTATAGAAGAGCAGTGTATCATACACTTACTGCAGTGAAGACGCAGTAGTAAAGCAGCGTAGTGGGCAGTAGAAAGAGCAGTATAGAAGAGCAGTATATCACACACTTACTGCAGTGAAGATGCAGTAGTAAAGCAGCGTAGTGGGCAGTAGAAAGAGCAGAATAGAAGAGCAGTATATCACACACTTACTGCAGTGAAGACGCAGTAGTAAAGCAGCGTAGAGGGCAGTAGAAAGAGCAGTATAGAAGAAGTATATCACACACTTACTGCAGTGAAGACGCAGTAGTAAAGCAGCGTAGTGGGCAGTAGAAAGAGCAGTATAGAAGAGCAGTATATCACACACTTACTGCAGTGAAGACGCAGTAGTAAAGCAGCGTAGTGGGCAGTAGAAAGAGCAGTATAGAAGAGCAGTATATCACACACTTACTGCAGTGAAGACGCAGTAGTAAAGCAGCGTAGTGGGCAGTAGAAAGAGCAGTATAGAAGAGCAGTATATCACAACACTTACAGCAGTGAAGACGCAGTAGTAAAGCAGCGTAGTGGGCAGTAGAAAGAGCAGTATAGAAGAGCAGTATATCACACACTTACAGCAGTGAAGACGCAGTAGTAAAGCAGTGTAGTGGGCAGTAGAAAGAGCAGAATAGAAAGTATAGAAGAGCAGTATATCACACACTTACTGCAGTGAAGACGCAGTAGTAAAGCAGCGTAGTGGGCAGTAGACAGAGCAGTACAGTGAAGAGCAGTGTTCCCACACTTACAGCAGTGAAGACGCAGTAGTAAAGCAGCGTAGTGGGCAGTAGAAAGAGCAGCACAGTGAAGTGAATTCACTGACGACTTGGAGAAGGGGAAACAAACTGACGCACTCGTCATGAACTTCTCCAAGGCCTTCGATGAGGAGTAGCCTGACCAGTCCTGAATAGTCCTGCTGAAAAAACCAGGGTCTCTCTTGCTGAACCCATAAGGTGCCTTTTACGAGAAGCAAAAAGCCGCTGAATGCCTCCACCAGCTACAGTCTCCATGGCCACACCCTTGAAAGGACCGACCCTAGAACAAGAGGTTCATAGATATTATTTTAAGAAAGGACATCACACCCGGTCTTCTACCATTCTTTCTTCCCTCGCACGCTGAGCGAGTGGAAGTCACTCCCCCTACAGCCATGACAGACAGATCAGTCCAGAAGTTTTCAGAGCCGGCCTCGGTGGCATCAACACCAGCCACCGGGCCTCTTTCTGCTAAAAATCCATGCAGAAATGTAAATAGTTTTAACGCAAGACTATTAGTGCAGTACTGTACTGTTTTAAAATCCTGCCGCCTGCCTAATGTGACCAGTTAATTGGACTTTAACCCTTTCGCCGCCAGAAGGGTTTTTTCAGTCAGAAAATACCATTAAGCTTAACTGGGTAGAGAACAAATGTATCTGCAATATTGGGAATTCCTCTGTGACATTAGGCCTGTCCTTACCTCCCAACATTAAGAAAAATACGGTCTTCGGAGAACAGGCCCTGATTTGATGCCTTGTAGTGACATGGGTGCTAAACCATTGTAGGGGAAGACGGGGTAAAAAGCGCATGGGCGGGTAAGAAGCCCACCCCAATTATCTCATGAAATAAAGAAAATTTCAGTCAAATTTGCCCATGAGACGAATGCTAGACATTAACGCTCGTCTCATGGGCAAAATGAGACTGAAATTTGCTTCATTTCATGAGATAATTGGGGTGGGCTTCTTACCCGCCCATGCGCTTTTTACCCCGTCTTCCCCTAGCGCATAAATGCGACATTGGCGGTGAAAGGGTTAAACGCCCGCGATAGGGCCCTGTCCAGTAACTGTGTAATTATAGTTTACAGTCTTTTCAATCAGTGCATGGATTCCTTTGTTTTTACAGTTCTCTAATATCCCACGGCGGCTATTTTGTATATTATGTGGAATAACTCAAAATGCCCAACATTTTCAACCTGTCCCCCAACGGATTTAGATTCAGCACCCTCAAATCATGTAAGATCGATATAAACACCTAATATAATATAATTATATCCCACGACAAGGCATGGCGAGGTTTTATATAGCCCCACGCTCGGACTATAAGCAACCCCTTGCTGCCTATGAGTGTGAACGCTTCATTCTTGCAGTTAGTATCGATTTTGCTTTGTCTGGCTTCATAGCTTAAACGTGTACGTTGTGCATGCGCGGTGCTGCTAATTACCAGCCGCGGGGAAGAGAGCGAAGCTGGTTATGTTTTCAGAGCTGTCTGTGGATATCTATCTATGTATGTTAATACGGAAGGACCTATGACCCTCACATTTTGCATGTGGATAGATAGTTGGGACATCCAGGCCAAGTTGGGAGATGAAGGTCACAGGTCATATGTCAAGGTCAATGGAGTCGAAAATGCTGCCGAGCACCTGGCACGATAACATTTCGGAGGAAGCTAGGACGCTCAGATGTTGCTTGCAGATAGGTTCTAAGCATATCTAGACCAGGTTAAAAAATAAAAGTCATTAGTCTAAGGTCAAGGTGAGGTTTGTTACCAGCCGAAAATACTGCCGCGCGGTTGGTGATTCAGCGTCTTAACGCTCCAATTTTATTATGCGTTTCCTTCTTATTCGCGGAATTCGCCGTGCATTGCCATAATCAATTCGTTGGATATCGTTTTTGCCATGAAATGCCATGCTCTCTCTCTCTCTCTCTCTCTCTCTCTCTCTCTCTCTCTCTCTCTCTCTCTCTCTCTCTCTCTCTCTCTCTCTCTCTCTCTCTCTCTCTCTCTCTCTCTCTCTCTCTCTCTCTCTCTCTCTCTCTCTCTCTCTCTCTCTCTCTCTCGGGCAGAGTATACTTAATCATTAGAAGACTTCCGTGCAGACATTAGCTCCACGCATGCGCATCTTGCAAGAAAAGCATACGACCACACCCTGATAGGCTACAACTCACGCACTATACTTAATTGAAACCGTGTGGTCTTGATAATTAGGCCTACATCAGGATTGACAGAGACTTCGTAATTCGCACTTTTACTTATTACAAATTTCTGCGTTCGTTTTATTGAGAGAACAAAAAAAAGAAGAATATGGCTATGGATACAATTCAAAGGAAGAATATTTTGGTGTGTTTACTTCTGATCTTCACAGCCTCAGGTGATGGGAGAGAGAGAGAGAGAGAGAGAGAGAGAGAGAGAGAGAGAGAGAGAGAGAGAGAGAGAGAGAGAGAGAGAGAGAGAGAGAGAGAGAGAGAGAGAGGGGGGAGGGAGTGAGAGAAAGAGAGAGAGGGAGGGAGGGAGAAGAGAGAGCTGCATGAGAGAAAGATAGAGACAGAGAGAGAGAGAGAGAGAGAGAGAGAGAGAGAGAGAGGGCGTCATTAATTTCAGCAAAATGTCCGAACAGTGAAATTGACAGGGGGAAAAATACGATAGAAAAACAAAAGAGAAACAATAGAGATAACCGGACACCATCACTTGTTTGTTCTGCAAGGTAAAATGAACTTGTAAAATTAGAGACTCAACTCAACTCAAAATGGTTTAATGCTTAGGCTCATGAAACCCATAAATTATAGAGTTCACAAAACAATAACAAGGTAGAGGTCTGCGGCCTATTTGAGTAGGCTGTGGAAAAAAATTACAACATTGCTAAGAGTTAACCAGTCATGCACTGATCAGTTATCTCCTATGTTTGAATGCACAAAATATATACTTTGCAAGTTGAAGAATTACTTCGTCACTTTCAGATTTGAGGATGGATAGGTTTTGGAATTTAAATGGATCTAGATTGACTTTAATTAGAAATTTATGTCTGAGATCATCATAAGCTGGGCCAAAGAAAAGGAAATGTATTTCATCTTCAGGGGGATGGGTACACAAAGGACACAACAGTGGACGGACATCTGAAGTATATCTAAATCTGTTACTTCTCAGTTCAGTAACGCCTAGCCTAAATCGTATGACCATGTTACGGACATATCGTGAGATTATGACATCAAAATACTTTTCTGGCCCTGACGCACTTTTGAAAGAACAGTAAAAGAACGTGGCATTGCTTCAAATTGTTCTGACCTTTGTTTCAAAAACCAGTCTATTTGTCTTTGTTTGAATTCACAAGAAAGCTTTAGGGTTGCGAACTCCTTGAGAAAACCATACATAAGCAAAACCCGGTGTACAACGATTTTGTTTTACATGAGTATGCTTGCAAATTTGTCATTTGGTTTGAATAGGTTTTTTTAAATTTATTGACCAACAACACATTATATCTAAATGAAATCAACACAATTACGGCAGCAACCAGCTTGAAGCTTATAGTGTGTCATTTGGTAAAGAACATAACCTTGACCACAAAGCAATGCATGTAAAAATAAGAGAGAGAGAGAGAGAGAGAGAGAGAGAGAGAGAGAGAATCAAACAATTTTAATGACTAGGCCTTCTGCCCGTATCATAGGGAGGCTGGGGGAGGGGGTTATAAAGACACATAACATTTGTATCGAAAACTAGAAAATAACACAAAGAGATTGAGAGAGAGAGAGAGAGAGAGAGAGAGAGAGAGAGAGAGAGAGAGAGAGAGAGAGAGAGAGAGAGAGAGAGAGAGAGAGAGAGAGAGAGAGAGAGAGAGAGAGAGAAAGCCAGGTGGAGACTGGGGGGAGAATGAGTGTTTGTGTGAGAGAGGCGTAATTAATTTCAGCAACGTTTCCAAATTCATTAAACAGTGACATTGACAACGTTTCCAAATTCATTAAACAGTGACATTGACAGAAGAAAAATACGACAGTGGAAACAAAAGAGAAAGAACAGAGGTAACAGAACCCTCTCTATATATATAAAATATTTCTTACTAGCGAGAAAGCGAAAACACGCGAAAACCGCGATTTTCACACATGGACGTGGCGGGTCTTTAAACCTTTGCACTCGATCACTGAATGTGGTGGTTTGGATTTCAGTCAACACGCCGGTGAGACGAACTCACGACGTGCGACTGAATAAGGGAGAGTGAATAATGAACAGTGCTCTTTCCTTTCAGCTGTGCTTGCCCTGGACGTCAACGAAGCCATGGATAACGCCAAAACCATGACCAAGGATGCCCAGGATAAAGCCGGAGAGATGGCCAGCAACGCCCAGGACGCCGCGAAGCAAGCCATGGACATGGCCAAACAGATCATGGAGTCCGTAGGGTTCGACGTGAAGGACCTGCCCAAGGACCTCATGCAGACCGCCTCCATGCTGTTCCAGATGACTCAGAATGATACGTCCCCTTTCGTGGCCTTGCTCTCCAAAGTGCAGAGTCAGGTAGAGAGAGACGGAGAGAGAGAGAGAGAGGGGGGGGGGGGAGGGAGGGAGGGACAAACAAGAGTGGGGCAGAGGGAGGGAGAAAGAGCAGGGGGAGAGAGGGGAGAGAGAGGGAGAGAGAGAGAGGAGGGGGGGGAGAGGGAGGAGGTGGGGGGGGGGGGAGAAAGAGGAGCGGGAGAGAGAGAGAGAGAGAGAAAGGGGGGAAGAGGGGTGCGGCTTACTGTTATAGAATCTCAGGATTTTGTTGTTGTTGTTCCTGTAATTTGTTTTGCAATGTTCTCTTTCCTCGACAAATATGTTTGAGAGCTCGTGTTCAAAAGCATTGAATTGAGATTTGTGGTTTAAAATCAGATGCGCGCGTATATTTGTGTGTGTGTGTGTGTGTGTGTGTGTGTGTGTGTGTGTGTGTGTGTGTGTGTGTGTGTGTGTGTGTGTGTGTGTGTGTGTGTGTGTGTGTGTGTGTGTGTGAGAAAGCGAGAGAGAGAGAGAGAGAGAGAGAGAGAGAGAGAGAGAGACAGAGAGAGAGAGACAGAGAGACAGAGAGAGAGAGAGAGAGAGAGACAGAGAGAGAGAGAGAGAGAGAGACAGACAGAGAGAGAGAGAGACAGAGAGACAGAGAGACAGAGAGAGAGAGAGAGAGAGAGAGAGAGAGAGAGAGAGAGAGAGAGAGAGAGAGAGAGAGAGAGAGAGAGAGAGAGAGAGAGAGAGAGAGCGAGAGCGAGATACGGAGACATAAAGGCAGACAGGCAGAGAGAGAGACACACACAGATTTTTGCTAACAAAAAATTGTCCCCTCCTCAACAAATAGTTCCAACGAAATGCAAACTGTGGACCTTGTCTCCAGATGGACGGGGACGTAAGCATGGACAGCATCAAGGAAGACTACCAGAAGCTCCTCACCAACGCCCAGTTCGTCAAGGAATCCCAGGAACTGATGAATCAACATCAGAACCCCGACAGTGATGAGTTCAAGGAGGGCATGGAGAAACTGCTCCTCAAGTACCTCCAGATGGGCGGAGGGGCTGGGGGCCTGAAAGCCTCTCTTCTGGCTGTGCTGATGGCAATTGTGGCTTATCTGGGACTCTTTTGAAAAAGTGTCGATTTTTGTTGTTATGATGACGCTGTGGTATTCCTGTTGTTAGAGGTTCGGTGGTGGATGTCCGCGGTTTGGTGAGATCAATCAGAATTGAATATTTGCGATTCTGATTTCTTCCTTTTCGTCCTCTTCGCTTTTGATGATCTACCTCATTGTTGTTTGATTTCCCTGCTGTTTCTCTCCTCTTCCTCGTCTAGCTAATTGTCCTATTCACCATCTTCCTCTACTTTCTCCTCCTCTTCTAACTAATTGTCCTATTCCCCATCTTCCTCTACTCTCTCCTCCTCTTCTAACTAATTGTCCTATTCCCCATCTTCCTCTACTTTCTCCTCCTCTTCTAACTAATTGTCCTATTCCCCATCTTCCTCTACTCTCTCCTCCTCTTCTAACTAATTGTCCTATTCCCCATCTTCCTCTACTCTCTCCTCCTCTTCTAACTAATTGTCCTATTCCCCATCTTCCTCTACTCTCTCCTCCTCTTCTAACTAATTGTCCTATTCCCCATCTTCCTCTACTCTCTCATCCTCTTCTTTCTTGTTCCCTGGCCCTTCCTCCTCCTCCTGCTTCTTCTTCCTCTTGTTGTTGTTGTTGTTGTTGTTGTTGTTGTTGTTGTTGTTGTTGTTGTTGTTGTTGTTGTTGTTGTTGTTCTTCTTCTTCTTCTTCTTCTTCTTCTTCTTCTTCTTCTTCTTCTTCTTCTTCTTCTTCTTCTTCTTCTTCTTCTTCTTCTTCTTCTTCTTCTTCTTCTTCTTCTTCCTCTTCCTCCTCCTCTCCTCCTCCTCTATATGTGATGACCAGTGTTGTGTTTATGATTAGTTAAAAGATTGTTTTTATTCGTAGTCTGTGAAATGGTCTCCTATCAATATTGTCTCTTTGATATTTACCAAAGAACATATTCACCCTGGCAATCATGCGATGTTACGTAACTCTGTACATGCGTCCAGTTGTGCTACATTTATGGTACGGGCATAAATAATGTACATGAGGTTTTAATCATTATTATTTTCTTTTATATAAGCATGTCAAGTTAATTAAATAAAACGCCCATCTGGTAATGATAATCTAGGCTAGAAAATGTTCAAATTTGTATCTTCCATTATTAATACCACAAATGTTTTGAGCATATAAACACTTTGTTTTCTATACCACAAACACTCCACAAAATAATAATAAAAAATTGATTTTGTAAATATTTAATGATGGCTGTCCTGTTCATTATGCTTCATTCGATCATAACCAAGGTATATCTAGATTTCTGATTCATTGAAAATTTGGGGGTGAGATTTGATGTATTAAAAGTGATATTTGTTTCTCATGCATCCTAATTGTTATACTGGGTAGTATCGACAAAGAGTTGCGTAGGGGATAGTGGTCAAACAACAACAATAAAAGCAGTGTTTTGGTTGAAATAAGTCTGTAATCATTTACAAACAATACATGAAATACAATACAAAAGGAGCATCGTGTTGTTTTTTCTGAAAACATTTCCAAAATGGATTTGTCTATAGAGGGATCCGGGATAGCGTCATAATGTCACGTGATTTTGTTGGTAACGAAAGTCGGACGCCATTTTGGCTGGGGCGCCGTTTTGGTTCAGATTACAGAGGTGAGCGTCAGTGAGTTTCGACAAATCGTCACAATGGTAATAAACTGTGCAGTAGTTAAATGTTCAGGACTAAAAGCAAACATCAGAATTCAATGTGTTCCACCGCCAAGTATCTTAGCAACCCGAATAATCCAGCCATCATGGCCGACAGAGGTGACATTCTCATTTGCATACATGAACCCTGATCCCTCTATAAAGAGAAGAAATCCATACTGCATTATTATAATTGAATCACACAACTCCTGTACAGTTAAGCTCAAGGAACAACTTAAATTGAGTAGGCCTACCCGGACACCACAAACCTGTTGAACAAAACAAAATAAAACCACAAAAAGCATACTGCTACGCCCGTGTGTCTCGACAAACCTACCGGGCGACGCGTTACTAGTAACCTGCTGAAAGTTGGGCATTTGGTGTTAAGCAATGACTTGAACTCAGAATGGATAAATTGAATTCAGGATGAATGAACTGAATTAAAAATGATTAAGTTGAATTACAAATGATTAAATTGTATTCAGAATGATTAAATTGAATTAAATATGATTAAATTGAATTAAAAATGATTAAATTGAATTAAAAATGATTAAATTGAATTACAAATCATTAAATTGAATTCAGAATAATTAAATTGAATTCAGAATGATTAAATTGAATTCAGAATAAATGAATTGAATTCAGAATGATTAAATAGAATTGAATTCGTGAACGATGTTTTGCTGACA
>CM065680.1:101777462-101784962 GCA_017654935.2 Phymorhynchus buccinoides
AATTTAACCCACCAACGATTAAGCCTACATGACATCTGACTTTACACGAACCTACTTATACCGCTTGTGTCTCGTGATGTCGAACTAATGAACATGATCATTCCTGTATATTTCTAACCAGCCGCGTGGCAAAATCTGGTTAATGTTTTCAGAACTGTCTGTTTGTTCCTATCTGACCGTCTGGCTACCTGACGATGATAACACGATAACGTTTGAACGGAGGGACCCAGGAGGCTCACATTTTGCGTGCGGATTGGTCCTTAGGGTATCTAGGACTAGTTCCAAAATGAAGGTCATTGGTCAAAGGTCAAGGTCACTGGAGTTCAAAATGCTGCCGCGTGCCTGATGTGCGCGAGCTAAAATTGAGATCCTCGCTGGCGCAGGGGTAGTGTGAATTGCGGGTATAAACTGGTTGACAAAAAAAGAACTGTTTGACCGGACTTTAGATTCATTGGTGGGGGTGGCTGTTTGTTCCTGTAAGGTCATGGGACCCGCAAATGCTGCCCCGCGACTGTTTGATCTTCCGTTTTCACGCTCTGTTTTATATATGGCACGATCATCTCCATATACACGTCACCTTTTCAGGGAAAAACCCCCACGTTCAACCAAAGAGAGAGAGAGAGAGAGAGAGAGAGAGAGAGAGAGAGAGCAGAATACTACAAGCACGATTCACAAACGCGATCTGTCGCTTTCAGTATACTATTAATTCGGTGTCCATTTTCAAGGTTTAGCATGGAAAATTTGTTTCGCCATATATGGAGTAGAAATCCAAACCGTTATTGCATTCAGCATTCACTGAGTCGGTTTATAAATAAACATGTTTCATACACGTAAGCATTGCATCTATTCCTTCTAACCCTTTTTACCGCCACTCGTTTTCTTCTTTAGTCTCGTGCTTCCCCCCCCCCTCTCTCTCTCCGCCACTCGTTTTCTTCTTTAGTCTCTCTCTCTCTCCCCCTCTCTCTCTCTCTCTCTCTCTCTCTCTCTCTCTCTCTCTCTCTCTCTCTCTCTCTCTCTCTCTCTCTCTCTCTCTAATATCACCTGCTTTGCTACCTTTATGTTCAAATCTGTATGTGTAATAAAAATAATTATGCCTTGCCCTGTTTGTATTCTATGTTCGTATATGTACCAAGGACAGATTGGAAGACTAGGCGTTGCCTAAACCCTTTATCCTTGAAAAATAAAGTTAAAGTTCTCTCTCTCTCTCTCTCTCTCTCTCTCTCTCTCTCTCTCTCTCTCTCTCTCTCTCTCTCTCTCTCTCTCTCTCTCTCTCTCTCTCTCTCTCTCTCTCTCTCTCTCTCTCTCTCCTCTAATTATAATTATCTTGCATTTTCTGTGACGGATTCTGCACGAGTCTTTTAGATTTCTGCTGATATATTTGACGATTTTAATCTATGTAATGTTTTTATTTTCCCCGTATTTTATGTTGCCACTTTGGTCTATCCTGCTGTTCCCTTTGACATGGGCAGACGGCCTTGCTCATTAAATCATTGTTCGTGTTCATTGTTGTTCTCCCTCTTGCATGGACAACGCACAACAAATTTTTTTTAGTGTCCAGTGTTCTCTCTCTCTCTCTCTCTCTCTCTCTCTCTCTCTCCCCGTTTTTATAGTATTAGTTATGTATTGCATGCTTAGAACCAAGGACAGAATGGAAGACTAGGCCCAACCTAAAATCTTTATCCTTGAAAAATAAAGTCTCTCTCTCTCTCTCTCTCTCTCTCTCTCTCTCTCTCTCTCTCTCTCTCTCTCTCTCTCTCTCTCTCTCTCTCTCTCTCTCTCTCTCTCTCTCTCCGATATAAATGTGATTTTTGGATGTGTTATACTTTTCTTCTTGTACCTTACTAAGTAGGCCTACACGACTGTGTTCTGTCTTATGGACTCTTATATGCTATTATTAATAATATTATTCAGTACACTAGTAGACCCCCTTGTTTAACAAGCCTTTTATGTGTACCCCTTTCTATATACTGTGCTCAACTCCCACTCCTTGTGGGTCAACTTTGCATAGAAAACGACTACAGTTTAAACCCCTTCCAACAGAGGCCCAGGCAAACACAGAGTGAAGAGGCGTAGCGGTGCTACTGACCAAATACGATGGGTCCCACGTGACAAATTGTAACCCCCCCTGGAGCATTTCTAGAACTGATGTTTTGTGTTAACTGTCAAGTAAAGGAAGTTGCCTTTCCTGGCACATCTGTTTTTCTGTCTGCTTGCACTTGAGCAACCTTTTTTGTGTTGTTTTGTTGTTTCTTGAGCAACTTTATTCCAATAGAAATTGTTCAGAAATAATTAAGGGGAGTAATTTCATGGTGTGTGGAGTGATCTCGCCTAATTCAATCGATCAAACAGGGGAAGTTACTCTACCTTCAGGTAGATCCCCAGCCGTCGCCTCGTGTGTTTTGAGGAGACACACAGCATGCAGAACGCAGTGCGTCATTTTAAATTTGATGTAATTTATATTTTTACGTCACAGTTTGCAAGTTATATCACTTTGTAGCAACTGGCCACCCCTTATTTTCCTAAACAAATGTTTGCAAGTCACTGACTGGCATCCTGCGGTTTCAAGCTTCGACGCCATGCCGCCATGGTTACCGTGGTTTTGACCGAGTAAGTCGAGGTAATCAACTCTAATTTTCACGAAGTGCTCTCCCCTAGTTTTTTCCCTCCGAAAATCGTCTATTAGGTATGTTTCAATGAAATAAATTGAAGGGGGTGGGGTTGGGGGCAATCCATGAAGTTACGTTTCTATCAGTCGCCTAAATTGCTATGCTATGCTGTGCTATGCTATGCTATGCTGTGCTATGCTTCTATAAGCGTTATGTGATCAATGCGATATACAACAGTATATCCCAGTAAAAACATATGTTTGTCACGCTTATTGTTTGTTTTATGCAGAAATCTCGCTTTTAGGATTCTCCCCTTTAGTGAGAACACTATTGTTATTGTAAGAATTCCTCTTCTTCTTTTTTTTCTCTCTCCCCCCCCCCCCCCCATTTTGTGATCCGATTTCGCTGATTTTTTCAGGAAAGTTGCGGGGTATTAAGGGATAGCGAAATGTGCAATATTAAATGATTTCGCCGAAAATTCAATCTTAAATATATCAAAACACGGCATATTTTCAGGATTCACTAGAAATTTAATTTCCAAAACTTCCGGTATATTTCCGAACCGGAAGTACCAACCGGGCGTTCTCTGGCTAGGAACCTGCAGGTAAGTTTGTGTTCACGGAATAGCCAAAACCGGAAGTGACGTCACAATAATAACTGTTGGATATTATAGCCCTTATGTTGGCCCAGGTCTGAAAGGAGTCTATTCATGATATGTTAAATAGTTTGGAAGATATTAAAATTTATGTAAATTAGGTTGTATCAAATTCATTGTTTTCCATTTGTGGGATTTCTTGGTTTTTAACCGATTTTGTTGAAATGTACAGGAAAGTTTGAGGACATTATGCTAATGCCTTATTTACAATATTAAAGCGATTGGCGAGATTTTGGCAGAATGTTGCCAAAAAGTGGCAACATTTTACCAAATTTTAAAATTGAATTTCTCACAAACGGCTTGACCGAAATTATTAATATTTTCAGTATTTATTAAAGAGCTGCTTTGCAACACTCCCGGTATAACTAAACCGAAAGTACCAACCGGAAGTGGGGATGAACGTTTTTTTAATATTGAATAACTTGCAAACAGCTGTTTGAGGGGGAAATCCTGTCATGTTTGCTCTCAAAGGCAAACGTAAGCCCTCTAGTTATTATTCTTTTTTAATTTTGCACATACTGTAGCAAGGCAAGACTATTTTTATGGTCTTAAAGACCCACCACGTCACGTGTCACATTCCCTTTATGCTAAAGATTTCTTAAGATTTCTTACCAGTATAAGGGAAAACACGTGAATGATTTTTGACGTGGGTTTTAAAGACCCACCACGTCACGTGTCAAAATACATATTGTGTTTTCCCTCTTAAGAAATCTTAACCTTCCAAGCATAAGTGGGAACAGTGACACGCTACGTGGGGGGGTCTTTAAAAGAAACCCTGTTCGAGCGAGTGCATTCCTATAGTATGACATTTTGTCCCGCGTCATAGTTATCAACTTCATATGTTAAATGCGTAAAGCATAATGTTTTTGATGGGTTACAAGCTTGTCGGAAAATACATATTGTCACCTAAAACAACCATAGGTGTAACAGGGCTAGCCAATGGAGTCAGGGTTGGGTTGTTGTTTTGTCTTTCCTTGGAGTTAGGTTTGTGCTCTATGTTTCTGTCTCTCTTCTATCTCTCTCTTTCTCTCTGTCTGTCTGTATTCCTGTCTGTCTGTCTGTATTCATGTCTGTCTGTCTGACTGTCTGTATATCTCTGTCTGTCTGTCTGTCTGTCTGTCTGTCTGTCTGTCTGTCTGTCTCTCTCTCTCTCTCTCTCT
The DNA here is from genome assembly GCA_017654935.2 of Phymorhynchus buccinoides. NCBI lineage: Eukaryota > Metazoa > Mollusca > Gastropoda > Neogastropoda > Raphitomidae > Phymorhynchus > Phymorhynchus buccinoides. The sequence goes on from CM065680.1 coordinate 101,781,884, forward strand.
CTCTCTCTCTCTCTCTCTCTCTCTCTCTCTCTCTCTCTCTCTCTCTCTCTCTCTCTCTCTCTCTCTCTCTCCTCTCTCTCTCTCGCTCTGTCTCTCCCCCCGGGAGTGCTTTAAGTATGGGTACACACTTTTAGCCATATCACCGGTCACGAACCTGCATTACGAAAGACAACAGAGTGTGTGGAAAACTGGACATACAGGACTACGTCTCTTCACTTCGGGTTACGGGTCTTTGGGGCCTTTAAAGTTTTAGGGGCACTGAAAAATCAAGAAAACCAAAATTTCAAAATATACCTTGTGATCTCCAAAAGTTAACCATGTGGTCAGCTTATTGCTTCTCCATTTTGACAATGTTCGTGTTGTGTGGACATAGTACAGGTAAGGTATTTTCTAAAATGATTTTAATATTAATTAACAAGTTTATGCGTTTGTTTTGTTGATTTCCAGCTTGCTTACACAAAAAGAAATAGAACAACGGATGAATATTTGTAGAAGAATTGGCCATTGCGCAAAGAGAATCTTATATCAATATTTTGAAGTTAATCTAAATCGTTATTCACCCACCCCACATCAAAACACCCACACATCCACATACATGAAATCGTTATTCACCCACCCCACATCAAAACACCCACACATCCACATACATGAAATCGTTATTCACCCACCCCACATCAACACACCCACACATCCACATACATGAAATCGTTATTCACCCACCCCGCATCAACACACCCACACATCCACATACATGAAATCGTTATTCACCCACCCCACATCAACACACCCACACATCCACATACATGAAATCGTTATTCACCCACCCCACATCAACACACCCACACACCCACATACATGAAATCGTTATTCACCCACCCCACATCAACACACCCACACACCCACATACATGAAATCGTTATTCACCCACCCCGCATCAACACACCCACACACCCACATACATGAAATCGTTATTCACCCACCCCACATCAACACACCCACACATCCACATACATGAAATCGTTATTCACCCACCCCACATCAACACACCCACACACCCACATACATGAAATCGTTATTCACCCACCCCACATCAACACACCCACACACCCACATACATGAAATCGTTATTCACCCACCCCGCATCAACACACCCACACACCCACATACATGAAATCGTTATTCACCCACCCCGCATCAACACACACACACATATCCACATACATACATACGCACACACAGAGGCATCGTGAATTTTGAAAATAAAGGCTTTTTAGGGCAAAGGCATTCACAATTTCCTCAATTTTTTATTCACGTTTATTAGGATCGATGCGGGAATTACACCCAGATCTGTTCCCAAAAATCTTAGAGCTTAAAGATTAGGCGCTATAAAAGTTGTCTTAATAAATAAATTATCCTGTGAGAACAAAAATAATCAAAGCTTGGAGTAAATCTATTTTTTATTTACATGATACATGATATAGGAATTTGCATAGGACTAACTATTCAGTAATTTTTTCTTATCGATCTGAATTGCCTTAAACAGTATGACAAAATGTTAAACTTTGTTGACAGTCGAGTGTCATGGTAAGAATCAACCAAACGTTGTGAGCTATATTAATCCTTCAGATAGGCCGACGCCGGCCTAAGAACGTCGCTGTACAGTTCCCTTCCTGTATAGCCAGAGAAAATAAACTAATCGATGGGTTGGAGTCAAAACAGACTATCTTTAGATAGTCCATTGACATATTATTGAACTTATTACGAAAACTAATAGGCCTAACTTGTATTTTTAAAAAGATGACTGCTGAAATATAAAAAGCAAAACCCACTTTTTATATTTCTGCAGTCATTGTTTGATACAAGTTTATTAGTTTTGGTAAAAAATCCAATAATACGTCAATGGAATATCTAAAGATAATCCGTTTTGACTCCAAGCCAACGAAATGAACCTTTATTTTACAACGGTAAAAGTATTGGCATGGAGAGAGAGAGAGAGAGAGAGAGAGAGAGAGAGAGAGAGAGAGAGAGAGAGAGAGAGAGAGAGAGAGAGAGAGAGAGAGAGAGAGAGAGAGAGAGAGAGAGAACACTGAATTTTTTAAAAACAAGGATTAAGATATTAGGCGAAGCCTATTCTTCCAATCTGTCCCTGAGAGAGAGAGAGAGAGAGAGAGAGAGAGAGAGAGAGAGAGAGAGAGAGAGAGAGAGAGAGAGAGAGAGAGAGAGAGAGAGAGACACAGAGAGAGAGAGAGACAGAGAGAGAGAGAGAGGGGGGGGGGAGTAAGAATGTGACAAAAACTTAACATGTAAGATTTTTCTGGTGTGTGTGTGTGCTCGAGCGAGCGAGTGAGCCAGAGAGAGAGAGAGAGAGAGAGAGAGAGAGAGAGAGAGAGAGAGAGAGAGAGAGAGAGAGAGAGAGAGAGAGAGGGGGAGAGAGAGAGAGAGAGAGAGAGAGAGAGAGAGAGAGAGAGAGAGAGAGAGAGAGAGAGAGAGAGAGAGAGAGAGAGAGAGAGAGGATGGGAGAGGTGGGGGTAGGGATCGGACCGTGTGTATGCGTGGATGAGTGCCCAACAATGTGGTCATTTTATGATACCTTGTGCTTTTGGCACATAGTTAGCGCAGTTTAGGCCTACAACAAATCTAAATTGAATAATCAATACATTATGAAAACAGAAACGTTGTCAACATAATTATCTTAAACGTTAATAAATATAAATGAACATGCACATTAATCAGATTGTATGACTTTCAGGTGACCAACCAACACGATACAGACATCAGGCTTCCTCCGACCCGCTTCATCCTCAGCCACTGGAAACATGGACAGATCAGGGCTCCACACAGACACCGCAAGACCACGACATCGCTCTCAGCACCCTCCTAGAGCAGATCAGCCAATGGAGAACACTTATCACCCCGGGAACTGGTGATCACAATGTAGGCGTTGAAGACTTGGAGCAGATGGTGAAGTCTGTGCATCAGACAGGGAAGAATATTATGGAGTTCCAGATAACAGAAGGTGACCAGAATGATCCTAACAGTCCAGATATCAGCGTCATGGTGGAGACAATCTCCGCAGAGG
>CM065680.1:101789962-101804962 GCA_017654935.2 Phymorhynchus buccinoides
TTGAAGTGTGAACAACATCATTCATTCGTTTTTATTTTAAAATCATCTGTTGTCGCCTGTCTGTCGTTTCCGACAATGACTGCCAGATAGCAGAGGGGGCAGTTGCTATTCCGGCGGGCTGGGCTACAATTTTTGCTATGGTGGAGAAGCCGTGCCTAGGGTCCATCCCCTCTCTCGGCCAAAAGGACGAGAGTTAGCGTTGGGGAAAGTCCCCAAAGGCCGAGCAATCCCAGTGGCTGCAGCACCAGAGCCGGCATTGCAAATGCTCCCCTAGTTAGAGAGTGATAGTCTCCCACGAAAGGCTAAGCTGTACCATCATATTCCAATACTGTAGAAAATCATACAATACAGCTCTCATTTGCTATTGGCCCTTTCTACAGGCTAATGTCAACCAGTGATAACAGCCATTTGAATAAAGGGCCAGATTTCATTTCAACATTTAGCCAACAATTACTAACATGAAATAGAGAGAAAACAGAAACACGTGAAGAGAAGCAACACAGAGGCAGAAAATGCACAAATGCAAACAAAATGGCCCATATAAATTATGAAACGAACGTAGTAATACTAATTAGACATCTATTACAACAAATGCAGTTTTACACAGACACACACACACACACACACACACACACACACACACACACACACACACACACACACACATTACATTATGAACAAAAATAACACAACACACACCCATACAAACAACAAACAGACACATTTGTAAGAGACAGAAAAACACACACAAAGAACTAAGCAATATCATAACGCCTAAAACATGTTATGTACAAACGATAGAAAAAGAAAAAACCAAGAAGAGAATTAAACCAATAATGTAGATGACATGGAAAACGAGGCATGTGGAAGAAGCAAGAGAGAGACAGAGACAGGGAGAAATAGAGAGAGAGACAGAGACAGGGATAAATAGAGAGAGAGACAGACACAGATATGAATTATGGAGTGACAGGCATCCAACAAAGACAGAAAGTGTGTGCTTGTGTGTGTGTGTGCGCGCGCGTGTGTGTGCGTGCGTAGGTGTGTGTGTGTGTGTGTGTGTGTGTGTGTGTGTGTGTGTGTGTGTGTGTGTGTGTGTGTGTGTGTGTGTGTGTTGTTTCATTTTTTCATATGGCATTAGGTATTATGTACTTTATAGTCACAGAGGCGACTCTGTGAAATTCAGGTTGCTCCCACCTGAAGAGCGCGTCGCAACCAGAGGCATGCAACCCAATTTGTTTTGGCATGTATTGTTTTCCTTACTTATGTTTATGTTCTGTATCTGAAAATATTAAAACAAAAATTCAATAAAAAGAAAGACACACAGAGAGAGAATGAAGAAAGGGCCTTCCTTCATGAACACAAATCAAACACATGCGGGTGGGATGACACGGGTGGATAAATGAGGAGTCCCTTCAAATGAGTGGGTTTTCCCCTTAATTAATCTCCTCTTCTTCCCCCACCACAAGGGTGTTGAGGCACTTGCAGCATCCGGGCACTCTCACGTACTCCGTCCTGAACATCACTCCCCCGTTCTTCACGTTCGAGACCACGGCGGATGTGACGTAATACGTCTGCGCGCACTGACATCCGGTGCAGTCCTCAGCTTGGCTGATGAAAAAACAAAAGCGGTTTTTTTTCACACTTTCATCATATTAATACTTTGACATGTAAGTCGCATTACGACTGGCCTATCACTGTGTTGTCATGGGGAAATAGTGGAAAATGTTCACGTGTACATGTGTGTTGCGTGTGCCTCCCTAACCCCACCTCGCCTCTTACTCTGCCCCCCCCCCCCCCCCCCCCCCCCCCCCCCCCCCCCCCCCCCCCATTCTTCCTCACTCTTCGTCGTTTTTCTTGGAGACCCCCACTCTCTCTCTCTCTTTCTTTCTGGCTTTGTATGTCTCTGTCTCTAAATCCTCATCCTTGTAAAATAAGGTATCTGAAGTCTGAAGTATCGCAATGTCACATTTGATGTGTCCAAGCAAAATATTGTTGCTAGGAATGAGGACAGCTCCAAACGTATCCTTGTTACCCTCAATACAATAATAATAATAATAATAATAATAATAATAATAATAATAATAATAATAATAATGGGGGAAATGTATATAGCGCCCATCCTACTATGTAGGCTACAGGGCGCTTTACACAGAATTGAAATGGAATAAAAACATGAAACACAAATCCAATAACATGAGCAGAAAATACACATAACAATCAACAACAACAACTGCTGTGAATACTACTACTACTACTACTAACTACTACTACTATTCGCAATCTCTCTCTCTTTCTCTCTCTCTCCCCCCCCCTCTCTCTCTCTCTCTCTCTCTCTCTCTCTCTCTCTCTCTCTCTCTCTCTCTCTCTCTCTCTCTCTCTCTCTCTGTGAGATAGAAACATTTTGGAGAGAGACAGAGGAGGGCAGACAGAGATAGAGACTGATAGACAGAAAGACAGAAACAGAGAGAAAGATAGAGACTGATAGTCTACTAACCAGCAGGACTGTATTTCAAAGTACTGTTTCAGTTGTGGGAACTGGGCTATGTTGACGTAGCCCGAGCGGCCTGGCTCTGCCGTGAGCAGGGTGGGTGGGTCCTCCAGATCGGAATACCTGCGACAATACAATACAATACAATACAATACAATACAATATAATACAGTATAATACTATGCGGCCTGGCTCTGCCGTGAGCAGGGTGGGTGGGTCATCCAGATCGGAATACCTGCGACAATACAATACAATACAATACAATATAATACAGTATAATACTATGCGGCCTGGCTCTGCCGTGAGCAGGGTGGGTGGGTCCTCCAGATCGGAATACCTGCGACAATACCAGGCAATACAATACAATACAATACCAGGCAATACAATACAATACAATACTATACAATACAATACCAGGCAATACAATACTATACAATACAATACAATGCGATACTATACTATACAATACAATACCAGGCAATACAATACAATACAATGCGATACTATACTATACAATACAATACCAGGCAATACAATACTATACAATACAATACAATACCATGCAATACAATACAATACCATGCAATACTATACAATACAATATAATACCATGCAATACTATACAATACAATACAATATAATACCAGGCAATACTATACAATACAATATAATATAATACTATACAATACTATACGATGCGGCCTGGCTCCGCCGTGAGAAGGGTGACTGGGTCCTCCAGATTGGACTACTTGAGACAATACCAGGCAAAAAGGGCCTACTATACAATACATTACAATACACCATAATACAAGTATATAATACAATACTATATGATGTAATACAATACAATACTATGCAATGCAATACAATACTATGCAATACTAGTTAAGCTGAAGGCGGGGGGAAGATAGTGAACTATTTGTTTCAACAGTATTCGAAAATCAGGGCACAGATTAGACTTCTGTGAAAAAACCCACCCATGTGACCCAAACACTGCTGTACCGGCCCTTAGGGCTGGAACCAAAGTGATTGTTCAGCCATGTGACCCAAACACAAAGACTGCTGTACCGGCCCTTAGGACTGGAACCAAAGTGATTGTTCAGCCATGTGACCCAAACACAGACTGCTGTACCGGCCCTTAGGGCTGGAACCAAAGTGATTGTTCAGCCATGTGACCCAAACACAGACTGCTGTACCGGCCCTTAGGGCTGGAACCAAAGTGATTGTTCAGCCATGTGACCCAAACACAAAGACTGCTGTACCGGCCCTTAGGGCTGGAACCAAAGTGATTGTTCAGCCATGTGACCCAAACACAGACTGCTGTACCGGCCCTTAGGGCTGGAACCAAAGTGATTGTTCAGCCATGTGACCCAAACACAGACTGCTGTACCGGCCCTTAGGGCTGGAACCAAAGTGATTGTTCAGCCATGTGACCCAAACACAAAGACTGCTGTACCGGCCCTTAGGGCTGGAACCAAAGTGATTGTTCAGCCATGTGACCCAAACACAGACTGCTGTACCGGCCCCTAGGGCTGGAACCAAAGTGATTGTTCAGCCATGTGACCCAAACACAAAGACTGCTGTACCGGCCCTTAGGGCTGGAACCAAAGTGATTGTTCAGCCATGTGACCCAAACACAGACTGCTGTACCGGCCCTTAGGGCTGGAACCAAAGTGATTGTTCAGCCATGTGACCCAAACACAGACTGCTGTACCGGCCCCTAGGGCTGGAACCAAAGTGATTGTTCAGCCATGTGACCCAAACACAAAGACTGCTGTACCGGCCCTTAGGGCTGGAACCAAAGTGATTGTTCAGCCATGTGACCCAAACACAGACTGCTGTACCGGCCCTTAGGGCTGGAACCAAAGTGATTGTTCAGCCATGTGACCCAAACACAAAGACTGCTGTACCGGCCCTTAGGGCTGGAACCAAAGTGATTGTTCAGCCATGTGACCCAAACACACAGACTGCTGTACTGGCTCTTAGGACTGGAACCAAAGTGATTGTTCAGCCATGTGACCCAAACACAAAGACTGCTGTACCGGCCCTTAGGGCTGGAACCAAAGTGATTGTTCAGCCATGTGACCCAAACACAAAGACTGCTGTACCGGCCCTTAGGGCTGGAACCAAAGTGATTGTTCAGCCATGTGACCCAAACACAGACTGCTGTACCGGCCCTTAGGGCTGGAACCAAAGTGATTGTTCAGCCATGTGACCCAAACACAGACTGCTGTACCGGCCCTTAGGGCTGGAACCAAAGTGATTGTTCAGCCATGTGACCCAAACACAAAGACTGCTGTACCGGCCCTTAGGACTGGAACCAAAGTGATTGTTCAGCCATGTGACCCAAACACAGACTGCTGTACCGGCCCTTAGGGCTGGAACCAAAGTGATTGTTCAGCCATGTGACCCAAACACAGACTGCTGTACCGGCCCTTAGGGCTGGAACCAAAGTGATTGTTCAGCTAAGGCAGGGGAGGGGGGGGGGGAACAAGGGGCAAGGTATTTGGATGTATTCCCCGTGGGGATACCGATGGCTAGTCTTTCATAAAAATAGTTCACCCACCTTCTGGAAGTTCTGTGCTTGAAACTTCCCCTAATCTGCCACTCTCTGTGACTGCCTTTTCCCTTTGCGTTCTATCATCTACCGGTGCTACCTTTCTGACTTAGTGGCCCATTCTCCTGCCTTAAAAAAAAATTCCTCCAAATAATGTTTCTCCTTTGAGCTCCTCCGAAATCGGAATCTGTCGGCTGTACGCAGCGGGGAGACCAATGAAAACTGAAAACCGGACATAACATACCTTACCCATTATGGCCATATGGCCTGGGAACGCAGAAGAAGAAGGATGTACGCTGGGCGAAGCACCTCCACTTCAAAACTGTTCACCTAACTTTCCAGAACGACAGCTACCTGGGCGAAATGCTTGGAAACGGAGAGAGTAGCATTGACCACTTACGAGATACAGCAGCCGTGAAAGGTCAGGTCATCCTCGTCATACACGTCCAGCAGGCATCGCGGGGAGGAGCTCACTTGTCGTCTGCGTCTCTGACCATTGCCCACTTCCACGGGATTCTCCGTCAAGGAAGCCGTGGTGGTGTACACAGACCCCTTGGAAACTCGCTCACAGTAGCCGTTGCTGAAGCACCTCCTGTGGCAAACAGGAAAGGTGAACGTGCTTTGTTATTCTCTCTCACACACACACACACACACACACACACACACACACTCTCTATATATAGTTATCTCTCTCTCACCCCCCCCACCCCACACACACACTAACTAAAGAGGCACGCATACGTACTCGCAAACAACATACACTCACACTAACGTACATTCACAAATGGTGGTATCTATTGTAATGGAACATGTGCCTGCTATCTGTTCCTTTCCTCTCTGTCTGTGTCAGCTGCCTACGTAGGCCTACTCTGGATGCATTCAAGATGGGCTGAAGTTTATTGGCTTTGCCATTATCAGAACCACAGTGCTCTCTCTCACTCTTGCTCTCTGTCAGTCTGTTTTTTCTGTCCCCTCCTCTCTCTCTCTCTCTCTCTCTCTCTCTCTCTCTCTCTCTCTGTCTCTCTCTCTTTCTTTTATCTCTCTCTCTCTCTCTCTCTCTCCCTCTCTCTCTCAATCACCTGAACACCCTGGACTCGTTGAGCACAGGCTGGGGTCTGTTGGGGTTGGCCAACATGAGAGCCTCCTGTTTCCGGGGTGTCGTGAAGTATCCAGGGAACGTGATCTGTATTTCTGTCAGGTTGGTGGTGTTCACGAACACAAAGGTGCCCTCTGTTCTTCTTTCCTTCTCCACCACCACACTGAAAACAAAACAACGAGAACATTATAAAAAGCTACACATAAACACAATTATCATAGTAACATTTGATAAAAACACACACCCAAAACCCAAACACCCTTTGCGCCCAAATGTCTTCAGATGCGAACATTAGAATCAAAACCAGTTACAGTAATTTGGTGATTTCATCCATGTTCTAAACATCATTAATAGTGCTAGTCTAGTTTTCCCACTCCTTTTTAGGGGCGGCATGACAGGAACCAGCCAGCCTAAGACAGCTGTTTCGACCCACGGGGGTCTCATCAGGTAAGCGCGATTAGGGGTTCTTACCCGGTCATCTAGAGTTCTCTCACCTCGACAGCAAGGTCCTTCCCCAATTCTCTTTATATTTAAAGCAAAATGGCAACCAAGTCGGCCTGTTGGCCTCTGCAACTAGGGTTATTAACGCCCTTGACAGTGAGAATGAATCCCTTGTTGGTCAGTACTGAAAAGGGCATTCACTCTTGCGAAAGGCAGCCATTTAGTGGCCCCAAAAAGGGTTATTGGCGAGAGTTATTCCCTTGTTTGGTCAGCACTCAAGCAGCTACCAAGGGCATTCAGAGGGGGGGGGGGGGGGGGGGGGGGGGGAGGCAGGGGGGCGGGTCTGGGGGGGCCTAAATCCGCGCCGTGCGATGTGCTGCGTTCACGAAGGGCGTTAATATGTGATAAAAAAGGGGGAAATAATCCCTCCATTTGAAGATGTATAATCTGCAGTGCAGACTGAGTCATCAACGGGGTGACATCTCTTAGTCCTTGGGTTACTAACAGTCATAGAGGGACAAGTCGAAACATGTTTTTTGGTGTGTTTTTTGACAAACCTAAAGATTTTCTCATAAGAAAAATCTCCAACTTGGCACACCATATAATTATATGTTACCGTAAATATGTGAAATCAGTAATTTCATGAAATTCCTAAAATTTCAGTAATTTCATGAAATTACTGTGACCCCCAGTAATTACATGAGCATCAGTAAATATGAGTAAAACATGTGCTCAGATTTCAGTAATTAGGCCTACGTGAAATTACTAGGATTTTTTATTTGTGATTTCATGTAATTACTGGGGGTCACAGTAACTTCATGGAATTACTGAACATTTTAGGAATTTCGTGTAATTACTGATTTCACATATTACGGTAACATATATATACTGGGGAAAAAAAATCCAAACAAATAAACAAACAACTTAAGGACTACTTTTTGAGTCCCGGCTCTCCGTCTCTGTTTCACCGAACCCTATCCCTAAACCTTATGTTTGCATGTTGCCTAGTCCCTACAGGGCCTGCTACATTACATACGATTCGCTGTCAACGCGATGCGGTTGTGACGATGCGAGTCGTGATTCACGTGAAATACTTCCGTATAAAAATAATTCTACTACTTTCGCTCTATATACTCAAATAGACCCAACACATGAATCCCCATGAATCGTGACTCGTATCGTCAAACTCGCATCGCATTGACAGCGAATCGTATGTAGTGTAGCAGGCCCTTCACCCTCGGGGACACAGAGAGACGGGGGCACAATGCAAAAGACATGTAGTGACGGGGGCACATAGAGATGGGAGCACATTGAAATTATTCCAATGTTACCAATGACTGGTTGGTATGTACGGAAACATAGAAGGCTTTTTATGTGGTATTTGCTAGGGGAAGACGGGGTAAAAAGCGCATGGGCGGGTAAGAAGCCCACCCCAATTATCTCTTGAAATGAAGCAAATTTCAGTCTCATTTTGCCCATGAGACGAGCGTTAATGTCTAGCATTCGTCTTATGGGCAAATTTGACTGAAATTTTCTTTATTTCATGAGATAATTGGGGTGGGCTTCTTACCCGCCCATGCGTTTTTTACCCCGTCTTCCCCTACTTAATAGTCACAGAGCCGTTTATCGTCTCATCCGAAAGACTCCACGTTCAGACCATAAGACCTAGTGCAGAGTGAGAGGAAAAATCCCCTGTACCCCGGATAGAACTCGGGTTTATCGTGCACGAGACGAACGCGTTACCACTGTGCCATTCTACACCAAAGAAAATTTGTGACGCATTCAAACTAGTAACACTGTGACCTAATGGTTACTAAGGAACTGCTTGACGTGTAGTTTCCGCGAACAGTTGCCCGTGGGATCATCGGAGCGTGTCATCTCCATACCAAACATCCGGGTTGATCCAAATCAGTGACCGTGACATAGAAAGACTTCCATTGAAAATGATCTTTTATTTATCGTAGCATCCGGGAGCAAAGGTCACAATACGGTTCAGAGCCAATGTAATATACGCTTACGATAAAAAATTTTTTTTAGAGAAAGAAGTGAAAGAAAAGGGTGAGTGAAAGGGGGTGAGGAGGGTGAGGGGAGCGAGAGAATAAATGATTAAATTTATTTTCCAAGGACAATAATCTAAGCATTATTGCTTTTTAGATTATCGTCCCTTACGGGTGAAAATGTGGATTTTGCCGAAAAGGGAATGAATTACAATATTATATGTGAATACAAGAAAGGAGGGGGCCAGAGACAGAGAGACGATAAAGACATTGGTTAAGTATGAACATGAGACAAAAGAATGATGGAGATAGAAAGAAGAAGAAGAAGAAGAAGAAAAAGAAGACGACGACGAAAGAGAGAGAGAGAGAGAGAGAGAGAGAGAGAGAGAGAGAGAGAGAGAGAGAGAGAGAGAGAGAGAGAGAGAGAGAGAGAGAGAGAGAGAACGAACAAACTGTTATTTATTCAGGGTAATGAGATAAGCTAGTTAGTTTTTTCACTCAGCCCTGCGGCAAACAACAAGAAAGCAACAAACAAACAAAATTAAAAAAAAAAGCAAACTAAGAAAAGCAACAAATTAATCATAAAAAAACAAGAACATTATTTACATATATATACATAACCAGCAAGAGTAAGGGGAGATGGGGAATGGGGATTTTGAAAAGGATACTGTAAAATTGTGGCTACTCGCGAAAACATAGCGAAGAATGATTATGACAACATGATCATACATTGACATTGGTAAACATAGAGATAGAGAGAGAGAGAGAGGGGGGGATGGAGAGGATGGAGAGAGAGAGAGAGAGAGAGAGAGAGAGAGAGAGAGAAGAGAGAGAGAGAGAGAGAGAGAGGGATGAGAGAGAAGAGAGAGAGAGAGAGAGAGAGAGAGAGAGAGAGAGAGAGAGAGAGAGAGAGAGAGAGAGAGAGAGAGAGGAGAGAGAGAGAGAGAGAGAGAGAGAGAGAGAGAGAGAGAGAGAGAGAGAGAGAGAGAGAGAGAGAGAGAGAGAGAGAGAGAGAGAGAGAGAGAGAGAGAGAGAGAGAGAGAGAGAGAGAGAGAGAGAGAGAGAGAGAGGGAGAGAGAGAGAGAGAGAGAGAGAGAGAGAGAGAGAGAGAGAGAGAGAGAGAGAGAGAGAGAGAGAGAGAGAGAGAGAGAGAGAGAGAGAGAGAGAGAGAGAGAGAGAGAGAGAGAGAGAGAGAGAGAGAGAGAGAGAGAGAGAGAGAGAGAGAGAGAGAGAGAGAGAGAGAGAGAGAGAGAGAGAGAGAGAGAGAGAGAGAGAGAGAGAGAGAGAGAGAGAGAGAGAGAGAGAGAGAGAGAGAGAGAGAGAGAGAGAGAGGGGAGAGAGAGAGAGAGGGGAGGGGGGGATTTCCGAGTTACACCTCAGTATTATAGTACATGTATGTGGATTTACACCAACACCGATGAACCTACACCTAAATAAATCGTCTCCACTTCCCCATGAATGTTGATCTTGATGGATTTTGACGTGGATTCTGACTTTAGGTCTGTGCTCAGATGGCTTTTGGCATTGGCTGACAATAGCCTGGCCCTGAATTCTGGGGCCAATAGTATAGTGAGGGCAATATCGACATGTCTGTCCCTCGGGGAGATAGTCTGTTAAATAAAGAAGCAACGATATCTTACCGTCTATGCACTGGTCGACTTCTAGGGCATAGCACACCACTGGTTATCACCATAAACATTATCACATCCACTATCATCAGCCTCATTAATCTACTTGTAAACAGGTTCGAAGTACACCAAAATCCCGCTGCCATTTTTAAAAATGTTATTTCAAGTATGTGAAGAAACGAAGATGACTGCTGGGTTCAATAATATTCACAACAAATTAAAACAAAGTCGAAATTAAAACCCAGAAGAAACGGTTTAATGATAAAAAAAACACCCACAAAGCAAAGCAAAACACGACGTTTCGGGTTCAACCCGTTGTCCAGTGCTAAAAATAGATATGACATAGTGACACACATGACGTAAAGACGTAAACAACTTGTGATGCAATAATAAAATACTTATTTCAAGTAGTCCAAAAACACGCACAAGCCCTCCAAAACGAAACGACAAAGTAGTAGAGAAAGGTTTTAGTCCTATACTTTTTGTGACAACACTTCAGATTTGCCCAGGAGAGTCGTCGTCAGTGAACTTTAACGGGTGTACAAATTCTCGGGTGGCTCACTCATAACATTTCAGCTCAGTTGGATACTTATAGGCTACAAACTGAGATAATGATCTCATGAATATTCATGAAGATTATGCCATTTTTGTTCCTTCCGGTTCCGAGTCACGATCTGGAGGGACCAAAGCCGAAGGTTGGAAGTGAGGTAGACGAGGTGAGTTGGTAGATGGGGAGGGGGGTGTTAGTGACCGTAGACCTAACATGTGTGTGTGTGTGTGTGTGTGTGTGTGTGTGTGTGTGTGTGTGTGTGTGTGTGTGTGTGTGTGTGTGTGTGTGTGTGTGTGTGTGTGTGTGTGTGTGTGTGTGAGAGAGAGAGAGAGAGAGAGAGAGAGAGAGAGAGAGAGAGAGAGAGAGAGAGAGAGAGAGAGAGAGAGAGAGAGAGAGAGAGAGAGAGAGAGAGAGAGAGAGAGAGAGAGAGAGAGAGAGAGAGAGAGAGAGAGAGAGAGAGAGAGAGAGAGAGAGAGAGAGAGAGAGAAGAGAACGAACGAACGAACCTTTTTTTTTTTAAATTATTATTGAGCGGATAAGAATAAGCACTATACAGGCTTGTTTGCATCCAGCCCTCATAAAAAATGAAAAAGGAGAAGAAAAAACAATCACCACCATTAACAACAAATGTAAAAATTAAAAAAAGAAAAAAGAAAAAAAAGAATGAAAGTGAAAAAGCATGAACATGCACACACAAAATTCATACTTATCAATATTAACCATGAAAAAACCATCAAACACATTGAAATCAAAGTTACCCATTATAAGCAAGTACGCACACGCGCACGCACGTACACACACACACACACACACACACACACACTTTCTCTCTCTCTCTCTCCCTCCCTCCCTCTCTGTCTCTCTCTTTCACACACACGCGCGCGCGCGCGTGAAAATACCTGTCAAGCAGTAAAAGGGACAAAAGCAAAGTTACATTCACATCGGGTATCTTGAGGAAACAGGTGGTGGAATCTGGGAGAAGGTTTAATGATATGAACAACATGTTATAGAATTGAATTATAAAATTCGGTCATTAGAAATGTTCGATAGTTCTTTTTGAAAGAATAAAAGCTTGTTTCAATTTCGAAATTGCCCAATATAGCATTCCAACAAGGCCCCGCGAGAATAAGCTAAAGTTGTTTTCAAAAGGTCGATTCTAGGCAAAGGCAGCATGAGTTTGTGAACATGGCGTTGATCATTGACAACAAACCTATTGGTAAGTGATGGTGGGGCATTGCCTGATAAAATTTTGAACATGAAGACAGCTTTGTTGAATTTTAGTTTTAACTTGAAAGGTAGTATGTCCAAGGCTTTGTAATCATTAGCTGTTAATGTAAAAGATTTAAGAACTAACTTTAATGCCCGTCTATGAAGACTAGAGAGAGGTTTTAAAGTATTGTCACTTGCAACATCCCAAATAGTTGAAGCATAGTTAATGTGGGATTCAATAAACGAGTGAAAGAATACCTTACGCGAGTGGAGGTTTAGGAAGTGTTTTATTTTGGACAACTGATAGATCGTTTTTGAAACAGACTTACAAACCTTAAATACATGATCTGACCAAGAAAGATTATTGTCAATGACAACGCCAAGAATGTTATGACTGCTTACTTCTTCAACAATGTTACCATTAATAGAGAGAGCTAAAGAGCCGAGAGAGAGAGAGAGAGAGAGAGAGAGAGAGAGAGAGAGAGAGAGAGAGAGAGAGAGAGAGAGAGAGAGAGAGAGAGAGAGAGAGAGAGAGAGACCTCGACCAAAGTATCAGAGAGAGAGAGAGAGAAGAAGAAGAGAAGAGAAGAAGAAGAAGAAGAGAAGAGAGAAGAATAATGAGAGAGAGAGAGAGAGAGAGAGAGAGAGAGAGAGAGAGAGAGAGAGAGAGAGAGAGAGAGAGAGAGAGAGAGAGAGAGAGAGAGAGAGAGAGAGAGAGAGAGAGAGAGAGAGAGAGAGAGAGAGAGAGAGAGAGAGAGAGAGAGAGAGAGAGAGAGAGGAGAGAGAGAGAGAGGAGAGAGAGAGAGAGAGAGAGAGAGAGAGACAGACAGACAGACAGACAGAGATTCTACCCTGTCACCAAAGCAAAACAAACACAGATGAAGTCAGCACTGTCATGTGAACGGGTAAACGAACAACTGGTGATATTTGACACCCCTTGTCATAAATGAACCCCAGCAAACTCCAAACCGACGACCACTTAGACAATTGACAGGTACGAAAGAGAGATTGAAAGGAAAGAGGGACATGATGGAAATGTGAACTTACAAAACATCTCTATGTAGGTAAGTTCCTTCATACTGTAACTGTATCCAACCGCAAGCAGACAGGCAGACAGACATGCAGGGAGACGGTCATTTGGAGATTACAGATGTTGAAATTATAACCGTTATGTTCAAACCAAACTGCATCCCAGAGAAAGAACAAACACACTGTCGAATATAGAAAATAAAGATAGAGACAGACAGACGGACAGCAATACGTGATATAGAACTTGATTTTATATAGACTCCATGAAAACTGCAGCTAACGAAATAAACATGGACAGACAGACAGACGGGCACATAGAATTTAAATTTTTAAAAAGGAACAAAGGAAAGGTGACCTTTGAACTTACAAGTATTCTTTCCAAATCAGAAGCGCTGCCAGCGTCAAACACACCACTGTTAGAAACACCGTCACTACACTCTGAAACGAACAAATCATCGTCATCATCATCATCGTCATCATCATCATCGTCATCATCATCATCATCATCATCATCATCATCATCATCATCATCATCATCATCGTCATCATCATCATCATCATCATCATCATCATCGTCATCGTCATCATCATCATCATCATCATCATCATCATCATCATCATCATCATCATTATCATCATGATCAACGATATTATTATCATCAACGATATCATCATCACCATCATTTATATCGTCATCATCTGCAGTAGTTTCTTCATCATCATCATCATCATCATCATCATCAACGAAATCATCATGATCAACGATATCATTATCATCATCGATATCATCATCACCATAATTTATATCGTCATCATCCGCAGCAGTTTCTTCATCCTCATCCTGATCATCATCATCATCATCCGCAGTAGATTCTTCATCATCATCTTCATCATCATCATCATCATCATCATCATCATCATCATCATCAGATCAGACATCATAACTCAAAAGACAGAAAGAGAAAGACAAAGACAGATAGACAGACATAGAAAGACTCAGAAAGACAGAAACAAAGAAAAAGACAAAGACAGACAGAGACAGACAGACGAAGGAGAAACAAACAGAAGCCAAAACAGGACCTCCTTGTTGGAGGTTCTTAAAACCAGCGACAGCTGAGCCTATCACAACGGACATAGCGGACAGACAGGAAAGTGATGTCATTTCTTTGGTCACAGGAACTGGACAGGAAACATTTCCCGTTAGTGACACTGACAATGAATCCGACTGTGTCAGTAGACCAGTAGCGTCTCAAGTTCCCGGAGTTGTTTTTAACCGGCCGCGTAACCAGCCGCAAATTAAAAACTGGTTAATGTTTTAGAGGTGTTTGTATGTCCCTGACCATGTGGCTGATTGACTGACTATGTTAACACGATAGCGTTTGAACGGAGGGACCTAGGATCCTCTGCTTTTCCATGCGGATAGGTACTGATTGTGATTGGTCAATGGCTAATGCCACTGCAGCCACAAATGCTGCCGCGCGGCTAGTGATCTAGCGTCTTAACACTCTAGTTGAGCATGGGATCAGAACCTTGCTTGTACAGAATCTTCAAACGTACGACAAGAAGTATGCTTAAATTGTCAGAGCTTTATAAAAAAATAAAATGTAGTGCATGTTGAATATTCGTTTTATATTTGTTTTTGTTTTTTGCATCAGGAGAAACTATTGCTAAAACCATAAAGTCCGTTACATATGTGACACAGCACCACATTAAGTGTCCACCTGACCATTCCTACAATTGTGTACAGTTGGATAACCCCAGACAATTCTCTTTCTAATAATACATGAACCATTATTGTATCTTTTCCATTCCAGAGTTATGAGCATTTACAGTTAGTATGGTGAGTATTGGCCCTTTTGCAAAAACACACTCCAAAGTCTAGCCTAGTTGTAGAAAATGTATGGTCCTACTCGGTTTAAACACTTTTAAGAGCATGTAGAAACCACATCAAATATTATCCTTTATAGATATGAAAGATAAGATGTTAGAGAACACACAAATACCC
>CM065680.1:101829962-101834962 GCA_017654935.2 Phymorhynchus buccinoides
GAGAGAGAAGAGAGGAGAGTTTTGTCAAAGTGACGAGAGAGAGAGAACTGCCAGCGGAGACAGGAGCCAGTGGAGAGAGAGGTGAAAACAGCTTTATTAAGAGAATCTATTGGAGAATGAGATAATCATTATTTTGAGGGAGAAGACTTAAGAAGAACAATTTTAAGAGCGCGCTTGTAGAGGTTTTTTTAGCGGCTTTAAGCAGTTTCCGCTAGCAAGATCCCAACACGTAGAGCATAATCTATTTCGGGCTGAATATATGCATTAAAAAAGAGTTTTGGTGTATGATCATCTAGGAAATGCTTTATTCTGTTAAGTTGGAATACTTTCTTAGCTATTTTTTTTACTAATGACAGAGATGTGCTTAGACCATGATAAATTGTTATCAATAGTTACACCCAGTAATTTACATGAATCTACTTCTTCAAGAAGAATGTCATAAATTTTGAGTTTACGCAGATTATCTTTTAAGTTTTGTCTTTTTTTGTCGAGTAGTTATTAACATGAATTTAGACATGAATTGCCATGTTATGTCCATGTTTTGTAGGTTATACTTTAGAGAGAGAGAGAGAGAGAGAGAGATTGAGATGAGAGAGGAGAGACAGACGAGACTGACCAAGGAAGACGGAGCCTACCGAGTCAGAGAGAGACATACTGAGAGAGAGACAGAGAGAGAGAGAGAGAGAGAGAGAGAGGATTGAGACAGACAGACGGACTGACCAAGGAATACGGAGCCTACCGAGTCAAACATACTGATACAAGACAGAGAGAGATGACAAGGAAACCCTTGTTGCTGCTCAGGCCAGCCACACGTCCACTGAAATCGCACAACTGTACGATACGATTCGATCACGTGATCTCGAAGCGCCAATCACATATGTTCTTGGAGACCACGTGATCGAATCGTATCGTACAGTCGTGCGATTTTTAGTGGACGTGTGGCTGGCCCTTGACTGTATTGGTTGTATTGCATATAATACTTGACACTGAATAAACAGTTGTTTAAATCAGATGACAAGATGAAACAAGTTGAGATTTAACAAAAAAGGGGGGAAATGATAAAGAGAATGAGAGAAACAAAAGAGATAAATAGACATTGTGACTGTGAGTGACAGATTTAGATAGCCACACAGAGACAGACCAATCATCCGATAGTAAGATACTCTTTCTTCTCTTCTTCTTATAGGCAGCCAACTTCATCACGTTGAAGATTCTGCTGCACTTTAGGGGATAGTACGAAAAAGAAAGAAAATAAGTTCACCAAACATACTGTAGAAAGTGAACTGATGAGGTACTATGGGGAGAAGATAGATCCCAAAACAGTCAAGGATAATTTAAGTATTTTTAGATACACCGTTGGCTGTGCAGATGGATGTTTATGAGATTTAATTTTAAAAAACACACCCATAAAACAGATACAAACGAACAAGCAAACAGACAAACAGACATAATCACAGACAGACAGACATACAGCTATAGGTAGAAATCAATCAGCTAGGCCTGGTAGTTATCGATCTTTAGCCCTACAACATTGATGAGGAGCTTGCCCCTAGCTTTGAGCCAACGGTCGATAGAACACAGGGACCCTTTCAGTGCTGAAAGGAGAAAAAGAAGAACAAAATGGAGAAAACTCGGGTAGAAACTTCCGCTAAACACGAACCGGTTTTCCTGTGTTTGCCCTTTTTGTAACCCGCCCCCTCACCCTCACCCGGTACCCCACCCACCCCTCCACCCCCACCCCAATTCCGTCCATCCCACCCTCCTTTCCTCTCCCCGATCCGAACTATTTCTGTCCTCCACTCAAGGCCCAGCCACACTACATACGATTCGATTCACTGCGATCCGATTTTGACATTTGTGAGGCATGGTTGACGTGACATTCTACTCTCTGAATAAATCTGATGAAATCACACTAGTTATGTTCACTAGGCCTATATGATTTGTTCATATTTTGCGTGGTTTTTACTCAGAGTCCATATAATTAAAAACAACAGCAAAACAAAACAACAAAAGAAGCAGAACAGAATACCTTGGGGAATTTTTACTTTGTTGTTGTTTTTTGTTTTGTTTTGAACTTTATGGACTGTGAGTAAGAACCTCACAACATATAAACAAACCAGAGTCGGCAAGTGGCCCTAGAGTACTAACAGGTCTGCGCGTTGGTTGGGTACGTGCGTACCCCCCCCCCCCCCCCTGAAATCGTAGAGATCGTAAAGAAATAACGTCATGCTTAAGTCATTAAAATAAAAAAGTCATTTTTTTGCGTCCTTTTGAGGGGTACGCAACCCCCTTTGGTACTCTATATTATCTCAAACTATATATTATCTCAAACTATACTCTATATTATCTCAAACTATACTCTATATTATCTCAAACTATACTCTATATTATCTCAAACTATACTCTATATGATCTCAAACTATACTCTATATTATCTCAAACTATACTATATATTATCTCAAACTATACTCTATATTATCTCAAACTATATGTGTTGTTGTCTCCCATACACGAATATGATACAATATCTTATTTTTGATCGGACTTTTTTTTTTTATTCCGTGTATTGCTGTGTGAACGAAAATTGTAGAGTTATTTTCAGACGGAAGAATTTCACGGGAATCATGACTCACGGACATCGTCACAATCGCATTGGGATTGATTCGTATGCAGTGTAGCGACCCCAGTAGGTTCAAACCCCCGCCCATCCCATCTTTGCGGACTCATCAATGTATTCATTTGCATTCCTTTTATTTTGAGCTTAGAACTATTTGGTTTTCTGATTTGGCATCCTGTACCCAATTGTCACAGAACTTATCAATGGGGTTTTCTTTTAATATGAATCGCCACTGTCGTCTGTCTGTATATCCCCCTCTCTCTCTCATAGAAGGGCAGCAAATATCATCTTCCCTGATAGTAATCTAACTACTGATCAGAAGCTTAACGAGTTACAAATTTTACCTCTAGACAAACACCTGCTCTACCATAAAATGGTTTTTACGCTAAAAGTTCATTCATATATTGCACCCCGATACCTTTTTAACTTCATCCATGCAGCAACACAACGTTATGATTCAGATACATACATACTACCTCGTGTCCGTATCGACCTATTCAAGTCAAGCTTTGCGTATTATGGACCAACTATATGGAATTTTCTTCCCATGTCTATCAAAGCCTGCCAATCATTACAAACTTTTAAATTACATGTATGGAAAATTTTTCTTGAGGACAATACGCATCACAGTAAGTTACTATACTATAACTATACTATTTGTGACATCGATCTTAGTATAGGCATAAAATCATAGTAACATTTCTAATGAGCTGTCTTATTACATCACTATAGTCCTATTTGTGTGACTTCTTGTGTTTAATTTTATTGTTTTATTTACATTTGTAACCTTTTCTTTGATGTGTCCATCTATGTACTGATGTATGCAATATATAATAATCACTTTATAATTATTATGATTAATCATCTTCCCAATTGTGTAGCGTTGTGTTAGTCACCTCACCCCCACCCTAAAACTTTAATTATGTATGCCCATAATTTATTTGTTTGCCTTTTTTTTTACTCTCTCTCTCTCTCTCTCTCTCTCTCTCTCTCCCCCCCTCCTCTCTCGCTCCTCTCTCTCTCTCTCTCTCTCTCTCTCTCTCTCTCTCTCTCTCTCTCTCTCTTTTCAAGTGTGTCCCCCCCCCCCCCCTACTTGTTAGTTATTTGTTTATGATATTTATCTCTAGTTTTGTTTACTTTGATGTCATGTATCATCATGCATGTTCATATTATTATTATCTGTTTGCCTTATTGTTTTGTATAAGTCTTGTTTCTGTCTCAAGGACAGATTGTAAGAATAGGCCTGGCCTAAAATCTCAATCCTTGCGTAAAAAAGTCTTCAAGTGTCAAGTGTCTCTCTCTCTCTCTCTCTCTCTTTCTTTCTCTCACTCTCTCTCTCTCTCTCTCTCTCTCTCTGCTCTCTCTCTCTCTCTCTCTCTCTCTCTCTCTCTCTCTCTCTCTCTCTCTCTCTCTCTCTCTCTCTCTCTCTCTCTCTCTCTCTCTCTCTGGTTTTTCTTCTTTCTTTGTTTGACATTAGGCTACTTGTGTCATTATGCTTTTTATGATTATTTTTGCTTTTTATTTGATTGACATTAGGCTACTTGTGTTATTATGACGCTATGATCATTAATAGTAGTAGTAGTAGTAGTAGTAGTAGTAGTAGTAGTAGTAGTAGTAGTAGTAGTAGTAGTAGTAGTAGTAGTAGTAGTAGTAGTAGTAGTAGTAGTAGTAGTAGTAGTAGTAGTAGTAGTAGTAGTAGTAGTAGTAGTAGTAGTAGTAGTAATAGAAGTAGTAGTAGTAGTAGTAGTAGTAGTAGTAGTAGTAGTAGTAGTAGTAGTAGTAGTAGTAGTAGTAGTAGTAGTAGTAGTAGTAGTAGTAGATGATGAAGTAAATTGTGGTGGAAGTCTTTTTTTTTCTCTTCATTTTTTGTTTGTTTGGTCGGTTAGTTTCTGTTTTGCTTGTTCCTATTACTGATGGTGATGTTCTGCGTACCGTGTCATTGTTATATTACTGTAGTAGTAGTAGTAGTAGTAGTAGTAGTAGTGGTAGTGGTAGTGGTAGTAGTGGTAGTGGTAGTGGTAGTAGTAGTGATGGTGGTGGTGGTGGTGGAGGTAGTAGTAGGGGAAGACGGGGTAAAAAGCGCATGGGCGGGTAAGAAGCCCACCCCAATTATCTCATGAAATAAAGAAAATTTCAGTCAAATTTGCCCATGAGACGAATGCTAGACATTAACGCTCGTCTCATGGGCAAAATGAGACTGAAATTTGCTTCATTTCATGAGATAATTGGGGTGGGCTTCTTACCCGCCCATGCGCTTTTTACCCCGTCTCCCCCTAGTAGTAGTAGTAGTAGTAGTAGTAGTAGTAGTAGTAGTAGTAGTAGTAGTAGTAGTAGTAGTAGTAGTAGTAATAGTAGAAGTAGTAGTAGTAGTTGTAGTAGTAGT
>CM065680.1:101864962-101869962 GCA_017654935.2 Phymorhynchus buccinoides
AAATGGATGTACCGAGTGTGTGCGTTGACGGCCCGGTTGTTTAGCTTTTATTTGCGCCTTTGAGTAACGGTTGTTCGTGTTCATTTGCCCATCATCTCTGCGCATAACTTAGCCTACCGCACTTCCGGCAACAAGGCCTAGGCCTAGAGTCCATGCCTTACCTCATAATCAAGACGACGTACTTAACATTTAGCCCACATTCATTTCAGTCTTGAAAAAAAATATACGGAAAATCCAGGGTTCGTCGATTTCACTGCCTTCGACGTACGAATCCTTTGTTAGGCCTAGACGATTGATCACCATGAGCAAAGACTGTACAGGGGAAGATAAACATGGATGAGCTTGCTGGCTGTGACCTTGACCTTTGCTTTGTGGCAGAGGGGGGGGGGGGGGATTAACGAAACGAAAATAAAATATTAGGACTAATATAAAATATCTTACAGAAATGTAGATGATGTGGAACAAGTTTTCATCGCATGAACAATCAGTTTAAAACAGTAACAGATCAGGAGTATGGCCTTACGAATCACGCAACTTCAATTATTAATTTTCTAAGAGTAAGAGGCTTAGACCCACAGGCAAAGACTGTAGGCCTACTACAGGTGTCCGTAGACCCCCCTTACCCCGGCGGGGTGGTGGTGGGGGGGGGATTGGTCACTATGTTTTTTTCTGAAAGCTTGGTCAATATGCTTTTCAATTTTACTTGTTTGCCAAAAATAAAAATAGGGCTCCACTATGTTACATGCGCATACATATAATTAAATTTTAAAGAAAGGGGTAGGGGTGCATAGAAATAATTTTAATTTACACAGTAAAATAAAAATTAATTCTGTTTTCAGATGCACAAGTGTTCTGCATAACAGTATTCTCTCTATACAGGCATGGAAATTGTCATGGGAATTCCCATGCCTGCTATAGTAATAAAAATCGGACGTGAGCCTTGCAGGCTTTGCCTCTTGTTAATATGTGTATTCGCTTGCAAACAATATGACTAGGTCTGCTTTTGTTACGAGTGTGTGTTTACTTTTTAATTTGTTCATGCTAAAAATGAATAATGTAATGTAGGAATAGGTTTCATGTTGCCATGGGTACATGTATTTACATTTTAAATTGTGCATGCTAAGATGAGTAGGTAAAGTAATAAATACTATGTTTGACTTATTATGTGCATGGGTTTCTTTCCAAATAAGTACATTTTAATGATGAATATATAAAGTATGATTGAGGTATTTTTTTCATGTTTGTGCACTTCTCTATTTTTGAATGTTTAAAGATGAGTGTGAAAAGTAGGATTGAGTTTTATATTCCCGTGTGTATGCGCTTACTTCACACATTTTGAATGTTAATAATGAGTATAGTTAATAATAATAGGTTTGATTTTGTTATTGATGTGTTACAATATAGGGATGTTTTTTGCATGCTTTATATTACTTTGTATGTGTTTATTTTCGTTTTCCATTTTCTACTTTTATATATGTATTCTGTCCAGAGGGCTGGATGTAAAAAAGCATGTTATTGCTTACTCTATTACCCTCTATAAATACCATTCATTCAATTCAATTCAATTCTCTCTCTCTCTCTCTCTCTCTCTCTCTCTCTCTCTCTCTCTCTCTCTCTCTCTCTCTCTCTCTCTCTCTCTCTCTCCTCTCTCTCCTCTCTCTCTCTCTCTCTCGCTCTCTCTCTCTGTGTTTCGTCTCAATCACAGAATGGAAGAATAGGATTGGACTAACATATCATCCTTCTCCCCCCCCCTCTCTCTCTTCCCTCCCCCCCCCCTCTGTGTGGAAGCATTTTTGCTTTAGTCAACCAACAACGGAACGAGGAAGTGAACAAAGAGAGAAAACAACACGTGGTTTTGTAATTGTGTGTATATCACTAGTGACCATCAGAACCTGTTAGCGCAAGCAGGACACCTCAATGTGTGTGGTAAGTATTTGGTAAATGTTGGCTTGTTGATCTCAGTCAGGTGTCAAGGCCAACCTGTATACATCAGCAGGGAGTGGGGGTGGAAGGATATGAGAAAGGGGGGGGGGCAGTGTAGGGAGGTAGGGGTATATTCAGTTGGAAGTTATCAATATGGACTTTTTCTTAATACTATATAGAATGACTGTGTGTGTGTGTGTGTGTGTGTGTGTGTGTGTGTGTGAGAGAGAGAGAGAGAGAGAGAGAGAGAGAGAGAGAGAGAGAGAGAGAGAGAGAGAGAGAGAGAGAGAGAGAGAGAGGGAGAGAGAGGGGATCAGAGAGAGATATAGAGAGACAGAAACAGCGAGAGAGACAGACAGACAAAAAGACAGAGATATACGCACACAAATGCACGCACGCACACGCACACACCGAGGCACATTCACATATACAGTTAGCATACTCAAAGTAGTTTATGATCAACTTCGTTAGAACTTTTGCTAAAATCCTCTCTCCTCTTCGCCCCAATAGGCACACACATTGCCAACAATATATAGCAAAACACTAGCTAGCAGTAAGTGCTTTGCCTCAAGGGGTTTTTACATGAATAATTTCAATCTTCCAACCTGACAACATAGATGGTATGCCGGGGCTCGATGATGTATAATGCATAACTTCACTGCTACGCTTGGCTGAAGAAGTAATATTATCCCTTTCCCTAGCCACCTATAACTCTCTTTTGCTCATCATTCTTAGCATTTGCCATTGCCTGTCTGTCTGTCTGTCTATCCTGATAAATATGTAGGCGATTGGTCGGATATTGACCAAAATATGACCGAAAGACGACGACATTCGGTCACATTATCATCTCCAATAATTATCTGTCTCTTTATCCCTCAGTGGCGTAGGAACGTTTTTGAAGCCAGGGGAGGGGGGGCAGGATTGCCAACAAACCTGGGGGGGGGGGGGGGGGGGGCGCAAGCGCACGGACAAGACGAATGGATGGATAGGTTAAATTGCATGACTTAGTAAATCATACAAAAATACTATATTATTGTTATTTTTAAACATAATCATAATCAATGATAAAAAAAAAATCGGTAAAGGAATGAAATAAAACATGATGTGAATTGAAAGGATACAACAATAAAGCATAAAAATACAACCATGTTTGGGGCGGATCAGCCAGTCATTGAAGAGGGGAGGAGGTAGCTCCAAGTGGTCAGATGGAGTGGGGTGATGGGTCTGGGGGGATTGCCTCCCAGAAGCTGATGATAATTTGAATGTAAAAGATGCAATCAAGGCTTCTCGTGAGAGAATAACTGTGGCATGGAACTACAATTTGTCTTCCTCATTTTCTTTCCATTTTTTGTCTGAGGGGGTGGAACCCCTGTAACCCCCCTCAAATCCATCTTTGATGCAGTACCAAGTCCATGACAGCAATGTGTAGTGAATGGGCTGAGACTATTAACTCTTTCGTTTCCTTGTGTCCTTTCTGTTTTTTTGTTGTTGTTTTTGCTTTTTTGCCGTTATAAATGTTTTGGGGGCAGAGAGATACGTCTGCCCCCCCCCCCCCCCACCTCGAAGCCAGGGGGGCAGCTGCCCCCCATGCCCCCCCCCCCCGTTCCTACGCCAGTGTCCCTGACTCCGTCTCCCTCTGTCGCCGTCTCTCTCTGTCTCAATCTGTCTTTATCTTTTCTTGTCTATGCCTGTCTCAATTTTGTTCTGTCTGTTTTTACAAAAGTGTGGATGTGTTCATGTCTCTCTCTCTCTCTCTCCTCTCTCTCTCTCTCTCCTCTCTCTCTCTCTCTCTCTCTCTCTCTCTCTCTCTCTCTCTCTCTCTCTCTCTCTCTCTCTCTCTCTCTCTCTCTCTCTCTCTCTCTCTCTCTCTCTCTCTCTCTCTCTCTCTCTCTCTCTCTCTCTCTCTCTCTCTCTCTCTCTCTCTCTCTCCAGATGTCATGCATTGTCTCCATCTCACTCTCCCGGCCCACTCTTTCCTCTCATATTAATTCAATAAAAATAATTTTATTTCAAATAGCGCTAACACACCCATATACACACACGCACGCACGTATGCACACACGCACGCACGCGCGCGCGCACGCACACGCACACGCACACGCACGCACGCACACGCACACGCACACGCGCACGCACACGCACACACACACACACACACACACACACACACACACACACACACACACACACACACACACACACACACAGTTTGCACAGCTGGATAATATCAGTCCCTCTCCAGTAATTTATCTACTGGAGTTGATCAGATGTGATTCCATCTGGCAACCATTAACAAAACAAACCATCATTACCGCAGCATAGTTAAGATCCCTTGCGCTTTCAGCCTTAAGGTATCGGTTCGTATGTATGTGCGCGCGCGCGTGTGTGTGTGTCAAGTCAAGTCAAGTCAAGTCAAAATGATCTTTACTGAGAGTTAAAGAATAAGCTAAGAAGGCTTCTTTTAGTTTGTGTGTGTGTGTGTGTGCATACGTGGTAAGATTTAACGTGGTGACAGCCCTGGCATGTCCTTAGTTGTCGACGGTACGGGGCTATGATTTTAATCTTAATCTTAATCTTAATTTCGTGTGTGTGTGCGTGTGTGTGTGTGTGTGTGTGTGTGTGTGTGTGTGTGTGTGTGTGTGTGTGTGTGTGTGTGTGTGTGTGTGTGTGTGTGTGTGTGTGTGTGTGTGTGTGTGTGTGTGTGTGAGTGTGTGTGTGTCTATGTGTGTGTGTGTGTGTGTGTGTGTGTGTGTGTGTGTGTGTGTGTGTGTGTGTGTGTGTGTGTGTGTGTGTGTGTGTGTGTGTGTGTTGTTGTTGTTGTTGTTGTTCTTCTTCTTCTTCTTTTTCGTCTTCAGTTTAACGTCCTTCCACTAAAAGTGATTCAGACAGTATTATATTGAGAGAATAAGCTAAGAAGGCTTCTTTTAGTTTGTGTGTGTGTGTGTGTGTGTGCATACGTGGTAAGATTTAACGTGGTGACAGCCCTGACATGTCCTTAGTTGACGACGGTACGGGGCTATGATTTTTAATCTTAATCTTAATTTCGTGTGTGTGTGTGTGTGTGTGTGTGTGTGTGT
>CM065680.1:101884962-101894962 GCA_017654935.2 Phymorhynchus buccinoides
CTATAATAAAAAGAAAAAAGAAAACATGCTAATTATGCTATTGATGAGGGCGTAATTAAAGCAAAACATGAGATATAAAGAGGAGATAATCAGATAGTAGTATTTTTGTGACCGAGCGTGATGAGTTGCGACAATGTGGAGCTCTTTGATTTCCGTAGAATGTGTTTGTATCTTTCTCTATGTGTGTTGCTTTTGTTTTCTATGCGTGCGCGTGCGTACATAAATTATGTTATTGTGTACGCGTGGATGCGCACGCGTATGTGTATGAATGAATGGGTCCATGTGTGTGTTTGTGCGTGTGTGCATGTCTGTGTGCATGCGTATGTGTGTATGAGTGTGTGTGCGTATGCGCGTGCATGTATGTGTGTGTACCCGCGCGCAAGCTCGAGAGTGTGACTATGCAAGTTAGTGCGTATATGTGACTGCGTTTATAGGTGTATGAGCGAGTGCATGTGTGTATGTGTGTGTGTGCGCGCGCGCATATATGTGTATGGCGTGTATGTATACATATGTATGAGCCGCACGGGGGCGTGTGCGTGCCTGTGTGCGTGTGTGTGTATGCGAATGCGTGTGTGTGTGGTTGCATCGTGCGTGCGCACTTCACTTCCATGTATACACTCATAATTAATATAACTCTGCACTCACGCTGATAATGTCAACCCTATTTCCTTTCACACCCTCCACCTTCTCTCTCTCTCTCTCTCTCTCTCTCTCTCTCTCTCTCTCTCTCTCTCTCTCTCTCTCTCTCTCTCTCTCTCTCTCTCTCTCTCTCTCTCTCTCTCTCTCTCTCTCTCTCTCTCTCTCTCTCTCTCTCTCTCTCTCTCTCTCTCTCTCTCTCTCTCTGTCTCCCTCCCCTCTCTCTCTCTCTCTCTCTCTGTCTCTCTCTCTCTCTCTCTCTCTCTCTCCCTCTCTCTCTCTCTCTCTCTCTCTCTCTCTCTCTCTCTCTCTCTCTCTCTCTCTCTCTCTCTCTCTCTCTCTCTCTCTCTCTCTCTCTCTCTCTCTCTCTCCATACAGCTGGTGGAGGGACGTCTGTTCACCTCCTCCTATGACGGCTGCCTCATGGTGTGGGACGTCTCTGAACTGGGCAGCGGGCATGACCCCAACTTCAAACTGCGCTACGCCCCCAATGTGGGCCCTGAGGCCAGCACCACTTCCATGGCGGATGACCCTCCACAGAAGGCCCCCAACGACAAGGATCTGGAGAGGCTCAGCGGGCTGGGGTCCTTGGACGACAACCAGAACAGTCACAAGGGGAAGAACGGGCATCACGCGCAGCAACAGCAGCAGCAGGGACAGTATCAGCGGTCCACCCCGCAGTCCGACAAGATTATGATTGAGTAACGCGTTGGGCAAAGAAACCGATGATAATATGGACAGATGTTCGTGTTAAAAATTAACGCTTCGTAGTAAGATGTGTTTAATATGTGATGGATGGCGTGTTATTGTGTTATCATTACGGTTGTATATAGGCCTATTATTGACTACATTTGCATAATATAAAACATCTGTTATTTCTATAATTACGAAAAGGCATAACGTAGTATGGCCATTTGAAGACCTTGAAAAGTTAATTATGATAGAATGTATATCGTTGAAGAATCTGTTGTTTTTATTGCAAGACCAGGGAATATTAGACCAACATGCGAATACGTTAGAACGTGTTGCCTACATTTATAATACACGTACACATTTGAGTTTTTCTTTTTAGTATTTTCTTGAACATTTATGTTTATTTTGATGATAGTAGACGGACAATATTTCCTTATATTGTTCTTTATCGTTCACTTGTTTTGTTGTTGTTGCTCTCAGACAAACGACATGGAAGCAATTATTCATATGATGACAATGCGATTCATGCTGCTTTTATGAAATATGTGACTAACACAATGTCAAACCATCTGTGAAATGTACTACAAAATACTTCATTGTTCTTTTTGTGTTAGTATGACGATTTACATTTAAATATACTACATCTTGAGAAGAGTCAATATAATACAATGATCATGATTTGTTTTTGGTGACACAAAGGTACTAGCCTGTATGTATCGTACACAATGTGGGGAACACAGACGACACAGAGCGGTACCAGCCTGTATGTATCGTACACAATGTGGGGAAACACAGACGACACAGAGCGGTACCAGCCTGTATGTATCGTACACAATGTGGGGAAACACAGACGACACAGAGCGGTACCAGTCTGTATGTATCGTACACAATGTGGGGAAACACAGACGACACAGAGCGGTACCAGTCTGTATGTATCGTACACAATGTGGGGAAACACAGACGACACAGAGCGGTACCAGTCTGTATGTATCGTACACAATGTGGGGGAACACAGACGACACAGAGCGGTACCAGCCTGTATGTATCGTACACAATGTGGGGAACACAGACGACACAGAGCGGTACCAGCCTGTATGTATCGTACACAATGTGGGGGAACACAGACGACACAGAGCGGTACCAGCCTGTATGTATCGTACACAATGTGGGGAAACACAGACGACACAGAGCGGTACCAGCCTGTATGTATCGTACACAATGTGGGGGAACACAGACGACACAGAGCGGTACCAGCCTGTATGTATCGTACACAATGTGGGGGAACACAGACGACACAGAGCGGTACCAGCCTGTATGTATCGTACACAATGTGGGGAACACAGACGACACAGAGCGGTACCAGTCTGTATGTATCGTACACAATGTAGGGAAACACAGACGACACAGAGCGGTACCAGTCTGTATGTATCGTACACAATGTGGGGAAACACAGACGACACAGAGCGGTACCAGTCTGTATGTATCGTACACAATGTGGGGGAACACAGACGACACAGAGCGGTACCAGCCTGTATGTATCGTACACAATGTGGGGGAACACAGACGACACAGAGCGGTACCAGCCTGTATGTATCGTACACAATGTGGGGAACACAGACGACACAGACGACACAGTATCGTACGGTACCAGCCTGTATGTATCGTACACAATGTGGGGAAACACAGACGACACAGAGCGGTACCAGCCTGTATGTATCGTACACAATGTGGGGAAACACAGACGACACAGAGCGGTACCAGTCTGTATGTATCGTACACAATGTGGGGAAACACAGACGACACAGAGCGGTACCAGTACCAGTCTGTATGCATCGTACACAATGTAGGGAACACAGACGACACAGAGCGGTACCAGTCTGTATGCCTGTATGTATCGTACACAATGTGGGGAACACAGACGACACAGAGCGGTACCAGCCTGTATGTATCGTACACAATGTGGGGAAACACAGACGACACAGAGCGGTACCAGTCTGTATGCATCGTACACAATGTAGGGAACACAGACGACACAGAGCGGTACCAGCCTGTATGTATCGTACACAATGTGGGGAACACAGACGACACAGAGCGGTACCAGCCTGTATGTATCGTACACAATGTAGGGAAACACAGACGACACAGAGCGGTACCAGTCTGTATGCATCGTACACAATGTAGGGAAACACAGACGACACAGAGCGGTACCAGCCTGTATGTATCGTACACAATGTAGGGAAACACAGACGACACAGAGCGGTACCAGTCTGTATGTATCGTACACAATGTAGGGAAACACAGACGACACAGAGCGGTACCAGTCTGTATGTATCGTACACAATGTAGGGAAACACAGACGACACAGAGCGGTACCAGCCTGTATGTATCGTACACAATGTAGGGAAACACAGACGACACAGAGCGGTACCAGTCTGTATGCATCGTACACAATGTAGGGAAACACAGACGACACAGAGCGGTACCAGTCTGTATGTATCGTACACAATGTAGGGAAACACAGACGACACAGAGCGGTACCAGTCTGTATGTATCGTACACAATGTGGGGAACACAGACGACACAGAGCGGTACCAGTCTGTATGTATCGTACACAATGTAGGGAAACACAGACGACACAGAGCGGTACCAGTCTGTATGCATCGTACACAATGTAGGGAACACAGACGACACAGAGCGGTACCAGCCTGTATGTATCGTACACAATGTAGGGAAACACAGACGACACAGAGCGGTACCAGTCTGTATGCATCGTACACAATGTAGGGAAACACAGACGACACAGAGCGGTACCAGCCTGTATGTATCGTACACAATGTAGGGAAACACAGACGACACAGAGCGGTACCAGTCTGTATGCATCGTACACAATGTAGGGAAACACAGACGACACAGAGCGGTACCAGTCTGTATGTATCGTACACAATGTAGGGAAACACAGACGACACAGAGCGGTACCAGTCTGTATGCATCGTACACAATGTAGGGAAACACAGACGACACAGAGCGGTACCAGTCTGTATGTATCGTACACAATGTAGGGAAACACAGACGACACAGAGCGGTACCAGTCTGTATGCATCGTACACAATGTAGGGAAACACAGACGACACAGAGCGGTACCAGCCTGTATGTATCGTACACAATGTAGGGAAACACAGACGACACAGAGCGGTACCAGTCTGTATGCATCGTACACAATGTAGGGAAACACAGACGACACAGAGCGGTACCAGTCTGTATGTATCGTACACAATGTAGGGAAACACAGACGACACAGAGCGGTACCAGTCTGTATGCATCGTACACAATGTAGGGAAACACAGACGACACAGAGCGGTACCAGTCTGTATGTATCGTACACAATGTGGGGAACACAGACGACACAGAGCGGTACCAGTCTGTATGCATCGTACACAATGTGGGGAACACAGACGACACAGAGCGGTACCAGTCTGTATGCATCGTACACAATGTAGGGAAACACAGACGACACAGAGCGGTACTAGTCTGTATGCATCGTACACAATGTGGGGAACACAGACGACACAGAGCGGTACCAGTCTGTATGCATCGTACACAATGTAGGGAAACACAGACGACACAGAGCGGTACCAGTCTGTATGCATCGTACACAATGTGGGGAACACAGACGACACAGAGCGGTACCAGTCTGTATGCATCGTACACAATTGTGGGGGAACACAGACGATCATTCATACCAATTCCTGTATGTTGTGAGGTCATTATTTCTTTATGAAACAGTTATTTTGAAAAATATAGGCCTATGTCCTTAATAACACGACTCGCCTTATCCAATTTCCAAGTCTTTAAAATACATATTTTCAATAAAGGGAAAGCATAACAAGTAGAAACAGACACACGCACACACGCGCGTATGCATGCACGCACGCACGCACACACACGCACACACACGCGCGTACGCACGCACGCGCACACACATACATACAAGTTTCAAGTTTAGTTTATAATCCTTTTACCCCTACTGGGGTGTGGAGGATACAACACAAAACAACAACATTTTGACTTGACTTGACTTGACTCCACACACTGCTTCGCTTTACAAAAAAATGTTTACATTAAAAACGACTTAATGACTTTAATTGTGTGTTTCATTTGTTGTTTTTAATATTTACTAATAGTACAGTGTTAGTAACAAACATATGAACGTAAATCGTTGTGATGAAGATTTGAATCTATGATATATCGTTATTATTGTCGCACAGCATAATGATGACCAGTGATGACTATTTTACCCATGCTGGTGCATGTAAACGCATTATAGTAACGATAACGAAAATGATTATCTTTATCTTTCCTGAGCTGCTGTGAGCCTATCTGTGATACTCTGTATGTGCGTGAACTAAGAGTGTATAATTATGTATGATGTACATTGGCATTATTCTCCGTCCGCACGACTTTATTTGTTTATTTGATTGGTTGTTTCAGGTAGTTGCACTCGTTTTATCGTTAAGTTATTATAGTTGTCACAAATTTCAATGGTCGTATGGAGAGCTTTTGGTGTATTTTGATAATATTTTTTGCTTACCAGTTTACTATTATTAATAGTATTGCTATAGTTAGTATATTGCCTTGTCATTGTTGTTTTTGTCGTGGTTATTGTCTATATCTCATTTTAACGAATTCTTCGTAAAATGTCTGTGGCTTCGCCAGTTCTGAATCAATGCCATTAATGTTTTGGTACGTCTTGGACATGACACTAGCATATTGTCTGTCATGTGCGTGTGTGCATTGCGTGTGGGTCTAGGGTTAATGCGTGTTCCTTCGCAAGGATGTAGGATTCTGTGACATATGTCAATTCAAGATTTTTATCTCCAATATTTGAGTGATAAGAAATACTTGTTTGACTAAATACAAAATCCATACAAATGTTCTTACAGTTTCATATGTTTTACATACCTATAACGTTGTTTGTATAATTTAAGTAGTTATGTAATTAATTATTCGTATAGCACTCTACTTACATCGTTTAAATATCATTCATGTGTACTTTTGTTGAGAATTAGAGTCTGGATTGTATTGTCCTTATATCATCATTGGTTCATATTGACCAACGCAGATTTCTGCATTTGCTGGTTCTATTGAGTGTTATTGCTAAATGGTTTTGACCTCTAGTTACGTTTTTGCAATGGTTTCTTGCATTTGAATGGTTTTCCAGTGTTAAATGGATATTGTTTAACATTATGTAAATATTTGATGTTCCTATCAATTGCAAAGTGGTATCATATTTGTTGTTGTTTATTGTTTTGCTGCCTACTGTTGGTTTTAATATATTAATTTAATAGTTCGTTGTCTTCTGTTGAATTATGTTTATTAATGGTTTATTCTTTTTGTTTTGTTCATATAAAATCTGCATTGTTTTTTAAATTTTGGTTTAAACAATTGTATTAGATCCACAGTACATGAACAAACATAGACAGTAAACATACCAGCAGCAACAACCTAGAAGCTTATATTGTGCCATCTTTACATAGGAAAATATGATACGACGACTGTTGAACACAGATAAATTAGATAGAAACACCAATATTGACTGACATCTGCCAATTGAATTGAAATGCAATCTATAGTAGACAAGATAAGAAAAAAACACCACCCAACTCGTTTCTCAAACAGTACAATCAGCATTAAGAAATACAACAATATACAAGTTTAAGAACATATTGTAGAAACACAGAATTGCATGAATTATTAGAAAAACAAACAAGCAAACAAACAAATAATATAAAACAACAACAACAACAAAAAGAAGAAGAAGAAGAAGAAGAAGAAGAAGAAGAAGAAGAAGAAGAAGAAGAAGAAGAAGAAGAAGAAGAAGAAGAAGAAGAAGAAGAAGAAGAAGAAGAAGAAGAAGAAGAAAATGACATGTGTGAGCATGGGGAAAAACTTTCTTGCTAAATAAGGATCCTTGTACATATTTGTATTGCTTTGTATAGGGACGGTCGGCCATACACTGGTGTAATACATTGAAAATACAAAATATGAATGGTAACGATGATTTTTATTTTGCTTCATTAATTTGGGTTTTACGTTCTTTTTGTGATTCAAAGTGTGCTTACAAACATTTCTACATGCTAATATCTTTCTTCTATGATTTATCCAACTGTTTGAAGAAAGCTTTCGTTTATGCACATTACATTTTAGCTGCAATTTTAAGTCGATATGTCTTCTGGTAAATATTGGACTAGATTGCATTTGTTGTTATTTTTTAATCTTAATATTGTTATATGAATGTTGTTGTCTTTACCTTTCCTTGTCTCAATGCTTCGATCCACAGGGTTAAAAGCACCAGTATCTGTTCAATATATACTTTATTGTTCCTTTTTAATCTAAGCTTATTTGAAAGAAATTCTGAGTTGAAATTTATGCTCTAAATAGTAAATCTCTGTCGAACATTCATTTGGAAATCCGTAGATAATTTTGTCGTTTGATTTGCCTTGTAATTACCAAGACAAATTATTAGTTTCATTTGGTTTGTACATTGCTTTTGTCTGATTTTTGTGTTCCTTAGCCACTTTTATAAACTGATATTTTTTTAAATTGTGTACTATGGAAGTGACCAGCAATTTACAGACATGTTTTACCAAAGTGTTTACGTGTTGCGTGCTGTATGTAAGCGATTATGTGTTGGTACTTTCTAATTGTTCTTTAATAGCTTGTTGTAAATGTTTTGTTATTTCATAATGTGTTTTACCAGAACTTCAAAAGACTGGTTTGTATTCTTTAAGGAGTAGGCCTACTGGTATACATGTTTTGTTTTGTTTACGATAATTGATTTTGTTTTCAAAAGAAATATCAAGTAAAACATTTTGTCTCTTTTTCGGTGAATGGATTGTTTTCCCATGGTAATTGTTTTGTTGTTGATACGTTTGCACAGCTCTTTTTCGGTTGTTTCAAGCCAACATTAGTTTACCATAAGTTGCTTTTCATAAATTACAATCACGAATTGTTTAGTATGTGACCCATATTGTAATTTTATTTATGTTTTGTTGTTGAAGAACATTTTCTACTAAATATGTTGTAGATTAAAAACAACTGAACAAAATATTTTGATTATATTAAAAATACAATCATTTGTGGCAAGACTTGGTGCAGTTATCGATTTCTAGATTCAGTCTTTTTAAATGTATGGTGTGGAACAGCTTGTTTGACATATTTTGTTATATTATCATTTGTGGCAAGACTCTGTTATCGCAGACTCTTTTTTGTGCTTGTTGTACAATTATTCTACCAATTGTTTATATTGACGTGCATTAAAAAAAAGTTATCATTTTGTAAACAAGCCAAACGCACAGTTTACCATGATAACACAAGCACCAGATGATAACAGATAGACCCGCCCTGATGGGAAAAGAATGTTGTTTTTCTCTGCAAAACCCATAATAAAATGTGGTTATGGTTGAAAAAACAAAACTAAAGGTTTATCCTCAATATGCCGGCAGAAAGTGCTTAAGGAAAGTGAATGTTACGGATGATATTAAAAACCATGCAAACACTATTGAAATAACCTGTTTATGTGTTTTTTTAAAAGAAAAGAACAGTCGTATAGAACAAGTTTTATTCAACAAAAAGTATGTAAACAAAATAAAGAAGAAAGGAATAGTTACACAAATATGGGTACTGTAATCCAGAAACCAAACGCAATTTTAAAAAACCCCCACACACACGATGTTTTGGTTTGGTTTTGCTTGCAGACTACACATACCTCACCGTATGGTCATCTCTGTACATGTTTCATTCACATGCAACGAAGGAATTGTTTGGAAATAATTAAGGGGAGTAATTTCATGGTGTGTTGGAGTGATATTGCCTAATTCAAGCGGTCAAACAGGGGAAATTACTCTACCATCAGGTAGATCCCCAGCTCTCGCCTCGTGTGTTTGACTAGACATAGTTATAGCACTTAGAACACCGTGCGTCGTTCTAAAATTGTTGTCATTTATATTGTTACGTCATATTTTGGAAGTTCTGTCAGTTTATAGGTACTCCTTTTTTGTAAACAAAAAATTGCAAGTCGCTGACTCGCATCCTGCGGTTTCAAGCTTCGACGCCATTGTTGCATTGTTGCTATGGTATTTGACAGAGTAATGGAGGTAAGCAACTCTAATTTTAACGAAGTGCTCTCCCCTAGTTTTTTTTCTCCAGAAAATCGTCAATTGGCTCACGTGTACAGAAAATAAATTCGTAATAAAACTAAACATTAATTATTTTTCCTCGTCAGTTACCTCGCTGGTGAACAGCATAGGATTTCATAGTAAGGAGAGCTGAATTTGTGATGGCGTTATTATTTAAATAATGTTCACTGCAAAAGAATGTATGCAAACGTTAAAACGAGGGGCATGAACCAGAATGTCCTGTTACAGAAGAAATAAAGGATGCTGATTGTTCATCTTTTTTTTCTTCTTCTTTTGCGTAAGGTACGTATGTGTCCGGTTTTCAGTTTTCACTGGTCTCCCCGCTGCGTATAGCCGAAACATTCTGATTTAGGAGGAGCTCAACGGAGACAAATTATTTGGAAGATTGAAAAACAAAAAGGCAGGAGAATGGGCCAATAAGTCACAAAGATAGTAGATGATAGAAAGCAAAGGGAAAAGGCAGAGTCAAAGACAGT
>CM065680.1:101899962-101909962 GCA_017654935.2 Phymorhynchus buccinoides
CAGCCCACAGACACCCAACCCAGTATGGGTTAACAAAGGCCAGCAGTGACTACTACTCAGAAGGCAACAACACCAGCCCACAGACACCCAACTCAGTATGGGTTGACAAACAGTGACTACTACTCAGAAGGCAACAACACCAGCCCACAGACACCCAACTCAGTATGGGTTGACAAACAGTGACTACTACTCAGAAGGCAACAACACCAGCCCACAGACACCCAACTCAGTATGGGTTGACAAACAGTGACTACTACTCAGAAGGCAACAACACCAGCCCACAGACACCCAACTCAGTATGGGTTGACAAACAGTGACTACTACTCAGGAGGCAACAACACCAGCCCACAGACACCCAACTCAGTATGGGTTGACAAACAGTGACTACTACTCAGAAGGCAACAACACCAGCCCACAGACACCCAACTCAGTATGGGTTGACAAACAGTGACTACTACTGAGAAGGCAACAACACCAGCCCACAGACACCCAACTCAGTATGGGTTGACAAACAGTGACTACTACTCAGGAGGCAACAACACCAGCCCACAGACACCCAACTCAGTATGGGTTGACAAACAGTGACTACTACTCAGAAGGCAACAACACCAGCCCACAGACACCCAACTCAGTATGGGTTGACAAACAGTGACTACTACTCAGGAGGCAACACCACCAGCCCACAGACACCCAACTCAGTATGGGTTGACAAACAGTGACTACTACTCAGAAGGCAACAACACCAGCCCACAGACACCCAACTCAGTATGGGTTGACAAACAGTGACTACTACTCAGGAGGCAACAACACCAGCCCACAGACACCCAACTCAGTATGGGTTCACAAACAGTGACTACTACTCAGGAGGCAACAACACCAGCCCACAGACACCCAACTCAGTATGGGTTGACAAACAGTGACTACTACTCAGGAGGCAACAACACCAGCCCACAGACACCCAACTCAGTATGGGTTGACAAACAGTGACTACTACTCAGAAGGCAACAACACCAGCCCACAGACACCCAACTCAGTATGGGTTGACAAACAGTGACTACTACTCAGGAGGCAACAACACCAGCCCACAGACACCCAACTCAGTATGGGTTGACAAACAGTGACTACTACTCAGGAGGCAACAACACCAGCCCACAGACACCCAACTCAGTATGGGTTAACAAACAGTGACTACTACTCAGAAGGCAACAACACCAGCCCACAGACACCCAACTCAGTATGGGTTGACAAACAGTGACTACTACTCAGGAGGCAACAACACCAGCCCACAGACACCCAACTCAGTATGGGTTCACAAACAGTGACTACTACTCAGGAGGCAACAACACCAGCCCACAGACACCCAACTCAGTATGGGTTCACAAACAGTGACTACTACTCAGGAGGCAACAACACCAGCCCACAGACACCCAACTCAGTATGGGTTGACAAACAGTGACTACTACTCAGGAGGCAACAACACCAGCCCACAGACACCCAACTCAGTATGGGTTGACAAACAGTGACTACTACTCAGAAGGCAACACCACCAGCCCACAGACACCCAACTCAGCATGGGTTGACAAACAGTGACTACTACTCAGGAGGCAACAACACCAGCCCACAGACACCCAACTCAGTATGGGTTGACAAACAGTGACTACTACTCAGGAGGCAACACCACCAGCCCACAGACACCCAACTCAGCATGGGTTCACAAACAGTGACTACTACTCAGAAGGCAACACTACCAGCCCACAGACACCCAACTCAGTATGGGTTCACAAACAGTGACTACTACTCAGAAGGCAACAACACCAGCCCACAGACATCCAACTCAGTATGGGTTGACAAACAGTGACTACTACTCAGGAGGCAACAACACCAGCCCACAGACACCCAACTCAGTATGGGTTGACAAAGGCCATCAGTAAGCTGGTTGAAAATGTCCCAAGGTATTTTCTTTTTCTGTTATGGTTTTTTTGGTTTTTTTTTGTAAGGACTCTGAGAAAGAACAACGCAAATGCCATAAATATCTATGTTTTCCACAGAAGCTGATTAGAATCAATTAGTCCAATTTTGATTGTTTTATGCTAACTGCAAAACAAGCAACTCTAAATACTAAATAAGCGAACCTGTAGGCCTACATTTGAATATTCTTGTACACCTTCACTGAATCGTCTCGTATGTTTTGAAATATCTTTTGAAATGAAAAAAAGAAACGAAAAATATCTGCATAATATCATATTTTCGTTACTCATACAGATCTGCATTGCTAAAAATTCGGGACTTTACTGGTGTTTTACTGCCTCCGGGTATTGCCTCCAAGGTCGTTCCCATCTTCTGTATATCTACTAATGTCCCATATGTGTCTGTTGCAGACCGGAGGACGTTAAACAGATTATCATCATATCACTTTTTTCATTACTCTTTAAAGATTTTATATACATCTCTGTATTGTTAAAAAATCGGGACTTTACTGGTGTTGCACTGCCTCCGGGCATTGCCTCCAGGATCGTTCCCACATCATATCTACTAATGTCCCATATGTGTCTGTTCCAGACCGGAGGACGCTAAACAGATTTTCTTCTTGACTATGTTTATATATGTGTTTATTTTTATGATGTATATTGTTATTTTTCTGTTATCTTTGTTATTATCATCATTATTCGCCCTTTACGCACAATATGTATAATGTCTGTTTTTCATTATTGGAGTGGTTGAGGAGCATGAATGTGAGAGAGTGGTCTTTTGATGGTGGCTCGTTCTGCTTGTATGTGCATGTGTAATCTTTGTGACAAGTTTTTTGGAATAAAGATCGTTTTATAAAAATGAAAAACAAAAACCCAAGAAAAATAAAGAAGAAACACACACCATACATTACATAACAAAACGCGTACACAAATTGCCATTAATCCACGCTCGCGCGCCTTTGATCTGCATCTTAATTAAAGACCCACCAGGTCGCGTATCAAAATCACGGGTTTCGCGTGTTTTCCCTCTTATAGCTGGTAAGAAATCTTGTTTTGACCAGGTTTGACTCCCATACAAATGCCCCCAACTTGAATACGAAACATCATTTTAAAGAGCAGCCTCAGTTTGAAGTTGGGGGCATTGTTTATGGGTCACAGCTACCCAGAACAAAAATGGAACTTAATCGTGGTGCGTCAGTTTGTCTTTTAAGACCCACCAGATCACGTGTCAAAATCACGTGTTTCACGGGTTTTTTCTCTTATAGCTGGTAAGAAATCTTGCTTTGACCCGGTTTGACTCCCATACAAATTCCCCCAAATTGAAAACGAAACATCAATTTAAAGAGCAGGCTCAATTTTAATTTGGGGGCATTGCATGTGGGTCACAGCTACCCAGAACAAAACAAAGGACTTAATCGTGGTGGGTCAGTGCAGTGTGTCTTTAACCGTGGGTGGATAGACAACGTTCTATTATGTTTTTCTTTCCTTTTTCTGTTTTGTTCTTTCTGTCTCCGTGCCAACAAATCGACCGTGGAGGCAGGCCTTCGGGTAACGCTTTGTTTGTGTGGGTTGTGTCCCTCAGCCAGTGATCAGTTTCACCCTGTTTGACTGTCACTCAACTGAAACAGCTGAGCTAGCACGGACACGATGCACGTGCGCACATGCTAAATCCTCGTCGATGAACAGCGGGTGTGCGTCAGTTTTTTTACTTCGGCATAGCCCGTGTTAATTGCATTATAAGCACGCGCCTGCGTACACATGGAATGTTAATTTCAATATCAGTTATTTTTGTTAAGAAACTAAGCACATTTGTATACATTTGATTGTCGTATAAATGTGGAGTGTTGATTCTAAGCTTCGACCGAGAGGACGTAAAACTTTAACTTCGTCTAAACTCAAGTCATGTTTATACAAAAAAGACGAAGCGAAAGTGCGAAAAAACAATAGTGTACATTTCTTTTAGAGTGTGGTG
Organism: Phymorhynchus buccinoides; assembly: GCA_017654935.2. Taxonomy (NCBI): domain Eukaryota; kingdom Metazoa; phylum Mollusca; class Gastropoda; order Neogastropoda; family Raphitomidae; genus Phymorhynchus; species Phymorhynchus buccinoides. The sequence continues at coordinate 101,903,905 of CM065680.1, forward strand.
TGTGTGTGTAGATCTTATATCGTTGTTTTTGTGAGAGGTGTGTCAGTTGAACTCAGTCCTATCTTAAGCATTACATGGGGATATGCAGTCTACACCAATAAATAGCATATTTCTTGTGACCGTCGTCTTGGATTCTGTTCTACTTTGTGAGGTAAGTTTATGTTCTTTACGTTACATTATGCAAGTAAAGAACAACAGAATGGAACAGTTTTATGTTGTTTTACGTTGCTTTGATCTCTACAATTTATGTATTAGGTGTAAGGATAATTTCCGTTTTCTTTTCTTTTATAAGCTAGTGTGTGTCTAATTGACAACAGAGACCTACATTATTCCGAAGTTTTTGTTGCTAACTTCAGTTACCCTTTTCCCCCTCTCTCTGTCTCTCTCTGTCTCTCTCTGTGTCTCTCTCTCTGTCTCTCTCTCTGTCTCTGTCTCTGTCTCTCTCTCTCTCTCTCTCTCTCTCTCTCTCTCTCTCTCTCTCTCTCTCTCTCTCTCTCTCTCTCTCTCTCTCTCTCTCTCTCTCTCTCTCTCTCTCTCTCTCTCTCTCTGTGTGTGTGTGTGTGTGTGTGTGTGTGTGTATATATATATATATGTATGTGTGTGTGTGTGTGTGTGTGTGTGTGTGTGTGTGTGTGTGTGCTTTGCTGGTTTTCTTTGGGGGTTCGATTTTTCAAAATTTTGGTGTATTTTTTCTGAGCATGAAACGTTACAAAATAAGAGCTGGCTTTGCTACCCATGTGCTTTGATAAGTATTTTGCATTTTCTTGGCAATCATGTTGCCTCTTTCCCTATGTCTACCTAGTTTAGTCTGTCCTTATCTCTTTCTCTGTTCATGTTAATATGTTATTGTCACTGTCTGTCATGTTGCTCGTGCATATCAAAGACATATGTCACTGTCTGTCCCTGTTGCTCGTGCATATCAAAGACATATGTCACTGTCTGTCCCTGTTGCTCGTGCATATCAAAGACATATGTCACTGTCTGTCCCTGTTGCTCGTGCATATCAAAGACATATGTCACTGTCTGTCCCTGTTGCTCGTGCATATCAAAGACGTATGTCACTGTCTGTCATGTTGCTCGTGCATATCAAAGACGTATGTCACTGTCTGTCCTGTTGCTCGTGCATATCAAAGACGTATGTCACTGTCTGTCCTGTTGCTCGTGCATATCAAAGACGTATGTCACTGTCTGTCCTGTTGCTCGTGCATATCAAAGACGTATGTCACTGTCTGTCATGTTGCTCGTGCATATCAAAGACGTATGTCACTGTCTGTCATGTTGCTCGTGCATATCAAAGACGTATGTCACTGTCTGTCCTGTTGCTCGTGCATATCAAAGACGTATGTCACTGTCTGTCATGTTGCTCGTGCATATCAAAGACATATGTCACTGTCTGTCATGTTGCTCGTGCATATCAAAGACATATGTCACTGTCTGTCCCTGTTGCTCGTGCATATCAAAGACATATGTCTCTGTCTGTCCCTGTTGCTCGTGCATATCAAAGACATATGTCACTGTCTGTCCCTGTTGCTCGTGCATATCAAAGACATATGTCACTGTCTGTCCTGTTGCTCGTGCATATCAAAGACGTATGTCACTGTCTGTCCCTGTTGCTCGTGCATATCAAAGACGTATGTCTCTGTCTGTCCTGTTGCTCGTGCATATCAAAGACGTATGTCACTGTCTGTCCTTGTTGCTCGTGCATATCAAAGACGTATGTCACTGTCTGTCCTGTTGCTCGTGCATATCAAAGACATATGTCACTGTCTGTCCCTGTTGCTCGTGCATATCAAAGACGTATGTCTCTGTCTGCCTTTTTTCTTTCTTACGTCCCCTAATCCTACACTCGCATGCGCAAACATTTTTGTTGAATCATAAATTAATAGTGGACAACGAACCCTCTAATCCCGAAGAGTGAATACCTTTCACTGTGATTGGCTTTGCTCCATACCATGCATTGTTTCCGAAAGACAGATTACGGTGATGGAAACTCCATCTACGGAATGGCATTTCTTTCAGAGCGTTACAAATGAATGCATAACATCGAAGTCTACTGTATTCTTTGTAAAAAAAAACACCACAAAAAACCCCCAAAAAACTTTATATCTAACCAAGAGTAAAGCCTGAATAAATTCTTACTTTTATTAATTTTTCAATCAGTTCTCCTATTGCTTCCTTCAAACCTCTTTCGTCATATTATCTTCTTAAATTCTATATTTTTATATTCAAAAGAAATCAAGTCCGTTGCAAGTTTGTTTTTGTTTCTGTGAAAATAGAGCGACGTATTACAAATTATCCGGTAATATAATACGACTGAAAGACGACGGCAAGGAAATGAAGGCAAGGCAGATGAAAGAAGATGGCTGTTTGAACACAATGGGATTACATTGTAGGGAGGAGAACACAAGGAAATGAGCCAAGAAACCAGAGAAACAAAGCAGTGTGGTCTGTGAGGATCAGAGACGAACAGGCTAGGACGTTGAGGCTGTAGACAAAAAAGTGTGTTGCAAATTCTCAAACATAATGACTCCAGCAAACCCCTTGGACTACTGGTTTCGGATTCTGCGACGTGAACAAGCCGGGGTGTGGCTGAGAGTTGGGACACGGAGTGAGCGGCGTGGGACTCTACGGCCCAGATGATAGGACAGCGAAAAAAGAAACATATTCCAGTAAACTTCAAAAGCCAATTAATACCTTTTGCTACAGTATGCCTACAAAGAGCTAGATCAATTTTCTTCTAAATTTAAGTCAGATTTAAAACAAAGTACACTACCTAGAAAAAAACTGAACATAAAATTTATCTTGGTTTATTTTTTTAAACGCGGTTCAGAACTTTAGCCGCTGATGCAACGCAGGTTTTACTTACTGGACGGCGCTCCTGTCTGGGCACCCACAGGCAGACAGACATATGCATATGCATGCATACACACGCATGCACGCGCAGAGCATCACACACACAAACACAAACACACACATACACACACCCGCATACACATACATACACGCACACACATATACACGCATACACATACACACATACGCGCACGCACACGCACACGCACACGCACACGCACACGCACACGCACGCACGCACACACACACACACACACACACACACACACACACACACACACACACACACACACACACACACACACACACACACACACACATACACTATCTCTCTCTATGTCTCTCTGTCTCTATGTCTCTCTGTCTCTCTCTCTCTCTCTCTCTCTCTCTCTCTCTCTCTCTCTCTCTCTCTCTCTCTCTCTCTCTCTCTCTCTCTCTCTCTCTCTCTCTCTCTCATGATTGACGATACATTGATTCGATCGATATCTAACTTATGTGCTGAGGAATGATTACACGGTTCCTTAAACACTGCGTATCGATATTGTTGCCAACAAACACACACACACACACACACACACACACACACACACACACACACACACACACACACACACACACACACACACACACACACACACACACACACACACACGCGCGCGCACGCACGCGCGCGCGCACACACACACACACATACACACATACACCCACCACCACCACCAAGAAGATAAACACAAGCAGGTTTGAGAAATAGACCTAAAGCCAGGAGAGAGATAATTAACTTCAACTAGCGCAACGCCTAGTACTGGCAATGCACCGTACTGGTAACGCCACTTACTGGTAACGCTGAGTACTGGTTTCGCCGGGTCCGCGAAATATTATTATTACTTTTGTCTCTCTCCCTCCTTCCATCTTCTTCACTCATCCCGTTCTACTACCCCCCGTACCTTACTGAGTACAGCAAATTTGAAGCGATTCGGTTAAGAAAAGGCGGAGTTATAAGGCCCCGTTTCCCATTGGTGCTGCTCTGAGAGTGATGCGCTCTCCCTAGTAACGGTAACGCCTAGTAACAGTAACGCCAAGTACTGGTAACGCTGAGTACAGCAAATTTGAAGGGATTCGGTTAAGAAACGGCGGAGTTATAAGGCCCCGTTTCCCGTTGGTGCTGCTCTGAGAGTGACGCTCTCTCCCAATTCTCTTCAAAGTTGCTGTCAGGCTTTGCCCGGGCCATAGCAAGCCTGACAGCAAATATGAAGCGATTCGGTTAAGAAACGAAGTGAACAAAGTGAAGCGGCGTATAACGCGCGCGTTTCTAAACCGATTCGCTTCCGGTTTCATACACCAATCGTCACCGTCCCCGGACATCTACCTGCCAAATTTGAAGGCAATCGGTCTAGAAATGCCGGAGATACGGGCGCCGAGAGTCCGTCGGATACGCGTTTCGCGCATTTGCCAAACCGCGCAAATGACACGGCCACCTCGGTTGCCGTTGCCATCGCCCCGTCAGGGCTCACAGCAAATTTGAAGTGATTCGGTTAAAAACGGCGGAGTTATAAGGCCCGTTTTGTGTTTCAGACAGACAGACAGACAGACAGATACACACACACACGGACACTTGACTTTTTACTGTATGATGACGGGGGATAATGTGGGTTTTGAAGTTTGATTTGAAAGCAGAGGGGGTCGGTCGCTGTCGGAGGGAAAGAGGAAGTTTGTTCCAGGAGGTCGGTCCTGAGACTGCAAAAGAGCGCCGACCGACAGTTGAAAGCTTATGCATAGGGGGTCTGGAGAGAAAGAGGGTTGGAGACTGAACATAATGTGCGAGCTGGTGTATAAATGGAACTATTGTCGCAGAGGTAAGATGGGGCAGCTTGATGGATAGATTTATAGGAAAGGGTGTTTAGTGTATACTCAATTATGTCTGCGACACACACACACACACACACACACACACACACCACACACTCACACACACACACACACACACACACATACACACACACACACACACACACACACACACACACACACACACACACACGCACGCACGCACGAACGCACGCACGCGCATGCACACACACATACACACACATTCATGCGCGTGCATAAAATTATGTGTAAAAACTAAATTTAAAAAGATACAGCCCGGACAGAGAAACACAAAACAAAGAAACAAATGAACAAAAAACAACAACAGTTGATTCTTCCGTTTTGTGTTATAGTTCTTCTTTCTGCCCCACACTGCACTGTGATGTTATCCACTTGGATGCCTCAACCTCAACGTTACCATTCAGATTCAGATACAAACAATCGCAATAGTTTGTGGCACGCGGTCTATTTTTACCACTCCAATCATGAGTTACCTCCCCTGGCTTTTCAATAATTTTAATCTGTAAACCAGAATGTTATCTCTGCACCATTTCGTAACTTTTTATATCTTTTGGAAAACATTTAAAACTATGTATCCTACTTATACTCATCAAAAGAAGCACCGCATATTCGTCGTGTCTGTTGTAGTGTCTGTATTACGTATGTTTATTATTTTGTACGCTTTTAAAATACATCATTTTAAAGAGCGGCCTCAATTAATTTTAAAGTGTAGCCTCGATTTGAAGTGCGACAATTTTGTCAAAATGTGCGACAATTTTGGACCGACAGACCGACAAAGTGAGTTATAGGTTTGTGGCTTGAGCCACAAACAAAAACAAAATCAAACAACCAAACAAACAAAAATGCGAGAACATTATACTCCTTTGCCAACCATAATCGACCAAAGGACAAAAAGGCAAACGCCTTCTAAAACAAGCGCGAAAAAAGCAATACTAGTTTGTGGCACGCGGTCTATTTTTACCACTCCAATCATGAGTCACCTCCCCTGCCTTTTCAATAATTTTAATCTGTAAACCAGAATGTTATCTCTGCACCATTTCGTAACTTTTTATATCTTTTGGAAAACATTTAAAACTATGTATCCTACTTATACTCATCGAAAGAAGCACCGCATACTCGTCGTGTCTGTTGTAGTGTCTGTATTACGTATGTTTATTATTTTGCACGCTTTTAAAATACATCATTTTAAAGAGCGGCCTCAATTAATTTTGAAGTTTAGCCTCGATTTGAAGTGCGACATTTTGTCAAAATGTGCGACAATTTTGGACCGACAGACCGACCGACCGACCGACAAAGTGAGTTATAGGTTTGTGGCTTG
>CM065680.1:101927462-101959962 GCA_017654935.2 Phymorhynchus buccinoides
ATGGTACAATACATACTGTGGGTAATTGCCTACAACATAGTACAAAATGTACAATACATACTGTGGGTAATTGCCTACAACATAGTACAAAATGTCACAATACATACTGTGGGTAATTGCCTACAACATAGTACAAAATGGTACAATACATACTGTGGGTAATTGCCTACAACATAGTACGAAATGGTACTTTGGGAAATTGCCTACTTTAAGGTCGTCCAACGGGCAGTGGATTTTGTCTTGGGCAGTTGTTATTGTACAGTATATATTGGTCAAGCTGATGATGGTTGTTGTCTGAAGGCCATTCTACAGGAATGTCATGTCCAGTAAATAGTGCACCCACGGCAGCCAACAACGGTCACCAGTGCTGGTGTTTCATGAAGCTGTGGCTTTGCGTTCACCGCTCAAGGTTGTCCAATCCATGTGGCGCTTGAAATGTGGCAAGGTGAAATAAATCAATAATCAATAATAATAAATAAAGCTTCTATGGCGCTCTTCGATGATAAAAAAAAACACATTCTCAGAGCGCTTTACAAATATTATGACAGAAATCAACCAAGAAAAAACACACATTATTACTAAACAATATGAAGAAGTATATAAAATAAAATAATTAATTCATCCCCACCCATCACCCCTTTTCACATACACATTACAGACACCATTAAAAAAAAAAAGAAGCATACAAAATAATAATATAACATAATTTAAAGTAGAAATCAAAATAATCCAGCCGGTCTTTCAACCCCCATCCCACCTTCCATTTTTTTCACATGCACACTATAGACACTGACGATCACAATCAATACCACTTTAGTGCTTCAATACGGTTTTTAAACTTACTCTATGGTTGACAATTCATTTATTCGTTAATTATTAATTACTAGTTTCTTCTTTCTTTATTTGTCTATTTATAATTTATTTATTTATTTATTAGCTTACTTGGCTTATCAACATTTCTCGCGTGATTGGACAAAAAGCACCCGGCCAGCCAACCAATCAACCAATCAACACACAAATCTATTGTAGGCTGCTCAACACTTAATTAGATAGTATCTAACAGTATTTACTGTTTAATAAGGCCTTAGACCCCCAACACAAATGCCATAGTCGATTACCTAAACAACAAGCGCGTCATCATGTTGATGAGGTACATATGTATATTACTATGCTGCTCGACGTCCAATTGGGCGATCACCCTGCAAACAAAAATGAAACAATCAGGTCATTAGTAGGCTATATCTAGTTTCATGTAGCCTATTAAGTTTGTATATTTTCCCCCCAAAAGTTTCCTGTTATTCTTAAACAAACACACCTTTCAACGCTAGCCATTCCTCAGCCAAAATTTACCATTAAAGTTACCTGGGTGGAGAAAAGATTTCATCTGCAATATTGGGGATTCCTCTGTGACATGCATAAAATAGGGCCTGTCCTACCTCCCAAAATTAAAAACATAACGTCATAGGATACCAGAGCCTCATTTGATGCCTTTCAGTGACATGGGTGTTGAATCATTGTGGTGCCAAGAGGCGACAGTGGCGATGAAAGGGATCAAAGAAGTAGACATTGAAAACAAGAGCCGAAAAACAGGCAATGTTTCGGTTCATTTTAAACCGCTCTTCAGCAGAAATACAGTACAATTGCCATTTTAGGTAAAGGTCTCTGTACACGTGACATTTTTTTACTCTTTCCCCATGGCAACATAGTGATAGGCCAGTCATAATATAGCTTGCATATCAGTGTGTTGCTATGGGGAATAGCTGAAAAAATGTCAGAGATCTTAAGTTATATAATTGAAGTTAATATAAAAAAGGCAAACCATTGCTTGCAGAGTGTTGTGTAGGCCCTATTAGCCTACTTTGCTACAACCATTGAATTTAATATGTTGTGCACACAACGGGAAACAAAGAGATAAAAACAATCAAAAATCAAATTAAATAACAATTTAACCCCCAGACAACAGACAAATAAAACAAAACCGGAAAGAATACTACTGTTTTTTAAACCTTTTTTGTGTGTGGAAACTATGTGATCTTTACGCAAAGCCTACATTAAGAATCGATGTCTTTAAGCCAAATCACGCTATCCCATACGAAATAACGAATTCTGATAGTTCTCTTTGGCTTAAACCTCTAAACTAGTACAACAACCAAAACACAACGAAAAAGGTGTAGCTGACTTACTCCACCGTTGTTGTTGTTGTTGTTGTTGTTGTTGTTGTTGTTGTTGTTGTTGTTGTTGTTGTTGTTGTTGTTGTTGTTGTTGTTGTTGTTGTTGTTGTTGTTGTTGTTGTTGTTGTTGTTGTCGTCGTTTGCCTGCACCAGGGCACAGTGGGCAGGGGGTTCCAGACTGTCCCTGTCCTCAATGCCAGGATGGTAGTCAGTGTAGAACAGTGTGGTTTCTGACTGTCCCTGTCCTCAATGCCAGGATGGTAGTCAGTGTAGAACAGGGTGGTTTCTGACTGTCCCTGTCCTCAATGCCAGGATGGTAGTCAGTGTAGAACAGGGTGGTTTCTGACTGTCCCTGTCCTCAATGCCAGGATGGTAGTCAGTGTAGAACAGGGTGGTTTCTGACTGTCCCTGTCCTCAATGCCAGGATGGTAGTCAGTGTAGAACAGGGTGGTTTCTGACTGTCCCTGTCCTCAATGCCAGGATGGTAGTCAGTGTAGAACAGGGTGGTTTTCTGACTGTCCCTGTCCTCAATGCCAGGATGGTAGTCAGTGTAGAACAGGGTGGTTTCTGACTGTCCCTGTCCTCAATGCTGGTAGTCAGTGTAGAACAGGGTGGTTTCTGACTGTCCCTGTCCTCAATGCCAGGATGGTAGTCAGTGTAGAACAGGGTGGACTTTCTGACTGTCCCTGTCCTCAATGCCAGGATGGTAGTCAGTGTAGAACAGGGTGGTTTCTGACTGTCCCTGTCCTCAATGCCAGGATGGTAGTCAGTGTAGAACAGGGTGGTTTCTGACTGTCCCTGTCCTCAATGCCAGGATGGTAGTCAGTGTAGAACAGGGTGGTTTCTGACTGTCCCTGTCCTCAATGCCAGGATGGTAGTCAGTGTAGAACAGGGTGGTTTCTGACTGTCCCTGTCCTCAATGCCAGGATGGTAGTCAGTGTAGAACAGGGTGGCTTCTGACTGTCCCTGTCCTCAATGCCAGGATGGTAGTCAGTGTAGAACAGGGTGGTTTCTGACTGTCCCTGTCCTCAATGCCAGAATGGTAGTCAGTGTAGAACAGGGTGGTTTCTGACGATACTGTGAAATAACAGAGCAAATAATGAGAGAAGGAGGAGGGAGAGATAGAGGGTGAGATAGACAGACACAGAGATAAAGACAGAAACGCAGAGGATGGAGGCATGTTGTTGGCATCATTTTCAAAGATGAACAGACAACCATTAAAATAGCCTAAGTAACGCAATTCCAAGACGAACGTATATAATATTTAACTATTCTGAAGCAATATCGTCATTCGGTAGGTCCGAAAGTTTAGTTTCTGTATTTCAAAAATAATGTTCTGCCCCTCGCCCCCAACTTTACCACTTACTTGCCCCCTCCCCAAACGTCGTTCTCTGCGGTACCATACTTTAGCATCTAGCCACTAATGTCGTCAATGCTCACATTGATCAGATTAGAAGAGCATTACTTTTTATCTATGGACATTTGTAGAATCTAGGCATGCTTGAATTGTAGAATCTAAGCATGCTTGATTTAAAAACAACAACACAAAAAATACTGTTCTGATTTAATGATAAGCACTCTAATCCTCTAATCCTACCCCACCTGGTCGCTTCCTTGTCCCCCGTACCCTCATTCCTCATACAAATCAGCCCCGGGTCCCGCAGGAGATATTTAATGTTGAGAAAAGGTCCAATTATATTGTACAGGTTCACAAACTAGAACTGTATCAGCAAGTTTATAAGTTAAATGAAACGTAACATCCAGAAATGAGGCTTCATCAATACTAAATGTGATTTAAATTCATCTTACTAGTGTTTCTTTCAACAAATCGGGCCACACTCACAGAGACAGACGCACACACAAAACACCCACCAAACCAATCACACACACCCGTGGGGATACCGGGGGTTCTGCTATGTAAATAGTTCCCCCATCTTCTGGAAGTTATGTGCCTGTAGCTTCTTCTAATCTGTCACTCTCATTGACTCTGGCTTTTCCATTTGCTTACTGTCATCTACTATATTTCTGCCTTTCCGGTCCATTCTCCTGCCTTTTTTTTTTTTTTGTCCCTGTCCTCAAAAAACACTTTCCTTTCCTCCAGCCGAAGTCGGACTTGCTGGGCCTATCTATTCCTTAGTTAGGCGCATAATGGCAGCATGACGCATCTGCGCTCACAATTGACAGGAAACTGTCTGAGCGATCGAAGAAGAAGAAGAAGAAGAAGAAGAAGAAGAAGAAGAAGAAGAAGAAGAAGAAGAAGAAGAAGAAGTAGGAGAAGAAGAAGAAGAAGAAGAAGAAGAAGAAGAATATGAGAAGAAGAAGAAGAAGAAGAAGAAGAAGAAGAAGAAGAAGAAGAAGAAGAAGAAGAAGAAGAAGAAGAAGAAGAAGAAGAAGAAGAAGAAGAAGAAGAAGAAAAGAAGAAGAAGAAGAAGAAGAAGAAAAAAGAAGAAGAAGAAGAAGAAGAAGAAGAAGAAAAGAAGAAGAAGAAGAAGAGAAGAAGAAGAAGAAGAAGAAGAAGCAATCAGGCAACTATCTTCCTCCTGTCCACTGTGTTGGACCGAGGCCCAAACGGTGCAATGAAACGACAGACAATTCAACCCACCTGTCCAGAATAGCGGTTTCCCTCTCTGCTATCTGTGAGTCATATTCGGACACAGCAGAATGGTAGTCTCAGTTGATGTGACATTGTATTTCTGTTTTTCTTCTGTTTATCTTTCGTGCCAAAATCTACAAACTGAAATGGCTAGAATTTCTAGATTTCTAGACTTTGTCAGAATTTGTCCTTCATTGATTGGCAGAATTCTTGTGCAATGTTTAACTAGAATGATAGGGAGGGGTGGGCGGTAAACAGTGTGTGGGTGGGAGTGGGTGTGGAAAGGGGAGAGTTTGTTCCTCTCAAGGCACAATGAAACAATGGGTGTACCCACCACTCTCTGACCTCAGGTTCTGCTGACAATGTTGTTTAAGATACTGTTGTATGAGTCTCTCTCTCTCTCTCTCTCTCTCTCTCTCTCTCTCTCTCTCTCTCTCTCTCTCTCTCTCTCTCTCTCTCTCTCTCTCTCTCTCTCTCTCTCTCTCTCTCTCTCTCTCTCTCTCTCTCTCTCTCTCTCTCTGTCACGAAATCCCCCGCTCGATCTTGATCAGAGATCGGGAGAGGGAAAGCGTGAACCCCGAGGAGAGTCTCGCACGCCCAAACAGACAAGCCCACAGGAAAAGGCACACGCGCACACCAGAAATACAATACAAAACAAGACTATTTATTATAACCAAGCAGACACACTTACACAATTCAATACATTCAACGTTTAACAAATTATTTACATATTATACATGGCATTCAAAAGGTTTAGCCCACAGAGAAAATAACTAAAGCCGGCAACTAAACCAATTAACTAAAGGAGTGTTTAAATGGAGAAACACAAGCTGAAGAGGAGAAGATCTGCAAAACTGAAGGCTGGAAGAAACAGCAAAGCGTCCAAAGTTCGATGAGAGAAAACAAAGACAGAAGATACAGCAAAGCGTCCAAAGTTCGATGAGAAAATAAAGACAGAAGATACAGCAGAGAAGAACGGTGAAGACTGCTGATGCCCACCCGAGGGCAAACCGACAGCAGTCGAGACGAGGATCAGCAGCCATAACTAGACGCCGGGCACTGGGTCAGGAACCAGGCCGGACGCAGGCGGACAGCTTGCCGCACGCTCGGCGAAGGAAGCCAAGACAAAAGCGCCCACGGCAACCAGGGCACCAGCGGCAACCAGAGCACCAGCGGCAACCAGGGCACCAGCGGCAACCAGGGCACCAGCGGCAACCAGGGCACCAGCGGCAACCAGGGCACCAGCGGCAACCAGGGCACCAGCGGCAACCAGGGCACCAGCGGCAACCAGGGCACCAGCGGCAACCAGGGCACCAGCGGCAACCAGGGCACCAGCGGCAACCAGGGCACCAGCGGCAACCAGGGCACCAGCGGCAACCAGGGCACCAGCGGCAACCAGGGCACCAGCGGCAACCAGGGCACCAGCGGCAACAACAGTAACAACAGCAACAAGGACAAATTCCGCGGGGTAAAAACTAAAGGTGTTGGAACCCTCTCCGTCGCGGTTCTGGTCTCAGGCCAAGGCAAGCGCGGACGGGAAAAGGTGGTGAAAGGGAAAAACCAGCCACAGCCTTCTCGTGGACTCCCTCAGAATGCCGGTCGGGGTGTTGGGGAGAAAGGAGGGTAGATGAAGAACAAAACAGAAGGATGAGGGTGACGATGAAGAAATGGATGAATTCAGCCGAAGTTCAACAACTTCGCCAACTCTCACGCCTAGGTTCCGTGAAGAGTTGAAAAACGTAGTCTTGGATCCAACAGGGACGGGGTCCTCAACCACACCCCAGCGCAGAATGGCCGTAGGATGAAAACGATGAGAAGATGAAGGGCAAACTGAAGACAAAATGTAGAATGACCTCTTGGCCGGTCAATTTCTGAGCTGATTGAGAGCTGAGTTCGAGATCTCGCGAGAGGTCAGAGCTACATTCGGGTTGCACGCATTTCATGGGTATGTTGTCTCCCTTGATAGAAGGTTAAAATGAAAGACACGGAGTCCTTTGCGACCGAGTGGTAGACAGTTGTGTTTTCCTTTCTGTCTGTTCGGATGAAAATGTCACAAGCTCGTGACACTCTCTCTCTCTCTCTCTCTCTCTCTCTCTCTCTCTCTCTCTCTCTCTCTCTCTCTCTCTCTCTCTCTCTCTCTCTCTCTCTCTCTCTCTCTCTCTCTCTCTCTCTCTCTCTCTCTCTCTCTCTCTCTCTCTCTCTCTCACTCTCTCTCTCTCTCTCTCTCTCTCTCTCTCTCTCTCTCTCTCTCTCTCTCTCACATACACACACTCTCTCTCTCTCATAATCACTCTCTCTCTCTCACACACACACTCTCTCTCTCGCTCTCTTTCTCTCGCTCTCTCTCTCTTTCTTTCACACACACACTCTCTCTCTTGCTCGCTAGCTCTCTCTCTCTCTCTCTCTCTCTCTCTCTCTCTCTCTCTCTCTCTCTCTCTCTCTCTCTCTCTCTCTCTCTCTCTCTCTCTCTCTCTCTCTCTCTCTCTCTCTCTCTTGCCTATCTTTGTATCATAATATCAACTGTTTTGCTACCTTTGTGTTCAGCTCTGTATGTGTAATAGTATACCTTGCCATGTTTGTGTTCTGTGTTGGTAGATACATATGTATCAAGGACGTATTGGAAGAATAGGCGTTGCCTAAAATCTATATCGTTGGAAAATACAGTTTAAAGTTATCTCTCTCTCACACACACACACACACACACACACACACACACACACACACACACACACACACACACACACACACACACACACACACACACACACACACACACACACACACACACACACACACACACACACACACACACACACACTCTCTCTCTCTCTCTCTCACACTCTCTCTCTCTCTCTCTCTCTCTCTCTCTCTCTCTCTCTCTCTCTCTCTCTCTCTCTCTCTCTCTCTCTCTCTCTCTCTCTCTCTCTCTCTTGCTTATCTTTGTATCATAATATCAACTGTTTTCAATTCAATCATTTTTGCCACAGCGCTAAGAGCAATCGATGACTCCTTTTTAAGAGAGACGCACTTTTGTTGTTACCCTTACCCTGGCTTAAGGACTCCAGGGATCATCCCAACCGCCGAAGCACTTGAACGCTCTGGTACAAATGCACCAGCTAGGGATGAGAACGTCACGTGTGTGACCGTTTTTGATTACCCCGCCACGTGGACAGCCACACCCCGACTTCGGAGGAAGAGATGTACTAATCCAGACTAAAGGGCCAGCCACACTGCATACGATTCGATTCACTGCGATCCGATTTTGACATTTGTGAGACATAATGCACGTGAAATTCTACTGCCTAAATGAATCTGATGAAACCTATAGGTTTTGTTCACTATGATTGTTGTCCCCCGTACACGAATCTGATGAAATATATGTATTTGTGTATCAGACATTTGTATTGATGTCTACATGAGTATAGTGAACGACAAAATATAAATATTTTCAGACGGAAATATTTCACGAGAATCATGACTCACAGACATCGTCGCAATCGTATCGCATTGGGATTGAATAGTGTGGCTGGCTGGCTGGCTGCCGAGCTGCCGTACATTGATTTGACATCACTGAATTAAAAAAAACATCATTGTACTGCTCTCTCTCTCTCTCTCTTTACTGCTGTCCCAACTTCAGGCTAATGCCAACCACAGGGAAAACATTCAAAGATTATTATTTAATCCTTTAACCCATTTTGAGGCACGGAGGACTTGAAGCAAGTCAATCAAATACAAAGGCAACGATGGAAAACGGTTACTAAAAGATAACGCAATACCATTAGCACATCAAATATAGCGCCTCATAACTTTAATAATGAGACGATAAACCGAGGTCCCGTGTGCCCATGCACTTAGCACACGCTAAACCCAGTGACAACGAAAAAGTTGTCATTTGATCAAAATTTACCCCCCCCCCCTTTCCTTCCTCATCAGTCACAAAAACATTGCATGCATAAAACATTGGGTGGCGTGCCTCTGGCTGCGACGCGCTCTCCAGGTGGGAGCAACCCGAATTTCATCAGATTCTTGTACGGGGTACTACAGATATAGTGAACATAACTAGTACGATTTCATCATATTTATTTAGACAGTAGAATTTCACGTAAATCATGCCTCACAAAAAGACAAAATCGGATCGCAGTGAATCGAATCATATGCAGTGTGGCAAACCGTTCAATGAGTCGCTCGTTACACGGTCTGGTGACCAAGGGAAGGGCACGTTTCTCTAATAACACGCGTTTTCTGATGACATTGTCGTTTCTGGCAATTATCAGGAGAGAACCCCCCCCCCCCCCCCCACCCCCCACCCCCCAAAAAAAAATAAAAAAAAAAATTATATGTGGCATGGATATAATGTTAGAATAAACGTTGTGGTAAAAATAAAATCGATGTGTAATAATTCAGGGCCGGACCTAAGTTTTTAAGGGGTGGGGGATAATTCATCGAAGGTGCGAAGCACCAAGATCCCTAGGGGCGTCCGGGGGCATGCTCCCCCGGAACATTTTGAAATCCGAAAAGCAAAATAGTGCAATCTGGGCATGAAATAAAGGACTAATGTTTTTATTTTTCACGGTGGTAGACAAGTTTCCATGTGCGTTGTATAATGCCAATGGACAATAAAGAAAGTTATGACATATGACTTATCACTTAATGCCATTACTGTTCATACCCCTATTGAAACATGTTTTGAACCATTAAGTACCTATCAACTGGTGGTGCTGCCGCTCGGCAACATCAGTTGTTTTTTGTTTGTGTTTTCTTAGGAAAAAGGGTGGGGGCTGCAGCCCCCTAAGCCCTCCCAGTAGGTCCGGCCCTGAGTAATTGTTAAAAGTTATTGTTGATCAGTTAAATGAAATGCTTTTTGATGTTGTGATTAATATTATATGATGGTTGGCTCTTAAACCTCAAAGTGTGTGTGTGTGTGTGTGTGTGTGTGTGTGTGTGTGTGTGTGTGTGTGTGTGTGTGTGTGTGTGTGTGTGTGTGTGCGTGCGCGTGCGTGCGTGTGCGTGCGTGCGTGTGCGTGTGTGCGTGTGTGCGTGTGCGTGTGTGTGTGCATGTGCGTGCGTGCATGTGTGCGCCCGCGCTTGTGTGTATTTAGGCCGAATGATCAGAAGCAAAGTGAAGCATAATTATATATTTCCATTTTAATCTAATCACCAATTCGTTGGAAAAGACATACGTCATGATTTGCATGGCTAATCTCGTCTCTTTCTGTTTTGTTTGGGGTGGGGGTGGGGTGGAGCTGGGGGTCCATAGGGGAAGACGGGGTAAAAAGCCCATCGGCGGGTAAGAAGCCCATGCCAATTATCTCATGAAATGAAACAAGTTTCAGTCACATTTTGCCCATGAGACGAGTGTTAATGTTTAGCATTCGTCTCATGGGCAAATGTGACTGAAATTGTCTTTATTTCATGAGATAATTGGCATGGGCTTCTTACCCGCCCATTGGGTTTTTACCCCGTCTTAGCCTACATTTGTGTCTGCGTGTCAGTGTATGTGTCTGTTTGTCTGCGTTGGCATTGTTTGTTTAGCCCCGAGGCTTTCGTTATCCACCGTCTGTCGCCCAGAATAGACAGACTGCATTAATCAACGATCGATCATCTTTCCCCCCACTTTCTTGTTCATTGAGTCTGTCGCCATTAGAGAACGACCAGTTGTGTCTGCTTTAAAACACAGTAGCCTTCGGCCATCGTTCAATCACCGACCGGTGCTGAGGGCCCGACACACTGCGCACGACTCGACCCCAATGCGATCCGATTGTGACGATGTCTGTGAGTTCGTGATTCGCGCGAATCGCTTCCGTGTACAAATAATTCTACTATTTTCGCTCACTATTCTCAAGTAGACCCCAATACACGGATCATACAAAACGTCTGATACAACAATATAGATATTTAATATAGATATTTTATTTATGGGATATAGCACATTATACTTGCAATATACACATCTGTATTGTTAAAGATTCGGGACTTTTCTGGTGTTGCACTGCCTCCGGGCATTGCCTCCAGGATCGTTCCCACCACCTGTATATCTACTAATGTCCAATATGTGTCTGTTCCAGACCGGAGGACGTTCAGCATAATTTCATTCATATAGGTATTAAATCAGATTCGTGTACGGAAGATTACAAATTAAGTGAACATAACTAATAGAATTTCATCAGATTCATTTAGACAGTATAATTTCACGAGAATCATGCCTCACAAATGTCACAATCTGATCGCATTGGGGTCGAATCGTATGCAGTGTAGCGCTCATTTAAGGTTTGCTGGTTACGACGATCGAACCATCGTCTCCTTCTCTTTGGGTGCGGCAATTTCCGGTTCCTTCATTTTATCTGCCCGCCTTGTCTTGAAAGACATTCAGAGTGGAGATTGGCAAAGCAGAGAGAGAGAGAGAGAGAGAGAGAGAGAGAGAGAGAGAGAGAGAGAGAGAGAGAGAGAGAGAGAGAGAGAGAGAGAGAGAGAGAGAGAGAGAGAGAGAGAGAGAGAGAGAGAGAGAGAGAGAGAAGAGAGAGAGAGAGAGAGAGAGAGAGAGAGAGAGAGAGAGAGAGAGAGAGAGAGAGAGAGAGAGAGAGAGAGAGAGAGAGAGAGAGAGAGAGAGAGAGAGAGAGAGAGAGAGAGAGAGAGAGAGAGAGAGAGAGAGAGAGAGAGAGAGAGAGAGAGAGAGAGAGAGAGAGAGAGAGAGAGAGAGAGAGAGAGAGAGAGAGAAATATTATTTTTAAAATTTCATCTAGGCCGTGGACCCTAATGAAGGGGAGTGTTATACAAACAAATGACACAGATTATAATATAAACATAATCAAACATAATCCAACATAATAGGCATAATATTAGCACTGAAAGTGTGTTGCGAACATAATGTGTCTCCAATCTTAAAAGCTTGATATAGAAACACGCTAAACCTTTTTACTAAGTTGTCGTTGCTCGAGGACATTAAAATGCACCAACGAGAGAGAGAGAGAGAGAGAGAGAGAGAGAGAGAGAGAGAGAGAGAGAGAGAGAGAGAGAGAGAGAGAGAGAGAGAGAGAGAGAGAGAGAGAGAGAGAGAGAGAGAGAGAGAGAGAGAGAGAGAGAGAGAGAGAGAGAGAGAGAGAGAGAGAGAGAGAGAGAGAGAGAGAGAGAGAGAGAGAGAGAGAGAGAGAGAGAGAGAGAGAGAGAGAGAGAGAGAGAGAGAGAGAGAGAGAGAGAGAGAGAGAGAGAGAGAGAGAGAGAGAGAGAGAGAGAGAGAGAGAGAGAGAGAGATGGAGATGGATAAACAGAAATAAACACAAACTATTAGACAGAGAAACAGATTCAAACATAAAACATTGAGTACCACCAGGATCTTACAACCGGGACAAGGACTGGAAGCTGTAGAGTTGACATTGCAGATGAAAGTGGAAACCACTACACACAATACCGCCATTAATAGTATGCGTGGAGGGGGAAAAACAAGGACAGTAATCACTGCGTTATCAGTCTCCTAGCCGAAGGTTCGGGGAGCTTTTGTTTCTGTCTGATCCGTCCGTGCCTCCGTCCGTCCGTCCGTCCGTCCGTCCGGCTATTCGTCCGTTTTTCTCAAAAACTATTCAGTCTATCATCATTAAATTTGGTATACTAGTTTACCAAGATGCAAGCTATCCACTGATGTATTTAGTTTTATTAAACACTAGCGCAACGCCCCGTACCGGTAACGCCTAGTACCGGTTACGCCTTGTACAGGTAACGCCAAGTACCGGTACCGCTGAGTACCGGTTTCGCCGGGTCCGTAAAATATTATATTTTTACTTTTGTGGCTGAAAATACAATTTTTTTACCCCTACCACTTTCAACGCCTACCGATCTCCATGACCTTGACCTTGACCTTGATCAGTATGCAATCATCAGAACAACCATAAGCCAAAGTACCTACATGCCAAGTTTGAAGTCCCTAAGACCAACGGTGTGGACGTTATAGCCCCTTAAAGAATTTCGGTTTTCAAGGTCATACGCCAAGGTGAAGGTCATGACGGCGATAATTTATGCACGGATACTTTCTCTCATGGTGACATGCCACCACACAAAACTGGAAACGATTCGGTAAAGCAGTTCGGGAGATATGCGTGGGACAGTAAAACCCAATCATTAGACCCCTACCACTTTCAAGGCATACCGGTCTCCCTGACCTTGACCTTGACCTTCATTGGTACACCATCCTCAGAACGGCCATAAGCGAAAGTACATCCATGCCAAGTTTCAAGACTCTAGGACCTGCAGTGTGGAAGTTATGGCCTCTTAACGATTTTCGGTTTTCAAGGTCATACACCAACATCAAGGTCAGGATGGCAAAAAGTTTTGCACAGATGCCTGCGTCTCATGGGCACACATCACCACACAAAATTGGAAGCGATTCGGTCAAGCGGTTCGGGAGATCCTTGGGACAGACAGAAAAGAACAAACAAACAAACAAAAAAAGGAAACAAACCCGAACAGCTCGGATTTACTAACCGCAAGTGCGTGTGGAGCTGCGTGTGGTCCCCCCCCCCTCCCCACGACCCCTTGGCGGAGGTTTCTGACAAGTAAGGACGGCATGACCTTCCGAGGATGCCAAGGATGCTTGATGCCAAATTTGGTGTCGATCGGTTGAGAACTGTGGCCCCCTCCAGCCCACCCCCCTGAACACCCCCCCCACACACACACACACGACCATCCCACCCCTCCCCCCTCCAGACCCCCTCCCCCCTTCCCCCCTCCCTGCTCCCCTCAACACACCCCCTCCCCCCTCCCCCTCCCAGCCCCCCCCCCCACGCTCACAGCTCACACGCACTTGCCATTAGTAAATCCGAGCTGCGTGTGGTCCCCCCCCCTCCCCACGACCCCTTGGCGGCATGACCTTCGGAGGGTGCCAAGGATGCTTGATGCCAAATTTGGTGTCGATCGGTTGAGAACTGTGGCCGTGCATAAGGGACACACAGACAGACAGACAGACAGACAGAGACAATTAGAGACAGATTTCGAAAAAATATATAAGATTGTTCCCAATGAACTGTAGCGCATGCCTTGATGGTGGCCATTGGCAAAGTTGACAATGCTTGCGAGAGTTCTGTGTGTTTATGTCTGCTCACCTTTCAGGACATTCTATATTTCCCCAAAGTATATTTTTTTTCTTTATTTTATTATTTAATATTTATGACCCTGAGTAAGAACGCAAAGAAAAAAAACCCAACACCACAGAACATTCTATATTAGCTTTGGGCATTTCGTTGGTGAAAACCGGATGGTGCTATCTTAAAGACCCCCCACGTCACGTGTCACATTCTCTCTTATGCTAGGAAGATTTCTTAAGATTTCTTACCAGCTATAAGAGGGAAAACACGTGAAAACCGTGATCTTGACTCATTACGTGGTGGGTCTTTAAAATGAATAAAGGTGATGGGTCTTTAAAATGAATAAAGATGGTTGGTAATACCTTGTGTAATACCTTGTGTCTTTCACCTGGCGATTGTTTTTCAACCGGGGGTGAACATGAGTAGATATAATTATTATCAGGGAATATTTGGATATTGTTATTATAAGGTGTATTCTGGTCAGGGTGTGGCTGCATTCTGACCCGCCAAACTCCAGAGATAAATGTTAACCCCCGCCAGTCCTCAACCAGTGATCGTGTTTAGTCAGGATAGGTCAGACACTAATAGGCAGATTAACATAAGAGATTAACATCATAGATTAACATCATCGATTAACATCAGAGATTAACGTCAGAGATTAACATCAGAGATTAACGTCATAGATTAACATCATAGATTAACATCAGAGATTAGCATCAGATATTAACGTCAGAGATTAACGTCAGAGATTATCATCAGATATTAACATCAGAGATTAACGTCAGAGATTAACGCCAGAGATTAACATCAGAGATTAACATCAGAGATTAACATCAGATATTAACGTCAGAGATTAACGTCAGATATTATCATCAGAGATTAACATCAGATATTAACGTCAGAGATTAACGTCAGAGATTAACGTCAGAGATTAACGTCAGAGATTAACGTCAGAGATTAACATCAGAGATTAACATCAGAGATTAACGTCAGAGATTAACATCAGAGCTGCACATTGCCTTTCGTAGACTATTGTACAACGCCGTCATCTCTTTGCGCCGTCCCCTTCTCATGAAATGCTTTGCAATAACTGAAGGTGGAATGGAATGGAATGGGTGGGGGGGGGGGGGGGGGGGGGGGGGGGGGGGGGGGGGGGGGGGGGGGGCCTGGAATTATGATTGAACCAGAACTGGTGCAACAATTAATATTGAGTGATGTTTAGCTTCGGGTAGGGTGGGGTTGGAGAGGTGGGGCTGTGAAAATATAGTTCAAATCGATATTGATCAGTTTACAATGGCTGGGGAGTTCATGGGCCATGTTTGACGATAATCTATTTTAGGATTCCTTTGTTTGCTGAACCAGGTAATCACTCAATCTGATTGAAGGGTGGGGTGGTGGGGGGGGGGGGGGGGGGGGGGGGGTGGGGGGGGGGGGGGTAGGTTGGAAGGAAAGTGCGTTTCTAAATAAAAAGTTTATCAGAGATAATAAAGTTGTGTTTGAGTCTGAGTTTAGTTAAATATAGACATTATTGCTATAATATTTTATTTTCAATCCCAGGCAAAGCTTCAATACTCAGTAGGCTGACTCCCCTAGGGGGGTTCTTTATCCTATTTTGC
The DNA here is from genome assembly GCA_017654935.2 of Phymorhynchus buccinoides. Taxonomy (NCBI): domain Eukaryota; kingdom Metazoa; phylum Mollusca; class Gastropoda; order Neogastropoda; family Raphitomidae; genus Phymorhynchus; species Phymorhynchus buccinoides. The sequence goes on from CM065680.1 coordinate 101,942,914, forward strand.
TCAGACGTGTGTCAATCGGTGTGCCTGCATCTCGCGTGTGAGAGTGTGTGTGTGTGTGTGTGTGTGTGTGTGTGTGTGTGTGTGTGTGTGTGTGTGTGTGTGTGTGCGTGCGTGCGTGTGTGCGTGCGTGTGCGTGCGTGCGTGCGTGCGTGCGTGTGTGTGTGCGTGTGCGTGTGCGTGTGCGTGTGCGTGTGTATGCGCGCGCGTGCGTGTGGGCGTGTGTGTGGATGTGTTGGTATAATGTGTATGCACACGTGTATGTGTGTGTGTTGGTGTATGCATATGTGTACGTCTGAAAGAAAGCTAATCTGAAGGAGAGACTGATACATGATGATGTAATCTGATTTTGTTACCATTTGTTTCATCTTATATTGGTTGTCCATCCATGTGCATGCTTTCTTTGTTGTTGGATTGTGTCTTGTGAAAAACCAAAACGATTTCCTTTGGCTGATTCAAGAATCTTGAAAGCTTCCTACTACGCTTGTTTGACATTTAGAGGGTGGGGTGGGGGTGGGGGTGGAGGGGGGAGCGTGAGCGTGTCTCCTAAAATGCTGAAACAATACGTACACGGCAAACCACCCCGGGCCTGTACTCACGAGTGCGTCTGAGACACCCAACACGGGTAGTAGTATGGAGATTGGACGACACAGCCAGCGGTTTGGGGAGCTTAGTCTAATTCACGTATTACTACTCTCCGTGTTGACTGTCTAAGACGCACTCATGACTATAGAGTTTGTCTTAATCCCCAAACCGATACTGTGACATCGAATGTCAATAGTCAGTCTCTGTTTTAAACTGGGTTTAGCATGGACGAAGCTCTTGCTTTATACATTCAAGATAATGTGCTCTTTGTAGCGCAATAGAGGGAGGATGTTTTATCGCACAATGCATGCATTATCACCAGGCTTAGAGCGAAAGACAAAGGCAAAATGTGAACAATTAAAAAAACACCAAGAAACCAATGAAATCAACAAAAACACAGCAAATTTAAAAAAAAGAAAAAAAGTTGACGCGTTTCGCAACTTCACACTAACACTTCAAGACAAGCCACATCTTCTCTAACATTTTCTACTTTTATAGATACATATGAGTAGGTAAGCTGAACATTTGCACAATGAAAATGTCTGTGCAAAACGTGTTTCATTATTCGAACATCAATCAAACAAGAAAAGTAACAATTTCCTGATTCAGCTGCAATAATTAATACCCCAAAACCTAGCTCTGATCAGGATTCTTTAATCCTGTTAGTTTTGGAATTACAAGTTCAGATCAAATCAAACTAATCAGCTATAAATGGCGGCATCGAACACCCCTTGCTCAAAGGTGTGTGTTTCACACCTCCTCTCCCCTAGGTGGGGCGATTCCATTAGCACAGGAAGCGTGGAGTGTTAGCATCAGAGACAGTCATAGGCGGGCGATTCCATTTTGGTGGTTGTCAACCTCCTAGATCACTAACTAGAACCAAAGATATTCTAAAAGGGTAAGATGGACTACTTAAGAGCTCGGCGAACCGGGCTGATAGAGTTATCGTTAGTGCGGACAGTACACCATTCACAGTGCAGGCTATCCAAAAACTCGGACTGGAACTTGAACGGAGAATTCAACTGGCCTATCGATGTGTAAAATGTGTCCTGTTTAAAAGGGACATAACCAGTGTTTCTGTCCTGACTACTCATATAGGGAAAAGAGACCGGATGCTTATCTTCCCCTATACAGTCTTTGCTAGAACTCCTCCTCCGAGCTTTCGGTACATCAGTGCTAGGTTTTGTGTGTATTGATTATAGCTGAATCTGGAAAGTGTTACTATTTTTGTTTGATTGATGTTCGATTAATGAAACATGTTTTGCATGGAAAGTTTCGTTGTGCAAATTTTCATCTTACCTACTCGTATGTATCTATAAAAATAGAAACCAAAATTATTGATCTAACATTGGCTTGTGTTTAATTATTCTCACACACAAAAAAAGAAAATTAAGCTCCGCTAGTAATTAGTGAACTCATTTGACACGATTACTTCAATAGCAATTATGAAACGCCTGGACTTACTATGGGATGTAAGACACAAAAAATAATAAGTTGTATTAAAAAAGAATGAAACATATACATAAAATAATCCCCATTAATAGTTTTATATTGTTTTCAGTCCTGTTTAATACAGGTTATTATCGTTCGCATTATGTTCCGTAATAAACCAATGGGTCATTTGAAAATAGTCAATTTTCATTATAAGGCATAATGCTTAGTCTCTCTATAAAATGGGACAGTTGCATTATTCAAATGCTGTGTTGTCGTTTTGTTGTTATTTCCCTTAACGTTGGGCCAACGATAAAGTGCGAGTTGGAGCTGTATGCTCCACAGCAATGGAAACCGGTTAACCCTTCCCGTACCTCGTGGGTGTGTTTGCACCCATACTTTTACTTTTACTTTTTGCTTCATATTTTCAAAACCGTTCGTTGAATCTTGCTGAAATGCTATGACTTTATCAATGAAAGATTCGAGCACGTGCACCCCAAACATCAAGCATTTGTGTTGCAAAGCAAGCGAGTAAATAAACAACAAAGTCGTCGTTTAACAGTCGTCTTTTGTGGACGACCAATAATGATCCTCATAGCAGGAGGGATTACAGTCGTTCTTATTGCTCCAGCAGTGGAGACTATTTGGCTTTCGGAGAACAATAGTGGTTTCCACTTTCATCTGCAATGTCAACTCTACAGCTTCCAGTCCTTGTCCCAGTTGTAAGATCCTGGTGGTACTCAATGTTTTATGTTTGAATCTGTTTCTCTGTCTAATAGTTTGTGTTTATTTCTGTTTAGCCATCTCTCTCTCTCTCTCTCTCTCTCTCTCTCTCTCTCTCTCTCTCTCTCTCTCTCTCTCTCTCTCTCTCTCTCTCTCTCTCTCTCTCTCTCTCTCTCTCTCTCTCTCTCTCTCTCTCTCTCTCTCTCTCTCTCTCTCTCTCTCTCCCTCTCTCTCTCTCTCTCTCTCTCTCTCTCTCTCTCTCTCTCTCTCTCTCTCTCTCTCTCTCTCTCTCTCTCTCTCTCTCTCTCTCTCTCTCTCTGTCTCTCTGTCTCTCTCTCTGTCTCTCTGTCTCTCTCTCTCTCTCTCTCTGTCTCTCTGTCTCTCTCTCTCTCTCTCTTTCTCTCTCTCTCTCTCTCTCTCTCTCTCTCTCTCTCTCTCTCTCTCTCTCTCTCTCTCTCTCTCTCTCTCTCTCTCTCTCTCTCTCTCTCTCCCTCTCTCTCTCTCTCTCTCTCTCTCTCTCTCTCTCTCTCTCTCTCTCTCTCTCTCTCTCTCTCTCTCTCTCTCTCTCTCTCTCTCTCTCTCTCTCTCTCTCTCTCTCTCTCTCTCTCGTTGGTGCATTTTAATGTCCTCGAGCAACGAAAACTTAGTAAAAAGGTTTAGCGTGTTTCTATATCAAGCTTTTAAGATTGGAGACACATTCTGTTCGCAACACACTTTCAGTGCCAATACTATGCCTATTGTGTTGGATTATATAATCTGTGTCATTTGTTTGTATAACACTCCCCTTCATTAGGGGCCATGGCCTAGATGAAATTAGAGATCAGCCGTCTTTTGTGGACGACCAATAATGATCCTCATAGCAGGAGGAATTACAGTCGTTCTTATTGCTCCAGCAGTGGAGACTATTTGGCTTTCGGTGACCTTACTCTAGTCCTTATGCCTGGCAACCAAAATTACAACCCAGCTTTCTGCGACAGCCGCTATCTTCTCTGCTATCTTAGTAATCGCTATCCCACACGATTTAAGGTCTATGTACATGTTAACAATATTCACAAAATATCACAATTTTTCCATGGGTTGTCTGATTATGAGCGGCCTAACACTGTGTTGCCATGGGGAAATAAAGATAATTTGTGAATATTGTTAACGTGTACAGAGACCTTTAATATGACTTACAACTCACTGTGTTGCCATGGGGAAATAGAGATATTTTGTGAATGATCTTAACGTGTATGCTAAACATTATCATTGGCCTAACACTGTGTTGCCATGGGGGAATAAATATAGTTTGTGAATATTGTTAGCGTGTGCAGAGACCTTAACTAGTACACGCAGCACGGGCAACACTGTGATCAATGGGGGGGAATGAAAGAGGGGAGATAAACGACGGGGTGATGATGATGGTGGTTGCGTTGTTTTATTGCTGCAGTCAGGCAGAGTGTTTGGGTTTGTTTTTCTCTATGGCGTGTCAAATTCCACAAGGACTTAATTGCTTTGCGGTTGGGGGCAAGAGAGAGAGAGAGAGAGAGAGAGAGAGAGAGAGAGAGAGAGAGAGAGAGAGAGAGAGAGAGACGAACGAACGAACGAACGAACGAATCTTTTTTATTGTTGGAAAAGAATAAGCATATTAAACACACTTCTTTTCATCTTGCCAACAGTTAAGAAAATAATTAATGTCAAGAAAAAAAATGAAAAAATACAAAATAACAAAGTTATCCATATATGAAGACACAACACATGAATAATTACAAATTATCAGCACACACCCATACATACACACACATACACACACAGACAGACAGACAGACAGACAGACACACACAGACACACACACACACACACACACACACACACACACACACACACACACACACACACACACACACATACATATACACATATATATATATATATATACATACACACACACACACACATATGCACACACATGCACACACACGCATGCACTCACACACTTCACAAAACAAATGAAAACACAATCACTTAGCAATATCAATCCAATGTAAGATAAAAATTGACATAGTATTTTTAACTGGAATTCACAAAGTCTGTCATTAGATGCTTGTGATAGATTTGTTTGAAAGAATTGAGACTAGTGCCAACGTTATCGTTACTTAAGATTGAATTCCAAAGAGCACCACCTGAATACATTAAACTGGTTTTGAATATGTCAAGTTTTGGTAAGGGCAACATTATTTTATGAGTATGGCGTCGATCATTTGTAACAAATTCATCTGACAGTGAAGGTGCACGTCCCGATAGAATTTTAAACATAAAAACAGCCTTGTTGTGTTTTAATTTTAAATGAAATGGTAAAATATCTAATTTTATGTAGTCGGAAATTGTTAGCTTAGATGATTTTAAAAGTACCAATTTTAGAGCTCGTCTATAAAGACTAGACAGAGGTCTTAATATGTTGGCACTAGCCCCATCCCAGATGGTGGAAGCATAGCTTATGTGAGACTCAATGAAAGAATGGAAAAATATTTTACGAGTATGTAAGTCAAGAAAATGTTTGATTTTGGACAACTGGTATACCTTTTTAGATAGGGATTTGCAAATCATTGAAACATGCTCAGACCACGAAAGATTGTTGTCAATTACAACTCCCAGAACTTTGTGGCTATCTACTTGTTCAATGTTATTGCCATTAATTTGAAGAGACTGTAAATTTGAATTGAGGTTTTGACGCTTTTGTCTCGTTGTTATGAGCATAAATTTTGTCTTTTGGGGATGCAAACTCATGTGATTAAATTCAGACCATTTAACAAGTTCATCAGCACTAGTTTGTAAAGTATGCAAAACTTGGTCATAACGAGTGTGACTGGTGTGTAATGTAGTGTCGTCAGCGAATAATGCACTCAGGGAACTCAGGATTAGTGGTAGGTCGTTTATGTATATAGTAAACAGTATGGGTCCCAGAACAGAACCTTGCGGTATGCCATACTTAGTTGGTAGACAGGATGAGACAGATCCGTTCGTATTCACTACCTGTTTTCTATCAACTAAAAATGATGACATTAGTTTTATTGTATCATTAGATAGACCATACATTTTAAGTTTTCTGAGAAGGAGTGAGTGATCTATTAGATCGAAAGCCTTGGCAAAATCTACAATAAGGACGCCGGTCAATTCGTTGTTGTTTATATTTGAGAGCCATTTGTCAACGAGAGAAGTGAGAGCTGTATGGCATGAGTGTTTAGGTCTAAAACCAGACTGGCATGGGTGAAATAGTTTAAATCGATCAAAGTGGCCAAGAATGTGTTTTTTTATATGATTTTCTAAAGGTTTGCATAATATAGACACAATTGAAATTGGTCTGTAGTTGGATGGATCAGAACGATCCCCTGATTTAAATATAGGAGTCACTTTAGCAACTTTAAATGCCTTAGGAAATTGACTTTTTGATATACATAAATTATAAACATAAGTTAACGTTTCCGAAATGACAGGGGATGCAAGTTTTAAGATTTTACCGTCAATGCCATCAAGTCCAGTGGTACTGGTTTGCTTCAGTTGCTTAAGTGATGTATAAACCTCATAAGTGGTTAACAGGGGTATGTCTAACTTAGCTGAAATTTCTTTGTTTAAACAATATTCCTCTAAACACTTGAGGTCATTTTCTGCAGATTTGTCAGAATTGATAATGGAACTAGCTATATTGGAAAAATGAGTATTTAGAGTGTCAGGAGATAAATCTTTTATAACAGCATTATTTGCATTTCCATTTCTATTCGTTAGTTGGTTTATAGCTGACCAGATGGATTTACTATCAGCTTTGGAGGAAACTAGGTCTTTGAAATAATGCTTTTTAGATGCTCTTTTTAATGTGGTAACAATATTTCTTTGTAAGCGAGCATCTTCCACTTTTCCTTTATCAAAAAGAGAATCTCTTTCATCCATAGCATGCTGTATATTTTTTGTTAGCCAGGGTTGTTTTGGACTATCTTTAACTCGTTTAGTTTTAAAGGGTGCGTGCTTATCATATACATTTAAGAAACTATGATAAAATATTTCGAAGGCTTCGTCAGGGTTAGAAAATTGATACACATGCGAAATACATGAATTGCTAAGGTCTAACAGAAATAAATCAAGATCAAATTTTGAAAAGTTCCTATATTTTACAAAAGTGTGACAATTTTTGGGGATTTTAACACCTTTTTTAAACCAAGTAAAACAGACAGGAAGATGGTCACTACAGTAGAAGGCTGGGGAACATATTTCTATTAATTGATCTGGACGGGAAGTGTATATATGGTCAATTAATGTCTGTGAAGTTGGTGTTCGTCTAGTTGGCTTGTCAATTACCTGAGTGAGAAGATACGATTCATATGAGGAAGTCCAAGACTTGTTAGGCTTTAGTAGGTCAATATTAAAGTCACCCAGAAGAAATATTTCATTAGACATTAATGAAATTTCGTCCATTAGTAAAGTAAAATTGTTGATCCAGCTTACATGTTCTGCGGGATTTCTGTAAATGAAACCTAGTGTTATGTGTGAAGATTGTTTAAAATTAACTTTTACAAATATGCATTCAATGTTATGTTTGTTAGATGGCACAATGTGACTAATACTAATGCTTTTGTGTACATATAGAATTAACCCAGTTTCCTTTGGTTGCTTCGGATCAATACGAATAAAATTATAACCAGGCATTTCAATATCTGAATCAGAAATACACTCAGTCAAACGTGATTCAGCAAAACAAAAAGCATGAAAATATTTACCCGAATTAGATAAGATTTGTATAACATCATCACGCTTGCCATATAAATGATTAATATTTAAAAAACCAACCCTAAAACCTTCCTTAGAAGGCCAAGAGTCTTGAGTAACGGGCATTATATGATTATTTGGCAATGATTAAATACAATCGCAAAAAGCAACAAAACGACAAATATACCAAAAGTTCAAACCTCAACCAAGAGCAGTTAACAAAGTAAAGATGTTATAGATAATCATGCAAAAGGACGAAAAAGGAAAACTACCAAACTATCAAAGTGTGCACAGTTGCAAACAATATTCAGATATCCGAATCAAAATCAATATTCAATAAACAATTCCACATGGAAAACTTCAAGCAACAACGTAAACAACACCTGACAATCCAATCGTAGAGTGCCCGTGTCCAAGTTGAGTCAGGCATCAATGAGATCCCACATTGTTCAGGGAAAACAAAAGCATATACATACGAATGATTTATGCATGTTATTGTTCCTATTATATTATACATGCCCCAACAATGCAGAGCAAGAAACAATACCAGTACATACATTTAAACACAGTATGCTTACTTCAGGAGAAGCATGGGTAAGCACAGCTCATTAGTGTATTATTGCACCCAATTTGAAGAGGGCACAGGCTGGTCACGTTGTGTTCCCAGCTGTGATGCAAGGGCCATTAGTTGTTGTGCACATTGGCCAAGGGCACTGTGCACGGGCAAGGAGCTCTGGCTACTGACATGCCTATCCTGTCTGATGGGATTGTTGGCTGGCCGTAGGCTATGACTTGCGCCCTGAACATTTTGGACAGGAAAGGGGTAGAGGGCTGGAAATTTAGGAAAAGGTGTCCTAGGAAATGTATAACCCGGAGGGGCGCCATGGGCCATGAAATGGGGTGAGGGTACTGGAGCACATGGTGGTTGGCCTGAAAAGGCACTGCTATGTGCTATGTTCTGAGTTGAACTGATGTTCTCTTTAGGAGCAATTGACTCCTCAGACATAGGGGGCTGGGATGCATAATACGGCTGAGGCATGCGGTTTGATTGGGACTTGAAAGGAGGGTACTCAGCAGTAGATGACTCTGGAGGCAAACCAACATTCACATGGTCATCTTGATAAAGAGAAGCTCTGCCCTGAACTTTACTCCTATTCTGTCTTTGACCATTTTCGTTTGTGAAAGGATCTCTTCGGGTGAAGTGATCGATTCCGGGAAAGCTATCATGGTTGGCGTCCAAGTGTGAACGCTTACTCTGAGGTAGAATCTGTCTGAAACTTGTTGCCAGACAGGCCGTACCTCTGGGGCTGGGATGGGTGGAGTCTTTATACAAAGCTTTTCGGGGGAAGCCTTTGGGGGTGACAAAACTAAGTCGGTTGTCTATCAGGTCAACCTGCATGTTAGTGCACATAGTATACAGGTTTTTGTTGGAGGGGACAATCGAGTTGTTCAATTGATGACGACCAAAAGCAGGGACGATGGAACTCATGACAATGTATGCAGAGGGAAAACGACGTCTGCTCAATGCAATGAGTTCCCTCCATACCCTGGTATCAATAGGCCCAGCCGGGCAATCATTCACCCCAACATGTATGATCAATGTGTTCACCTGGTCATGGTCTTCTAATTCCCGCAGCCACTGAATAAGATGCTGAATACACAGACCAGGCACACAGATCTTGAATAGAGGGTCTGTTTGGGTTTCGAGTCTTTTGGGGTTAATGTACCTTATGACAGAATCGCCAATCAAAAGGGAAGAACAGTTTGTGGGAATAACTATATCTTTCAATGTCTGTCCTGGGGACTTCATTTGATTGGAGTCCAATTTCCGTACGCTTACGTGGGACTGGCTTTGAGCTGATTTACCAAGGGCAAAGAGTGGGGATGAGCAAAATTTCTGATTGGTATCAATAATTTCATCATTGGAATTCAGGTCAGCTAGGCTGCTGAACCTGTTTGCAATTGATACCTGTACATTCTGAATTTGAGCATCATGCTTTTGTTGTTCAGAGTTTGTTATGCTTGTCTTGACATCTGCAAAGCTGTCAGGGGGAGAGAGACAGGAAAATGAAAAGCTTGCATTGCCATTTGTGTCACCATGAGATGGGGAAACATGGTGTAGGCCACTGTTTTCATGCACTACGTTTTCAAGGCGGTCACCAGTCTTTACTGGGACAGCAGCAGGAGAGTGGTCAAGCCCTCCTGTTGGAGCTTTAACAACAGAGGGAGGGTCATATTCTGTTGAAGCGTCAACAACCTGGGGAGGGTCATATTCTGTTGCAGCGTCAACAAGAATTACTTTACGGGGTGACTGTAATTGTTTCTTGACATCTTTGACATCAGATTGCATACTGTTCAATGTAGATCTTAAAGAATTGTTTTCTTTAACTAGACAGTTTACGGTCATTTCAAGCTTTGAAATAAGCACATGCAACCCTTCAACAGAAGTCTGTACTGTGTGTTCAATGTGTCTTTTGATGTCATTTTTCACACACACCTTTGAGTCTTCTATTCGCGTGAAAATGTTATTGTCAAGGTCAGAAATGTTTGTAGTCAAAGAATCAATAGTGGTTTCAATGTAGTCTAGTTGATCAGTTATTATGTTTCCAACATTTCTTAGTGGAGATAGTGTCATTCTGCGAACACGTCTGTTTTTTTTGAAAACTTGGGAGTTTTCAGTATTTTGTGTTTTGCTGTGTCACTGTCTGTTGTATATAGAACATTTGTGTGTTGATGTTGGTCAAAACAAACTTGTTTGGCAAGGGTAACTTCACTGGCTTCAGAGGAAAGGGATATCAGAGAAGTGTTGGAAACACCGTCCTCCGTTTTGCCCTCTTCCCAATGAGGCTGCTCTTGGGATTGAAGGGGCTGGGGGGTACCAGCAGGCTCACCAGACGAGGGGAGCTGGGTGGCAGCAGGCTCACCAGACGAGGGGAGCTGGGTGGCAGCAGGCTCACCAGACGAGGGGAGCTGGGTGGCAGCAGGCTCACCAGAAGAGGGGAGCTGGGTGGCAGCAGGCTCACCAGAAGAGGGGAGCTGGGTGGCAGCAGGCTCACCAGAAGAGGGGAGCTGGGGGGCAGCAGGCTCACCAGAAGAGGGGAGCTGGGGGGCAGCAGGCTCACCAGAAGAGGGGAGCTGGGGGGCAGCAGGCTCACCAGAAGAGGGGAGCTGGGGGGCAGCAGGCTCACCAGAAGAGGGGAGCTGGGTGGCAGCAGGCTCACCAGAAGAGGGGAGCTGGGGACCAGCAGGCTCACCAGAAGAGGGGAGCTGGGGACCAGCAGGCTCACCAGAAGAGGGGAGCTGGGGGGCAGCAGGCTCACCAGAAGAGGGGAGCTGGGGACCAGCAGGCTCACCAGAAGAGGGGAGCTGGGGACTGGGGACCAGCAGGCTCACCAGAAGAGGGGAGCTGGGGAGGGACAGCAGGCTCACCAGAAGAGGGGAGCTGGGGGGCAGCAGGCTCACCAGAAGAGGGGAGCTGGGGACCAGCAGGCTCACCAGAAGAGGGGAGCTGGGGACCAGCAGGCTCACCAGAAGAGGGGAGCTGGGGACCAGCAGGCTCACCAGAAGAGGGGAGCTGGGGACCAGCAGGCTCACCAGAAGAGGGGAGCTGGGGACCAGCAGGCTCACCAGAAGAGGGGAGCAGGCTCACCAGAAGAGGGGAGCTGGGGGCCAGCAGGCTCACCAGAAGAGGGGAGCTGGGGGGCAGCAGGCTCACCAGAAGAGGGGAGCTGGGGACCAGCAGGCTCACCAGAAGAGGGGAGCTGGGGGGAAGAGGGGAGCAGGCTCACCAGAAGAGGGGAGCTGGGGACCAGCAGGCTCACCAGAAGAGGGGAGCTGGGGACCAGCAGGCTCACCAGAAGAGGGGAGCTGGGGAGCAGGCTCACCAGAAGAGGGGAGCTGGGGACCAGCAGGCTCACCAGAAGAGGGGAGCTGGGGACCAGCAGGCTCACCAGAAGAGGGGAGCTGGGGACCAGCAGGCTCACCAGAAGAGGGGAGCTGGGGACCAGCAGGCTCACCAGAAGAGGGGAGCTGGGGACCAGCAGGCTCACCAGAAGAGGGGAGCTGGGGACCAGCAGGCTCACCAGAAGAGGGGAGCTGGGGACCAGCAGGCTCACCAGAAGAGGGGAGCTGGGGACCAGCAGGCTCACCAGAAGAGGGGGGAGCTGGGGACCAGCAGGCTCACCAGAAGAGGGGAGCTGGGGACCAGCAGGCTCACCAGAAGAGGGGAGCTGGGGACCAGCAGGCTCACCAGAAGAGGGGAGCTGGGGACCAGCAGGCTCACCAGAAGAGGGGAGCTGGGGACCAGCAGGCTCACCAGAAGAGGGGAGCTGGGGACCAGCAGGCTCACCAGAAGAGGGGAGCTGGGGACCAGCAGGCTCACCAGAAGAGGGGAGCTGGGGACCAGCAGGCTCACCAGAAGAGGGGAGCTGGGGACCAGCAGGCTCACCAGCAGAGGGGGGGAGCTGGGGACCAGCAGGCTCACCAGAAGAGGGGAGCTGGGGACCAGCAGGCTCACCAGAAGAGGGGAGCTGGGGACCAGCAGGCTCACCAGAAGAGGGGAGCTGGGGACCAGCAGGCTCACCAGAAGAGGGGAGCTGGGGACCAGCAGGCTCACCAGAAGAGGGGAGCTGGGGACCAGCAGGCTCACCAGAAGAGGGGAGCTGGGGACCAGCAGGCTCACCAGAAGAGGGGAGCTGGGGACCAGCAGGCTCACCAGAAGAGGGGAGCTGGGGACCAGCAGGCTCACCAGAAGAGGGGAGCTGGGGACAGCAGGCTCACCAGAAGAGGGGAGCTGGGGACTCAGCAGGCTCACCAGAAGAGGGGAGCTGGGGACCAGCAGGCTCACCAGAAGAGGGGAGCTGGGGACCAGCAGGCTCACCAGAAGAGGGGAGCTGGGGACCAGCAGGCTCACCAGAAGAGGGGAGCTGGGGACCAGCAGGCTCACCAGAAGAGGGGAGCTGGCTCACCAGAAGGGGGGAGCAGCAGGCTCACCAGAAGAGGGGAGCTGGGGACCAGCAGGCTCACCAGAAGAGGGGAGCTGGGGACCAGCAGGCTCACCAGAAGAGGGGAGCTGGGGACCAGCAGGCTCACCAGAAGAGGGGAGCTGGGGACCAGCAGGCTCACCAGAAGAGGGGAGCTGGGGACCAGCAGGCTCACCAGAAGAGGGGAGCTGGGGACCAGCAGGCTCACCAGAAGAGGGGAGCTGGGGACCAGCAGGCTCACCAGAAGAGGGGAGCTGGGGACCAGCAGGCTCACCAGAAGAGGGGAGCTGGGGACCAGCAGGCTCACCAGAAGAGGGGAGCTGGGGACCAGCAGGCTCACCAGAAGAGGGGAGCTGGGGACCAGCAGGCTCACCAGAAGAGGGGAGCTGGGGACCAGCAGGCTCACCAGAAGAGGGGAGCTGGGGACCAGCAGGCTCACCAGAAGAGGGGAGCTGGGGACCAGCAGGCTCACCAGAAGAGGGGAGCTGGGGGGCAGCAGGCTCACCAGAAGAGGGGAGCTGGGGACCAGCAGGCTCACCAGAAGAGGGGAGCTGGGGACCAGCAGGCTCACCAGAAGAGGGGAGCTGGGGACCAGCAGGCTCACCAGAAGAGGGGAGCTGGGGACCAGCAGGCTCACCAGAAGAGGGGAGCTGGGGACCAGCAGGCTCACCAGAAGAGGGGAGCTGGGGACCAGCAGGCTCACCAGAAGAGGGGAGCTGGGGACCAGCAGGCTCACCAGAAGAGGGGAGCTGGGGACCAGCAGGAGGGGAGCTCAGCAGACCAGAGGGGAGCTGGGGACCAGCAGGCTCACCAGAAGAGGGGAGCTGGGGACCAGCAGGATCACCAGAAGAGGGGAGCTGGGGGAGCTGGGGACCAGCAGGCTCACCAGAAGAGGGGAGCTGGGGACCAGCAGGCTCACCAGAAGAGGGGAGCTGGGGACCAGCAGGCTCACCAGAAGAGGGGAGCTGGGGACCAGCAGGCTCACCAGAAGAGGGGAGCTGGGGACCAGCAGGCTCACCAGAAGAGGGGAGCTGGGGACCAGCAGGCTCACCAGAAGAGGGGAGCTGGGGACCAGCAGGCTCACCAGAAGAGGGGAGCTGGGGACCAGCAGGCTCACCAGAAGAGGGGAGCTGGGGACCAGCAGGCTCACCAGAAGAGGGGAGCTGGGGACCAGCAGGCTCACCAGAAGAGGGGAGCTGGGGACCAGCAGGCTCACCAGAAGAGGGGAGCTGGGGACCAGCAGGCTCACCAGAAGAGGGGAGCTGGGGACCAGCAGGCTCACCAGAAGAGGGGAGCTGGGGACCAGCAGGCTCACCAGAAGAGGGGAGCTGGGGACCAGCAGGCTCACCAGAAGAGGGGAGCTGGGGGGCAGCAGGCTCACCAGAAGAGGGGAGCTGGGGACCAGCAGGCTCACCAGAAGAGGGGAGCTGGGGACCAGCAGGCTCACCAGAAGAGGGGAGGGGGGGCAGCAGGCTCACCAGAAGAGGGGAGCTGGGGACCAGCAGGCTCACCAGAAGAGGGGAGCTGGGGACCAGCAGGCTCACCAGAAGAGGGGAGCTGGGGACCAGCAGGCTCACCAGAAGAGGGGAGCTGGGGACCAGCAGGCTCACCAGAAGAGGGGAGCTGGGGACCAGCAGGCTCACCAGAAGAGGGGAGCTGGGGACCAGCAGGCTCACCAGAAGAGGGGAGCTGGGGACCAGCAGGCTCACCAGAAGAGGGGAGCTGGGGGGAGCAGCAGGCTCACCAGAAGAGGGGAGCTGGGGACCAGCAGGCTCACCAGAAGAGGGGAGCTGGGTGGCAGGCCAGCAGGCTCACCAGAAGAGGGGAGCTGGGGACCAGCAGGCTCACCAGAAGAGGGGAGCTGGGGAGAGAGAGCAGGCTCACCAGAAGAGGGGAGCTGGGGACCAGCAGGCTCACCAGAAGAGGGGAGCTGGGGACCAGCAGGCTCACCAGAAGAGGGGAGCTGGGGACCAGCAGGCTCACCAGAAGAGGGGAGCTGGGGACCAGCAGGCTCACCAGAAGAGGGGAGCTGGGGACCAGCAGGCTCACCAGAAGGGGAGCTGGGGAGGGGAAGAGGGGAGCTGGGGACCAGCAGGCTCACCAGAAGAGGGGGAGCTGGGGACCAGCAGGCTCACCAGAAGAGGGGAGCTGGGGACCAGCAGGCTCACCAGAAGAGGGGAGCTGGGGACCAGCAGGCTCACCAGAAGAGGGGAGCTGGGGACCAGCAGGCTCACCAGAAGAGGGGAGCTGGGGACCAGCAGGCTCACCAGAAGAGGGGAGCTGGGGACCAGCAGGCTCACCAGAAGAGGGGAGCTGGGGACCAGCAGGCTCACCAGAAGAGGGGAGCTGGGGACCAGCAGGCTCACCAGAAGAGGGGAGCTGGGGACCAGCAGGCTCACCAGAAGAGGGGAGCTGGGGGCCAGCAGGCTCACCAGAAGAGGGGAGCTGGGGACCAGCAGGCTCACCAGAAGAGGGGAGCTGGGGACCAGCAGGCTCACCAGAAGAGGGGAGCTGGGGGGCAGCAGGCTCACCAGAAGAGGGGAGCTGGGGACCAGCAGGCTCACCAGAAGAGGGGAGCTGGGGACCAGCAGGCTCACCAGAAGAGGGGAGCTGGGGACCAGCAGGCTCACCAGAAGAGGGGAGCTGGGGACCAGCAGGCTCACCAGAAGAGGGGAGCTGGGGACCAGCAGGCTCACCAGAAGAGGGGAGCTGGGGACCAGCAGGCTCACCAGAAGAGGGGAGCTGGGGACCAGCAGGCTCACCAGAAGAGGGGAGCTGGGGGGCAGCAGGCTCACCAGAAGAGGGGAGCTGGGGGGCAGCAGGCTCACCAGAAGAGGGGAGCTGGGGGGCAGCAGGCTCACCAGAAGAGGGGAGCTGGGGGGCAGCAGGCTCACCAGAAGAGGGGAGCTGGGGGGCAGCAGGCTCACCAGAAGAGGGGAGCTGGGGACCAGCAGGCTCACCAGAAGAGGGGAGCTGGGGACCAGCAGGCTCACCAGAAGAGGGGAGCTGGGGGGCAGCAGGCTCACCAGAAGAGGGGAGCTGGGGACCAGCAGGCTCACCAGAAGAGGGGAGCTGGGGACCAGCAGGCTCACGAGAAGAGGGGAGAGAGGGGAGAGAGAGGAGAGAGAGAGAAGAGGAGAGAGGAGAGAGGAGAGAGAGAGAGAGAGAGAGACCAGCAGGCTCACCAGAAGAGGGGAGCTGGGGACCAGCAGGCTCACCAGAAGAGGGGAGCTGGGGACCAGCAGGCTCACCAGAAGAGGGGAGCTGGGGACCAGCAGGCTCACCAGAAGAGGGGAGCTGGGGACCAGCAGGCTCACCAGAAGAGGGGAGCTGGGGACCAGCAGGATCACCAGAAGAGGGGAGCTGGGGACCAGCAGGCTCACCAGAAGAGGGGAGCTGGGGACCAGCAGGCTCACCAGAAGAGGGGAGCTGGGGACCAGCAGGCTCACCAGAAGAGGGGAGCTGGGGACCAGCAGGCTCACCAGAAGAGGGGAGCTGGGGACCAGCAGGCTCACCAGAAGAGGGGAGCTGGGGACCAGCAGGCTCACCAGAAGAGGGGAGCTGGGGACCAGCAGGCTCACCAGAAGAGGGGAGCTGGGGACCAGCAGGATCACCAGAAGAGGGGAGCTGGGGACCAGCAGGCTCACCAGAAGAGGGGAGCTGGGGACCAGCAGGCTCACCAGAAGAGGGGAGCTGGGGACCAGCAGGCTCACCAGAAGAGGGGAGCTGGGGACCAGCAGGATCACCAGAAGAGGGGAGCTGGGGACCAGCAGGCTCACCAGAAGAGGGGAGCTGGGGACCAGCAGGCTCACCAGAAGAGGGGAGCTGGGGGGCAGCAGGCTCACCAGAAGAGGGGAGCTGGGGGGCAGCAGCAGGCTCACCAGAAGGGGGGAGCTGGGGACCAGCAGGCTCACCAGAAGAGGGGAGCTGGGGGGCAGCAGGCTCACCAGAAGAGGGGAGCTGGGGGGCAGCAGGCTCACCAGAAGAGGGGAGCTGGGGGGCAGCAGGCTCACCAGAAGAGGGGAGCTGGGGACCAGCAGGCTCACCAGAAGAGGGGAGCTGGGGACCAGCAGGCTCACCAGAAGAGGGGAGCTGGGGGGCAGCAGGCTCACCAGAAGAGGGGAGCTGGGGACCAGCAGGCTCACCAGAAGAGGGGAGCTGGGGACCAGCAGGCTCACCAGAAGAGGGGAGCTGGGGGGCAGCAGGCTCACCAGAAGAGGGGAGCTGGGGGGCAGCAGGCTCACCAGAAGAGGGGAGCTGGGGGGCAGCAGGATCACCAGACGAGGGGAGCTGGGGGGCAGCAGGCTCACCAGAAGAGGGGAGCTGGGGGGCAGCAGGCTCACCAGACGAGGGGAGCTGGGGGGCAGCAGGCTCACCAGAAGAGGGGAGCTGGGGGGCAGCAGGCTCACCAGAAGAGGGGAGCTGGGGGGCAGCAGGATCACCAGACGAGGGGAGCGGGGGGGCAGCAGGCTCACTAGAAGAGGGGAGCTGGGGACCAGCAGGCTCACGAGAAGAGGGGAGAGAGAGAGAGAGAGAGAGAGAGAGAGAGAGAGAGAGAGAGAGAGAGAGAGAGAGAGAGACATTTGAAACATTT
>CM065680.1:101969962-101972462 GCA_017654935.2 Phymorhynchus buccinoides
AAGCGACCTTGGACAACACACCCACCAGCATTACCAGCCCAATCAACAACGCATGCACGCCTTCTGTGGATCAATCTCCAGCCAACGATCAGCACCAAGTCTGCTCCCTTTCTTACAAACCGCCTCTTCCTATTCGCCGACCGCCTTCTTCCGGTTCCGGTTCGGGTTCGGCCGGGATTTCGCAGACGGTGAAATCGGCGTTTCCGTCCTACCCGCCGATTCTCCATTCGCCCGTGATGCCTGACATGTCCTCGCCGGATTCTTGTCAGGATCACGGTGGTGTGGCGAAGATGGACCAAGTTCCCGATTCGTCTCGTGGTGATGAAGGTGGGGATGTGGAAACTGAGGGTGGCCCGAACCACGCCGGTGGTGGAGGGGGAGCTAAGGTGTCGGGAAGGGACTCGGCGAAGGTCGGAAGGATCAGCAACGTTTCCGGGGCATCGGGAGATGTCAGCATTGGGGACAATGTTGGAAGTAAGCCCAAGAAAAAGTCTGCCTTCAGGAAAGGTCAGTTATGACTTTCTTTCACTGGCTGTTTTATTTGGTTTTTCTCTTCTTCCATTCCCTCTTTAGTGTGTCTATGCTAAGAAAGAATGGTGATATTATTTCATGATACAAATATTACCCATTTCGAAGAATCAAACAACAACAACATAAAGTATTTATACGGCGCTGAATATTGACATAAATCAAATCAAAGCGCACACACACACGTTAGCATTCATAACGCATTCAAACAAAAACGCAATTCAAAGCGAACACACACGGATGACAAATGGAACACAGCAGAAACAAACCTAATGGCAAGAGAGAGAAGAGAAAGAGAGCGGAGCTTTAATGATGGGCGAACAGGTGGGTTTTGAGGTTAGCTTTGAAAGCAGAGGATCGGTCGCTGACGGAGGGAAAGATGAAGTTTGTTCCAGGAGATCGGTCCTGAGACAGCAAAAGAGCGCCGACCAACAGTTGAAAGCTTATACCTAGGGGTCTGGAGAGACAGAGAGGGTCAGGCGTATAGATGGAAATATTGTCGCAGAGGTAAGATGGAGCAGCTTTATGGATAGATTTATAGCAAAGGGTGTTTAATTTATACTCAATTCTGTCTGCGACAGGAAGCCAGTGCAAACACACAAAACAAGCAAAAGGTGTGTGACAGCGCAAATTGTAACAACTGCGCAAAATGTAACAATTGTTGCATTTTGCGCGGGCTGCCCGCGCAAAATGTAACAATGTTCGATTTTGTTACATTTTGCGCTAGGCGCCCACCTTTTGACGAAATTAGCACCCTCCCAAAAGGCAGATTTTCGTCATTACAGATCAAATCGAAGTAAAATCTTCAAGGAGTTGATGAATTTGTCTTCATCATAATATATCAAATCGAAAGATAAAAACAAAGTCTACATCTAAATTTCCAAATGTTTGTTTGCTTGCTTGTTTGTTTCACTCGTTCTTCATTCGATTTAGCATTATTACTTATTATTACAAGGTGCAAAGTATGCAGGTTGTTTTATTGATTTTTTTCTCTCGTGTGTTATTTCTTTCTTGCTTTCTTCTTGGGTACAGCGGTTTTTTTCCGCCTGAACAATGCCGAATTACTGTTGTGTTTATGGATGTAACAAATCACAGCTACGATATTTTCTTAACTGTATTTATCATTATTTTCCTTCGAATCTCTCTCTCTCTCTCTCTGTCTCTGTCTCTGTCTCTGTCTCTCTCTCTCTCTCTCTCTCTCTCTCTCTCGTCTCTCTCTCTCTCTCTCTCTCTCTCTCTCTCCTCCCTCCTCTCTCTCTCTCTCTCTCTCTCTCTCTCTCTCTCTCTCTCTCTCTCTCTCTCTCTCTCTCTCTCTCTCTCTCTCTCTCTCTCTCTCTCTCTCTCTCTCTCTCTCTCTCTCTCTCTCTCTCTCTCTTCAAAACTAGCAAAATAATTCCTCTTTATAAATCAGGTGAACAAAATGACCCCTCCAACTACAGATCCATCTCAATTCTCTCTGTACTCTCAAAACCACTAGAGCAGCACATCAACAGTCACATCTCATCACACATTAAAACGTTTGACCTCCTACACCCAAATCAATCGGGCTTTAGAGAAAATCATTCGTGTCATACAGCTCTTGTAAATCTGGTCGATCAATGGCTTTCCAATATTAATAATGATGAATACACAGCAGCCGTCTTCGTTGATTTTGCCAAGGCTTTTGACACGATAAACCATGCTCTACTTCTTCGTAAACTATCAGTGTATAATTTTTCAACCAACGCTATTGCACTCCTGTCATCATTCCTTAGCTCCCGTCAACAATGTGTTTCTATTGATAATAACATTTCAGACTATCGTTATTCAAAAAGTGGTGTTCCACAAGGTTCTATCCTTGGTCCTATCCTTTTTTCGTTATATGTAAACGATTTGCCCATTTTCCTTTCATCCCTTAGTGATCTTTTTGCAGATGATACCACAATCCATTCATCTGATCGTACTTTAAACACCCTGTATGTAAACGTACAAG
>CM065680.1:101977462-101994962 GCA_017654935.2 Phymorhynchus buccinoides
TAAAGAACTTAACATTCTACCATTTGATTTGAAATGCCTACTAAATAAAGGTACCCTTATGTACAAGATCATAAATAAGCTAGCACCAAAATATCTTATTACTAAATTTAAAGTCCATACAATTCGAAGCAAAACCAAATTAACAATGCCCCGCCCCAGGACAGATCTATATAAATCATCCCTTACATTCTCTGGTGGTAAACTGTGGAACGACCTCCCTGATTATCTAAAAAATAGAACTAGCGTCTTTTCCTTTCGAAAATCTTATCACAAGCTCCTAATAGACAATCTTGTTTATTAGTAATGCTAATTAATGAGTTTTACTTCAAACGTTACTAATGCCATCAGCTATGTCTAGATTCTTATAAATCTCTCTCTCTCTCTCTCTCTCTCTCTCTCTCTCTCTCTCTCTCTCTCTCTCTCTCTCTCTCTCTCTCTCTCTCTCTCTCTCTCTCTCTCTCTCTCTCTCTCTCTCTCTCTCTCTCTCTCTGTCCCTCTCTCTCATATTCCCATGTTATCATATGTTTTTTTGTTTTTTGTGTGTGTTTTTTTTTTCTTCCTTAAAATTGGGTTTATTCTGAAAAATTGTCATTGTCTCAAAATGGTTTCCCTTTTTTCGTACTCAATTTAAACTACCAATTCAAGTTCACCATTGTTAAGTATTATCCATGTTTGCTTTAAATCCCATTTTTGATTTCTTTTTCAATTATTTCATGTGCCAATTTTTGTTCCATTTTCTTGACTTGATTGTTTTATGTCAAATTTTCTTTGCTTGATGCATGGTATGAATGTGTGAGAGAGAGGGCAAGGTGTAAAGAAGCTATTGTAGCTTATCCTTTTTACCCTCAATAAAACATTCGTATTCGTATTCGTATTCGTATTCTCTCTCTCTCTCTCTCTCTCTCTCTCTCTCTCTCTCTCTCTCTCTCTCTCTCTCTCTCTCTCTCTCTCTCTCTCTCTCTCTCTCTCTCTCTCTCTCTCTCTCTCTCTCTCTCTCTCTCTCTCTCTCTCTCTCTCTCTCTCTCTCTCTCTCTCTCTCTCTCTCTCTCTCTCTCTCTCTCCCTCCCTTTCTCCCTTGTTGTTTATTTCGATATTTTCGTTTACCACAGGGCTGGGTGTAAAAAGTATGTATACTTATCTCATTACCCTGTATAAATAAAATTTCGTTCGTTCGTACGTTCGTTCGTTCTCTCTCTCTCTCTCTCTCTCTCTCTCTCTCTCTCTCTCTCTCTCTCTCTCTGTCTCTCTCTCTCTCTCTCTCTCTCTCTCTCTCTCTCTCTCTCTCTCTCTCTCTCTCTCTCTCTCTCTCTCTCTCTCTCTCTCTCTCTCTCTCTCTCTCTCTCGATTTGATATATTATGATGAAGACAAATTCATCAACTTCTTGAAGATTTTACTTCGATTTGATCTGTAATGACGTAAAACTGCCATTTGAGTTTTGCTAATTTCGTCAAAAGGTGGGCGCCTAGCGCAAAATGTAACAATTGTTACATTTTGCTCGGGCAGCCCACGCAAAATGTAACAATTGTTACATTTTGCGCAGTTGTTACAATTTGCGCTCTCACAAGGGTGTTTAATTTATACTCAATTCTGTCTGCGACAGGAAGCCAGTACAAACACACAAAACAAATTTTATAAAGTAATTAAATGAGAGACTTAGTGCGATTTTTTTCACGCCAGAGGGCATGACGCTCGTGTGGGGCTAATCCTCTCTATATTATTAGTTGGGGATAAAGAAAATGAGAGAGAGAGTGAGTAGTCCTACCATCTCTCTCTCTCTCACTACGCCCAAGTAAGAAAATCGCGTGATAAGCCCCTAGTGCATTGACTGCCCTCTGGCGTGACAAATATCGCCATAGGTCGACCATTGGCTCTGGCATGCAGCTTGACATTCACTTGACGAACAAAAATACAAAACAAAGCAAACAAAAACAGAATAGAAAAGTCGAGAACTTTGCTGGTACTCGATCAAATGTCTGATAATAGGTTAGTTCCTCTGTTCAATGTCTGATAATAGGTTAGTTCCTCTGTTCAATGTATGATAATAATAATAGGTTTGTTCCTCTGTTCAATGTCTGATAATAGGTTAGTTCCTCTGTTCAATGTCTGATAATAGGTTAGTTCCTCTGTTCAATGTCTGATAATAGGTTAGTTCCTCTGTTCAATGTCTGATAATAGATTAGTTCCTCTGTTCAATGTATGATAATAGGTTAGTTCCTCTGTTCAATGTATGATAATAGGTTAGTTCCTCTGTTCAATGTATGATAATAGGTTAGTTCCTCTGTTCAATGTATGATAATAGATTAGTTCCTCTGTTCAATGTCTGATAATAGATTAGTTCCTCTGTTCAATGTCTGATAATAGGTTAGTTCCTCTGTTCAATGTATGATAATAGGTTAGTTCCTCTGTTCAATGTATGATAATAGATTAGTTCCTCTGTTCAATGTATGATAATAGGTTAGTTCCTCTGTTCAATAATAGTTAGTTCCTCTGTTCAATGTATAAATAGGTTAGTTCCTCTGTTCAATGTATGATAATAGGTTAGTTCCTCTGTTCAATGTATGATAATAGGTTTGTTCCTCTGTTCAATGTATGATAATAGGTTAGTTCCTCTGTTCAATGTATGATAATAGGTTAGTTCCTCTGTTCAATGTATGATAATAGGTTTGTTCCTCTGTTCAATGTATGATAATAGGTTAGTTCCTCTGTTCAATGTATGATAATAGGTTCCTCTGTTCAATGTTGATAATAGGTTAGTTCCTCTGTTCAATGTATGATAATAGGTTTGTTCCTCTGTTCAATGTATGATAATAGGTTTGTTCCTCTGTTCAATGTATGATAATAGGTTAGTTCCTCTGTTCAATGTATGATAATAGGTTAGTTCCTCTGTTCAATGTATGATAATAGGTTAGTTCCTCTGTTCAATGTCTGATAATAGGTTAGTTCCTCTGTTCAATGTCTGATAATAGGTTTGTTCCTCTGTTCAATGTCTGATAATAGGTTTGTTCCTCTGTTCAATGTCTGATAATAGGTTAGTTCCTCTGTTCAATGTTCCTCTGTTCAATGTCTGATAATAGGTTAGTTCCTCTGTTCAATGTCTGATAATAGGTTAGTTCCTCTGTTCAATGTCTGATAATAGGTTAGTTCCTCTGTTCAATGTATGATAATAGATTAGTTCCTCTGTTCAATGTATGATAATAGGTTAGTTCCTCTGTTCAATGTATGATAATAGGTTAGTTCCTCTGTTCAATGTCTGATAATAGGTTAGTTCCTCTGTTCAATGTCTGATAATAGGTTAGTTCCTCTGTTCAATGTCTGATAATAGATAATAGGTTTGTTCCTCTGTTCAATGTATGATAATAGGTTTGTTCCTCTGTTCAATGTATGATAATAGATTAGTTCCTCTGTTCAATGTATGATAATAGGTTAGTTCCTCTGTTCAATGTCTGATAATAGGTTAGTTCCTCTGTTCAATGTCTGATAATAGGTTTGTTCCTCTGTTCAATGTCTGATAATAGATTAGTTCCTCTGTTCAATGTATGATAATAGATTAGTTCCTCTGTTCAATGTCTGATAATAGGTTAGTTCCTCTGTTCAATGTCTGATAATAGGTTAGTTCCTCTGTTCAATGTCTGATAATAGGTTTGTTCCTCTGTTCAATGTATGATAATAGATTAGTTCCTCTGTTCAATGTATGATAATAGGTTTGTTCCTCTGTTCAATGTCTGATAATAGGTTAGTTCCTCTGTTCAATGTATGATAATAGGTTAGTTCCTCTGTTCAATGTATGATAATAGATTAGTTCCTCTGTTCAATGTATGATAATAGATTAGTTCCTCTGTTCAATGTCTGATAATAGGTTAGTTCCTCTGTTCAATGTCTGATAATAGGTTAGTTCCTCTGTTCAATGTATGATAATAGGTTAGTTCCTCTGTTCAATGTATGATAATAGGTTAGTTCCTCTGTTCAATGTATGATAATAGGTTTGTTCCTCTGTTCAATGTATGATAATAGATTAGTTCCTCTGTTCAATGTATGATAATAGGTTAGTTCCTCTGTTCAATGTCTGATAATAGGTTAGTTCCTCTGTTCAATGTCTGATAATAGGTTAGTTCCTCTGTTCAATGTATGATAATAGATTAGTTCCTCTGTTCAATGTATGATAATAGGTTAGTTCCTCTGTTCAATGTATGATAATAGGTTAGTTCCTCTGTTCAATGTCTGATAATAGGTTAGTTCCTCTGTTCAATGTATGATAATAGATTAGTTCCTCTGTTCAATGTATGATAATAGGTTAGTTCCTCTGTTCAATGTATGATAATAGGTTAGTTCCTCTGTTCAATGTATGATAATAGGTTAGTTCCTCTGTTCAATGTATGATAATAGGTTAGTTCCTCTGTTCAATGTATGATAATAGGTTAGTTCCTCTGTTCAATGTATGATAATAGGTTAGTTCCTCTGTTCAATGTATGATAATAGGTTAGTTCCTCTGTTCAATGTATGATAATAGGTTAGTTCCTCTGTTCAATGTATGATAATAGGTTAGTTCCTCTGTTCAATGTATGATAATAGGTTAGTTCCTCTGTTCAATGTATGATAATAGGTTTGTTCCTCTGTTCAATGTATGATAATAGGTTAGTTCCTCTGTTCAATGTATGATAATAGGTTAGTTCCTCTGTTCAATGTATGATAATAGGTTAGTTCCTCTGTTCAATGTATGATAATAGGTTAGTTCCTCTGTTCAATGTATGATAATAGGTTTGTTCCTCTGTTCAATGTATGATAATAGGTTTGTTCCTCTGTTCAATGTATGATAATAGATTAGTTCCTCTGTTCAATGTATGATAATAGGTTAGTTCCTCTGTTCAATGTCTGATAATAGATTAGTTCCTCTGTTCAATGTCTGATAATAGATTAGTTCCTCTGTTCAATGTATGATAATAGATTAGTTCCTCTGTTCAATGTATGATAATAGGTTAGTTCCTCTGTTCAATGTCTGATAATAGGTTAGTTCCTCTGTTCAATGTATGATAATAGATTAGTTCCTCTGTTCAATGTATGATAATAGGTTTGTTCCTCTGTTCAATGTCTGATAATAGGTTAGTTCCTCTGTTCAATGTATGATAATAGGTTAGTTCCTCTGTTCAATGTCTGATAATAGATTTGTTCCTCTGTTCAATGTCTGATAATAGATTAGTTCCTCTGTTCAATGTCTGATAATAGGTTTGTTCCTCTGTTCAATGTCTGATAATAGATTAGTTCCTCTGTTCAATGTATGATAATAGGTTAGTTCCTCTGTTCAATGTATGATAATAGGTTAGTTCCTCTGTTCAATGTCTGATAATAGGTTAGTTCCTCTGTTCAATGTCTGATAATAGATTAGTTCCTCTGTTCAATGTCTGATAATAGATTAGTTCCTCTGTTCAATGTCTGATAATAGGTTAGTTCCTCTGTTCAATGTCTGATAATAGGTTAGTTCCTCTGTTCAATGTCTGATAATAGGTTAGTTCCTCTGTTCAATGTCTGATAATAGGTTAGTTCCTCTGTTCAATGTCTGATAATAGGTTAGTTCCTCTGTTCAATGTCTGATAATAGGTTTGTTCCTCTGTTCAATGTCTGATAATAGATTAGTTCCTCTGTTCAATGTCTGATAATAGGTTAGTTCCTCTGTTCAATGTATGATAATAGGTTAGTTCCTCTGTTCAATGTCTGATAATAGGTTAGTTCCTCTGTTCAATGTCTGATAATAGATTAGTTCCTCTGTTCAATGTATGATAATAGGTTAGTTCCTCTGTTCAATGTCTGATAATAGGTTAGTTCCTCTGTTCAATGTCTGATAATAGATTAGTTCCTCTGTTCAATGTATGATAATAGATTAGTTCCTCTGTTCAATGTCTGATAATAGGTTAGTTCCTCTGTTCAATGTATGATAATAGGTTAGTTCCTCTGTTCAATGTCTGATAATAGGTTAGTTCCTCTGTTCAATGTCTGATAATAGGTTAGTTCCTCTGTTCAATGTCTGATAATAGGTTAGTTCCTCTGTTCAGTTCTTATCTTACCCTCACCCGTTTTCCACCCCTCCACTCCTGAAAAACATTATTCCCACTAAACGCACTTTATATTATGGATACAATGGGAAATAAAGTATCAGATAATAAAAACAGGCTCTCCCTAGAGTCACGTTATAAAACGTCACGCAACGCTATAGCTATGGACAATAAAAGCATATTACTGTACTTCTGTGGCTGACTCATTAAAACAAATCTGTTTTAGAATGGGCATTGGACGAAAGGCAACAGATTAATGCATAGGCTTACCATTATGCAATTAAACTATTAATCAATACGTCCAATTATTGGCAGCCGTTAGGGAAAATGTACATGCGATTTCCTTCTTGTTAAAAGGTCAAGAGGGTACAATTGCAAATATTTGTTTCTGTCTAAACTACAGAACTGATATGATTAAAACAGAAGTGTTCTGATATTTAAACAGATGAAACCCATTTGGCAGCAAAAAGATAACACTATTGACGTCTTTACACAAAATAATATAATTGATTGTTTTTCTAACGTACTCGGTAGTAATACATCGCGTTGTAATGTTAGCATAGTAACATTTGGGCTACGTAGCAGTTATTTTCCGAACGCAGTGGCATGCTGGCTTATACATATATGTATGTATGTTTTTAGACTGATAATCCTCCGAAGTCGGAGAGTGGCTGCTCACGTGGCGGGGTAATAAAAAACGGTCATCCCTAGCTGGTGCATTTGTACCATGGTGTTCAAGTGGTTCGGCTGTTGGGATGATCCCTGGAGTCTTTTAGCCAGGGTACTCAAACAACAACAACAACAGACTGATACACCCTAACTTGTCCATTATGTTCAAGATACATACTTAGGATTTGCTAGACCAATATGGTATTATGCAAGGTATTAGGTACTTTATAGTCACAGGGGCGTCTCTATGAAATTCGGGTTGCTCCCATCTGGAGAGCGCGTTGCAGCCAGAGGCGCGCCACCCAATAATGGGTTTTTTGCATGCAATTTTTGTGTGACTGATGAGGAAGGAAAGGGGGGGTGGGGGGTGGGGGTAAAGTTTGACCAAATGACAACTTTTTCGTTGCCACTGGGTTTAACGTGTGCTAAGTACATGGGCACACGGGACCTCGGTTTATTGTCTCATCCGAAAGACTCCACGTTCAGACTAGTGCAAAGTCAGAGGAACAATCCCCTGTACCCAGGTTCGAACTCGGGTTTACTTGACACAAGGCGAACGCGTTACCTCTGTGCCACTCTACACCTGTGTTCTCTGACTACAGTTTTTATTTGATCTCGTGCGTGTATAATGTCAACTATTCGTCTAGTGTGCCTTGTCTGTCGATACGTAGGTATTGCATCAAGACTTGGCCTTTGAAGTGAATTAATATCAGGGATGGTCTTAGCATGGGGTGAACGAAGCTGACGACATTACCTTCAGATGCAGAGCTGGAAGGAAAAGTAACATCCGGGTATTGATTTGCCAGTATCACTTAGCGAACATCCTCGTTCATATTATGTTATCCATCCGTTTTGATTGGTACAGTGGAACCTCCCTTATAAGACCTCCCATTATAAGACTCCCTCTCACATCAATTCCTACTTCTCTGAGACATTGCCCTTGGCTATACCTTTTTATCTCATGTCAGTTTTAAACTCATTTTCCGTATGAAGAGATAATAACAATCTCGAAAGCTTGTAAGCATTGGTGTTGTGTAGCTTTTTTGAAAACATTGCCCTTCTTTGTAAGTATTAAAATGACCTCCCTTATAAGATCCCTCCCTTGTATGACCTCATTTTGGATGATTTGTGAAGGTCTAATAAGGGAGGTTCCACTGTACTTCAGCATATACTTTGGACTTTTATTCCCTCCCCTTTGCCATGACACACGTCATGTTCACGTTGCCAGTGATAATGCTATTGGCCTGTTATTCCCTTCCCTTTGCCATGACACACATCATGTTCACGTTGCCAGTGATAATGCTATTGGCCTGTTATTCCCTTCCCTTTGCCATGACACACATCATGTTCACGTTGCCAGTGATAATACTATTGGACTTTTATTCCCTCCCCTTTGCCATGACACACATCATGTTCACGTTGCCAGTGATAATGCTATTGGACTTTTATTCCCTTCCCTTTGCCATTACACACATCATGTTCACGTTGCCAGTGATAATACTATTGGACTTTTATTCCCTTCCCTTTGCCATGACACACATCATGTTCACGTTGCCAGTGATAATACTATTGGACTTTTCCCTCCCCTTTGCCATGACACACATCATGTTCACGTTGCCAGTGATAATACTATTGGACTTTTATTCCCTCCCCTTTGGCCATGACACACGTCATGTTCACGTTGCCAGTGATAATGCTATTGGACTTTTATTCCCTTCCCTTTGCCATGACACACGTCATGTTCACGTTGCCAGTGATAATGCTATTGGTCTTTTTTCTTCTTCTTCCAATTGAGTGCGAAAAACTGTTTTCTGGATATAAGCCTATTATATCTTTACAATTATGAAATACTATTGGGAGGGGTGGGGTGGGGTGGATGGTGGATATATTAGAACAATATATTATCTTTTTATTTTATTTTATAGATCTGGTGAAATTGACATTGGTGTGCAACGCGTGCATATTATTATGATGGTTGTTACTATCACGAGTATAATTAGATGCACGATATTTAAAAAAAAATATAGGCCTAATGCTAATATAAATGATGAGGTGGTTAGGACTTCTATGATGATGTTTCCGCTCTTCTTGTTGTTCTCATAATCCATGTATTATGAAGACAGTTTGGAGTGATGTTCCCCGTGTCTCTGGCAGTCAATCACCTTTCAGTCATAATGTCCCGCCTTCTGCTCGCCGTGCAGTAAGTGGAGTAGCCGCGCCACTGTGACGTGGGTGCACGTGTAGGTGCGCGCGCACACGCTGGTGTGCGTGTGTGCGTACGTGTGTGTGTGCGCGCGCGCGTGTGTGAAAGTATGTGTGTCTGCGAGCGTGTGTGTATGCGTGTGTTTATGTATGTGCGTGTGTTTATGTGCGCACGCGCGCGTGCATGTGTGTGTGTGTGTGGAGTCTTTATATGAACGTGCACGAATGGCGTACGGCGGAAGAAATCAATGGCATTATTTGTTGTGGGTTTGGTGACACGTTACCATACTACTAATTATTTTGTAGTCCATTAATTTACAAACGGATGTGGTGTCGGGATGGATTGACCAGCTACGGCTATGAACGGTGATCAAGCAATGTTTTCCAGTAACAAGGCACTGTTTTTATCATTGCCTTTTTTGTTTACACCATTCATTATTAGTCCCCGAGCCGAAGGTTCGGGAACTAATTGTTTCTGTCTGATCCGTCCGGCGTGCCTCCGTCCGTCCGTCCGTCCGTCCGTCCGGCTATTCGTCCGTTTTTCTCAAAAACTGTTTAGTCTATCATCATCAAATTTGGTATACTAGTTTGCCAAGATGCAAGCTATCCACTGATGTATTTAGTTTTACATTAAGGTCAAGGTCGCGTCAGTTACGGGGTTCAAACCCCAAAACACATACTCGCTAATATCTCGCGAAGTTTTGCATGTATTTCAATGCAGTTTTTTTTTCACATTTCTTGATGAATGGTCTATAACACAGTTGTCATGAATGTTTCTGTGCGCTCGTGTCCGCATGATCGCGCGCGCTCAAATCACGGGTCCGAACACACATGCGCCATGTAACAGCTTTGTAGCTCTGTGGTTGACGCTCTCTCTCTCTCTCTCTCTCTCTCTCTCTCTCTCTCTCTCTCTCTCTCTCTCTCTCTCTCTCTCTATATATCTCTCTATCTCTCTCTATATATATATATATATATATATATATATATATATATAACACAAAAATAAAGAAAACTACAACAAATCCGTGGTCGTTCCAATTTTAATTCAAGCTTTCGAGAGGGTGTCCTCTCTTCTTCAGGAATGACACACACTGGTAAAGAGAGTCACACGTAAACAAACAAAATAATGACGTACAATGATGACCCTACATAGCAACAACACTGACGTAAAGTTATGAATGACCATTGCTTTGCTTACGTTTCTTTTATCACACACACGCACACACACACATACACAAACACACACACACACACACACACACACACACACACACGCATCTTGCAGTATAAAACCTTTTTCGAGTGTATAAAAATGATTGAGAGAGAGAGAGAGAGTGAGAGAGAGAGAGATAGAGAGAGAGGGGAGGGGGTGG
Source organism: Phymorhynchus buccinoides (assembly GCA_017654935.2). NCBI lineage: Eukaryota > Metazoa > Mollusca > Gastropoda > Neogastropoda > Raphitomidae > Phymorhynchus > Phymorhynchus buccinoides. The sequence goes on from CM065680.1 coordinate 101,987,752, forward strand.
GGGTGGGGGGGGGGGGGGGGTGGAGAGGGAGACGGTATTCTTACAATGTTTCATTCATAAAGTATTTTGCGTAAAGCCATGTACGTAACTGAACTGTGCATACGTCATTCATTCACACATTTGTACGTCACTTCATGCATGCGTCATCATTGACAAAGTTGTGTTCATGACTAAAAATAGACTTTTGTTTGTAAACACACATTTTGTCCCACCCTAGACTTTGTGGTTATAATAATTGAGACTCTCTCTCTCTCTCTCTCTCTCTCTCTCTCTCTCTCTCTCTCTCTCTCTCTCTCTCTCTCTCTCTCTCGATTTCAGTCTCGGCGATGCTGCGAGGGGGCTTTGCAGCCGCTCGGCGTTGCACTTGTTGATGTTACTTTTGTTGATCTATTTCACGTAGGCCTATGGTTTTTTCTTTCTTGGCATTGGAGTCGTTACTTGTTGAAGGATCAAGATCAAAGCATGTTTATTTCATGGTACAGGGTCATATGATGTATGTGGCTGTGTCTGAACAAGAAATGTCTGTCACGCTTTCTGGGAAAAATAAGACTAAACTTGTTTTCTTTAAAAATGTCTGAACAACTACAATTTCTATCAATGAATTGTCAGGGCCTGGGGGACTTGAACAAAGGAGAGATGTGTTCCATTTTGTGAGATCCAAAGCTGTATCTATTTATCTTTTACAAGACGTTCATATAGATCCAAAACTAGTCCACTATGTAAGGTCTGAGTGGGGAGACAAGTGCTATTTTGCCCCTTAATCTTCTAACGCCAGGGGGGTTGCAGTATTATTTAATAATAATTGAATTTGATATACAAAACGTTTTTAAGGAAGATGGAGGTACACATGTAATTATTTATTTTATAAGGGAAAAACGTGCTTAATTATAACGATGGTCCTAATCGAGACGACCCGGATTTTTGCGTAGACTTAGAAGAGAGAATTAATAATATTCATTTTGACTACATAATAATAGATGGTGACTGGAATCCTGTCATGGATTTTTCTTTAGACTGTTATTATTATAAACGTTGTAATAACATGAAAGCAAAAGAACAGGTAGAATCTATGATGATGAACTTGGAGTTAGTCGATATCTGGAGGGAACTGAATCCCGATTTAAAGAGGTATACGTGGAGAAGAAATAATCCCTTGCAGCAAAGTCGATTGGACATGTTTTTGATGTCTGAAACATTGTTTAATCAATCGGTCAAAGCTGATATAATGCCAGGTTATAGGAGTGACCATTCAATACTTACTTTAAAAGTAGGGGCTTCCGTAGAACCGAAAAGATCAACGCTATGGACATTTAACTCTTCTCCTTTGAAGGAAAAAAGACTATGTAAAGGAAATTAAGGAAGAAAGCAAAAACGTTATAAGTGGATATGCACTGTCACCATATTCACGTCAAAATATTGACCAAATAACAAAAGAGGTAATATAATTTCATATTAGTGATCAACTTCTTTTAGACACTTTGCTGATGAAAGTTCCAGTCTTGTTAATCTAATAGAGCGAGAATGGAACAAAATAGAAGCGTGTTTCTAACGCCATTGGAGAGGATTATAAATAACGTGTCTGTTCGTGCACGTCTTGTTCTTCCAGCATCAGAAGTAAACCCTTGTTTTATTTTATTCGTTTTCTCGCATTCACGAATCGCCATCACTCCCATTTCTAGGTTCCTGTTATTTGCGTTCACTTCTGTTCATTACTTACCCCACCGTCCGAGCAAAGAGATTGGCGATCGATCTCGCGCCCGCGCGAAAAGGCGAGACGAAATGACAGGTCACGTGACCGGTAAGGAGACCAGAGTGACATACCTTGCCCGTGTAACGGTTGGATAGCTTATCTCCCTTTGATCTGTTTGCTGAGTCCTAGCCTACTGAGGGTAGATGAATCGATACTAATTTCATACCTGTGAAGACTACTCCGCGGCTAGTGCTGGGTTCATTTGTATCATACATGTTTAATCCACAGCACTGAGCATCCCATTGATTCATAATTTCTGGTAATGTTGTAGATTTCCCCAGTGAACGTTCCACTTCCATTTTCTTGGTTACCGAGTGCAGAATAATCATTATTGATTCTGCGGTCTTCTATGATCTGCATGTTGCAAATCGAGCATTTAATATAGACACGCATATAAAAAAATTCTGCTTTTTGATTAATTATTATAATTAGATAATCACCTTTGTTCGTATGCCTTTTATTAACTCACAATAGGCATATAAAAATGTAATCAAGGCATCCTTATGCAATTAGTTTTTGATTATTCCTATATTATTTTTATTTTTTTATTTTTGGCATTTTTGTACTAAGTAAACTTAGGCTCGGAACTGTTGTTGTTTGTTTTCCCTGGTCTGATGGTGGGGAGAGCGGCAGCTAACGCGCTGATTCTCCGAGTTTCCCACTTGTCCCCAGCAACACGGACATGCTCATACCTGGTGCACGTCGAATGCCAGCACCATTGTTCAGGATAGCCTCGGGGGAGGTTGAAAAAAGGAAGTGGGGAGGGTGGGTGTGCGGTGGGGTTGTGGAGAGAATGAGGCTCGCTTTTTGTTTCCCTCATCCAAAGATTCATTTTTTCTGATTATCTTCTTTCTATTTTCTTCCTATCTGATTGGTTTGTTGTTAGTTGTCTGTCTATGCACCTGTCTGCCGATCTTTCTGACCATTTATTGCTTAAGTTGTAGGGTTGTTTCTTGCTTCCCGTCTCCCCACCCCAAAATGTACCCGATTTGTTACGCTCTCACTCAGTATCTGCCTGCCTCTCTCACCTTTCGGTAATGATAATAAGACTTCAAAGTGTCAAAGTCAAGTCAAGTATACTTTGTTATCTCAGAATAAAGAAATTCATATCAGGCACAACAATATAACAGAAACACAACAGTATTGAAAAACATTAAAAAGTTAAAAGGAGGATGTTAGTTAATATCACGAGCTGTTGCAACATCTGCCCCTAACCAGGAAAACACAGAAAGCGGATACAGTGCAAACATCCGCACAATTTGCGGGATAGATTCGGGTGGTGACGTCAGCAAACTGCGATCGTCATTTAGGCTTACACGTATCCTGTTGTGGGGGTACAGCATCGATTTGTCTGCAGTTGTCTTCACAGAGTGTCTGTAGCCTGCCTGTGGGGCATTAGTGAATGGTGGGAGTGGTTTCAAATGGAAACATAGCATTCATTTTCTGTCTGTAGAATGTGAGTGTGGACAAAACTGCATCTTATTGACTGCGGAACTAAACTACGTATAATATAATCAACATAAATGAAAATCCTCTCAAGTAATTGTCCACGCCACAAGTTGCAGACAAACAAACAGACAAACAGACAAACAAGGGAGGGACAGGTTTGCAAAATCAATGTCCAATTAAAAATGGTATTGCGATTTCCTTGACTTTATTACCATGTGTCTTCTGTCTACCTGGGTGTCTGCTTGCCTACCCCCCATCCTTCTCTCTCGTTCCCAGTCTCTTCTTCTTCTTCTTCTTCTTCTTCTTCTTCTTCTTCTTCTTCTTCTTCTTCTTCTTCTTCTTCTTCTTCTTCTTCTTCTTCTTCTTCTTCTTCTTCTTCTTCTTCTTCTTCTTCTTCTTCTTCTTCTTCTTCTTCTTTTTTTTTTCTTCTTCTTCTTCTTTCTTCTTCTTCTTCTTCTTCTCTTCTTCTTCTCTTCTTCTTCTTCTTCTTCTTCTTCTTCTTTCTTCTTTCTTCTTCTTTTTCAGACAACTTTGTTAGGATTCTGCTGCACGTTTTTGTTTGCTTCTATTTTATCTATTTCTTTAATTTGTTATAAAAGAATGAATTGTTCTTATTTATTTATTAATTATTATTTTGTTTTTGGGTTGGGTGGGGTGGGGTGGGGTTGGAGTACGAAGATAAGAAATAGCAGTAGAAAGCAGGGACAATAAGAAACAAATAATGAATAGAACAAGAAACGAAGCTTTTGTTGCAGGATTCTTTCTGCATCAAAAGTGTTTTATTTTATCCCTTTTCTGTCCCTTTCTTTATCTCGTTCACACACCATTTCCTTAATGGATCACCGGTGCACAGTGTAATTCGTGTCAAAAACCCGAGTTCGAATGGGTACATTGGATTTATTTATTTATTAATTATTGATTTTGAGTTTTTGGGTGAGGTGGGTGGGGTGGGGTGGGGTTGGAGTACGAAGATAAGAAATAGCAGTAGAAAGCAGGGACAATAAGAAACAAATAATGAATAGAACAAGAAACGAAGCTGCGCGTCAAGTTGTTGCAGACAATCTTTCTGCATCAAAAGTGTTTTATTTTATCCCTTTTCTGTCCCTCCTCTCTTTATCTCGTTCACACACCATTTCCTTAATGGATCACCGGTTCAATGTGTAATACACAGTGGTAATACACACAGAAAATGTTCAATGTGTAATACACACAGAAAATGTTCAATGTGTAACACACAGAAAATGTTCAATGTGTAATACACACAGAAAATGGTGTACACACAGAAAATGTTCAATGTGTAATACACACAGAAAATGTTCTATGTGTAATACACACAGAAAATGTTCAATGTGTATTACACACAGAAAATGTTCAATGTGTATGACACACAGAAAATGTTCAATGTGTAATACACACAGAAAATGTTCAATGTGTAATACACACAGAAAATGTTCAATGTGTAGCACACAGAAAATGTTCAATGTGTAATACACACAGAAAATGTTCAATGTGTAATACAACAGAAAATGTTCAATGTGTAATACACACAGAAAATGTTCAATGTGTAATACACACAGAAAATGTTCAATGTGTAATACACACAGAAAATGTTCAATGTGTAATACACACAGAAAATGTTCAATGTGTGTACACACAGAAAATGTTCAATGTGTAATACACACAGAAAATGTTCAATGTGTAATACACACAGAAAATGTTCAATGTGTAATACACACAGAAAATGTTTAATGTGTAATACACACAGAAAATGTTCAATGTGTATTACACAAAATGTTCAAAATGTTCACAGAAAATGTGTGTAATACACACAGAAAATGTTCAATGTGTAATACACACAGAAAATGTTCAATGTGTAATACACACAGAAAATGTTCAATGTGTAATACACACAGAAAATGTTCAATGTGTAATACACACAGAAAATGTTCAATGTGTAATACACACAGAAAATGTTCAATGTGTAATACACACAGAAAATGTTCAATGTGTAATACACACAGAAAATGTTCAATGTGTAATACACACAGAAAATGTTCAATGTGTAATACACACAGAAAATGTTCAATGTGTAATACACACAGAAAATGTTCAATGTGTAATACACACAGAAAATGTTCAATGTGTATTACACACAGAAAATGTTCAATGTGTAATACACACAGAAAATGTTCAATGTGTAATACACACAGAAAATGTTCAATGTGTAATACACACAGAAAATGTTCAATGTGTAATACACACAGAAAATGTTCAATGTGTAATACACACAGAAAATGTTCAATGTGTAATACACACAGAAAATGTTCAATGTGTAATACACACAGAAAATGTTCAATGTGTAATACACACAGAAAATGTTCAATGTGTAATACACACAGAAAATGTTCAATGTGTAATACACACAGAAAATGTTCAATGTGTAATACACACAGAAAATGTTCAATGTGTAATACACACAGAAAATGTTCAATGTGTAATACACACAGAAAATGTTCAATGTGTAATACACACAGAAAATGTTCAATGTGTAATACACACAGAAAATGTTCAATGTGTAATACACACAGAAAATGTTCAATGTGTAATACACACAGAAAATGTTCAATGTGTAATACACACAGAAAATGTTCAATGTGTAATACACACAGAAAATGTTCAATGTGTAATACACACAGAAAATGTTCAATGTGTAATACACACAGAAAATGTTCAATGTGTAATACACACAGAAAATGTTCAATGTGTAATACACACAGAAAATGTTCAATGTGTAATACACACAGAAAATGTTCAATGTGTAATACACACAGAAAATGTTCAATGTGTAATACACACAGAAAATGTTCAATGTGTAATACACACAGAAAATGTTCAATGTGTAATACACACAGAAAATGTTCAATGTGTAATACACACAGAAAATGTTCAATGTGTAATACACACAGAAAATGTTCAATGTGTAATACACACAGAAAATGTTCAATGTGTAATACACACAGAAAATGTTCAATGTGTAATACACACAGAAAATGTTCAATGTGTAATACACACAGAAAATGTTCAATGTGTAATACACACAGAAAATGTTCAATGTGTAATACACACAGAAAATGTTCAATGTGTAATACACACAGAAAATGTTCAATGTGTAATACACACAGAAAATGTTCAATGTGTAATACACACAGAAAATGTTCAATGTGTAATACACACAGAAAATGTTCAATGTGTAATACACACAGAAAATGTTCAATGTGTAATACACACAGAAAATGTTCAATGTGTAATACACACAGAAAATGTTCAATGTGTAATACACACAGAAAATGTTCAATGTGTAATACACACAGAAAATGTTCAATGTGTAATACACACAGAAAATGTTCAATGTGTAATACACACAGAAAATGTTCAATGTGTAATACACACAGAAAATGTTCAATGTGTAATACACACAGAAAATGTTCAATGTGTAATACACACAGAAAATGTTCAATGTGTAATACACACAGAAAATGTTCAATGTGTAATACACACAGAAAATGTTCAATGTGTAATACACACAGAAAATGTTCAATGTGTAATACACACAGAAAATGTTCAATGTGTAATACACACAGAAAATGTTCAATGTGTAATACACACAGAAAATGTTCAATGTGTAATACACACAGAAAATGTTCAATGTGTAATACACACAGAAAATGTTCAATGTGTAATACACACAGAAAATGTTCAATGTGTAATACACACAGAAAATGTTCAATGTGTAATACACACAGAAAATGTTCAATGTGTAATACACACAGAAAATGTTCAATGTGTAATACACACAGAAAATGTTCAATGTGTAATACACACAGAAAATGTTCAATGTGTAATACACACAGAAAATGTTCAATGTGTAATACACACAGAAAATGTTCAATGTGTAATACACACAGAAAATGTTCAATGTGTAATACACACAGAAAATGTTCAATGTGTAATA
>CM065680.1:101999962-102002462 GCA_017654935.2 Phymorhynchus buccinoides
AACACCAAGGCTACATCAAAATGTTGCTACGCTATGCATATTTATGCAGGGGGTGTCCTTAGCCATGACTAGCTCCTAGCATAACGTCACCAGTCTCAAAAATCCCCCGAAGACGGAGTGTGGCTGTTCACGTGGCGGGGTAATCAAAAACGGTCACAGACGTAATGTCCTCACCCCTAGATGATGCATTTGTACCATAGTGTTCAAGAACTTCACATCAACAAAGAACAACAAATGGATGTGACAATGCGGCACGCGCGCCCCCCCCCCCCCCCCCTTTCTCAGCTACACCCCCCCCCCCCTTTTTATATTCCTCCCCGTCACTTTAATTGCACCCCGCCACTTCTAGCTTGTGACCGGGATATCGCAATCGCTGCCCTTTGAAGAAATTTTGACACGTGTCACGGGTTAGGCAGTATCGGAATGTTAGGCATGTGAGGATGACATAACAGGCGCCAGATCTGTTCTGTAATCATGGGATGGCGGTTCTTACTAATATGCATAATTTGTAGCGTCGTCTCATGACTTGTTGACTGCTACTAGCCAATCATAGGCCCTCGGGTGTTTAAAATTAAAGGCAGATGGGTAGTGGGAGACAAACCGCCTAAACATTCTCTTGCTCACAAGACTACCAAAACCTGGTTGAAGCAACACTGGAGTATCAACCTCTCTAACTGCCAGTCATATTAGCCCAACTCGCGAGTACTAATTGAATAAGGCAGTTGTATAAAATATGTGATTGAGATTTGTTTTTGTTTGATTCTATTTTTGATCTAGATCCTATGTTCCATGAGGAATAAGGAGTAGATGTATCCGTGAAAAGAATTGGTAAACATGCTGTTCTAATTATGTGCACTTATTATGTTTGTGTGTGTGTTTTTGACTTTAACTCTTTTGGTACAAGAACCGGATTCCATGCCTACTAGCACCTTTGTTTATTTTGAGTAGGAAATCCCTTGGTTGCAACCTTGCAACTTATGATAACATTCCTTTCCAAGTGTTGGATTGAGAGTGATGTTGGCTTGATCATAGACTTTGATCAAGCCGGTTACTGAATCATACCAGTTGATTCCAGGACCCCTTTTATGTTTTACTGATTTCAGTTTGGTGACTGAAATTCAGGTTATTTGTTATTAGTGCTATTGTACAAGGGCAGCCTTCTAGCCGGTTGGGATCCACTAATTCCCTGCCGGCTGAAGCCCCTTGTCTCTAAGCCATAAAGATCTACACCCACCTTCTCCTGTGATTATCAGCAGGGCATCGTGGTCAGGAGGCATAATCCCTGACTCACAAGCAACAAGACGGGGCTACCGCAAAGACGCCACCACACCAAGAATCCGCGAGGAGACCACGCCTGAGCTGTGCCATCCCGCGATGCCGCAACCGGAACGACTGGGAGCTACTCTACACCAAAGAGCAAGCCTAGTCACCCCAGCACTCGCCGATCCCTACGGAGGAACTTGACAACAGCTAAGTCCACAAGACCGCGCAAATCATTTGAACTTTCCTCCGGACACTGAAGATAATTAGGGACCCTTCCAGCTTGGGGCCTAACCTTCTAGAAAGACAGAAGTCTTGTAAATCCTTTCGTATTTCATTGTTTTTCATTCATATTTTGTTTTGGCGCCATTGAGCTGCTTTATTCCTATTGCTGCATAATCTTATGCAGATTTGTGAGTAAATAAAATACAAGTGTACAAATAATTCTGAACCCTTTGGTCAGACTGATGAGAGTGGAAGTTTTGTAATTTTCATGTAAAAACCTACGTCTCTGTCTGCCATTTAGAGCAAACTACCACTTGTATTTCTTACAATCATACGAGCCAGAACCCGGGCACAAATATAAATTTATTAGATGAAAAGGGGCCGGGAAAGTTGCTCACCTCCCACACCCTAAAGAAGTAGGCTAAAGGAAAAGTTTCTATTTGAAAATTTAACATACTAAAAGTCTTCCCTAGAGACTTCGCCGTTAACCCATTCCCTCGTCACAATGGAATGCTTAGGCAATAGCATAAAAATAGACAATGTCACATTATTATTCATTGCTTTAACATATAAGTAAACGCGTTTTTTTTAAATTTCACCGCGCACTGTTCGGCTGTTAACTGTTAACATTGGACTTTTAAGCCAAACGGAATACAAATGAATGTACAGTATTCCACCTGGATGTCTGCCACTGTTTGCTATGCTCGGTTCGGTAGACCCTTGACGGTTGAAACGCATAAGCTCCTTTGCATACTGCTCAGAGAAAGCCACAGGACAGACAGGCCAACAGACATTACAACAGGCAGAATGTACAGACATCATTCTGTATTCTGATTCTAAAGCGCTAACATAATTGTTGAGCGACTAAAGTACACAAGTGGAAAAACAAGCGCTAAAACAAACATGGCGTGGGAATTGGAATGAAGGCCCTTAGCTCTTCCTTCCGGGTCCAGGGGAGATCACTGCTTCCGTCTGAGTGGTGGTCTCACTGGAAGGCTGGTAAAGAATACAACGG
>CM065680.1:102007462-102009962 GCA_017654935.2 Phymorhynchus buccinoides
ATGACTGCTTGCGAAAGGGAAAACCAAACAAATGAATGAATGAATGAAAAATGGTGTTTTACGTCCTCTCGGTCTGGAACAGACACATTATGGTACACTTGTAGATACAAAGATGGTGGGAACGATACTTGAGGCAATGCCCGGAGGCAGTGCAACACTAGTAAAGTCCCGAATGTTTAACAATGCAGATAAGTGTAGCAGTAACCAGGCCTCGGTTAAACCTCATCGGCTATGGTACCGCCACATAATGATCAAAAACAAAGAAACAAACAACAGCAACAACCATGGCACCATGAACATCAGCAGTAATCTAACACTTGTTCTTACTTTTTCATAGTCTTTCTGGCCGTATTTTGCAGCTTCCTTGCCTTTCTTTGTCTTCAGGAAAACAGAGGAAAAGGTTTGCCCAAGCACTCACACTTGAATCTGGTATTAAAAAAACCCACGTCGATTCAAATTCCAGTGTTTGGATAGAGCCGCCATTGTTAATGGGATCACGAACGATAACCCTATCAGCCCGGCTCGCCGTAACTCTCCAGTTGTCTGTCTCATTCCCATTACAGTGTTGTTGACCCGGGTGAATGGACTCTCTCTCTCTCTCTCTCTCTCTCTCTCTCTCTCTCTCTCTCTCTCTCTCTCTCTCTCTCTCTCTCTCTCTCTCTCTCTCTCTCTCTCTCTCTCTCTCTCTCTCTCTCCCTCTCTCTCTCTCTCTCTCTCTCTCTCTCTCTCTCTCTCTCTCTCTCTCTCTCTCTCTCTCTCTCTCTCTCTCTCTCTCTCTGACACACACACAGAGACACACACGCCCCCCACCCCACACACACATACACGTAGACACACAGACACACACAGACACAGACCCCCCCCCCCCCCCCCCCCCCACCCATAACTATGTCCAACTTATTTGGAAGCATGATTTGTTGTCCATTTTTCCTTAGTTTTGTTTCCATTTTTAATGCATGCAAATGTCTTTCCTTGCTTGTATTGTGCTTGTACGAGACCACTCTGTAATTTCACCTAACGTAATAATAAAGTATTTTTTGACTTAGACTTGACACATTAAGCATGAAGTTGATGATGGTGGTGGTGGTTGTGATGATGATGATGATGGTGATAGTGATGATGATGATGGGTGATGATGATGGTGGTGATGGTGATGATGGGTGATGATGATGATGATGATGATGATGATGGTGATGATGATGATGGTGATGATGATGATGGGTGATGATGATGATGGTGATGATGATGATGATGATGATGATGATGATGGTAACGATGATGATGGGTGATGATGATGATGGTGATGATGGTGGTTGTGATGATTGATGATGACGATGATGGTGGTGGTGGTTGTGATGATGATGATGATGATGGTGATGATGATGATGATGGTGATGGTGATGATGGCGGTGGTGGTTGTGATGATGATGATGATGATGATGATGATGATGGTGGTGGTGGTTGTGATGATGATGATGATGATGATGATGATGATGATGATGATGATGATGGTGGTGATGATGATGGTGATGATGGTGATGATGGTGATGATGATGATGATGATGATGATGATGATGATGATGGGTGATGATAATGATGATGATGGTGATGGCGGTTGTGATGGTGATGATGATGATGATGATGATGATGGTGATGGTGGCGATGATGATGATGATGATGGTGATGGTGACGATAATGATGATAATGATGATGATGATGGCTATGATGATGATAATGATAATGATGACGACGATGCAGACGATGATGGTGATGATGACGATGGGTGATGATGATGATGATGATGATGATGATGGTGATGGTGATGATGATGATGATGATGATGATGATGATGGTGGTGGCGATGATTATAACGATGATGGTGCTGCTGCTGCTGCTGCTGCTGATGATGATGATGATGATAATGAGGATATCCATGGCTGCGCATGATAATGAAACATTGGTATTGGATGCTGCAGTGAACACCGTTGGACCATGTGAACAGCGTGGAGGCAACAAACCTACTGGTTGTTTTTGATGATACGTTATGATGATGATGATGACGACGATGGGGAAGATAATGATGATTGTGACATGTATGCAATGTTTCTGTGAACACCGTTGGACCCTGTGAACAACGTAAGGACACCTTGTCTAAACGTTGTTTCAGATTACACCTTGCTATAAACAGTATGACGATGATGACGACGAAGACGATGATGGTGAAGATGATGACGACGATGATGAAGCTAATGATGACAGTGATCATGCTAAGTGTATGATGACTGTCACAGTGAACACCGTTGGACCCTGTGAACAGCGTAAAGACTACACGTTGTTATAAACATTATGATGATGATGACGAAGACGATGATGGAGATGATGACGACGATGATGATGCTAATGATGGCAGTGACCATACTAATTGTATGATGAATGTTGCAGTGAACACCGTTGGACCCTGTGAACAGCGCGAAGACAGCAAGTCCACTGGTTCCAGGAC
>CM065680.1:102017462-102042462 GCA_017654935.2 Phymorhynchus buccinoides
CCTCTTAACAGATACCATTGGCTTTGCTTTGATACTTCCTCGGCGTTTCTGAGGTTTTGGGTGTCTGAGAGAGAGAGAGAGGGGGAGGGAGAGAGAGAGAGAGAGAGAGAGAGAGAGAGAGAGAGAGAGAGAGAGAGAGAGGGGGGAGAGAGAGGAGAGAGAGAGAGACACAGAGAGACAGAGAGAGAGAGGGAGAGAGAGAGACAGAGAGAGAGAGAGAGGAGAGAGAGAGAGAGAGAGAGAGAGAGAGAGAGAGAGAGAGAACAGAGAGAGAGAGAGAGAGAGAGAGAGAGAGAGAGAGAGAGAGAGAGAGAGAGAGAGAGAGAGAGACGCTTCAGACGCTTCAGACATTGTTTTATTGACAATGGCACAAATACAGCCTTTATGTCAATGGGGTGAACTGTTTATTGCAGCGCCGAAGTTAAGGAACATAAAGAGAGAGAGAGAGAGCAGAGAGAGAGAGAGAGAGAGAGAGAGAGAGAGAGAGAGAGAGAGAGAGAGAGAGAGAGAGAGAGAGAGAGAGAGAGAGAGAGAGAGAGATTTATTTCGCTCATCATTGGTCAAATTTATTGGAAGAGGGTAGAAGGCAACATTGCAAAGTAGGAGAAAAGTGGGATATCAACAAATCAACAATTGAAAAATAAAAATAAAATGGAAATAAAACTCAAAGAGGAACGCAAATAGGAAAATGATGAGACACAATTGTTAACCCTTTCACCGCCAAAGTCGCACAGTGATTTAAACCTATGTCACTAACAGGCATCTAATTGGGGTCTGTTATCCCGTATTGTCTTAGTTTTGGGAAGTAAGGATAGACCTTATTTTATATATGTCACAGAAGAACCCCCAATACTGCAGATGGATTCTGTTCTCTACCCAGGTAAATTTAATGGACATTTTGGCTGAAATATGGCTGGCGGTGAAAGGGTTAAAGAAACAGCGACAGAAGGAATGTATAATACTGACAGTAGACAATGAACAAACTCTCTCTGGAAAGCTCGCCTCATAGTGGAATCCTCTTTAGAACTTCCATCGTGATCCAGTTCACTTCGAAGGGGCGTGGTGCGGGTGGGGGTGGGGGTGGGGACAACACTAAAAAAAAACAAATGAAAAAAGAATAATGGAAAACTCCTTAAAGCAGAGCACATTACTACCACTGTTCATTGTTATTCTTTCTTCCCATATCATGAACAAAAGAGGATAAGGATCTGTCAGTTCTTATGCATCAGCTCTATAGTGCTAAGAGGAACATAAAACCGGACTGCTCTTTTTGGAAAAACAGTATCAACATCTCTCTGTGCTTGATAATGGATTCTTATTCACAATCATTTCCATTCCGTTATATCCTCTTCCACTTCTTCCTCCTCATCATTATCGCTATCGTCGTCACTATCATCAGGATCATCAGGATCAGGATCATCATCATCATCATCATCATCGTCGTCGTCGTCGTCAATATCGTCATCGTCGTCATCATCATCATCACTATCGTCGTCGTCGTTGTCACTATCGTCATCATCATCATCATCATCATCATCATCATCATCATCATCATCATCATCATCATGATCACTATCGTCGTCGCCATTTCACATTATAAAGACATCATTAGCAGACGAGATAATTACATAGGAACAGTGTTTAGATTGGCCCATGTTAGCGCGGGCTTCAACGTGTGTGTGTGTGTGTGTGTGTGTGTGTGCGTACATGCGCGCGAGCGTGCATGCGTGCGTGCGAACGCGCGTCTGTGTGTGCGTCTGTGTGCATGTATGTGTGTGCATGCGTGCGAACGCGCGCGCGTGTGTGTGTGCGACTGTGTGTGTGTGTGTGTGTGTGTGTGTGTGTGTGTGTGTGTGTGTGTGTGTGTGTGTGTGTGTGCGTGCGTGCGCGCGTGCATGTGTGTGTGCATGCGTGCTAAATATTTGTGTGTCAGATTTCCTTGAACATAATATTATCTTGAAAATAATACTGATTCCTTTTTTTCCTTTTCTTTTTCTTCTTCTTCTTCTTCTTCTTCATCGTCGTCATTGTTATCATCCTCTTTCTGTTATCGTCGCCAATGTCGTCGTCGTCGTTGACTGCTGCTATACATGTAAACAGAGAGATAATTGGGGGTAGTGACTGAAGTAAGCCCGCAGGCAGAACAGTGCTAAGCTGATTTGCTGAGTTGGGCCCAGCGTGGATGGTAGTGGGGAGGTCATGCCTGCTGAGATGCACAATAATTATGTCCTGCGTTGCTTTCGGTTGTACACATTAGTCTTCATGAACTACCGACTTTTCTGTGTTTGGGTCTGTGTATTTATGTATCTAGTTTTGAACATTGATATCAGTATACTGCTAGCACCGTGCCTCTGATCTATAGGACTTAAAATTGTATGTGTGTGTTTATGTATATATCTATGTAAGTTATCTGTGTTTTTGTCTGTCTCTCTATCTATATGTGTGTGTATGTTTGTTCTCAATCCATTCATTTACTTGCTGCGTGCGTGCGTGCCGGTGTGTGTGCGCGCGCGTGTATAAGCGTGCGTGCGCACGCGTGTGTGTGCGCGCGCGCGCTTGTGTGCGTATGTGTGTCTGTGTGTGAGCGTGCCTAGTGTGCACATTTATGTATACTAGCGCAACGCCTAGTACTGGCAATGCACCGTACTGGTAACGCCTAGTAACGGTAACGCCAAGTACTGGTAACGCTGAGTACAGCAAATTTGAAGCGATTCGGTTAAGAAACGGCGGAGTTATAAGGCCCCGTTTCCCGTTGGCGCTGCTCTGAGAGTGACGCGCTCTCCTGATTCTCTTCCAATTTGCTGCCAGGCTTTGCCCGGGCCATAGCAAGTCTGACAGCAAATTTGAAGCGATTCGGTTAAGAAACGGTGGATTTCTAAGGCCCCGTTTCCAGTTGGCGCTGCTCTGAGAGTGACGCGCTCTCCCGATTCTCTTCCAATTTGCTGCCAGGCTTTGCCCGGGCCATAGCAAGTCTGACAGCAAATTTAAGGCGATTCGGTTAAGAAACGGCGGAGTTATTCGTGAAAAGGGGAAGCGGCGTATAGCGCACGCGTTTCTAAACCGATTCACTTCCGGTTTGACACACTGATAGTCACCGTCCCCGGTCATGTACCTGCCAATTCTGAAGGTAATCGGTCCAGAAATGCCGGAGATACGGGCGCCGAGATTCCGGCGGATACGCGTTTCGCGTATTTGCGAAACCGCGCAAATGACACGGCTGCGCCTGTTGCCGTTGCCATCGCCCCGTTAGGGCTCACAGCACATTTGAAGCGATTCGGTCAAAAAACGGCGGAGTTATAAGGCCCGTTTTGTGTTTCAGACAGACACACACACACACACACACGGACGGACAGTTGGCTTTTTACTATATGATTTGTGTCTTTCACATACAATGATGCTCGCAACTTACACCATGCGTTTGGAAGCAGCCCAGTTTGTCTGTGCCTTTCTTTCTCTGACAGTGTGTAGTTCACCCCATAGACTCCCGCACCATGCTGGGTTTTATCGTCAAGAATCACAAAGTGCACGAGACAAACATGCGAAGACAAATATATTTCTTTCTCTCTTCTTTTCTTGTCTCTTTGTCCCCCACCCCATCCCCACCCACCCACCCATCCCCACCCATCCCCCAAGGAAAGAAAAACAAAATACAACATTATGAATGCTGCACTTTCCCTTCCCATTGGCTCCTGTCTTTGTTTCGGGATGTCCCTCTCTATGTTCATCCATGTTGTGCTTTATTGTCTTCATATTGGGATTCCAGTCGGTCGTTAATTCAAAGCTCAGAAATTCCCATCCTGGCAAATTCCTTCTTAGGCGTATATTTGACCCCAGCCTGAACTCGTTTAATGCAATGTCTTTAAATCTTAAAGACCCACCACTTCACGTGTCAAAATCACGGTTTTCGCGTGTTTCCCCTCTTATAGACAGTAAGAAATTTTAAAGACACACTGATTAAGTCCCTTGTTTTTTCTGGGTAGCTGTGACCCACATACAGATTTCCCCAGCTTCAAATTGAGGCTGCTCTTTAAAATGATGCTTCGTTTTCGATTTGGGGACATTTGTATGGGAGTTAAATCTGGTCAAACAAGATTTCTTACCAGCTATAAGAGGGAAAACACGTGAAACCCATGATTTTGACACGTGATCTGGTGG
Organism: Phymorhynchus buccinoides; assembly: GCA_017654935.2. Lineage (NCBI taxonomy): Eukaryota > Metazoa > Mollusca > Gastropoda > Neogastropoda > Raphitomidae > Phymorhynchus > Phymorhynchus buccinoides. Next base: position 102,021,618 of record CM065680.1, read on the forward strand.
GTCTTTAAGAAATATTCCTAGCATAAGAGAGAATGCGACACGTGACGTGGGGCGTCTTTAAGTTCACACATATTCTTTTTGTAGCATTACATATGAGTACTGGCTACGGTTGTAACTGATATTTGGGAAGGAGCTTTCTGATCCCCCCCCCCCCCCCCCCCCCCACACACACACACACACACACGCACACACATGATCTGAGAAGAGAATGGCAAGTAATGACGTTAATACAAGTGATTATGGTTCACGGTTCAACCACATTGTTGTTGTTATTGTTGTTGTTGTTGAACACTCAACTTCTGGATATGCTGCTCGACTGGCGCGCGCAATAAACTGACATGATCCAGAACAATCGCAATTTCAATAACGCTTGCCATCTTAATTGTTGTTAGTGACAGACTTTTGATCACATCGAGAGAGACGGACAGGCAGGCAGGAATAGAGATAAGGAGATAGAAAGATGACAGGGACAGAAGCAAGAGATTTGAGATAGAAATACAAGTGAATAAATCCGGACAGACAGACAGACAGACAGACATAATGAGAGAAACAGATAAAGAAACAGCCAGGACCATGTACAATAATTATAACGTCATTGCTCTTCCGCTTCCTGCGGCCGCCATGTTGAACGAAAGCTCGCGACATTTGACATTTCCGTTAAAAAAAATAAAAATAAAGGGGGGAGAGGGGCCGCGCAGATCTGTCAACAGTTTGTTTTAACCGAACATTAATGATGCTTCCGAGATGCATTTGTTTTTGGCAGAACATAATTATAATTATAATTATCATGTGCTTATTTTTTTGCTGGGGACATCCAATGTCTTGACAGCAATGTGGGTCGGCTCTCTTGGGGGAGGAGGAAATCCTTCTCGATCACTGCTCCATCACGTGGCATAGTCAGTTTACAAAGGTTTGGAGTACCTTACAATCATGTGCAGGGTTTGTGACTGTCTTCTATGTCGGTCTTTGGGTTGGTTGATCAGTCTATCTTTCTGCGCTTTTTCTGTCCGTGTGCATAACACAGATATTTGTCATCGATCTTGCCGCAGTTTACTTATTAAGGAAACTGCTCTTCAAGTAACGTATCTTCTTCTTCTTCTTTGATCGCTCAGTTTCCTGTCAATTATGAGCGCAGATACGTCATGCTGCCGTCATGCGCCTAACTTAGAAATAGGCCCAGCAAGTCCGACTTCGGATAAAGGAAATCTTTTTGAAAGTGTTTCTTGAAATAAGGCAGGAGAATGGACCGGTAAGGCAGAAAGATAGTAGATAACAGTTAACATTGGGCATGGGGAAAGGCAGAATCAAAGAGAGTGACAGATTAGAGGAAGCTACAAGCACATAACTTCCAGAAGGTGGGGGAACTATTGATGCAAAAGACCCCCCGGTATCCCCACGGGGGGAAGTAATGTATGAATGACATGTTTTAAGCGGGCGCATATGGCAAAGATGCAGATCAAACCACCCCCCCCCCCCCCCCCCCCCTCCATTTTGTCGGTTCTTTCCGTTTTTTATTATTTACATGTTGCCCCCTTTTTCCCCCCCTGCAGATCGAGCACATAAACCTCCTTCGGTTTCTATAGTAAAAGCTCATTTCAGTTCTTTCGCTGATAGTAGAATGTAAAAGCGCGACTGAAAAAAACCGTACTGAAGCAAGACGTTGAGGGGGGTGTTGAATCTCAGCATCTGTGTCCCGATCTTATCGAGTTTCGGTGTGTCTGCATGTGTGTATCTGTGTCCATGTTCCTCTCTATTCCTTTGGATCCCTCTTCCTCTCTCTATCTGTTATTGGATGTTTTTTTTAGTTCTCTCTCCCCTTCTATATTGTCAAAGTGTGGGGCATACAGCGGCATTGCCCCCATGCCGCTAATTCCAAATCCCAATTCATAGCCACGTGCTGAATTGTCAGGTCGAAACACGGACAAAACTAAGTTATTATGATGTCAGGAAGCAGCCGCCAGAGGAGACACCGCAGTACTAAGCCCCCTACTGACCACTTTCTTTTTGTTTTCTTAGTCGATTGCTCAGACAGTTTCCTGTCATATGAGCGCAGATGCGTCATGCTGCCGTTGTGCGGTTAACTAAGAAATAGTTTCACCCAGCATGTCCGTCTTCGGCTAAAAAAACAAACTTTGTAAGAGTTTATAGAACAAATAAATAAAATGGACCAGTAAGGCAGAAATGCAGTGGATGAGAGTAAGCAAAGGGAAAAGGCAGAGTCAAAGAGAGTGGCAGATTAGAGGAAGATTAGAGGAAGTTGTGAGCACAGAGCGTCCATTAAGTGGGAGAACTATTTTACAAAAGATCCCCCGGTATCCCCACGGGGGAGGGGTGGGGGTGGGGGGGCACGGTCAGTAGGGGGGTGGGACGGACGAAAATAATGGCTTTGTCTCGGAGTGAGGTACTCCTCCGAGGGTACAGCCTGTCCTGTTCTATCAGTTTGGGGCTACTGGCCACCCCTCAGTTTGTCTTAAAAAAAGAGTTTGCAAGTCGATGACTCGCATCGTGCGGTTTCAAGCTTCGACGCCATGGTTGCTATGGTTTTGACCGAGTAAGTCGAGGTAATCAACTCTAATTTTCACGAAGTGCTCTCCCTTAGTTTTGTTTCCGAAAATCGTCTATTCTGGCTGTGCCTGGGTCAGGGCTCCCAATCGTATCGCGAAACAAGGGGTCCCAAGGACTCCTTCACTTGCAGTATAGAGGGTCCTAGAGGCGGGATAGAGGGTCCCAGTGGCATTGCGAATGCTAAAACGAATTTTTCTAGTGCATCCCTGGGACCCCCTGTACATTATTTTAGAGGGTCCTTTAGAATGTTAGTACTTCACAGATCCCCAAATGGGGGTCCCTGGGAGCCCCGCTGGGTGTTGGCTTCTTCCTCGCGTGGACGTTATTCAGCATCGTCAATGGAGTGTGCTTTAGACAGCAACCACCAACAGCGAATTGGAGGACGTGATTGCGTGCACTTAAATACTAATTAACTGATACACTGTCTCGTAAATACATCTCTAGTAACTCTCAAGAAAAATGTTATTAATTTATGGAGACATTGCATGACCTTACAGTAAGGTAACTACAGACACATTTGTGAGTCCGCAAATGCCACACTCGCGGGTTTTTTTTATGTGCTACGTTCTTCTTTGTGCTTTTTCCTGGATGCAAATAGGTGAAGACGGGGTAAAAAGCCCACGGGCGGGTAAGAAGCCCATGCCAATTATCTCATGACATAAAGCAAATTTTAGTCAAATTTGCCCATGAGACGAATGCTAAGCATTAACACTCGTCTCATAGGCAAAATGTGACTGAAATTTGCTTCATTTTATGAGATAATTGGCATGGGCTTCTTACCCGCCCATGGGCTTTTTACCCCGTCTTCCCCTACATTTTAAGAAAACAAAGCAAACAAAACACACATCAAACAGGTAATGGAAATATGGGAGAACGGAAGGTGACTTGTCTCATGCGTTCAGGGTTCATCATATTTACACAGACAAGAATGTTGCATTTTTTCGGGAGGGGTGGGTGGGTGGGGTAGCACAATTTCAGTAGCAATAATGGTCAAAGTTGACTTTGGCAACCAATCGGAAGAAGAAGAAGATAGTTTAAGCACAATGACAATACTCACAGACAGACAGACACATATGCAGAATGTTCCCTGTTTCAGTTATGAATGTAAGGTACTCCTGTTGGTAAAGAAATGAGAATGCAGAAATGGTCCAAGACATCACCTGTTGTGGCGAAGGACAGACATGCCTGCTGACATCAATGCCAGAACAGAAAGACAGCCAACAACAACCTAACTATAGATTGCTACCGGGTCATGCCACATGATCAATATATACAGGATTTAGGCCGGGGGGTAAATCAAAATAAATTTCACATGCACTTTTAAGAAAACAGTACTGAAATGGATACAATGGTGTGTGGGTGGTAAGGGGGCAGGAATGATCATGAAATGAAGAAAATAGATGGCTTGGCAACAACATGCATAGCGCTAGAGAGACAGACAAGCAGAGAGTGAGATAGAGAGAGAGAGAGAGGGAGAGAGAGAGATAGAGAGAGAGAGAGAGAGAGAGAGAGAGAGAGAGAGAGAGAGAGAGAGAGAGAGAGAGAGAGAGAGAGAGAGAGAGAGAGAGAGATACAGAGAGAGAGAGAGAGAGAAACGAAACGAAACGAAACGAAATTTTATTTAACCAGGGAACATGAGATAAGCAATACAATGCTTTTTTTCCACCCAGCCCTGGGGCAAATAGAACATTCAATAACAAAGTTAACTAAGTTAACTAACGCATGCAAAAGTGAAAAGGCAAATGGGTTACACAAAAAAGAAAGAAACGCTTGGGGTAGTTACAGGTGAGGGGGGAAGGAAGGGGGGGGGGGGGGTAAGGAGGGGGAATAAGGGGGAAGGGAGGGTATACTGAAGCATGTCACAACACACATAACACATGAGTAATAATAGTAAAACATAGGAGGGGGGGGAAAAAAAAAAAAAAAAAAAGTTTTTACATTTGTTCTTTAAGATTTTGAAATAGATTATTTTTATATGCCTTTTTGAAAGAATTCATGCCAGCTATTTGTTTTAAATTAGATGGCAAAGAGTTCCATAGAGTCCCACCCGAGTACGTTAAACTGGTTTTAAAAAGATCAGTTCTGGGTTTGGGGACAAGAATACTGTTTGTATATCTAGACTGGTTGAGTGGAAATCTTTTGATTAAGGTTGCAGGTGCAAAACCGTTTATAATTCTGTACATCATGACTGCTTTATTATACCGAAGCTTATCTGTGAAAGGAAGAATATTTAGTGAGACGTAATCTTGAAATGTTAATGAAGACGATTTCAAAAGACATGTTTTTAGAGCTCGTTTATGAACACTTATCAACGGCTTTAGGGTGTTAGCACTACTTGAATCAAAGAGAGTTGATGCATAATCTATGTGAGACTGGATGCATGCGTGGAAGAAATGCTTACGTGCATCAATATTAAGAAAATGCTTTATCTTAGAGAGCTGGAAAACTTTTTGAGATACTCGTTTGCTTAAGCTACTAATATGGGAGGACCAAGTAAGGTTGTTATCTAGAGTAATCCCTAAAACTTTATGTGTGTTGACTTCTTCAACTGGCTTATTGCGAATATATATTGGGGGGATAATACTTGTTATATTTTGTCGCTTTTGCCGTGACGTTACAATCATATACTTAGTTTTTGTATCATTTAATGCCATATGATTAAGTTCAGTCCAGTTAAGTAGCTGATCTACACTTTCTTGTAAACTAAAGGTTAATTGATTGAGATTGGTATGGTTTGAATGGATTGATGTATCATCTGCAAACAACTCACTAGGGTTTTTAATATAAAGAGGAAGATCATTAATATAGAGCGAGAGAGAGAGAGAGAGAGAGAGAGAGAGAGAGAGAGAGAGAGAGAGAGAGAGAGAGAGAGAGAGAGAGAGAGAGAGAGAGAGAGAGAGAGAGAGAGAGAGAGAGAGAGAGAGAGAGAGAGAGAGAGAGAGAGAGGATCATGCTTCTATTCTATTTGTTATTTTCGGTTTGCAGAAAATAGGGCCTAACCTTGGCCTGAACCATCCTGTTTTTCACACACCTCTAGCTGTTAGACAAGCAGGAGACATACAGCATCATCGTCTGTATGCACGAGTGTATGTGTGCGCGCGTGTGCGTGTGCGTGTGTGTGTGCGTGCATGTGCGCGCGCGCGCGCGCTGTCTGTCTATGGGCGCGTACGTTTGTGTGTATGTATGTGTGTGTGTGTGTGTGTGTGTGTGAGAGAGAGAGAGAGAGAGAGAGAGAGAGAGAGAGAGAGAGAGAGAGAGAGAGAGAGAGAGAGAGAGAGAGAGAGAGAGAGAGAGAGAGAGAGAGAGAGAGAGAGAGAGAGAGAGAGAGAGAGAGAGTGCGCACGTGCGTTGAATGTGAGTGCTGCCATCGATCAATTCTGTATATTATTGTGTCAACCTCAGTCACCCCGAATCATCTTACAGTGACGATATTAAAAAGGATTAGTCAGGTCAGCATCCTATCGACCTGAAACTGTCTGAACTTCAAAACAGGTATGTCGAGAAAAGCACAAACAAACTCTTCCTCTATTATATATTGATACATGTATTATACCCCCTAATGTCGTCTGCTATGTTTGTGTTCGTGGTTGGCTATGATGGTAGGGGAAGACGGGGTAAAAAGCGCATGGGCGGGTAAGAAGCCCACCCCAATTATCTCATGAAATGAAGCAAATTTCAGTCTCATTTTGCCCATGAGACGAGCGTTAATGTCTAGCATTCGTCTCATGGGCAAATTTGACTGAAATTTTCTTTATTTCATGAGATAATTGGGGTGGGCTTCTTACCCGCCCATGCGCTTTTTACCCCGTCTTCCCCTAGTAGTGAGTTTTGTTTGTTTGTTTGCTTGTTTGTTTTATTTTGTGGATGTTTGGGCTCGTGTGTGTCTTTTCTTCTCCTGTCTTTCGGTTTTATTCTTTCTTTCTTTTTCTTTCAAAGATCGTTCCTTAGTAAACGTAGATAGTATGGTGTTTTCGCGGACAGTAACAATCAATAATTCAATCCTTCATTTCTAAACACCCTCCTTCCAGCCCTTTCACCCCCACCCTCACATTTCCTCCTCGCGAGCGCATGCAAATACAACCACGAGCTGCGTCTCGAGGAAAAATAAAGCAAAGAAAAACATTCTGATCATCAATTTGGAAGTAGTTTGTTTTTGTCTGAAATTGCTGACAAAAATGCACGCGCGCAAACAGTGTCGTGTATTTTTGTGTGTGTGTTGAATATTCTAGCAGATGTTGTGGTGTAGTGTCGTCTCTCTATCGATGCGGCTATGTTACGTTGGTGGGTGTAGCGAGCGTTCTCAAGGCGAATTGGGGAGTGTACGATTTTCTTAGCGGCAGTAAAAGCGGCAGCAGCAGCAGCAGTAGTGAGGAGTGATGGTTCTCGCGCGACTGAGTGACAGCTGAAACTGATCTAGGCGTTTGCTACAGTTTTTGTGAGGTGTCGATTTCGAATGTATCGATATTCTGTGATATAGACAAAAACAGTCTGTCGTTTGAGATTTGTGGTTTTACAATGTAAGTTTCTTTTAGTTATTTTGTTTACGCTTTTCGTGTTATTATTTATTAATGTTTGAATTATATGTTAGTTATACCTAGCAAAGTGTAGGCCCTATAGAAGATAAATTATGTTGCATGCGATTTACGCGTATGTGCCACAAGGGACAGGTGTGTGACAATATGTGCATATTGTCTGTGCACGCGCCCGTGCATGCGTTCTATGTGAGTGAACGTTCATAATTTATGGACACAGGCGTACTTTCGCCTAAACGCCCTTTGATTTGAACATGGATGTGTGTGTGTGTGTGTGTGTGTGTGTGTGTGTGTGTGTGTGTGTGTGTGTGTGTGTGTGTGTGTGTGTGTGTGTGTGTGTGTGTGTGTGTGTGTGTGTGTGTGTGTGTGTGTGTGTGTGTGTGTGTGTGTGTGTGTGTGTGTGTGTGTGTGTGTACGTGTGTGCGCGCGGCATGCGCGCGCGTGTGTTTGCAAAAGGGAACAAAGACAAAGAGAACATGACTTACACATCCCTACTCTTAGTATCCGCAATTCAAGAAGGTGTAGTCGTTAAGAAATTACAGCATCAATACATAGTCTAAATAAATACAATCGTTGACAAAAATGTGTATTTAAAAAATGTCTAATTGAATTTATGCATAAAAAAGGTAACTAAGTAAGTACATAGATACATGTATACATTAACAGATACAGTAAGTACATAGATACATGTTTACATTAACAGATACAGTAAGTACATATATACATGTGTACATTATCAGATAAAGTAAGTACATAGATACATGTGTACATTAACAGATACAGTAAGTACATAGATACATGTGTACATTATCAGATAAAGTAAGTAATACATTGATTAAAAATAACCATAAACGCATTCATGAAACATACGTTTTTATGTCTCTCTCTCACTATCTCTGTTTTTGCCTCTGTCTCTTGTTCTCTCTCTCTCTCTCACTCTCTTTCTCTCTCTCTCTCTCTCTTTCGTTCTCTCTCTCTCTCTCTCTCTCTCTCTCTCTCTCTCTCTCTCTCTCTCTCTCTCTCTCTCTCTCTCTGACTTCAAGTTTCTTTATTTATTTTTTATTTTTTATTAAACGTTTTTATTCTTTTTTCCATTTAAATATACATAACCAAAGAAAAACAAACAAATATATAACACATACATAATACCCACATACATATATACACAATACACACATACATAACCAAACATACATATCAGACTGAGACAAAAAATGAAATCAACACCCAAATCGAAAAGGAAATACTTTAAGAAACGCGGGTATTAATAATATAAACTATGATGCCAGTACAAAAACAAAAAACAAAAAAGTAGATTACAAAATCACACAAGAAAACCCCCACCCAACAACAAGTCTTTTGGAAAAAAAACCACCAAAAAACAACCCCATAAGGCCTCTGTTTTACACATCAGAGTGAGCATCCGTTACAGTTGTCTACCCTGTACCTCAAGAAGTAAGGGGTTTGCACAGTGACCATTTGGACTCTGACTTCAAGTTATTATTGCTCCTTCTATCGCTCTTCTTCTTCTTCTTCTTCTTCTTCTTCTTCTTCTTCTCCTTCTTCTTCTTCTTCTTCTTCTATCTATAAATGTTCTCGTATTGTTGCCATATGTTTCTGCAGCTGTTCATGGTTGCCTAGGTCCATACATGTCTCGTTAGAACCAGTTGGTAAATCCTGTAGTGTTCGCAATGATAACCACTGGCGTTTCTCACGTGCACAAAGGGTCCTTTATGGTCACTGTCTGTGCACATTGATTTAGTCTTAGCTCCGAGTGGCAAGGTAATTGCTTTCACATTGCTCAAGGTTGTAAGTGTTGATTTACATTGTCTGTTTGTCTGCTTGCTATATGGATAGCTGTCTGTTTCTCTTTCTGCATAGCTCTCTGTCTCTCTTTCTCTCTCTCTCTCTCCCCTCTCCCTCTCTCTCTCTCTCTCTCTCTCTCTCTCTCTCTCTCTCTCTCTCTCTCTCTCTCTCTCTCGCCCCGTTCTCTCTCTCTACTGACTGGATGGTTTTTAATCTGTCTCTGCCCCCCCCCCCCCCTCTCTCTCTCTCTCTCTCTCTCTCTCTCTCTCTCTCTCTCTCTCTCTCTCTCTCTCTCTCTCTCTCTCTCTCTCTTTTCCTCTTTCTCTTCTTCTCTATTGACCTCCCTCTCTCTTCCACCCCACCCTTTCTCTCCCTCCCTCTCCCTTTCTCCCTATCTTTTTATCTGTGTCTCTCTCGCGCGCACATTCCAGTTAGAGCATAAATCAGTTTATTCTTGAATAGCAACTCTAAATTTGAATTTGCATATCTCTCTCTGTAGTTCTTTCTTTCTTTGACTCTCTCTTTCCCCCCTCCCTCCTCTCCCTCACTCCCCATATTTATCTGTGCGCATGCGCGTCCGCTTGTGTATGTACAGGTTTGTCTACATAAATATGTTCGTGCACGCACGCGTGTGCCTATGCTGTACCTGAAATTACGTAATAAATCAGGGAAAGCTATTTTTAAGGGATTTGATTGTCTGTTTTCCAGGGATGAACAGACACGTGAGCGTACAGATATGTTAATTAGCTAATTAGTGCCCGGATGTAATGGAACGATTTGAGATCGTCTTACCTGGGAATGTATTTTAGGACAACATATCGAACGGTAATGCCAATATATGCTTTGCATCTTTTGTTATGAAGGAGAGAACAGAGCGGGTGGCAAATTAGATAGTAGAAGGAGGGAGGCACAAAGTGCGACTGAAATGTCTTGTGAGGGTATTCAATCCTTCTCTCTCTCTCTCTCTCTCTCTCTCTCTCTCTCTCTCTCTCTCTCTCTCTCTCTCTCTCTCTCTCTCTCTCTCTCTCTCTCTCTCTCTCTCTCTCTCTCTCTCTCTCTCTCTCTCTCTCTCTCTCTCTCTCTCTCTCTCCCCTCTCTCTCTCTGTGCGTTTGCACGCGTGCGTGTACGTGTGCGCGTGCATGTAAGTGTGCGTGCGTGCGTGTGTTTGTATGTGCCCGCGCGCTTGACATGCACCAGTGCACATATTTGCTCAGCTAACTTTACGAATGAGGATTAATACAGTATAATGCATTTCCAATGTTGAAATATTTTACTAATGGAGTAAGATAACAAAAGAAAACAAGTGCCACGCCGAGCGGCTGCAAAGTCCCCTCGCAGCATCACCGAGCTACTCCGAAATCGGAATGTGTGGGCTGTACACATACATAAAAACGCATCAAAACAGCACGTAACTACATACAAACGCATCAAAACAGCACGTAACTGAATAGTTTTTGATATATAGCCTTGGGGTTCGGACCCGTGATTTGAGCGCGCGCGATCATGCGCACAGAACAATTCATGACAACTGTGTTATAGACCATTCATCAAGAAATGTTGTGAAAAAAACTGCATTGAAATACATGCAAAACTTCGCGAGATATTAGCGATTATGTGTTTTGGGGTTTGAACCCCGTAACTGGCGCGACCTTGACCTTAACCCTTTGCGCCCTGACTGTTTTACAAGAGAAGAGCACTCCCAGCCTGGGGGTTTTGAGAGAAAACTGCACTATTTAGGGGTGCCGCAATAAAAAAAAATTATCTAAAAAACTACTTGATGAAACTTACTGAAATTGTGTGTGCTTACTAATGGATGACTGTTGTGTTGTGTGTGAATTTCAAGCCATTTTGGAAGTTTTTTCTTTTTTTAAACTTTATGAAAAAATTAAAATAAAATAAAAACGGCTGATTGTTGTTGTCACATTTGTTTACAACCAAAGAGACACAACAAAATCACACTAAACACAAACAAACACAAATGAAAACATAACAGAACATATGTTCTTACCTTGAACATGTGGTAAATCCCATTACATCCACAAGAAATAAGTTTGAAACACTTCAACCGAGTCGCACAAAATACACAAAAACTGCACCAAGCCACACTTGTTCATATAAGTCACAGCCTGCTTTCATTTGTCACTACTATCACTTTCTGATCTGAATACACTTGCTGAACACAATTATCCAACAGTTTATATTTTGTATACCAGAGTCACTGTCAGAATCACTTTCTTGCATTGCAATGGGTCGATCAATCACACAGGAAGCATGTGGGACACGCCCTCTTGATGTTGATGGTTGATTTTCATCATTTTGCACCTCAATTTCATCAGTTTCTGGTCTGTCGGCACTGTGCGAAGACTCATTGTCTACGAGTTGAGTGAAGTCTGACGAAGATTCACTCACTTCAGAGCCTAAATCGTCCGTTTCAGGGTCAAAATCGCTATCATCATCAAGGAAGATTTCATCCCAAACCTGTCTCACAGTGTATCGAACTCGTTTGCTCATTTTGACTCCAAAAATTAAAAAAACCCGGATAAAATCGCTTTAGATTTGCTTGTCGAAACATTGCAAGTCAGTGGCAGGAAAATGCGACAGAATGAGCTCCCCTTACTACTTAATATTCATGTGTTTGAACCGAAACTAAGTGCGTGTGTCTGCCCGACAATTTGTCGGGCGTAGGATTCGAGAGGCAGCTACTCACGCCCGACAATTTGTCGGGCACAGGGTTGAAACTAAATACATCAGTGGATAGCTTGCATCTTGGCAAACTAGTATGCCAAATTGGATGATGATAGACTGAATAGTTTTTGAGAAAAACGGACGAATAGCCGGACGGACGGAGGCATGCCGGACGGACACCGGACGGACGGACGGACCAGACAAAAACAATAGCTCCCCGAACCTTCGGCTCGGGGACTAACAAATAAAGAAGGAAAGACAGATAAACAGTTGAAGAAGAAAAGGAAATAAAGAATCTGGCATTTTAAAAATGTGAATATCACGGATTATGTTGACATTAAAAAAGAAAGGGGTAAGGGGAAATATATTGGAATTTTATAGATCATATTCAAGAAACGGAAGAAATGGAAGGTAGGAGGAAATTATTGCGTTTCAGGTTTGAAAAGAAGACAAAAGAAGAAAGAACCTTGAACATGCTTTCCAATCTCTGCTTTTGTTCGATCTTGTGAAATGTGAACAGAAAGAGGAGAAACGCAAATAATAAAAATGTAGGTTAATTCTAGCTTGGAGATTGACGTAATATAAGCATCGATTCCATATATCTAACAAATACGATGTTGACTTCTAATCTATCTGTGTTTTTCTTTGTTGTTCCAGCTGTCTGACAGCGAAACGTAGCTATTGTTAATGCATTCATCTTGTGAGTGGTGACCATTTTTTTCATTGTGTAGTTATTCAGTTGGTTGCCCTGAATGCTGGAGAAATGATGAAATAAAATCCGAAACGTTGCAAAAAATCAAAAAAAAATCTTGTGTCAATTTACTGCATTCTCTGAATGTCTACTATTTGGTATACTTGTTGCTGATTCTGTTTTCATTTTAATGCAATTTTGAAACGCGTATAGCTAAATTATATGTGAATTCCATTGGCATAAATAAATAAATAAGTAAATACATACAAATATAAATAAAGAAATAAGTAAATACATACAAATATAAATAAAGAAATAAGTAAATACATATAAATATAAATAAATAAATAACATAAAATATAAATAAATAAATAAATAGGGAAATACACAAAAATATAAATAAATAAATGAATACATAAATAAATAATACATGAGTGAATAAATGCATAAAAATATAAATAAACAAATAAATAAGTAAATACATAGAAATATAAATAAATAAATAAATACATAAAATATAAATAAATAAATAAAAAATATAATAAATAAATACATAAAATATAATAAATAAGTAAATACACAAAAAATATAAATACATAAATAAATAAACAAATGAATACATAAATAAATAATACATGAGTGAATACATAAATAAGCTCCCTGTGTTTTCACTTTTATTCTGTGCAGTCTTGTACTTTAGACCCCCCCCCCCCCCCCCCCCCCCCCCCCCCCCCCCCACCCCCACCCCACCCCCCCCCCCCCCCCCCCCCCCCCCCCCCCACCCCATACCACCTTCAATCTCAAAGTCAGCTTCTTTTAATTTTATGAAGATAATTCTAGGCTGATCCTAACCTCACCCCTTTCTCAAGAACGGCAGAATATCGCTTCTTAGTGAACATTTCCAATGCGAACATTTTAGGGTGGGTGGGGGTGGGGGGGGGCTGAAGTAAGCGTACAAGATGGCCTTCTTGAGTCCAGCGAAAGCAGTTAATGACCTCAGACGAACGCGAATGTAATCAAAGACACTGAAAAGAAAGACTAACACCCGGTCCCTTTTCCCTATATGAGTAGTCAGGACAGAAACACTGGTTATGTCCCTTTTAAACGTGACACATTTAGGTTACATTAACTCTTTTTTTCAAACCTGAGAGAGTTATCTTTTCATGAGTCAGTTATACTTTGGATAACTACCCCACTAACGATAACTCTATCAGCCCGGCTCGCCGTAACTCTTAAGTAGTCCATCTTACCCTTTTAGAGTCTTTGATGTAATCCAACCAAACAAGTGAAACGAAAAGACAAGGGAGAAAAGAAGGAGAGGACAGACGTCATTACAGATAATGGACAAGGGGTTTGCGGTCTCCATTGATTTTTGTTGTTCGTTTGTTTGTTTCTTTTTCTACAGAACAAATAAATCAAGCTTGAAATGACCCTCGACAAAAACAATGAAATACACACATACATAGGAAGGAAAGAACAAACAGATATCTGATGCATTTTGAGAAAACAAATGAAAGAAAAAACGACAACATTTAGTTTATATATATTTTTTTCTTCTGATTCGTTAAATTTTTTGTTTCGTTTCATTTCATTATAAAAATAAATTATTGAAAACAAGGAAAACAAAACGCGTGGTTTTCAGAGTGTATGAACCAAAATGAAGTGTGATCCATTATAAGAAAGAATAAACGTTAACATAATAGAAATAGGTCTGCTAAAGAAAAAGATACGGCTTTTCATTAGGGAGGTTGTATTTTGGAAAGGAATGAATGAATTAAAATGAATGAAACAGTGAAAGGAACAAACACGGACAGACTAAAGATAGAAAATCAATGGAATATTGGTGAAGAGAGAGGGGGGTTAGAATGCGGAAGGTTGTGACAGACAGAAACGACATGCGAGCCTAAGATTACCTTGTCTTCTGACAGAGAACGAACGAACGAAATGTTATTTAGTCAGGGTAATGAGATAAGCTAATTAGATACAGTTGTTTTTTCCACTCTGCCCTGAGGCACACAAACGCAAAAATAAAGGCATATAAGAAAATCATCAAATCATCAAGAACATTATTTACAGATATATGCATTATCAGCAAGGGGAGTTGGGGAATGGGGGGATGAATATGACAGACATCAAGCAACAGAGAGATAATCATTTGTAGCCTAGCATTACATGCTACACACATTATTTAAAATGTTAAAGATCAGACATCATAATGCACTTCTTAAAATGATTCCGAAAGGATGAACAGCTTGCTATTTCTTTTAGATATATTGGTAAAGAGTTCCAAAGAGAACATCCGGAATAGTGTAGAGTCTGTAGACTGGACTTGAACAAATTCCATCGAGGTCTTAGGAGAGACATCTTGTGTGCGTGCCTCTTATCATTCAACTGGAATGTATTTATTATCTTACACGGCGCCTTTCCAGTCATTATTTTGTGCATCAACCTTCATTTGTTACATTTTAGTCGAGAAAGAGAGAGAGAGAGAGAGAGAGAGAGAGAGAGAGAGAGAGAGAGAGAGAGAGAGAGAGAGAGAGAGAGAGAGAGAGAGAGAGAGAGAGAGAGAGAGAGAGAGAGAGAGAGAGAGAGAGAGAGAGAGAGAGAGAGAGAGAGGGGGGGGGAGAGAGAGAGAGAGAGAGAGAGAGAGAGGAGAGAGAGAGAGAGAGAGAGAGAGAGAGAGAGAGAGAGAGAGAGAGAGAGAGAGAGAGAGAGAGAGAGAGAGAGAGAGAGAGAGAGAGAGAGAGAGAGAGAGAGAGAGAGAGAGATTTTTTGACAAAATCAAAACTGACAGGCTTTTAGGAATTCTATAGTCTGTAGAAATATCTGCACTTTGCAAATTGCAATACGCATCAGCTGTCATGCTATGCATCGCCTTCATGCGTTTCTATTGCCAACGTCATTGAGTTCAATCGGATACTGATTACCGTACTAAAATGGGGCAAACAGTCTGCACTACTTCAAAATAAATGAAAATAGTTGAGTTTTGTCATGGTGTGCCAAGTTTCTAATGACCCCCCCCCCCCCCCCCCCTACCCCCCCACCCTTTTCAACAAGTCTTTGACTTTTGAAAGCAGATTAGCCAGCCGTTTGAAACTAAAGCATGGCATGCTTTAAGTTTTTGTAACACTCTGTGAATGGGGAGTCTACGATGGGTGTAAGTAGTGTGTGTTCACAGAGACTAATAAAGCGCCTATTTACTTCGTTCGAGGTTTGTTAGTAATGACTTCAAGGATTGGTGTTTGTTGCGTGTGGACTAATGCGTAAACGTTACGCATAAGTACTTCGCCTTGCAATGAATGTTGGAGCGAAAGTAAGATCTTGAAACGTGCTTGTTAAGATAATCAACAACTTCCTTCTCCGTGAAATCTTTGATCTTTTCTGTGCCCTTGGTGCTTTCAAGAACATGATCACTTTAGCATGCGAGACACTGCCAAGCACTATGCAGTTTTCTTTTTCAGGTTGGTATATTAAGTATATACGTGTTTGTATATGAGCAAGCATAGGTTCCCATTGTCAGTATCTGATAACGGATGGTGGGAATGGGGATAAAGCAGGACGTCTCAAATACAGTCTGTTCTCAAAGACAACTTAACATTCCAGTATGCAATGTCTGATACTGTCCTCAAAAGACATACATTGTTGTTACTGTCGCTGTTTCTGCACCAGCTATTGTCGTTGTTGATACGTTTTTGTTGTTGTTAGTTCCTGAGCGAAGCTTCGTGAAGTATTGTTTTTGGCTGTGTCCGTCCGTCCGTCTGTGCGTGCGTGCCTGCGTGCGTCCGTCCGGCCGCGTTTTCTTGAAAACGGTTCATTCTATTTCAGTCACTTTCAGTGTACACGTTTTAGATGACATTACCTATTGACTGATTGCTTTCATTTTATTTCAAGGTCAATGTCATGCTGATTAAAGACTTAAAACCCCAAAACACTTCATCACTAATATATTCCGAAGATTTGCATGTATTTCAATGCGGTTTTCTTCACAACGTTTTCTGATAAAAGGCAATAATATTATGATAATGAATTTGTCTTTGCGTTCGTGCGCGTGTGTGCACGTGCGTACGAATCACGGGATTCGACCCCCAAGGCTGTCTCTCAAGAACTTTTGCATGGAATCGTTTCAAATTTACTGTGGTTGTACATCAACGTGCACGAAAGGCCCCATACAAAAATAATAACCATGTTGACCTTGATCTTGGAGGTTGACCTTGAAAACGTGAATTTATTGTTGTTGTTGTCAAGTAAACCCGAGTTCGAACCTGGGTACAGGGTTTTTTTCCTTCTCACTTTGCACGTGGAGTCTTTCGGATGAGACGATACACCGTGGTCCCGTGTGCCCATGCACTTAGCACACGTTAATCCCAGTGTTAATTCCCAACGAAAAACTTGACATTTGGTCAAACTTTACCACCGCCCTTTTCCTTCCTCATCTGTCACACAAAAATCGCAAGCAAAAAAAAAAAAATGGGTGGCGCGCCTCTGGCTGCGACGCGCTCTCCAGGTGGGAGCAACCCGAATTTAACAGAGATGCCTCTGTTACTATATAGCACCTAATACCTAAATACCTAATGCGTACTGCTGCTGCTGAAGTACCACAATTAGCTGTTAACTGTAACATTTTCTAAAGAGGTGGGGTAAGAAAACAAAATTATGGCAATTAACATAGTTACATCTCAAAAATGTGAATGTCCACCATTAGCGTGTCCTAAACAACATTCACTAAGTTCATACGTTTATTATTATTATGCCGTTCAGCCTTTGATGATGAAGATAATAATAGTGTCATTTTACCCGCCATTTTCCTAGTAGTTATTTCGACTCCAGACGTTAGAGTAACTCACTTCTGTCCGACAACATTAATGTAAACCAAACCATTGACGTCGTCGAGGGTATTTTGTGTATAATCCAAATCCAATAACTTTGTCTTTTTTAGCAATCAGTATTTTGCCATAATTTGTTACATTAAATGCGAGGTAGAATATTATGGTAGTGTGTATTATATATATATACAGAAAAATTCATAAGATTTTTAATATTTCTGGTTTAACTTTGTGCTGGTTTGCTTTTATTGTGGATTTTCGATTTGGTGCAAAGAAGACACCATTCTCTTGTATAATGTCTTCTTGCTCAAGTTGACATCCACTGGACAGTCAAATTGCAGGCCGATCATGCAAACTGATGAGATCTTCACAAGATCGAAACAGCTGTCTTTGCCTAAGGCACTGTCCCTCACCCATTGGCAGAAAAAGTAAATCAGCACATTTTATTTTTTATTTTGTTTGTTTGAAAGAACACAGAACATTTCATAAAGTTAACGTGAACTGGTTTTGTTTCTGAGGTTCACAAATTCAGACATTAGAAGAGGGGTTTTGTCGGTTCGGCATTTCGGATGCACCAACTTTTTAGTCCTACGGAGTTGTGTGGAGTGGGAAGTTTGGCTTGTGCGGCTGTTATCTTTTTCTGTATTATTTGATTCATCTGTCCTGTACAGCTCACCATCTGATGGTGATCGCCGGTCTATTGGATTTATTTTTGTAACTATATATATATGTATATATATATATATATATATATATATAAAAAAGTTATATAAATTGTGCTGATTTTACTTTTTCTCCCAATGGGGGAGGGACAGTGCCTTATGCAAAGACAGCTGTTTCGATCTGTGAAAGATCTCATCAGTTTGCATGATTGGCCTGCAAATTGACTGTCCAGTGGATGCCAACCTGAGCAAAAAAGACATTCTACAAGAGAATGGTGTCATCTCTGCATCAAATCGAAAATCCACAATAAAAGCAAACCAGCACAAAGTTAAACCAGAAATAGTAAAAATCTTTTTTACTAAAAAATATTGTTTTTTTTTTATTTTTTGAACACGAACATTACTCAAAGTTAACATTAACTGGTTTTGTTTCTGAGGTTCACAAATAAAGACATTGGACACAGAAAAGCTTTATCAAAGCAAACTATTCTGCATTTCAAATGCACTAACTTTTCAGTCCTTCAGAGTAGGGGTACGGAGCTGGCTATTCACTGAGATTTTTCTTTCATGCTATTTTTATCCTTAATTTGGATACCATCTCAGTAGTTAGCCCTCCCTAGTCATGTCTATTAGGTTTTGAAATTAAAATTTCAGAACATTATTATTTTGTTCATTTTACATAAGATTTTCATAAGATTTTTACTATTTCTGGTTTAACTTTGTGCTGGTTTGCTTTTATTGTGGATTTCGGATTGATGCAGAGAGGACACCATTCTCTTGTAGAATGTCTTTTTTGCTCAGGTTGGCCATCCACTGGACAGTCAATTTGCAGGCCAATCATGCAAACTGATGAGATCTTCTCAAGATCGAAACAGCTGTCTTTGCATAAGGCACTGTCCCTCCCCCATTGGGAGTAAAAAGTAAATCAGCACAATTTATATAACTTTAAAAAAAAAAAAAAAAATTATTTTTTTTATTTTTATATTTTTTGAACACGAACATTACTCAAAGTTAACATTAACTGGTTTTGTTTCTGAGGTTCACAAATAAAGACATTGGACACAGAAAAGCTTTATCAAAGCAAACTATATATATATATATATATATATATGTGTGTGTGTGTGTGTGTGTGCGTGTGTGTGTGTGTGCGTGCGTGCGCGTTTGTGTGTATGTGTGTGTGTGTGTGTGTGTGTGTGTGTGTGCGCGTGTGAGTGCGTGTGTGTGTTTGCGCGCATGCATTTGTGTGTGTATGTGTGTGTTCGGGCACATATACGCGTTTGTATGTGTGTATGTGTGTGTGCGTGCATTTGTGCGTGTGTGGTGCGTGCGTGTATGCGTGAGAGTTTGTGTGTTTGTGTGTGTATGCGCGCGCCCGCTTGCACCTGCTAATAAAGTGTGATTTGTATATGTTTGTGTTTGTGCGGAGTTTTAGCACTGATCAATAATGTCCGACAGATGACGTGTGATTTAATGACCCAGTCAACGCTTATGGCTGCTGGAGGTAACAGCTGTTTGGATCACTGTATTGGTTGATAGCTGACCAACACAATCAAGGCAACAAATGACCAGTGGGTAGTTAATCATGAGCAACACCTTAAAATTGTGTTGTCCATAATCACCCTTTCTACATTGTGTTATTAATTCTGATTATTGTTTCTGTGACTCGCGCTCTTTAACCCTTTCAACGCCAGTCATTTTTCAGTCAAAACTTTCCATTAAACGTACCTGGATAGAGAGAAAAGATTATGTCTGCAAATATATTGGGTATTCCTCTGTAACATGCATGGAATAGGGCCTATCCTTACCTCCCAAAATTAAGAACGTAAGGTCATTGGATAACAGACCCTCATTTGATGCCTTTCAGTAGCATGGTTGTTAAATCATTATGGTGCCAATAGGTGACAGTGGCGATGAAAGGGTTAAAACCCGCACTCTGACAGACCTTCCTCATCGACCCCAGCACCAGAACAGCTCGTCCCTAAGGTATTAAACCTCCACTCAACAACAACGACAACAACAACAACAGCAACGAAAACAACAACAACAACAACGACAACAACAACGACCTTCCCTTGCCAAAGAAGTGACGTTTCATGGTCGGTGAAGCTGTAATCAAATTGATGAATTGAACGAATTTCGCGTTAATGTTTGCATCTTAAACGTGTGGTTTTAAACAAATCTCATTTGTGTCAATTTTTTGTCTTCTGCTGGCAATCCAGTTCTGGAACTGATTTACGTAGTGTTCACCTACCCATCCTGCTGACATATGGATATCTAAACGTAGCTTCGTTTGAGCAAGTACCGTTATAAGTGTCATTTGACTGGCAACATTTGTTGCCTTGATACTTTGACCAAAACTCTACTTACTAATGTAAAGTGCATCAGAGAGCATTGTCTTCAATTTATACTCCATTACAAAATTCAGATGCGTATCTAATACTTCGCAGGAGAATCTTCAAGTTGTGTGTGGTTTGTGACTCGTAGGTGTTTTCTTCAGGATTAAACCTTCATCCGCTCACTTCAAGCGTACTTCAAACTGCGTACCTGATTTCTTGCGACGCCAAGAACTTAGTGATGTAAAGAAACACGTCGCTTGGTGTTGTGGTCAGCTTATGGACTGGGTTGGATTCACAAAACAATCCCATCTGTTGGGCGACATCTTGTGTGATTGTAAAACACATTTTCTTCTTTCACAACACTGACTGTGTCGTCCACTCCTGTGGACTTCATCGGAGTGTGAATGACTGGGTGAAAACATCTCACTCGATGCTCAGGTTCTCGGGATTCTCCGATCTTACCAACACTACGATGAACGCTTTCAAAAATCTTGTGTGATTGTTGCAATGTGCATAGTTGGAGAGGAAAGTTGAATGTATGTAGCAAGTGCACTGTTATCGTTAGTAAGACATACAGGTGTTGAAGATCACCTGTTGCATGGCTGAACACCCAACAACGGTGACTAAGCCACAACTGTTGATTTTGGCCGCTTACAGGGAAAGTATTGAATATCTGCCAGCTGGGAGCAAAAACATGATTGGAGAATAAATGAACAACATTTAATATTAAAGACAAACAACAAA
>CM065680.1:102044962-102049962 GCA_017654935.2 Phymorhynchus buccinoides
AATGAAACAATCTGTATGATAAACAACACCAGATGAGAAGAAAGGAAGCTTAAACAGCGAACACATGAACACAAAATGAAACAATCTGTATGATAAACAACACCAGATGAGAAGAAAGGAAGCTTAAACAGCGAACAAATGAACACAAAATGAAAAGAGCTTATGCATTCAAATGTTAGTTTCAAAACAATGCGATCAGATGCTTAACTAGATGCGATCCCATGCTTAACTAGATGAGTTATTAGGGAAAGAAGGCCACATCGAGCCTTCAGATTTATTATTGACCAATAATTGCCCGTTTTAAACTGTTATATTTATTACAGTGCTCAATACTGTACCCATTACATGAAGTAATTAAAGATCTCTGCATTCTGCATCTGCATCCATAGTTGATAGGGCCACATCGTGGCATATTCATCAACGAAACTAGCTAAGGGAGAGCACACCCTAATCTTTTTTTGTTTTAACCTGGCCAGCCAGCGCCCGTTCAGCGTGCAGCCAGCATGATGCCAAGTAGCAGCAACCTATATTACTAACTATTTTTTCCTCTTCTCTTTTTGTACTTTCATCAAAGATGGGGAATATGGTAGGGGATGAAGGGTGGGAAGTGGGTGCAGGGGTAGTGGGCGGAAGGGGTGGGAATGGGGTGCTGTTTGCTTCTGTTTAGGGGTCAGTTGGATATGCAAAAGAGAGAGAGAGAGAGAGAGAGAGAGAGAGAGAGAGAGAGAGAGAGAGAGAGAGAGAGAGAGAGAGAGAGAATACGAATGTTTTATTGAAATACGAATGTTTTATTGAGGGTAAAAAGGATAAGCTACAATAGCTTCTTTACACCTTGCCCTCTCACTCACACATTCATACCATGCATCATGCAAAGAACATTTGACATAAAACAATCAAGTCAAGAAAATTGAACAAAAATTGGCACATACAATAATTGAAAAATATATCAAAAATGGGAATTAAAGCAAACATGGGTAATACTTAACAATGGTGAACTTGAAGTGGTAGTCTAAATTGAGAGAGAGAGAGAGAGAGAGAGAGAGAGAGAGAGAGAGAGAGAGAGAGAGAGAGAGAGAGAGAGAGAGAGAGAGAGAGAGAGAGAGAGAGAGAGAGAGAGAGAGAGAGAGAGAGAAGGGGGGAGGGGGCAAAAAGTGAGAGAGTGGCAATGAATCCACCCACAAACAAGAAAGCTCGCAAACAAGAAGCTCGCAAACAAACAATCGAATACAGGCATACGGAAATCAACACTGTATCTTTACAGACACCAGCCTGGCTCGAGACAGCTCACACGACGTCCCCCCAAATACAAGCTAATGAACTCATGGCAGCGACCTTGGATTCAGAGAGAATAAAAGAGAGAAGAAACACGTGACGTCACGACGTGTCACCCAAGAAACCATGACGTCACCCCACCGTCTGGCCGGTGTGGAAAGGTCGTTGCCTGTTGGACCTGTCACCTTGATTAGGTTTCGCTTTGTCGCTCCTCGAGTTGTTGTTCTTGCTTGCAGTTCCTGCTTCGCTGTTGAGTAAAAAACACACCAAAACAACAACAACAAAACCGCTTACACGCGCGCTTATGCACGCACACTATGTGTGTTTCTTTGTTTATTTCTCCTCTGTACCCCTTTCTTTATTGTTTACCACTTTGGAATCTTTAGTTCCTTCGGTTTTTGTTTGTGGCTCAAGCCACAAACCTATAACTCACTTTGTCGGTCTGTCGGTCGGTCTGTCGGTCTGTCGTTCCAAAATTGTCGCACATTTTGGCAAAATTGTCGCACTTCAAATCGAGGCTACACTTCTGGCCGCTCTTTAAAATGATGTATTTTAAAAGCGTACAAAATAATAAACATACGTAATACAGACACTACAACAGACACGACGAGTATGCGGTGCTTCTTTTGATGAGCATAAGTAGGATACATAGTTTTAAATGTTTTCCAAAAGATATAAAAAGTTACGAAATGGTGCAGAGATAACATTCTGGTTTACAGATTAAAATTATTGAAAAGCCAGGGGAGGTAACTCATGATTGGAGTGGTAAAAATAGACCGCGTGCCACAAACTATTGCGATTTCGCGCTTGTTTTGGGTGTGTTTTACGGATGGCTTGAAACAAAATATATTATTTTCTTATTTAATGTTCCATCTGGATATAAAAATTTGACTTGACTTGACTTGACGCACGCACGCACGCACGCACGCACGCACGCACTACGTTCTTCTATTCTTTTTCCTTTTCCCCGCCTCCACCTTTGTTGGGTAGGTTTTGTTCATTTTCAAATTTCCGCCATTTTCGTAATCAGAAAATGTTCGAAGTTATGTTCCTAAAATTGCACATATTTGATACCACAAAAATAAATAAATGAAATTTGATATTTTTATGTAGTTTATACTTCGGTATGACTGTTCTTTTCTCCCTGATCTTGAGGGGACAATGCTGTTAAAATTATCTGTAAAGGTATATATTAACTGTAAAGGTATATTTATCGATAATTTAACGGCCTTAGGCGAACGTCTGGCGGTACCACCAACCTTCGAAATTTATGTTGTGCCTGTTTTTGTTTGTCTCTGCTTCTGTCTGTTTCTATGTCTCTCTGTCTCTGTCTCTCTGTCTCTCTCTCTCTCTCTCTCTCTCTCTCTCTCTCTCTCTCTCTCTCTCTCTCTCTCTCTCTCTCTCTCTCTCTCTCTCTCTCTCTCTCTCTCTCTCTCTCTCTCTCTCTCTCTCTCTCTCCCCTTCTCTCTCTCTCATGTTCCCTGGTTAAATAAAATGTCGTTTTCGTTTTCGTTTTCGTCTCTCTCTCTCTCTCTCTCTCAACCTTCTAAATTTATTTTGTGTCTGTCTTTGTTTATCTCTGCTTCTGTCTGTCTCTCTGTCTCTCTGTCTCTCTCTCTCTCTCTCTCTCTCTCTCTCTCTCTCTCTCTCTCTCTCTCTCTCTCTCTCTCTCTCTCTCTCTCTCTCTCTCTCTCTCTCTCTCTCTCTCTCTCTCTCTCTCTCTCTCTCTCTCTCTCTCTCTCCCCCTCTCTCTCTCTCTCTCTCCCCACCCTCCTCTCTCTCTCTCTCTCTCTCTCTCTCTCTCTCTCTCTCTCTCTCTCTCTCTCTCTCTCTCTCTCTCTCTCTCTCTCTCTCTCTCTCTCTCTCTGTGTTCTTTCTAGTCAATTTTTTAATTGTTTCTTTTTAGCCAAGGACAGGTTGCAAGAGTATGCTTCGCCTAAAATCTGTATCTTTGTTAAATAAAGTCTTTCAGTGTTCAGTGTTCCTCTTTCTCCGCACACGTGTGTATGTATGCATGTGCGTGCATACGTGTGTTATCAATATATTATTCGCATTTTCGTACGTGACTGTTGGCTGTTGAAGCCCTGCGCATTTGTTTATATTCATAACTGTGGATGTTTTCCATCTCCAACAGGGAAATCATTTTTTGCTATTTTAGAACATACGGGTAGTGGTTTGAATGAGTACGAAAGAGAGAGAGAGAGAGAGAGAGAGAGAGAGAGAGAGAGAGAGAGAGAGAGAGAGAGAGAGAGAGAGAGAGAGAGAGAGAGAGAGAGAGAGAGAGAGAGGAGGGAGGGAGGGAGGAGGGAGGGGAGGGACAGACTAAGGAATAAAAAGGACTCTTGATACTTTTAATAAGAACAATAATGGCAAGTAATGTAACTATTTGTTCCACTGCGTCTTTCATATTGCTCTGTGCTATTTTAGGTACTGCCTAAAACGCACCACAGAGAAGTACCTAATGATAACGTTGGCGTAGTAACAAATAACAGTCATTCATTCTTGTTAGCTATATACAAATTAGGTACGATCGCCAATACTAACATGCATCTGGAATAATCTTTTTTTTAAAATGACAATTCTTTGTTATGTATTTTCACCCCCACCCCACCCCCACACTAAAAATCAGCTAAATAAAATATCAACATTATTACCAATTAAGTTTGGAGTTCCTGAAGGCTCAGTATTAGGACCCATTTTATTTTCTCTTTATGTAAATGACTTACCGCTATGTTTACAATGTTCCTCTGAAATGTTTGCTGATGACACATCTTTACAGGCTTGTAATAGTAACCCTAATGAATTGGTAAATGGCCTCCAGAAAAAACGTTAAAAAATTAGCGAACTGGATTAAAAAAAATCATGTCTCTAAATGCTACCGAAAAAAAATGCATGTATGTTACCACGAGACAAAAAAGACAGAAAATGAACTCCTCGTTCCCATCATTGTTCATTCAAGATCAAAAGATAGAAGAAGTATACTCACACAAAATCTTAGGTGTTGTTATAGACAATAATGTATCATGGTCCAATCATATATCTAATCTTGGCAAACGCATTTCAAAAAGAATATATCAACTTGCAGGAATAACAAGATTTTTGAATCTTGACGCACAAAAAAGCTTTTTTTTTATGCACATATCTTATCCCTTATAAATTATGCATCAACTCTTTGGGACAATAGCAGCGAAACAAATCTGAAACAATTAAATCGTTTACACAAACGAGCAATAAAATTAATACAGTTGAAGTCCAGTTCACTCAGTAAATGTGATTACAAATCTTTAAACATCTTGCCATTTAAGGACAGACTGTTATATAACAAATGTGTATGCATGTACAGCGTTGTGAAAGGAATAGCCCCTAAGAAAATCACCCAACATTTTGTTAGCAACGAAAGGCAGACATACACACAAACGTTCTTTTCCCAGACCCCGTAATAATCTTTATAAATCTAGTTTCTTGTACTCAGGCTGTACGGCGTGGAACAATTTATCTTTTAATTTAAAAACGTGTACATCAAGACAGACATGTATGAAAGCACTTAAATATCATATGTTAGAAACCCTATGAATGAGACTCGAACAAATTTAGCACCTATTTCATCGGAACATGTCCTTTTAATTGATACTTTACAATGCTTGTAATTTGATTGTTCTTTGCTTTGTTCCATTGTGTCCGGGACATTTGTTAATATGGGTGAATGGGAGAAAATGAAATGGGGAAGG
>CM065680.1:102067462-102069962 GCA_017654935.2 Phymorhynchus buccinoides
GAAGACAACACGAACAATTTCAGATTAATTTATCTGTGAATTAGGCTATCTGCCTGTGTGTCTCTGTCTCTGTGTCTTTCCCTCTCGCTCAGTGCGCGCGTGTGTATGTGTATGTATGCGCGCGTGTGTATGTGTGTGTGTGTGTGTGAGTGTGTGTGTCTATATATGCGTATGTGTGTGTGTGTGTGTGTGTGTGTGTGTGTGTGTGTGTGTGTGTATGTATGCGTGTGTGTGTGTGAGTGTGTGCGCGCGCACGCGTGCGTGCAAGTGGTTGTGCGTGTGTCCGTGCGTGTTTCTGTATGTGTCTGCGCGCACGCATATTTGTCCGTTGCTGCGCGTGTGCGTACACATGCGTGTGCATGTGCATGTATAAGTGCATGCATGCGTGCTTCCTTGTGCCTGATTGCGTATACGTGCGCGTGAGTGTGAGCGTACGTGTTGAGGGCGGTGCGCCCCGGTTCGCATATTGCCGTTTCGCATATTGCCGCTTCGCATAAAGCCGATTCACATACTGCCGCTTCGCATACAAAGCTTTGTGGACATGGCATTTCGCATAAAACTCAGAAAGCTAGGGATAGGGTTAGGGATATGTTAGGGATAGGGTTAGGGATAGGGTTAGGGATAGGGTTAGGGATAGGGATAGGGTTAGGGTTAGGGATAGGGTTAGGGTTAGGGATAGGGTTAGGGTTAGGGATAGGGATAGGGAAAGGGTTAGGGATAGGTTAGGGATAGGGATAGGGTAGGGATAGGGTTAGGGTTAGGGATAGTAAGAAAGTAACAGAAAGTCACGTAGAGTGCATTAGAACCTGCAAGAGTGCATCATATGCGAAATGGCAAATCCGTTTATGCGCGAACTGACAGGTTTTTTTTGGAAGAGACACTCGACTTGCGCCCGCGGCTCTGATCAAAGGATTATGCGAAACGCATTATGCGAACCGGTGGGCACCCGTTGAGGGTGGGGGGAGGAGATTCGAGGAGGGTTGGTATTTGGGGGGGGGGGGGGGGGGGGTGGGGGGGGAGGAGAGGGGGAGAGGGCGGGAGGGTCGTTATGGCGGTGAAGTAAACCCTATTGATCCCATCTCAGCAGCAGGCCAGCTTCTTGGTGTTCATTTGACGGCAAACGCCATTTTGGCTCCGGGCGAAATGAGTTAATCCATTGAGGGCACTGTTTGGGGCGAATGGTAACAACGTTGACCATGCTGCCTGTGACGAGGTAATGGGTTAAAAGGCTAAGTCTCTAGGGAAGACTTTTAGTGTGTTAAATTTTCAAGTAGAAAATTTGCCTTTAACCCACTTCTCTAGGGTATGGGAGATGAGCAACTTTCCCGGCCCCTTTTCATCTAATAAATTTATATTTGTGCCCGGGTTCTGGCTCGTATGATTGTAAGAAATACAAGTGGTTGAATTGCTCTAAATGGCAGACAGAGAGAAGTAGGGTTTTACATGAAATTACAAGACTCCCACTCTCATCAGTCTGACCAAAGGGTTCAGGATTATTTGACACTTGTATTTTATTTACTCACAAAATCTGCATAAGATTATGCAACAATAATAATAAAGCAGCTCACTGGCGCCAAAACAAAATGTGAATGAAAAACAATGGAATCCGAAAGGATTTACAAGACTTTTGTGTTTCTAGAAGGTTAGCCCCAAACAGGAAGGGTCACTTATTTTCAGTGTCCGGAGGAAAGTTCAAATGATTTTTGGCACTGTCGTGGGGACTTAACTCATGGCTGTGCTGAAGTTCCTCCGTAGGGATCGGCGAGTGCTGGGTTGGCTGGGCTTGCTCATGAGTAGCTCCCAGTCGTTCCGGTTACGGCTTCGCGGGATGGCCCGGTTCAGGCGTGGTCTCCTCGAGGATTCTGGGTGCGGGTCGTCTTGGCGGCGTTCCCGTCTTGGTGCTTGTGAGTCCGGGATAATCGTCCGGCCCACGATGCCCTGCTGATAATCACAGGAGAAGGTGGATGTAGATCTCTATGGCTTAGAGACAAGGGGCTTCAGTCGGCAGGGAATTAGTGAATCCCAACCGGCTAGAATGCTTCCCTTGTACAATAGCACTAGTTAATAAATAAACTGAATTTCAGTTAACAAACTGAGATCAGTAAAACATAAAAGGTGATCAAGACAACATCACTCTCCATCCAACACCTGGAAAGGAATGGTATCATAAAGTGCAAGATTGCGACCCATAGGTTTCCTACTAAAAATAGACAAAAGGGTTAGTAGGCATAAACTCCGGTTCTGGTACCAAAAGTGTTCAAGTCAAACACACACACACACAAATAATCAGTGCACATAAATGGAACAGAATGTTTACTACTTCTTTTCAATAACATATCTATCTACTCGTTATTCATCATTGAACATAGGATCTAGATCAAAACTAGGATCAAACAAACCAGATCTCAATCACCTGCCATCAATAATACTCACTAGTTGGGCTTAATGTTGCTCTAGCTACGTTTCAGCGTCTTGTGTGAAAACTGAATGAATTTGGAAT
>CM065680.1:102074962-102084962 GCA_017654935.2 Phymorhynchus buccinoides
CTTCTTCTTTTCTTGTTCTTGTTCTTCGACTTCTTTTGTTGTTGTTGTTGTTGTTGTTCTTCTTCTTCTTCTTCTTCTTCTTGTTCTTGTTCTTGTTCTTGTTCTTCTTGTTCTTGTTCTTCTTCTTCTGTTTGCTCTGCGTTCCCAGGCCATCATGACCATAATGGGTAAGGTACGTGTGTGCCCGTTTTTCAGTTTCCACCTGTCTCCCCGCTGCATACAGCCGACACATTCTGATTTTGGAGGAGCTCAAAGGAGAACCTTATTTGGAAGATATGTTTTGGGGAAAAAGGCAGCAGAATGGGTCAATAAGTCAAAAGGATACTGTGTGTGTAAGCGTGATCATGTCACGCCACTTCTGAAGGAGCTCCATTGGCTCCCTGTGCAGTCCCGCCTTCAGTATAAGCTGGCTGTCCTATCCTTCCGTCACTTTGAACAGACCCTTCCGCCTTACCTCTCCAGTGCTCTTCACACCTACACTCCTTCCCGCTCACCCAGGTCCACAAACACAAAACTTCTGAAAGTTCGAAAAACAAATCTAAAATCATTTGGTGACCGCAGTTTCAGTTTCAATGCCCCTGCCGTTTGGAATTCCCTCCCAGTCGATATCCGCCATGAACCAACTATCTCTGGTGTCAAAGCTAAACTCAAGACACTACTTTCAAAGCTCATTCTTCTTCTTCTTCTTCTTCTTCTTCTTCTTCTTCTTCTTCTTCTTCTTCTTCTTCTTCTTCTTATTATTATTATTATTATTATTATTATTGTTAAAGCAAAGTGAAAAGGCAGAGTCAAAGAGAATGGCATGTTAGAGGAAGAAGTTCCAGAAGGAAGGGGGAACTAGTTGTGTGAACGACACCCCGCGATATCCCCAGGCGATGAGACTCGTCCAGTAGTGCGTGCCGTTGGGCATTGTCCACTCCTGACACATTATAACCTGGGACAATGTCCATTCCTGTGATTGGCATCAAATGGCTCCAGGCCTGCGGCTGCACAGAAAACAACAGAAACGAAAGAAAAAGAAGAAGAAAAGACAGTCCGCAACAAAACGACATACATTTCGCCATTCCCATGTTATTGGATTGGCATCAAATGTTTTCTTTCTTCTAGAAGAAGGGGAAAGTCTGGCGTAATCCTGAATGTAGCCGTTTAAGAAAAGGAAACCAAAAGCGAAAACCAAAACACAGATTTACAAAACGAGAAGAAAGAGAGAGAAAAAAGATGAATCAGGAAAGGAACTACAAGAACTCTTGGAAAATGCCAAAGGCCAGAGCAGGTTCAGAGAAAGAGGAAAGAGAAGCTTGAACAGATTACTAGTTTGTTCTGGGGCACTTTGGCAATGAGATCAAAAGATAGCCAAAGCCATGTGAGTGTGCTTTCACAGAGAACGAGGGCATTATCAAGCAGGTATAGACTTCATGAAACTGCGAATTAACATTATAGTATATCATTTTATTGTGTTGAAGTTATTTTGTTTTGTTTGTTTAGTGGTTTTTTTTATACTCAACATGTATATACAAAAGGATTTATGTGATTCATAAGAAGTTGGATAAAAATAGGTACTTTACACGAAGCAAGAAAGCATAATATTCTTCTTGAAACGTTGGTTATTATGTCTATTTTCAGACTGAATCATTCAGAAATGTATGCTGCGTCGATTGGGAATATATTTGTTTGTTTACAAACAGAAAGAAACACTTGCCCATATCACCATTCAGATTTTCATCTGCTCTTGCTCTTGCAGTTGGAATGCAAACATTTCAACAATAATATTAAAAAAAAGACCGTCTAATATCACGAGAAGTGGATAGACGTTAAATGAAAGATGCACACACACATACAAAAACAGAAATAAAAAGACCATCTATATATTCCATTTATTGGAAAATTAAATAACATTAATTTTAATTGATGATAATTATGTTTTGGTTTTGTTTGATTGGCGTTATTTTTGTCTGAAAATTGTATCGATATTATTTACGACTTGCACTTAGCAGGGGTGAAATGCGTTGAGCGTTACAGCCTGTATCTGTATGTTGTCTGTCCGTCTGTCTGTCTGTCTGTCTGTTTGTCTGTCTGACTGTCTGTCTGTCTGTCTGTCTGTCTGTCTGTCTGTCTCTCTCTCTCTCTCTCTCTCTCTCTCTCTCTCTCTCTCTCTCTCTCTCTCTCTCTCTCTCTCTCTCTCTCTCTCTCTCTCTCTCTCTCTCTCACTCTCTCTCTCTCTCTCTCTCTCTCTCTCTCTAACTCTCTCTCTCTCTCTCTCTCTCTCTCTCTCTCTCTCTCTCTCTCTCTCTCTCTCTCTCTCTCTCTCTCTCTCTCTCTCTCTCTCTCTCTCTCTCTCTCTCTCTCTCTCTCTCTCTCTCTCTCTCTCTCTCTCTCTCTCTCTCTCTCTCTCTCTCTCTCTCCTCCCCCGTCTCTCTCTCTCTGTGTGTGTGTGTGTGTGTGTGTGTGTGTGTGTGTGTGTGTGTGTGTGTGTGTGTGTGTGTGTGTGTGTGTGTGTGTGTGTGTGTGTGTGTGTGTGTGTGTGTGTGTGTGTGTGTGCGTGTGTGCGTGTGCGTGCGTGTGCGTGTGCGTGCGTGTGCGTGTGCGTGCGCGCGCGCGTGTGTGTGTGACTGACTTTTAAATGCATTTTAATTAAGCATAACACACGACGGACACTTTCATTAATGAATTAACAACACTGAATTAATGACAATTATGATTACGACGATGATGACGCGACGACGACGATGATGATGATAATGATACTGATGACGACAGCGGTCATGACGACGAAGAAGAGAAAGATGACTGACGAGGAGAATGAGGAGGAAGATAACGACGACAAGGATGACGAAGATGATGATAATGATAAGGATAATGCGACGAGGATGACGAGGGCCCATTGACCCCACACAGGGACATGGTAACGATCATCACTCTAACCCCACACATCCTTACCAGTATTCCCCCTGTTTCCCCTCTTCCGATAGCATCTCCTGTATTCATCTTCTTCTTCGATCGCTCAGACAGTTTCCTGTCAATTATGAGCGCAGATGCCCCATGCTGCCGTTATGCGCCTAACTAAGAAATACTTAGGCCCAGCAAGTCCGACTTCGGCTGGAGGAAATATTTTTGAAAGTGTTTCGTGAAAAATGTCAGGAGAATGGACCCGTAAGGCAGAAAGATAGTAGATGACAGTAAGCAAAGGGAAAAGGCAGAGTCAACGAGAGTGACATATTAGAGGAAGTTACAAGCACATAACTTCCAGAAGGTGGGGGGGATATTTATGCAAAAGACCCCCCGGTATCCCCACGGGGGAACCTGTATTAAGAAACCAGCTCTGAATGTCCCAGAGAAAAAGGCTGCATAGCATTGCCCCCACCCCCCTGTCTCTATGTGTCCCCATTTCTGTCTCTATGTTTCCCAGTCTCTATGTGTCCCCGTCACTCTGTGTCCCCAGGTTTGTCTCTATGTGTCCCCAGGTTTGTCACTCTGTGTCCCCAGGTTTGTCTCTATGTGTCCCGGTCACTCTGTGTCCCCAATTTTGTCTCTATGTGTCCCCGTCACTCTGTGTCCCCAGGTTTGTCTCTATGTGTCCCCAGGTTTGTCTCTATGTGTGCCCGTCACTCTGTGTCCCCAGGTTTGTCTCTATGTGTCCCCAGGTTTGTCTCTATGTGTCCCCGTCACTCTGTGTCCCCAGGTTTGTCTCTATGTGTCCCCAGGTTTGTCTCTATGTGTGCCCGTCACTCTGTGTCCCCAGGTTTGTCTCTATGTGTCCCCAATTTTGTCTCTATGTGTGCCCGTCACTCTGTGTCCCCAGGTTTGTCTCTATGTGTCCCCAGGTTTGTCTCTATGTGTGCCCGTCACTCTGTGTCCCCAGGTTTGTCACTATGTGTCCCCAGGTTTGTCTCTATGTGTCCCCGCCACTCTGTGTCCCCAGGTTTGTCTCTATGTGTCCCCAATTTTGTCTCTATGTGTCCCCGTCACTCTGTGTCCCCAGGTTTGTCTCTATGTGTCCCCAGGTTTGTCTCTATGTGTGCCCGTCACTCTGTGTCCCCAGGTTTGTCACTAAAACCTCTCTTAAAACCCATCTTTTTCCTGCTGCGCCCTAAATATTTGATCAGTTGTCTATCGTTGTGTGCACGTGAGGGAAGATTGATTTAAGAGGTTTGTGCTGTGTTTTGTGGTGTGTGTGTGTGTGTGTGTGTGTGTGTGTGTGTGTGTGTGTGTGTGTGTGTGTGTGTGTGTGTGTGTGTGTGTGTGTTGTGTGTGTGTGTGTGTGTGTGTGTGTGTGTGTGTGTGTGTGTGTGTGTTGTGTGAGTATGAATGTGTGCTTGTGTGTATTGTGGTTTTGTGGGTTGTGTGTGCACGCATGTGTGTGTTTGTGTGCGTGTCTGTGTGTCTGTCTGCGTGCGTACGTTGTGTGTGAGGGTGTTTGTGTATGTGTGTTGGTGTATGTGGTCAGTCCATGCGGCTCAGTTGCTGTGGCTTACCGAATGGGGTATGAATGAGTTGGCGTCAATAATTGTGTGTTTATGTGTGTGTGTTTGTGTGCTTGTGTGTGTGTGCGTGTGTCCCCGTGTGCGTGTGCGTGTGCGTGTGCGTGTGTGTTAGAGAGAGAGAGATAGTTGCTTTGTATATGCACTGTTGGTGGTTGGTGTCACTCTTGAATGTTTTTTTTTTTTTTTTTTTTTTTTTTTTTTTTTTTTTTTTTTTTTATCTGTTGATGAATAATTGATTGTAAAGCGCTTTGGGCTCATCTGAGGTAAAGCGCTATATAAATGTACTGTCCCCATTATTATGTGTCCCCGTCACTCTGTGTCCCCAGGTTTGTCTCTATGTGTCCCCAGGTTTGTCTCTATGTGTCCCCGTCACTCTGTGTCCCCAGGTTTGTCTCTATGTGTCCCCAGGTTTGTCTCTATGTGTCCCCGTCACTCTGTGTCCCCAGGTTTGTCTCTATGTGTCCCCGTCACTCTGTGTCCCCAGGTTTGTCTCTATGTGTCCCCGTCACTCTGTGTCCCCAGGTTTGTCACTATGTGTCCCCGTCACTCTGTGTCCCCAGGTTTGTCACTATGTGTCCCCGTCACTCTGTGTCCCCAGGTTTGTCTCTATGTGTCCCCGTCTCTCTGTGTCCCCAGGTTTGTCTCTATGTGTCCCCAGGTTTGTCTCTATGTGTCCCCGTCACTCTGTGTCCCCAGGTTTGTCACTCTGTGTCCCCGTCACTCTGTGTCCCCAGGTTTGTCTCTATGTGTCCCCGTCACTCTGTGTCCCCAGGTTTGTCTCTATGTGTCCCCAGGTTTGTCTCTATGTGTGCCCGTCACTCTGTGTCCCCAGGTTTGTCTCTATGTGTCCCCGTCACTCTGTGTCCCCAGGTTTGTCTCTATGTGTCCCCGTCACTCTGTGTCCCCAGGTTTGTCACTATGTGTCCCCGTCACTCTGTGTCCCCAGGTTTGTCACTCTGTGTCCCCGTCACTCTGTGTCCCCAGGTTTGTCTCTATGTGTCCCCGTCACTCTGTGTCCCCAATTTTGTCTCTATGTGTACCCGTCTCTATGTGTCCCCGGTCTCCATATGTCCCCGTCTGTATGTATCTCCGCCTCTATGTGTCCCCATGTGTTTCTCTATGTATCTCCGTCTCTATGTGTCCCCATTTGTGTCTCTATGTATCTCCGTCTCTATGTGTCCCCATTTGTTTCTCTATGTATCTCCGTCTCTATGTGTCCCCATGTGTTTCTCTATGCATCTCCGTCTCTATGTGTCCCCATGTGTTTCTCTATGTATCTCCGTCTCTATGTGTCCCCATGTGTTTCTCTATGTATCTCCGTCTCTATGTGTCCCCATTTGTTTCTCTATGTATCTCCGTCTCTATGTGTCCCCATGTGTTTCTCTATGTATCTCCGTCTCTATGTGTCCCCATGTGTTTCTCTATGTATCTCCGTCTCTATGTGTCCCCATGTGTTTCTCTATGTATCTCCGTCTCTATGTGTCCCCATGTGTTTCTCTATGTATCTCCGTCTCTATGTGTCCCCATGTGTTTCTCTATGTATCTCCGTCTCTATGTGTCCCCATGTGTTTCTCTATGTATCTCCGTCTCTATGTGTCCCGATGTGTTTCTCTATGTATCTCCGTCTCTATGTGTCCCCATGTGTTTCTCTATGTATCTCCGTCTCTATGTGTCCCCATGTGTTTCTCTATGTATCTCCGTCTCTATGTGTCCCGATGTGTTTCTCTATGTATCTCCGTCTCTATGTGTCCCGATGTGTTTCTCTATGTATCTCCGTCTCTATGTGTCCCCATGTGTTTCTCTATGTATCTCCGTCTCTATGTGTCCCCATGTGTTTCTCTATGTATCTCCGTCTCTATGTGTCCCCATGTGTTTCTCTATGTATCTCCGTCTCTATGTGTCCCCATGTGTTTCTCTATGTATCTCCGTCTCTATGTGTCCCCATGTGTTTCTCTATGTATCTCCGTCTCTATGTGTCCCCATGTGTTTCTCTATGTATCTCCGTCTCTATGTGTCCCCATGTGTTTCTCTATGTATCTCCGTCTCTATGTGTCCCCATGTGTTTCTCTATGTATCTCCGTCTCTATGTGTCCCCATGTGTTTCTCTATGTATCTCCGTCTCTATGTGTCCCCATGTGTTTCTCTATGTATCTCCGTCTCTATGTGTCCCCATGTGTTTCTCTATGTATCTCCGTCTCTATGTGTCCCCATGTGTTTCTCTATGTATCTCCGTCTCTATGTGTCCCCATGTGTTTCTCTATGTATCTCCGTCTCTATGTGTCCCCATGTGTTTCTCTATGTATCTCCGTCTCTATGTGTCCCCATGTGTTTCTCTATGTATCTCCGTCTCTATGTGTCCCCATGTGTTTCTCTATGTATCTCCGTCTCTATGTGTCCCCATTTGTGTCTCTATGTATCTCCGTCTCTTTGTGTCCCCATGTGTTTCTCTATGTATCTCCGTCTCTATGTGTCCCCATGTGTTTCTCTATGTATCTTCGTCTCTATGTGTCCCCATGTGTTTCTCTATGTATCTCCGTCTCTATGTGTCCCCATGTGTTTCTCTATGTATCTCCGTCTCTATGTGTCCCCATTTGTGTCTCTATGTATCTCCGTCTCTTTGTGTCCCCATGTGTTTCTCTATGTATCTCCGTCTCTATGTGTCCCCATGTGTTTCTCTATGTATCTTCGTCTCTATGTGTCCCCATGTGTTTCTCTATGTATCTCCGTCTCTATGTGTCCCCATGTGTTTCTCTATGTATCTCCGTCTCTATGTGTCCCCATGTGTTTCTCTATGTATCTCCGTCTCTATGTGTCCCCATGTGTTTCTCTATGTATCTCCGTCTCTATGTGTCCCCATGTGTTTCTCTATGTATCTCCGTCTCTATGTGTCCCGATGTGTTTCTCTATGTATCTCCGTCTCTATGTGTCCCCATGTGTTTCTCTATGTATCTCCGTCTCTATGTGTCCCCATGTGTTTCTCTATGTATCTCCGTCTCTATGTGTCCCCATTTGTGTCTCTATGTATCTCCGTCTCTTTGTGTCCCCATGTGTTTCTCTATGTATCTCCGTCTCTATGTGTCCCCATGTGTTTCTCTATGTATCTTCGTCTCTATGTGTCCCCATGTGTTTCTCTATGTATCTCCGTCTCTATGTGTCCCCATGTGTTTCTCTATGTATCTCCGTCTCTATGTGTCCCCATGTGTTTCTCTATGTATCTCCGTCTCTATGTGTCCCGATGTGTTTCTCTATGTATCTCCGCCTCTATGTGTCCCCATGTGTTTCTCTATGTATCTCCGTCTCTATGTGTCCCCATGTGTTTCTCTATGTATCTCCGCCTCTGTGTGTCCCCATTTGTCGGTGTCCTCTATGTTGTCTCTATGTTCCCCCGTCTCTGTGTGTCCCCGTCTCTGTGTGTCCCCGTCTCTGTGTGTCCCCGTCTCTGTGTGTCCCCGTCTCTGTGTGTCCCCGTCTCTGTGTGTCCCCGTCTCTGTGTGTCCCCGTCTCTATGTACCAGTCTTCTATCTCTCCGTCTCTTTGTTTATCCTAACCCTAACCCTAACCCACGCACTGTCCTTAATCCCTAACCTCGACCCTTTCCCTAATCTGCGGGGA
Organism: Phymorhynchus buccinoides; assembly: GCA_017654935.2. Classification (NCBI taxonomy): domain Eukaryota; kingdom Metazoa; phylum Mollusca; class Gastropoda; order Neogastropoda; family Raphitomidae; genus Phymorhynchus; species Phymorhynchus buccinoides. The sequence goes on from CM065680.1 coordinate 102,083,056, forward strand.
CACATCGAGACGGGTACGCTTAGAGACGGGGACATAATAGAGACGGGGACATAATAGAGACGGGGACACGATGACTGGGGACACATAGAGACGGGGACATAATAGAGACGGGGACACGATGACTGGGGACACATAGAGACGGGGACATAATAGAGACGGGGACACATAGAGACTGGGGACACATAGAGACGGGGACATAATAGAGACGGGGACATAATAGAGACGGGGACACGATGACTGGGGACACATAGAGACGGGGACATAATAGAGACGGGGACACGATGACTGGGGACACATAGAGACGGGGACATAATAGAGACGGGGACACGATGACTGGGGACACATAGAGACGGGGACATAATAGAGACGGGGACACGATAGAGACTGGGGACACATAGAGACGGGGACATAATAGAGACGGGGACACGATGACTGGGGACACATAGAGACGGGGACATAATAGAGACGGGGACACGATGACTGGGGGACACATAGAGACGGGGACATAATAGAGACGGGGACACGATGACTGGGGACACATAGAGACGGGGACATAATAGAGACGGGGACACATAGAGACGGGGACACATAGAGACGGGGACATAATAGAGACGGGGACACATAGAGACTGGGGACACATAGAGACGGGGACATAATAGAGACGGGGACACGATGACTGGGGACACATAGAGACGGGGACATAATAGAGACGGGGACACGATGACTGGGGACACATAGAGACGGGGACATAATAGAGACGGGGACACGATGACTGGGGGACACATAGAGACGGGGACATAATAGAGACGGGGACACGATGACTGGGGACACATAGAGACGGGGACACGATGACTGGGGACACATAGAGACGGGGACACGATGACGGGGACACATAGAGACGGGGACATAATAGAGACGGGGACACGATGACTGGGGACACATAGAGACGGGGACACGATGACTGGGGACACATAGAGACGAGGACACGATGACTGGGGACACATAGAGACGGGGACATAATAGAGACGGGGACACGATAGAGACTGGGGACACATAGAGACGGGGACACGATGACTGGGGACACATAGAGACGGGGACATAATAGAGACGGGGACACGATGACTGGGGACACATAGAGACGGGGACACGATGACTGGGGACACATAGAGACGGGGACATAATAGAGACGGGGACACGATGACCGGGGACACATAGAGACGGGGACACAATGACTGGGGACACATAGAGACGGGGACATAATAGAGACGGGGACACGAGGACTGGGGACACATAGAGACGGGGACATAATAGAGACGGGGACACGATGACTGGGGACACATCGAGACTGGGACATAATAGAGACGGGGACACGATGACCGGGACACATAGATACGGGGACAATATGTTCACGGGGGCACATTGAATGGACCCCAAGACAAAATGTCATCTCTGACATTGCGCAACACAGGCAAAAATATCCATCCCCGATATTGGCATCCAATGCTCCCCCTACCGAAAGTAAAGGAAGGAGAACCTCGTCATAATGAGAAAACCAGAAAAGGGTCTTGGACATCAAGATGAATGGAGGAAGAGAAAAGCAGGATGGTAAGGCACACACACGTACCCCCAGAGAGTTTGATATTCCATGCAATGCTCATTCCATTTTGTTTATAAAAGGAAACTTTCAGCACTTTAAGTAATAATAATAATAATAATGACAATTTATATAGCGCTTATTCTCCTTACGGGGCTCTAAGCGCTTCACAAAGAAGTAAAAAATCTGAGCAAAAACTAAAAAAACACAACAACATAGGTTTAACAAAAATAGTAATAAAATGGATCCAACTTAAGTCATAAAAACATTATCCTTTTTTCCCTTCTAAATTGGCAACAGCACCGTTCCTTCG
>CM065680.1:102107462-102124962 GCA_017654935.2 Phymorhynchus buccinoides
AAAGTGAGAGGAAAAATCCCCTGTACCCAGGTTCGAACTCGGGTTCACTTGAGACGAAGCGAACGCGCTACCACTGTGCCACTCTACACTGAGTGAGTATGTGTCCGGTGTTCAGTTTTCACTGGTCTTCTCGCTACAGCTGAACTGTCATTGTTCGTGTCTTATTTGGAAGAATCGGAACTGTCATGAACAGGCAACAAGAATAGGAAAAGGCAGAGTCAATGGGAGTGATGGATTGCCAGCATAGAACTATATGTACTGAAAGCGTTCCCAGTATCCCCACGGTGGTGGTGGTGGAATTTTCTAGTTAATGTGTCAACATTGTAAGGGTCTCAAACCCTGTCTAACCGTATTATGTTTGCTTGCCCTTTTGTGTGCATACTTTCATTATGTTTTTGTCTATTTGGGTATGTCTGCCTGTTTTTGTTTTTTTCTCTCTCTCTCTTTCTCTCTCTCTGTATCTCCACATTCTCTCTCTCGCTCTCCACATTCAATCTCTCCCTCTCCCTCCCCCCCTTTCTCTCTCCCTCCCCCTTCTCTCTCTCTCTCTCTCTCTCTCTCTCTCTCTCTCTCTCTCTCTCTCTCTCTCCCCCTCCCCCTTCTCTCTCTCTCTCTCCACATTATCCAATCCAGTCCAGCAATCAGACCAGTCAGATCAGGTCGTCCTGGTCATTACAGTCTTGTTGTCAGGTCTCCTGAATGGTCAATCTACACACACTCTTTCTGACCATCGTTTGCCCATTATCAGAGATAGTTGTTCTCCCCCTCCCTCTTGTATTTCTCCCTAACCCATCTTCTTGTTTGATCTACTCTGTCTTTGTTGATTTTGTTGTTGTTGTCTTGTTTTGTTGTTGCTGTTGTTGTTGCTGTTGCTGCTGCTGTTGTTGCTGTTGTTGTTATCCTTCTTCTTCTTCCCCTCCTTCTTCTCCTCCTCCTCCTCCTCCTCCTTCTTCTCCTTCTCCTCCTCCTCCTCTTCTTCTTCACCTCCTCCTCCTCCTTTTTTAAAAATTCTTCTTCTTCTTGTTGGTGGTGGTGTTTCTCCTTCTCCTCCTCCTCCTCCTCCCCCTCCTCCTCCTCCTCCTCCTTCTTCTTCTTCTCCTTCTCATCCTCCTCCTCTTCTTCTTCTTCGCCTACTCCTTCTCCTTCTTCTTCTTCTTCTTCTTCTTCTTCTTCTTCTTCTTCTTCTTCTTCTTCTTCTTCTTCTTCTTCTTCTTCTTCTTCTTCTTCTTCTTCTTCTTCTTCTTCTCGTTCTTGTTCTTCTTGTTCTTGTTCTTGTTCTTCTTGTTCTTGTTCTTCTTCTTTTTCTTCTCCTCCTCTTTATCATCATCCCCCTCCTCCTCCTCCTCCTTCGTCTTGTTCTACGTCGTCGTCGTCGTCGTCGTCGTCGTCGTCCCCTCAGTGTGTTTGTCTTTTGTTTAAAGGCAGTCCAGGAGAGACATCACACGGTCGGCTTCGGCTTCTTCTGTTGCTTATGTTAGTGATCCTTGCACGTTTTATTCTGTCGGTGAATTTGTCCTCTTCCCTCTCTGTCTTTCAGTCAGTCGCCCTATCTCTGTCTCTGTCTCTGTCTGTTTGTCTTTCTGTCTCTGTCTCTCTGTCTCTCTCTCTCTCTCTCTCTCTCTCTCTCTCTCTCTCTCTCTCTCTCTCTCTCTCTCTCTCTCTTTTCTCTCTCTCCCCCCCCCTCTCTCTCTCTCTCTCTCTCTCTCTCTCTCTCTCTCTCTCTCTCTCTCTCTCTCTCTCTCTCTCTCTCTCTCTCTCTCTCTCTCTCGCTCTCTATATCTATTTCTTTGTTTGTCCCTTATTAGTTTGTTTTTAGAGGGCTGGATGTAAAACCGCATGTACTGTTTGCTTATTCTGTTACCCTCTATAAATAAAATTCTTTCAATTCAATTCAATTCTCTCTCTCTCTCTCTCTCTCTCTCTCTCTCTCTCTCTCTCTCTCTCTCCTCTCTCTCTCTCTCTCTCTCTCTCTCTCTCTCTCTCTCTCTCTCTCTCTCTCTCTCTCTCTCCTCTCTCTCTCTCTCTCTCTCTCTCTCTCTCTCTCTCTCTCTCTCTCTCTCTCTCTCTCTCTCTCTCTCTCTCTCTCTCTCTCTTGTATCACCAATGCAATCGAAACAAACCCCCAAGGCATTCTCTACTACTCGAAGCATGGAGAAAACCAAATACAAGCGGGAGTTGAACCACGACACAGTCACCTCACCATTACCACCCTGGATGTCTTTATTAAAAAGGACTACTACTCCTCCAGCCTTTGGCAGTCAACCAGCCTTATCTCCCTTCTTCCATCACGTGATTCCGCCATGATTGAAGAGAAGGGGTTGTGACCCCCTGACCCCTGACTTCCGGTAACCATCAGCTGTGTCTCTGGGGGGGAGAGAGAGATCTGATATCAATGTCTTCCATTAGCTGTGGCCAGACGATAGGCAGATCGGTACTTAGGCAGTGGTTTAGGAACAACAGGAACATGCCAGATCCCGGCACAGGCTATGGACATGGAATGGTTATTATTACTATTTAGCATTCGTGTATATTTAGGACAAGCTTTGGATTGATAATCAAAGAATGAAATAGTGAGGTCAAGAGAGGAGATAACGAAATTGGTGGAGGGGAGTTAATTAGAAAGAAAGTATTCACCCTTTGTTCAATTTGGATTGATAGTGTTAATTATTAAACTGGCGTTGATTTCTGCTTTTTGTCGTAATCAGCGTGGAAGCGTTATTTCAGCTTTCAGTGCAAAACAGCGTAAATGTCTGTGTACACGTTAACACGATTCACAACATATCTCCATTTCCCCGTGGCAACACAGTGTTAGGCCACTCATAAAGGTCTATGTACACGTTAACACTATTCACAAGATAGTTCTATATCCCCATGGCAACATGGTGAGTTGTAAGTCATATTACGAGTGGACTGTCACGTGTTGCCATAGGGAAATAGAAATATTTCGTGAATAATGTTAACCTTAACATGACATACAACTCACTGTGTTGTCATGGGGAAATAGTTGTATTGTGTGAGTAATGCTAACGCATACAGAGACCTTAATATGATTAATAGAGATTCAGGTAATTTGAATTTTGATTTACATAAAGCTGCTTGAATTCTTATCGCATTATGCGCTTACCATTTTTAAAGACATAGGTACAGTTTACTGTTTATTTGTTATTACTGGTTTGCTGAAAGCTGAAATAGTATTTGCAAAGGAACTATGTTGCTGCATGTGTGTGTGTGTGTGTGTGTGTGTGTGTGTGTGTGTGTGTGTGTGTGTGTGTGTGTGTGTGTGTGTGTGTGTGTGTGTGTGTGTGTGTGTGCCGCAAGCGAGCGTGCGTACGTGTGTGTGCGCATGCGCGTGATTGTGGTTACATCCATAAACACACGCAATCACTTGAAATATGCACACGTGCGCGTGTTTAAATATGGAAATCGATGCATGTAAGCATAACGGCATGAATTCCCACCCTTGTCCCTGCTTCCCAAATCACTCCAGCAATGCATTCTGGCTGATCTGTTCTGCCCCGTCTCCTGTTCTCCCGGGGACATGGGACAGAAGACATCAATTGTGCCTCTCGCCAATGAAACAGCAACAGACCACAATGCATTACTTCGGCTTCCGTTCAGTTACCCGATATTGTGCCCCCGTCTCAATAAGTTCCTGTCTTCATTTTGTCCTCGTCTGTGGTGACCAACTTCATTATACATTCGCACTTGCGATGTGACCAGAAGGAAAAAAAAGAACAGGAGAAACAAGATTTTAAAAAGTTCCCCCGTATCCCCGTCATTGTGTTCCCGTGTTTATGTGTCCCCGTCAGTGTGTCCCCGTCTCTATATATCTCCGTCTCTGTGTCCCCCCACCGTTGTGGTCCCGTCTATATGTGTCCCCAATCTCTATGTCCCAGTCTCTATTTGTCCCCGTCATTGCTTCCTCATAGAGACGAGGACACAATGACGGGGGCACACACACATGGGGACACATAGAGACGAGGACACAATGACGGGGACACATAGAGACGAGGACACAATGACGGGGACACATAGAGACGATGACACAATGACGGGGACACATAGAGACGAGGACACAATGACGGGGACACATAGAGACGGGAGTACAATGACGGGGGCACATACACAAGGGGACACATAGAGACGAGGACACAATGACGGGGACACATAGAGACGAGGACACAATGACGGGGACACATAGAGACGATGACACAATGACGGGGACACATAGAGACGAGGACACAATGACGGGGACACATACAGACGAGGACACAATGACGGGGACACATAGAGACGGGGGTACAATGACGGGGGCACATACACATGGGGACACATAGGGACGAGGACACAAAGACGGGGACACATACACATGGGGACACATAGAGACGGGGACACTTAGACGAACTTGGGGACACCTAGAGACGGGGACACAATGACGGAGACACATAGACACGGGGATGCATGGAGACAGTGACACATAGATACATAAACACAAAGAGACGAAACTGGGGACACATATAGACGGGGACATAGAGAGAAAGGGACACGGTGAGACAGAGGCTCTACAGACGAGGACACATAGAGTCGAAATTAGGTACATCTAGAGACGAAGACACAATGACGGGGACACACAGACACGGGGACATATAGAGCCGGGGCCACGTTTACGGCAACACATGTATAGAGACGACATTGGGACACATATAGACGGGGATATAGAGATAAGGGAACGCATACAGATAGGGACAGATAGAGACGGGGACACAAAGAGACGACATTGGGACACATATAGACGGGGATATAGAGATAAGGGAACGCATACAGATAGGGACAGATAGAGACGGGGACACAAAGAGACGACATTGGGACACATATAGACGGGGATATAGAGATAAGGGAACGCATACAGATAGGGACAGATAGAGACAGGGACACAAAGAGACGAAATTGGGGACACATAGTGACGGGGATATAGAGAGAAGGGGACACACAGAGACGGAGACACGTAGATATGGGGACACATATATACGGGGACACACAAAGACGGGGACACAAAGAGACGGGGACACAAAGAGACGAAATCGGGGAAAACTTATAGACGGGGACATAGATCGAGTGAAAGGGATACTTACAGACGGGGACACATATAAACTGGGACACAGAGAGACGAATTCGGGGGCACTTAGAGACGGGGACACATGAAGACGGGGACACAAAGATACAAAATTGGGGACACATGGAGACGGGGACACAATGTTAAGTAAAAGAACACAAGACATAGATTGTTGTGTTTGCTTTCACATTACGTGGATCTTGGCCCAAAGCCCCGGGATGACGACAGAAGCTTTCAATGGACCATTGTCGTGATGCCACTCGTTAACAACGAGTTATCGCACTGTGTTTGTGTGTGTATGTGCATAGCAATGTAGGGTGCAAGGGCTGATTTTGATTCGTTGAGAGGGGAGAGAGAGAGAGGGAGAGAGAGAGAGGGAGAGAGAGAGGGAAGGGGAGACAGAGACACAGAGACAGAGACACAGAGAGAGACAATTCACAATTCACACATTTCACAAAGTTTACTGCTCCAGGCAGAGGGGACAGCATTACAAAAGGAAAAAAACAAGAGAGAGAGACAGAGACATAGAGACAGAGACAGAGAGAGAGAGAGAGAGACAGAGAGAGAGAGAGAGAGAGAGAGAGAGAGAGAGAGAGAGAGAGAGAGAGAGAGGGAGAGAGAGTCAGAGGGGACAGCATTACAAAAGGAAAAACAAGAGAGAGAGAGAGACAGAGACATAGAGACAGAGACAGAGAGAGAGAGAGAGAGAGAGAGAGAGAGAGAGAGAGAGAGAGAGAGAGAGAGAGAGAGAGAGAGAGAGAGAGAGAGAGAGAGAGAGAGAGAGGGAGGGAGGGAGAGGTGAGACATACACCCATACACTGTGTGTGTGTGTGTGTGTGTGTGTGTGTGTGTGTGTGTGTGTGTGTGTGTGTGTGTGTGTGTGTGAGCGCGTGCGTGCGCATGCGTGCGTGCGTGTGTTTGTATGTGTGTGTGTGTGTTGTTGTTTTTTGTGGTGTTTTTGTTTGTGTGTGTGTGTGTGTGGCTTGTGGATATTAATTGTTTTGTGTTGTTTATGATTTGCTTTATGTTTTGTTTTGAATGGCTTGACGCAAATAATCATGCTTACTGGAAATAAAATGTTGACTTTGTTTTTTGACAGATAGACACACAGACAGAGATAGAGACAGAGAGGTTGGCTACTGTAGTGACATTTTTTTTTTTGTCCCATAGAGATGTATGGTGGTGAGGATACGTGAACCAGTCTGTTAGAAATGTTTGTACGAATGGTGAGTGAAAAGCGCATTGAGTTGCTTAGCAAGATTATGCGCTATACAGGCATTATTAATTATTATTATTAAAAATCAAGTTATTTCATCTCATTCATAGCATCATTAAGAGAATATTTATGTTCTGATGTGGTTTAGTCAGAATCGGGGACTGTCTTGGATCTTGGTTTACACGGACCGGGAGATGTGTAATACCTGTAGTGTGTGTGTGTGTGTGTGTGTGTGTGTGTGTGTGTGTGTGTGTGTGTGTGTGTGTGTGTGTGTGTGCGTGTGTGTGTGTGTGTGTGTGCGCGTGCGTGCGTGTGTGCGTGCGTGCGTGTGCGTGCGTGTGCGTGTGTGCGTGTGCGTGTGCGCGCACGTGTGTGTGTGTGTTCACGCGCACGTGTGTGTGTGTGTGTTCACGCGCGCACGTGTGTGTGTGTGTGGTCGTGTGTGCGAGCGTGGGTGCGCGCGCGTATGTGTGTTTTTGTGTGTGTCAAAGGCAAAGTTTGTATTTGCAGATGGTACATTGAATAAGCAATTATCCAATGTGTTTGTCTGCGTGCGCGTGTGTGTGTGTGTGTGTGTGTGTGTGTGTGTGTGTGTGTGTGTGTGTGTGTGTGTGTGTGTGTGTGTGTGTGTGTGTGTGTGTGTGTGTGTATATATATGTGTGTGTGTGTGTATGTGTGTGTGTGTGTGTATGTATATGTGTATGTGTGTGTCTGAGAGAGAGAGAGAGAGAGAGAGAGAGAGAGAGAGAGAGAGAGAGAGAGAGAGAGAGAGAGAGAGAGAGAGAGAGAGAGAGAGAGAGAGAGAGAGGGGGGGGGGGGGGAGAGAGAGACGAACGAACGAACGAACGAACGAACGAACGAACGAACGAACGAACGAACGAACGAACGAACATTTTTCTATTTAGGGAAAAAGAGTAAGCACACAATGGGCTTTTTTACATCTTGCCCTCAAACAAACATGCAAGAAAATCAATATATTCAACACACAAATAACGAAGCATGCAAAAATAATCGTCGAACAATTATCCACGAAGAAGAAACAAATAGATGCGACAACAAAACCGTCAGTCCACCCCCCACCCCCTCTCTCACACACACACAAAATGAGATAGAGAGAGATGAGAGAGGGAGAGAGAGAGAGAGAGGATAGAGAGAGGAGAGAGAGAGAGAGAGAGGAGAGAGAGAGAGAGAGAGAGAGAGAGAGAGAGAGAGAGAGAGAGAGAGAGAACACATGAAAGTAAATTCAAAATTAATAATTCAACAATAACAAAGAAGATAATATGCATACATGTCAATATATCAAAAGTGGAAACATATTTGAATCTAACAATGGGGTGGGTTGGAGAGGGGGGGGGGGGGGGGGTTAAACACACATTGCTTGTATGTTTCAACATAAGATACTTATGGTACTCTTTTTTAAAGACACTAATGCCCGAGTACACATTAAAGGAAGATGAAACAGCATTCCATAAGCAGCCACCTGAATATACAAGACTAGATTAAAAAAAGATCAACTCTTGGAAGAGGTATTTGTATTTTAAAAACAATACGGGAAAGGTTAATTTCAATTTTTTTTTTTAATGTTGGAGGATCATTATCCGACATTAATCTAAACATAACAATTGCTTTGTTGCACACAAGCTTCCATTTTAGAGGTAGAATTTCTAAACGCTGATAATCAGTAAGTGTAAGGGAAGAGGATTTCAGAAGGATCAATTTCAATGCACGTTTATACAAACTGCATACTGGTTTTACATTTTTCTCACTTGCCAGATCCCAAAATGTAGAGGCATAGTTGATGTGTGACTGGATATAAGCATTGTAAAAACAAGCTTACGACTCTCTAAATCAAGAAAATGCTTTATCCTGGAAAGTTGATAGACATTTTGTTTTATACTTGCTTACAAACCATAGATATTTGATGGGACCATGAAAGGTTGTGATCAACAATAAGTCCCAACATTTTATGATAGTCAACTTCTTCCATGATTTCACCATTGATATACAGGGATTGAGAACCAAGGGTAAGATTTTGATGCTTTTGTCTGGTGGTGATAAGTAAGTATTTACATTTCTTGGGGTGTAGCTGCATGTGGTTAAATTCGGACCATTCTATTTTTGTTTGTTGATGTTGTCTTGTAAAGAAATAAAAACGTTTTCCACTTTACTGTCACAGGAGTGTACTGTAGTATCGTCTGCAAACATTTCACATAAAGTCGTTAGATATAATGGTAAGTTGTTAATATATATTGAGAATAATATATGACCAAGGTTTGAGCCTTGGGGAATACCATAGTTGACAGGCATAGTAGAAGATTCGCATTCATTTAAATAAACTCACTGCTTTCTGTCTGATCAAAATGATGTTAGGAGTTCTATGGTATTGTTAGTAATGCCATATATCTTCAGTGTTTTTTAGTAAAAGATTACGATCGACAATATCAAAGGCTTTCATGCAGTCAACAGCAAGAACATCCGTGAGAGAGAGAGAGAGAGAGAGAGAGAGAGAGAGAGAGAGAGAGAGAGAGAGAGAGAGAGAGAGAGAGAGAGAGAGAGAGAGAGAGAGAGAGAGAGAGAGAGAGAGAGAGAGAGAGAGAGAGAGAGAGAGAGAGAGAGAGAGAGAGAGAGAGAGAGAGAGAGAGAGTGAGTGTGTTCTTGCACTAGGTAGTTACAAATAACTAAAGGGGGGGGGGGGGGGATGGGGATGGGGGAGAAGGGAACAGGAGGGAGATGGGAGGCTGGATGAAGAAGGTACATGGTAAGATTTCAAGCTGAAAACAAAACAAAACACGAAGGATAAATAAAATAAGCTAACTAACTCCGTGTTTGGAATAGTAAAAGTGGTGGGGTAAATAGTGTTGAACAGAGGACATTTATGAATGTTTAAATTAGTCACATGAACACATTGTCAATTAGGAAGCAGTGTAATCTGTGTACCTTTCTTTAGCATATGAATTAATAATATTGGGTAATATCATATTCAGAAAACAGCTGTTAGAGAAAACAAAATGCAGAGAAAATGCAACGTGAAAATTAACATGAAAAATCGAAATTTGCACTGGGAACCAGCCTACTACCGCTCACAGTTCGTCATTTGAAGGACAACGTTTTAGTCTAATGAATTTGAAGAAAAATGGCTATGCACTATGGAAAATATATCTTCACATTTGGATGGAAATCTTCAATCTGTTTTAGTAGTAATCAGTGCAGACAACCTGTTATCCTATTCCGTGGCCTTCCTTCTCCACCCCGTCGTCATGGTGACTGGAATGAGATGTCCCAAGCACATACATCTAGTGCCAGGAGGGGATTCTGGTCCCGGGGGTGTCCTACGATGTATGGGCACTGTCGTAGGAGAGGGATGGCCTGTCTGCTGGGTGGTATGGTGTGGCATGGTGTGGTATGGTGTGGTATGGTGTGGTATGGTGTGGTGTGGTGTGGTATGGTGTGGTATGGTGTGGCATGGTGTGGTATGGTGTGGTGTGGTATGGTGTGGTATGGTGTGGTGTGGTGTGGTGTGGTATGGTGTGGTATGGTATTGTGTGGTATGGTGTGGTATGGTGTGGTATGGTGTGGTATGGTATGGTATGGTATGTTATGGTATGGTGTGGTATGGTGTGGTATGGTGTGGTATGGTGGTGGTGTGGTATGGTGTGGTATGGTGTGGTATGGTGTGGTGTGGTGTGGTGTGGTGTGGTATGGTGTGGTGTGGTATGGTGTGGTGTGGTGTGGTATGGTGTGGTATGGTATGGTATGGTATGGTATGGTATGGTATGGTGTGGTATGGTGTGACATGATGTGGTATGGTGTGGCATGGTGTGGTATGGCGTGGTATGGTGTGGCATGATGTGGTATGGTGTGGTATGATGTGGTGTGGTATGGTGTGGCATGGTGTGGTATGGTGTGGCATGGTATGGTGTGGTATGGTGTGGCATGATGTGGTATGGTGTGGCATGGTGTGGCATGGTGTGGCATGGTATGGTATGGTGTGGTATGGTGTGGTATGGTATGGTATGGTGTGGTATGGTGTGGTATGGTGTGGTATGGCGTGGTGTGGCGTGGTGTGGTATGGTGTGGTATGGTGTGGTATGGTGTGGCATGGTGTGGCATGGTATGGTATGGTGTGGTATGGTGTGGTGAGGCAGAAGAAATGGGCGGGAGAACTGCGCTCATAGTTTATTAGGGACGCAAAGGGGCCGACACACTGCACACGATTCGATCGCAATGCGATCCGATTGTGACGATGTCTGTGAGTCGTGATTCGCGTGAAATACTTTCGACTAAAATAATTCAATTTGTTTGCTTACTATTGTCAAGTAGACTAATACAATCAGATGTTGTTGTTGTTGTTGTTGTTGTTGTTGTCTTACCCTGGCTTACAAACTCCAGGGATCATCCCAACAGGCGAAGCACTTGAACACCATGGTAGAAATGTACCAGCTAGGGATGAGAACATTACGTGCGTCACCGTTGTTTATTACCCCGCCATGTGGGTAGCCACACTCCGACTTCGGAGGATTTTGGACTGATGATGTTATGCTAAGAGCTTGCCGTGTCTAAAGACAATCCCCTCATAAATATGCGGAACATAACATTTTGATGTAGCTTTGGTGTTCTGGTTTATGTCGTCAATTGGTCTGACAAAAAAATATGATAAAATATATGATCCAAAAATACAGATATTTCATCAGATTCGTGTACGGGGGGCTACGAACATAGTGAACACAACTGGTAGGATTTCATCAGATTCATTTAGACAGCAGAATTTCACGAGAATCATGCCTCAAAAATGACAGAATCGGATCGTATTGGGATCAAATCGCAAGCAGTGTAGCTTCCCCTTTATTGTAGAAGTAAAAAAGTTATAAAAAAGAGAGCTTATTTATAATCTGTTTCTTGTCCCATTTGAATTGGGCTCCGTGTCTGCTGTGCATGTCTATTGTCATCTCCACTCCTTTTTGTTTCTCCTCACCCCTTACATCTTTTTGATTTCGTCCCCCTTCAAATGTACTTTTACCTGTCTCTTCTAAACGATTTCAAGCATCTGTCAATGATTCTGAATGGTGTACTAACGTGAGAGCATTGCAAAATACCATATTATAATGTGCACATTCTACTTTTTCTTTTATACCCCCCCCCCCCTTTTTGTTCTTGCCTGACTTGGTTGAAATGTTCAGGAAAGTTGCAGGTGTACGAGGGCATGCGAAATGTGAATTATGAAATGATTATCGGCGACATACGGAAAAAATCCACACGCAACAACCGCGAGATCGGCGAAATTTCGATCTTGAATAACTTGAAAACAATTACACCGAATGCATTAACATTTTGAGTATTTACTGCAAACTAAATTGACAACATTTCTTGCATATTTTCGAACCAGAAGTACCAACCGGAAGTGCCTGAGCTAGGAACCTGCAGGTAAATATGTATTCACGGAACAAACAACAACCGGAAATGACCTCACAAAACTAACAACTGCGCTTCGTGTCCCTTACTAAGGTCCAGGTTTGATAGGAGTTTGTTGACGATATGTTAAACACGATATGTAGAAGTGTCTGTTATCTTTTTCGGGGCCTTTCCATTTACAACGTTATGCATACATACCGCTTTACTAAAGAAAAGTCTGTTGTGAAGTGACAATATGTTCACTTTTTGGTACTCATCATTTCATAAAGAATTTGATTGTAACAAAATTAAGTTCACTGCTTTTTTTATACATACGATGAATTATTTTCATATTGGTATCACTACAGCTATCCCACATTGTTGACGCATAATCGATTAATGATAGAATGTGGGCATTAAAGAAGAGAGAATGGGTATCCAGTAGGTTCTTGATTTTATTTAACTGGAATATTTTTTGGGACAGACGTTTATCTAAGGACATGGTATGTTCAGTCCAAGAAAGATCTTTATCAACGATAATGCCTAACATTTTATGAGAGTCAACTTCTTCTATTTTGTTACCTCGTGTATATAAAGGTGGGAATTTGGTCTTCATTTTTTGTCGTTTTTGTCTTGTTGTTATGCACATACATTTTGTTTTGTTTTCATTTAAAGACATGTGATTTAATTCAGTCCAGGTGACAATATTATTGATACTACTTTGAAGTTTCCTAATCTATTGGCATCAGCATCACTTGTGTGTGAGTGTGTGTGTGTGTGTGTGTGTGTGTGTGTGTGTGTGTGTGTGTGTGTGTGTGTGTGTGTGTGTGTGTGTGTGTGTGTGTGTGTGTGTGTGTGTGTGTGTGTGTGTGTGTGTGTGTGTGTGTGTGTGTGTGTGTGTGTGTGTGTGTGTGTGTGTGTGTGTGTGTGTTTCCATATTGATTTTTGTCCCAGTCTATGTTCACCTCTCTCTATCCATGCATTTGTAGGCCTATTTGTCTCCGTGTCACTGTCTGTCTGTCTGTCGCTCTCTAACTGTCTATCTTTTGTAAATATTCTGCACCACTGTATGAACATTGTCTATATTTTATACAAACAAAACAGCATAATCTCAGAACGTGCTAGATTAAAAAAAGACCATTGATTTCTGATTTAAAAAACAAATGAAAACAAAAAAACAGAAAGACAAAAAGACGCTGTTGCTATTTGAAGAGTAATCATTCACAGTCCTAAAGTAGAACCCAGGCATGAAAGGGGAACACTGCAAACGATCGACATTCCATCCATGGCAGTTCTTGAGATATACTCAAGACATCCACAAGAACCCGAGTGATATTTGAAGTGAAACAAACATGTTCTATGCATCAGGCTTATTTTATTTTTGTCTTCTTTTTTTTGTTATTTTCTTTCTATAGAGAAGGATCATCTTACAATTTCTGTCAATACGGTTTAAGTTATGCTAGGTATGTGTTTGCTGTCTGCTGGTGTGTTTGCGTCCTTGTTCACAAACGATTGCTGAATATTCTTGGAGCAAAGTGTGGGATAAGACCCCCAAACCAACCCCCCAAACTCTAGTTGTAGATTCTGTGTGAGTGTTTTGATCCAGAGGCACAGTTCTAGGCTGCATTCTTCCGATGAAGGAAGAAGAAGAAACGAGAGCGTGAAAATGCTAGATCAACCAGCCGCGAGACAGCATTTCCGGGTCCAGTGACCTTAACCTCTGACCAAAGACCTTCATTTTCGAACTGTGGTCTTGATATCCTCTAGCTACCTATCCTCATGCAATGATTCGACAGAATGAGAACCGACACTAAGCCCCTTAAAAATATGTAAAGGGAAGTAGCAAAGAGCTATTGATGGTCGGCTTCAAATCAAGGTTTGCTTCCCTTGGACTGCATCTTGCAAAAACGAGGCTCAAGTGACATTGACCTTTGACCAATGACCTTCATCTTCGAACTTGGCATAGGCATCTATCTATCAATCTATCAATATATCAATCAGTCAGTTGGTCAATTAATCAACAAACCATCAATCTGTGCCGTCTTTCATCATCGTTATCATCATCACCATCATTATAATCTTCATCAGCATCATCAACATCATCATCGTCGTCGTCAACAACATCATCATCAACGTCGTCGTCGCCGTTGTCTTCATCGTTTTTGTCATTAGTATTTTCATGATAGAAAATTACACTTTGTTTTAAAGTCTGTTTCAGAATCCAACCTGTGTTCACACATCACACTGTCGCAACACACTACTGTATGACGACGTCCTTTTCTTTCTTTTTTGCTTTGTCGATTGATGAGACAGCTTCCTGTTATATGATCGCAGATGTCAAATGCTGCCGTCATGCGCCTAACTTTTTATTTGTATTTTTGTATGCGCCTAACTGAAAAAATAATTAAATTAAGTTCAGCATGACATTGTCCAACTTCGGCTGGAGATAATCTTTGTCAAAGTTTCTAGAACAACGGCAGGAGAATTGACAAGTGAGGCAGATATATAGTCGATGACAGTAAGCAAAGGGAAAAGACAAAGTCAAAGAGAGTGACAGATTAGAGGAAGCTACAAGCACTGAACTTCCAGAAGATGGGATGACTGTTTGTACGAAGGATCTCCCGGTATCCTTACGGTGTATGTGCTGTCGAACAGGAAGGGAATTGTTGGAGGAAAACCACATCGATCTATCTATCATATGATAGCTGACGTTCATTGGACGTAACAAAACCCGGCCATGTTGCTGAGTGCACCGTACACTGTCCCTCATTTGACATCCTCATGTTACAGTCACGGCCACAGTCAACCCGGCCATGTTGCTGAGTGCACCGTACACTGTCCCTCATGTGTCATCCTCATATTACAGTCACGGCCACAGTCAACCCGGCCATGTTGCTGAGTGCACCGCACAATGTCCTTCATGTGTCATCCTCATATTACAGTCACGGCCACAGTCAACCCGGCCATGTTGCTGAGTGCACCGTACACTGTCCCTCATGTGTCATCCTCATATTACAGTCACGGCCACAGTCAACCCGGCCATGTTGCTGAGTGCACCGCACAATGTCCTTCATGTGTCATCCTCATATTACAGTCACGGCCACAGTCAACCCGGCCATGTTGCTGAGTGCACCACACAATGTCCCTCATGTGTCATCCTCATATTACAGTCACGGCCACAGTCAACCCGGCCATGTTGCTGAGTGCACCGCACAATGTCCCTCATGTGTCCCTCATATTACAGTCACGGCCACAGTCAACCCGGCCATGTTGCTGAGTGCACCACACAATGTCCCTCATGTGTCATCCTCATATTACAGTCACGGCCACAGTCAACCCGGCCATGTTGCTGAGTGCACCGCACAATGTCCCTCATGTGTCATCCTCATATTACAGTCACGGCCACAGTCAAAGTGCCAATGCGAAATACGTAAGGATCTCACAACGCAAATGTATAAACAAACATGATATGGTATCTTCTAACTTTAGAACATTGTTGAGAATGTTATCAGTTGAAATAAGAGTGGATATGACCCTCTTATATCCAGGGTGGACGGAAATAGTAACCCAATCAAAACAAGATGCATCTAAATGATAGCAATTAACAATAAATAGCTGTTAAACTAGAAGAACGCGTGAACTAAAACACAACAAAATCCAGCAGCATTCCTAATATAAACTAATACTGTGGAAGCTGGGGGTTTAATATGACCTATGCCTGCCGCCTTGCCTATATTGTTTCTACGCAAGGCGGATTAATATGCACACCACTGGCTAGGCTGATTTACTTCTTTTTCCTTTCGAAAAAAACCACACGAAAACAAATCCAAACAAACGAACAACAACAACAACAACAAAACCAAACAAATAAACGTTTTAAGTTGGGCCTTTGTTTGTCTCTGTAAGATAAAGGTGATATAATATAACGTATAAATAATAATAAGCAATACAACGACAGTGACGATAAGATGGAATCACACAGCAGAAGGCAAGGATAAATCACAGCATCGATGTAAATTCTGTCAGATAACTGCAGAACAACACCACAACGATCACCTACATTGCCGCAAAGACAATGGAACCTTGGAGAACAAACGGAAATCGCCCGGAGAAGCTTGGACATAAAAGCTAATGCGATTGGATAAAAGATCGTTGCGAAATGGAAGGAATCGTTTTATTGGTCCATAATGCAAGGGGAAAACAAAGAAGGCAATGTAATCAAAACAGGAAATAGAAATATAGCATGCACGGGTCAAAGGGTAAGGGGTGTAGCGAAAGATATGTGACGCATATCAGAAAGGATATACCATGCATATATGCAATCACTACACCCCTTTGAGCTTTGCTAGCCTTTTGTGCCATCAACAAACTTGTCAAAGACAGCTTCGCTGATCGTCTGATATACGAATGTTAGACAGCAGTAGTTAGCATAAACCACCGAACAACGAAACAGAAACCAACCCTTGCGGTGTGTATCGTTCATTTTACAACAGCATGTATAGAGCAGATTACGTGTTCGGTTATATGCCAGTCATTTTCAGACACAGACAATACATTGAAAATGCTTCATCATGCTCTATTAAACCGTTGTCATCACACGCGTTATGATTAATTATCAGCATATTATGGAGGTCAGATTCTGACGTCTTTTAAGTTCTCCGAGGGCTTAGTTAATGGCAAAAGCTATTTTAGTCAAATGAAAGTTTGGCCTTTGAAGCTGTAGACCTCTTATCCTGCCCAAACCAATATCAGAACATTGGTCTGAAGTGATTGACGAAATAGTGTCGTTGCTGGGTGCTTGTAGCAAACGTGCCATACTTCAGATTATTGTGTTTTCTGAATGAATTCGCACTCACAATTTCGCAATAATGTAATAGAAGAGGATGGATAAGACTTGGATGGCTGAGGACAGAAACACGTTAGGGGTATGATTGCATTGGTGCAGGCTTTTAGTGTATTATTCGAAGTGAAATATTTAGTTTATCAAGTCTTGTTTTGTATCTAGAACTTCGAAGAATTAGTTCAATCCGCCGTTTCCTCTCCCAAGATGCCCTGAAGACTCTAGTCTGTGCTTTTGTTCTGTCTCGCCTTGACTACTGTAACTCAGTTCTTGCTGGCTGTCCATCAACTCTCATCTCTAAACTCCAACGGGTCCAGCATAATGCTGCTCGTCTCATTTCTCGCTCCCCTAGGTACGATCATATCACTCCGGTTCTTCGTTCCCTACATTGGCTCCCAGTTCAATCACGCATTGACTACAAGATTCTCCTCCTGGTCTTCAAGTCACTGAATGATCAAGCTCCCGTATATCTCTCTGATCTTCTTCATCTCTATGTCCTAGCTCGCCAATTCCGTTCGTCTTCTGATTCTCGTCTCCTTTCCCTTCCCTCCATCCGTCTCAAATATGCTGGCCAACGTTCTTTTTCCTGTCAAGCACCACCTCTTTTGAATTCCCTGCCTTCTCCTCTCCGACACTCCAACTCAGTCTCCTCATTCAAAACCTTTCTTAAAACCCATCTTTTTCTTGCTGCACCCTAAATATTTGATCAGTTGTTTCGTTGTGTGCACGTGAGGGAACATTGAATAGGAGGTTTGTGCTGCGTTTTGTGGTGTGTGTGTATGTGTGTGCGTGCGTGCGCGCGCGCGTACGTGTGCGTGTGCGTGTGTGCTATGTATGTGTGTGAGCGTGCATGTGTGCGTACATGCGTGCGTGTGTTTTGTGTGTGTGTGTTGTGTGTGCACGCATGTGTATGTGCATGTGTGTGTCTGTCTGTCTGCGTGCG
>CM065680.1:102134962-102147462 GCA_017654935.2 Phymorhynchus buccinoides
TTGTGTGTGTGTTTTGTTTTTACCGTTAATTTCCGTTGTTCCTTTGTTCACCGTTAGTCAGCGATACAAGTGGTAGCAGTTGTGAAACGCCACCTCAAACCGTAGTGTCAAACGAGAGAGAGTCATAGAGAGAGAGGGAGAGAGAGAGATGTGTTGGTTTGATTGTTCAAATAGGGTCTATAAGTATGTTTTATTGCCAA
This sequence comes from Phymorhynchus buccinoides, assembly GCA_017654935.2. NCBI lineage: Eukaryota > Metazoa > Mollusca > Gastropoda > Neogastropoda > Raphitomidae > Phymorhynchus > Phymorhynchus buccinoides. Next base: position 102,135,163 of record CM065680.1, read on the forward strand.
AGTCATGTGATGGGGTGGGATGTTGGTGGGAAGGGTGGAGGGTTGTATGAAAGTGAGCGCGCAAGCGGGCGTGCAGTTGTTAAAGTGAGCGGGGCGTGTGAAGTGTGAAAGAATAATTTTAAAGCATGTATTTACAATTTATTTTGTTCTTTTATGAATTGTTTGGTTTCTTGTGTGTATATTTGACGTGTCCGCAGGAACATTATCCTTGTTTTTATGAGGACAAAATACAAGTTGAGTTGAGTTGAGTTGAGTGTCAGAGCTAAATCGCGAATGGCAAAATAACATCGATCAAAACGGCAACCTTAAAACCGCGACTAGTTCATCAAACAAACAGCCAGCGACTTCAAAACAGCGACTGCATCAACATAGTAGTCTCCGTGTTTCGCCGCACAACGTATCCGTGTTTGATTCTGACGCGCATAAAGACACATAGCAACAGTAGGCTACTGATGCTGCTCCTTCTGCATCATACAGAGGCTTCACTCTCCCTCCCCTCTATGTCCTGCTTCTTATCCTCATTCCCCGCTTAAAAGCATAATCCTCATATTACGATCAGGTCAATGCTGTGCCTACTACTACTACTACTACTACTACTACTACTACTACTACTACTACTACTACTACTACTACTACTACTACTACTACTACTACTACTACTACTACTACTACTACTACTACTACTACTACTACTACTACTACTACTACTACTACTACTACTACTACTACTACTACTACTACTACTACTACTACTGTTGTTACTGCTGATGCTGATGCTGCTACTACTATCTACTACTACTACTACTACTACTACTACTACTACTACTACTACTACTACTACTACTACTACTACTACTACTACTACTACTACTACTGTTGGTGTTACTGCTGCTGCTACTGCTGCTACTGATACTACTACTACTACTACTACTACTACTACTACTACTACTACTACTACTACTACTACTACTACTACTACTACTACTACTACTACTACTACTACTACTACTTACTACTACTGACTACTACTACTACTACTACTACTACTACTACTACTACTACTACTACTACTACTACTACTACTTTTTTTTTCCATTCTTTCTCTCACTTTTCAGTTATTTCATTTGTACGTCAGTCGGTTTTTTTCTCTCTTTTTATTCCTCTCCCTCTCCCTCTCTCTCCTTTTCCTTGTTCTCATGGACAGAGAGTGAAATCAGATGTAGCAGACAGGCCCTCCAGCCATGGCCCCATATCAAATCCAAACAGATTGTCTCCGGGGGGCTTTCCAGCATTCCAACATACTACAGGTCACCGTTAATAGTCCGTATAGACCCTTGCGTCATCCCTCTCTTCTTTTCTTTTTCATCTCCATTCATACTCCTCCCCCTCCTCCTCCTCCTCCTCCTCCTCCTCCTTCTCCCCCCTCTCCTTCTCCTCCTCCTCCTCCTCCTCCTCCTCCTCCTCCTCCTCATCCCCCTCCCCCCCTCCTCCCCCCTCCTCCTCCCCCTTCTCCACTACCTCCTGTAAGAATTCAATAATTATCTGTGTTACCAGATCTTATTTTTTCCAGCACCGTGCTAAAGGTCTGTGTGCATGTTGACATTATTCACAAGATATTTATATTTTCCCACGACAACACAGTGAGCTGTAAGTCATAGTAAGGTATGTATACGCGTTAACATTATTCACGATGTATTTATATTTCCCCATGGCAACACAGTGAGCTGTAAGTCATATTATGGTCTGTGTACACGTTAACATCATTCATAATATATTTCTATATCCCCATGGCAACACAGTGTGTTGTAAGTCATATTAAGGTCTGTGTACATGTTAATATTATTCACGAGATATTTCTATTTCACCATGGCAACACAGTGATAGCCCACTCTTAATTTGACTTACAGCTCACTGTGTTGCCATGGGGAAATAGAAATATCCCGTGATTAGTGTTAACGTGTACACAGACTTATGAGTGGAATAACAGTGTGTTGCTATGGGGAAATATAAATATATCCTGAATAATGTTAAACCTTGACCCAAGTGTTTTATGTCTTTGACCTTGCGTATTTATCTGCTTTCGGGTGGTCGCACGTCATTCTCATACCTCATCGTTTGGAAATGGATTGAGTGGTTTGGGATGCTTTAATGGTCCATTGTGGCAATTCACACACACCAAGTGCAGCATCGAGGAATGCCATGGCCACACTAGTGCTGAGCGTGAACGCATAGAAGTACAAGCGCGTTGTAGATTGACGGCATCGTTCAGTTGCGTCTCGTAAAGTTGCTAAGACAAATCATTCGGGGTTCACATATGTGACCCATCACCACGTAAGGAACATTAACATTCTGCGAAAATTATACATTGGCAAACTTCAGACAATTCTCTTTCTAATGATACAAGAACCATTATTGTATCTTTGTCCGTTTCAGAGTTATGAGCATGTAAAGTTAGTAGGGTGAGTGCCGGCTATTTTGATTAAACACTGTTTAAAGTATAGCCTAGCTGAAGAAAATGCATTGGCCTACTCGTTTTAAAACACTTATAAGACCATTTCGAGACCATATTAAAGATTTTCCTTTATAAATATGAAGTATAAGATGTCAGAGAAAACAAATACCCGTAACTCAAAATTGTCAAAACATTAAGCTTGATTTTGCAATGCTGTTGTGAGAAACTAGCCCAGCGACTTAATGTCCATTTCGTGGTGCTGGGTCACATGATGATACCAAGTTTGTGATAACAAAGTTATCACCGCCTTGTATTAGCAGACCTTCTGGATGTCCACTCGTATGGCTTGTCATGATAGCAATGATCTATGTTCACACCATAATGCCGAAATAGAAGAAGGGACGGGGGATCAACACCCCGGCTTTCATCTCCCCCAAGATTATGCCCACCGCCCCCCCCCCCCTCCTTTTCCCTCCACCACCACCACCACCACCCAACCACCACCAGTTTCCCTACTCAGTCTTCAGTATATCCCCCACCACCCTCACCCATAACCCACCATTATTATATCCCTTTTCCCAGCACCATCTGCGTTCCTCCTCCTCCTCCTCCTCCTTCTTCTTCTTCTTCTTCTTCTTCTTCTTCTTCTTCTTCTTCTTCTTCTTCTTCTTCTTCTTCTTCTTCTTCTTCTTCTTCTTCTTCTTCTTCTTCTTCTTCTTCTTCTTCTTCTTCATAATGGGTGAGGTACGTAGGCCTATGTGTCCGGATTTTAGTTTTCACTGGTCTCCCTGCTGCATTCAGCCGACACATTCCGATTTTGGAGGGAGCTCAAAGATGATTCTTTTGGGGGGAAAAGGCTGGAGAATGGGCCAATAAGTCAGAAGGATAGTAGATGACACAAGGCAAAAGTCAAGGAGAGGGACAGATTTGAGTAAGTTACAAGCGCAGAACTTCCAGAAGGCTGGGGGAACTATTTATACAAAAGACACCCCGGTATCCCCAACTGGGACATCTGAGTTCCAATGTCAGGCTTAACCATCTCCACCACCCTCTTCCACAATCCACCCTCTTCCACAATCCAGGGGGGGGGGGGGGGGGGATCCTTTCCCTCTTCAGGCGACAGTCGGTCTTCAGCTTAGTCCACACAGTACCGAAAAACTTCCATACAAACATGTGCATTGGTCAGACAGAGAGAGGGAGGGAGAAGGGAGGGTGCATAATGCACGCATTCACACGCACAACTTAGGCTTAAGAACAAACACGCGCACTCGCACGCACGCACATACATACACGCGCGCGCTCAAGCACACACACACACACACACACACACACACACACACACACACACACACACACACACACACACACACAAAAACCCCCCCCACACACACACACACACACACACACACACACACAAACACACACACAAAAAACACACACAAACACACACACACACACACACACACACACACACACACACACACACACACACACACACACACACAAACACACACACACACACACACAAAAACACACAGTCACACACACGTACGCACGCACGCACACACACATACATACATGCATATATACATGCATACATACGCACACACGTATGGACAATGCACGCATGCACACACACACACATAGATACGCACGCACGCACGCACGCACGCACGCATGCACAAACGCACACATGCACACACACACACACACACACACACACACACACACACACACACACACACACACACACACACACACACACACACACACACACACACACACACACACACACACAGCCTTGCCTCCCTCTCTCTCTCGCTCTTCCAGTGTTTGTTTGGTGTGAGATTTCTCTCTCTCTCCCTGTCGCTCTCTCTCTCTCTCTCTCTCTCTCTCTCTCTCTCTCTCTCTCTCTCTCTCTCTCTCTCTCTCTCTCTCTCTCTCTCTCTCTCTCTCTCTCTCTCTCTCTCTCTCTCTCTCTCTCTCTCTCTCTCTCTCCTCATTTCCGACAACAGCTATATGTTAGCCACCCTAGAAAAGAGAACAACAAGAAAGAAGACGACTGCAGGCACCCTTTGCGAACGGGATATATTGTTTGGCCACTGTCACCCGCCTCACAATCCACTCACCTTGCCCCCCCCCCCCCCCCCTCTCTCTGGGTTGGTGGGGAAGTAGTGACCGTGGTCGCGTGGTGCCAGATATTTCTGGAAAAGAGACAGACTTGATTGCCCGGGACACCATGTGCCGTGCTGTGTGTTGTGTGGTCATTTTGTACATTGCTTTGCACGGGCATCTAGACGTTTTTTGTAGGATTGAAGAACGTGCTAGTTATTTGTGTGTTGACTGGCAGTTTGTTTCTGGGATAGATAGTTTACTCTAAATGGCTTAAAACATTTAAAACATGGATTTATTTGTAAAAATATGGAATCTTTAATCAGTGAATGATAGACATATTTTAGACTGTGACTTCCTTTGGTGTATTTATTTATTTATTTATTTATTTATTTATTTATGTATTAAGAAAATGCATAGACCGCTTGATCTTGAATCTCTAAGCGCTTTACAATTTGACTAAACTGATACATTAATAAAACAAACCATACACATCCAGGTTTTAAACGGATGAACTATGAACAAGCCTTCATGATTAGTGAAATCATTACAAACTTTATTGAAATTTGTTGGATTGTCGTCTTAAGGAAGTTCGTTACGAAATAAAATACTCATATAATTAATCTGTAATTTTGTTTTAGCAAAAGGTAAATAAAATTGTATCATTGATTTGGTTACTTCATGAGCTCGCTGAATCACGTGATCAACACTGATGCTTATCTTCTAAGATCAGCGTGCTCTATTAGCAGACAGTTGTGCTGCCTTTTCCTGATCTGGGTGTGTGGATGGATATCCGACGATGTTTGAACCGCTCCAAATCTAAGGCTCGCGTTGCCCGTGCTCTGTGCGTGTGGCGTGTAATCAACAAGTGGAAGCTCGTTACATGTCCATGCACAATGACCTGCCTGGCGTGTGGCTCTACAATTGGGGTAAATTGTTTTGCTCACATACACGATTTGGGTTACTAGATACAATTCATCATTCGTGATTTATTCTGTGCGTTTTCCATGGAATAAATACCAGGCAAATAAGCGTTCGTTCAAAATCAAGTGATTTTTAAAAAAGAATTCATTTTAGATATTAACTTCTGATAATTTCGTCAAGATGTAATTTCATTTTAATCTTGAAAGATGATACACAAATCGCATACGTACTAACATATTTAGTTGTACAGTGTAAAACGGATAACAATATTATATTTTTAAAAAGTAATGAACAACAAAAAGACCACTCTTGTTTCCTTGCAATGAAAATCATACATGGAGTGAAAATCGATCAAGGTAGGCTATGAAGATATAATAAATAAGGGATGAAAATCATACATGGAGTGAAAATCGATCAAGGTAGGCTATGAAGATATAATAAATAAGCAATGAAAATCATACATGGAGTGAAAATCGATCAAGGTAGGCTATGAAGATATAATAAATAAGCAATGAAAATCATACATGGAGTGAAAATCGATCAAGGTAGGCTATGAAGATATAATAAATAAGCAATGAAAATCATACATGGAGTGAAAATCGATCAAGGTAGGCTATGAAGATATAATAAATAAGCAATGAAAATCATACATGGAGTGAAAACCGATCAAGGTAGGCTATGAAGATATAATAAATAAGCAATGAAAATCATACATGGAGTGAAAATCGATCAAGGTAGGCTATGAAGATATAATAAATAAGCAATGAAAATCATACATGGAGTGAAAACCGATCAAGGTAGGCTATGAAGATATAATAAATAAGCAATGAAAATCATACATGGAGTGAAAATCGATCAAGGTAGGCTATGAAGATATAATAAATAAGCAATGAAAATCATACATGGAGTGAAAATCGATCAAGGTAGGCTATGAAGATATAATAAATAAGCAATGAAAATCATACATGGAGTGAAAATCGATCAAGGTAGGCTATGAAGATATAATAAATAAGCAATGAAAATCATACATGGAGTGAAAATCGATCAAGGTAGGCTATGAAGATATAATAAATAAGCAATGAAAATCATACATGGAGTGAAAATCGATCAAGGTAGGCTATGAAGATATAATAAATAAGCAATGAAAATCATACATGGAGTGAAAATCGATCAAGGTAGGCTATGAAGATATAATAAATAAGGGATTCGAGTTTCGGGGAAGACAAATCAAAAGTGCCATTTAAAATCCCCCCAAAGCTCTGTCTAATATTTATTATTTAAAAGGAGGACATATATTTGAGGGGGAAATAATCCCTTCCTGCAATCGGAATGTTCCCTGCTGTTGCTCGTGGGTTGTTTAAATTGAAAATGCAAGGATATATTATTATATTTCTAGAAAATCAATATGCTAAAGATGCATAAACACAGATATGCGTGTGTGTGCGCACCATTTCACACACATACAGACATACAGATATACACACACATACACATACACACGCACGCACGCACACGCACACGCACACGCACGTACACGCACGCACACGCACGCACACACACACACACACACACACACACACACACACACACACACACACACACACACACACACACACACACACACACACACACACACACACACACACACTCACACACACACACACACACACACACACACACACACACACACACACACACACACACACACACACACACACACACACACACACACACACACACACACACACACACACACTCACGCGCACGTACACACGCGCACACACACGCACACACAAATGCACACGCACGCGCACACACACATGTTTGCACACACGCACGCGTACACACACATACACATACACATACACATACACATACACACACACGCGCGCACACACAACAGAGAGCAATCTGAATTCACTGACGAGAAGGAATGTCGGTCCGTCAACTGGAAACCCATTTCAAGCTTTGTTGTACATCTAAACTGCCCATCAACGTGGAAGCATAAACCTGTTGGTCAGGAGTGCATGGGGAAGGGTTTGGTCCAACGTAACAAAAGAGTGCTGTGCGCATGTGGCAGGGGATTTGCACTTAACCACCTTCTGGTTGACAGGAATGCCACGTGGGCAGCTGCTGCTGTAGTAGTAACCAACCGGCTTGAAACTTCTCTGTCACTGACAAACAAAAGACGTGATTATCAGAAAACTTCATAACCTATATTAGTAGACAAAACAAGCTAGTGTAAGCTCCTTTGGCGAGAAAGCATTGACACGTGGGTGTAAATAGAAACGCAGACGTTGACAGAAATGCTATAATCTATGGCCACTGTGAGATGACTGCCAGGACAGTGAGGAACGGATCGTACAGACATGGAAAGCATGTCTTTACGGTGCAAGCACTAAGACAGCATGTCTACTGATTTGCATTTGGTAGAAAATACTGCGCCATTGGAAACAGTTTGTGAACATAGTCATACAATATGGCCAACCTTGTACACAGATTGGCAAACACGATTGAGGAAAAATACCAATAGCATACTACCCAATTTGTCTGTGAAATGTCTATAATTTTGACAGGATTGTTATAAAAATTTAACTAATGTAATACTGTCTCCGTGGCGTTATGACAGCGGGTGATTTGAATGCTGCCGAAACCAACTTCTACTGGACACAATGAGTGATCTCTTCTTCGTCCCACTAAAAACAATAAACCTCCATTGTCTTGTGCGCAGGGGGTAAGCATACTTCATCCTTGTGACGTTTTAAGGTCTTTTATCTGCAACCCCGGGACAAAGAACTAGATCATAATCCCTTTACGCCGAACAAAGCAGACTGCGAGGGCTTCATATTCATACCCATTCAGCCGATAACATTGTCAGCCCAACGTCGCCTGGAACACTTTCAGAGCGCAATAAAGTGCTGATAAAAAGTTGTATGTCTCCGTTCCAGACTTTACAGACTGGCTCGGAGCACTATGGAATCAATACTTACTTCGGACACTCTGGCAAAGCGCTTTGTAAGAGACTCCCGTTGTACATAGTAGAGTGTGATAAATCGACGATTATGTTTGGAGGGAAGGAAAGAGTGGGTGGAGTATGGTTTATTAAACCTGGACACTCATAACTCTTAGAGGAGTCTTTGGGTAGGGAGCTACTATGTGTTTTTGAGTGTGTGGGTGACGGAGAAATGACATTGAAAGTCGTGTATATTGCTCAGATGAAATGATGAACTGTGAAGTACAAAAGAAACAATGGTAAATCATCGCTTTGCACAGATATCTGCAACACATTAGTTGTGCTGATTTGAGAGAAACGAATGTGACTACAATGTTATCCTTTGCGGTAAGATCATTTGTAGACATCCCTGAAAACAGTCGTCAATCACATGTGGATGTTGCCGTTCTTAGCCTCTTATAACTGTCAATGCCTGGGATATGTAAGCACGGTCTTTCCCAAGTAATGCATCAAAAGCGAACACATAGTATGACGGGTGTATTTTGTCACTGAAAATGGCGTACATCTGTGTCTTTAGTCATTGATCTATCGGCATGTGTGTGTGCAAATGCGTGTCCTTTTTTCTGCAGCACAATATAAGTTTTAAATGAAAACATGTTCAAAAAGCTACCAGCATGTGCGTGCTATTGAATTATTCAAAGGTGGAAACTTCATACTGATACATGAACCATTCTATATCAGCCAAGTGTTCAAACCTCTACTTTCACTGTTTGGATTGTCCATGTGCAATAAACTTATAAAACCAAAAACAGGCTGCAAGTTTGTCTTCCTCGGAATCGAGCCAGAGAGAAAGCAACAAAACGTAAGAATCGCAAAAAAGCGCATGTGAGAAATAAAGGTAGGGACGCTGTTGATGAAACCAAGACGGAGAAATCTATCTTCGCCATGTTCTTTATTAATTAAAGACAAACCACGCTTTGACAGCAACAATTCAAAATGAGCACTCCTAGCCCCGAACCAGAAAACCACGTCCTTTCCGACAGCGACCCCTCGGGCATAATGTCAGAACTGCAGAACGCAATCTCCTCTCGCAGAGACTCTGCCAGCGGCGGTGCCAATCCTCGCCAGGACCTGCACCTGGATTTGGTGGACGAGGAGGAGGGTGGGGAGGGCGAGGGTGAGGATGTACCCCGGGTACTGGTGACCCCGGACAGTGACCCCAGCCTGTACCGGCAGAACAGCCTTGGGTCTGGGGTCAACAGGAGGGGGTGTGTGGTCCACCTGGACGGACATCGCTACACCATAGGTCAGTGACCTTGGCCAAAGTGTGGGAGAGAGCTAAAGAAGGAGAAGGAGAGGGGGGGGGGGGGGCAGGGAGGGGGAAGGTTGAGCGAGGCTCGTGTATCTGGTTGAATGTGCTCTTGTGCACATCTTTTTTCTGTCTTTTATTTGTCTCTATCTTTCTCCACCGTTTTTCTCTCTCTCTCTCTCTGTCCCTCTCTCTCTCTCTCTCTCTCTCTCTCTCTCTCTCTCTCTCTCTCTCTCTCTCTCTCTCTCTCTCTCTCTCTCTCTCTCTCTCTCTCTCTCTCTCTCTCTCTCTCTCTCTCTCTCTCTCTCTCTCTCTCTCTCTCTCTCTCTCTCTCTCTCTCTCTCTCTTTTGTGTTTGAGAGGGGTGTGTGTGAAGGGGAGCGAGTTGGTAAACTAGAAAATTGGAGGTGTTAATAAATTGAATATTTGGCCAATAATCTTATTTCTTATCTTGATTCTATTATTATTTCTGTAAGACAAGTCTGCTTTTTCTTTGCATGCCAGAACTGGGTGTGAGCAAGTAAGAATGGAAAGAATGGAAAATTATGTGTGTGGACTGGAAGAGGATGATGATGATGATTGCGCTGAGGTTCGCATTTCTAAAGATGTTGTCATTAACAAATTTGGAACTGCATTTCTCGATTTATGTTTTCTATTTGATTTGAAAATTATAAATGGGTGTTGTAATAGTGATGCTGATGGTGAATGTACTTTTGTGGCGCCTCAAGGCAGTAGCGTCATTGATTATTTTGCCGTCTCGGAGGATTTATTGCCCTTTTGTGATTTGTCTGTAAGTAACTGTGTGTTTTCTTGGCACTTGCCTGTAGAGTTAACTTGGAAATATGAAGGGGATTGTATGGCACAAGAAAAGGAAGAAAGTTCAGCTGATGTAATGGAAGAGAGGGTGGTATGGTCGGATTAATTTAAAGACAATTGTTTTGATGAAACACGTTCTGAACAGTGTAAACAAGAAGTAGTGAAGTTGAGAACGATATAGAAAATTCATTAGAAATATTTACTAAAGCAATGTATGCAGCTACTGGCTGTTTGTTTAGAAAAGTAGGAGGTAAAAAGTTAGCACACAATTAATGGTTTGACAAGGACTGTAGGAAACAAAGGACAGTACTGGAAAGGTTGTTAAAGAGTTATCAGAGAGCTAAGTCAAATGTTAATAGAAAACAACAACACGCGTGGTATGTAGAGGAAAGAAACAAATATACTGACCTGAAATGAGAGAAAAAGAGGAGTTTTGATGAAAAAAGGCTTGAGAGATTACAAAATTCAACAAAAGATTCCAAGCTGTTTTGGAAAACAATAAAGAGCACTTCTAGAAAGGCAGTAGTATACAATGATATTTCCATCCAACATTGGCACCAGCACTTTTTCAGCGTGGTTAATGACTGATAATTCTGATGATAGTGATAACATACTTTTTAATGAAGAACATTTGGATGATACCGTGCCCATGTTTTGATGCTTGTATTACTAAAGAGGAAATTAATAAAGGCATTACAAATTTGAAATGTGGAAAAAGTGCAGGTCCAGATAAAATTGTCAGTGCACTGTTGTAATTTGCAAGTGATAGCATTATAGACTACTTAGTAATATTATTTAATAGACTTTTTGACACTGGTGTCTTTCCAAAGGAATGGTCTAAATATATAATGGTTCCTATCTTTTTAAAAGGGAATAAGAACAATCCTGATAATTATCGAGGCATAGCATTGACTAGTGTAGTGAGTAACATTTATACATACATTTTAAACAAAAGATTAACTGCCTGAGCTGATCAAGAGGAATAAATCATAGAAGAACAAGCAGGGTTCAGAAAATATTATAGTACCATCGACCACATGACTGTTTACTCTTTATGCTTTAGTCCAAACCTATTTACTAAAAAACAAAAACAAATTATATAGCATTTGTTGACTTTCGCAAAGCGTTCGACTCGGTAAACAGAAATATGTTATGGGATGTTCTTACAAAAAACAGGTATCCAAGGTAAATTATATAGATCATTAAAAGCAATTTATAGTTCAGTGTTAGCATGCGTTAGAGATAATAATTTGCATTCTGACGTGTTCAGTTGTCCTCAAGGAGTCAAGCAAGGTTGTTTATTAAGCCCTCAAATATTCTCCTTTGTATCAACAAATTGGCGTTATAAATACATAAGAAAGGTAGACACGGAATTCGATTAATGCCTGGTGCAGCTGAAATATTCTTGTTGTTGTTCGCAGATGACGTCATATTACTTTCCGATACTGCAGTTGGCTTACAAAACCAGTTAAGCTCATTAAAACGAGAAGCGGAAAAATTGCAATTAGTTGTTAATGAAGAACAAAACTGAAATTATCGTGTTCAGAAAAGGGGGGTATTTAGCAGCTCGTGAGAAATGGTGGTATGGTAATCTAGAAGTGCAAGTAACAGATAACTATAAATGTGTAGGACTAATATTCTCCACGAAACTTAGTATGAGCAAAGCTTGGCAAGAAATGTCCAGAAAAGCGAGACGATGCGTGATTGAGATACTAAGATCATTGCAAAGACTGAA
>CM065680.1:102164962-102169962 GCA_017654935.2 Phymorhynchus buccinoides
TGCTGAACACTGATTATGACAAGTGTCCCCCACATTGCATTAAATCTGACAGAACGAGCGGTATCACTGGGAGCAGGAGGGCAAGTTAAGTGGTAGAGAGCGAGAGAGAGAGAGAGAGAGACGAGAGAGACTGATGAGAGAGAGAGAGGAGAGAGAGAGAGAGAGAGAGGAGAGAGAGAGAGAGAAACAGAGAGAGAGAGAGAGAGGAGAGAGTGCGAGAGAGAGAGAGAGATAGGGAGAGAGAGAGAGAAGAGAGAGACAGAGAGAAGAGAGACGTAGAGACGGAGAGAGAGAACGAGAGAGCGAGAGAGAGAGAGAGAGAGAGAGAAGAGAGCGGAGAGCGAGACGGAGAGAGAGAGAGAGGAGAGAGAGACAGAGGAGAGAGATCAGAGAGAGAGTGATAGCTAGTGAGAGAGAGAGAGAGAGATGCGAGAGTAGAGAGATGAGAGAGAGAGGAGAGACAGAGGGAGAGCGAGACGGAGAGAGAGAAGAGAGAGAAGAGAGACAGGAAGAGAGAGAGAGAGAGAGAGAGAGAGAGAGAGCGAGAGAGAGAGGAGAGAGAGAGAGAGAGAGAGAGAGAGAGAGAGGTGAGAGCGAGACGAGAGAGAGACGATCGCTCTTATCGAGAGCGAGACAGATTAGAGGAGAAGAATAGAGATCTAGAAGAGAGAGCATCTTCTACCACTTACTAGAGAAGACAGAGAGGAGACGCATTCTCGAGAGAGAGATAGAACACTCGAGAGGGGCAGAGACCGAGAGAGGAGAGCACGGAGAGAGACGAGAGAGACACAGAGACACGATCCGAGAGAGAAGAGAGGGAGAGAGAAACGATGAGAGAGAGAGGAAGAGAAAGAGAGACAGAGAGAGACGAGAGAGAGACAGATGAGAGAGAGAGATGAAGCTTGAGAAATGAGAAGGAGAGAGAGATCGACGAGATGAGAGAGAGAGAGAGGCGAGAGAGAGGGAGGAGAGGGACGGAGAGAGAGAGAGAGAGAGAGAGACGAGAGACAGAGAGAGATGAGAGAGAAGAAGAACGACTCTCGAGACCGACTCGAGTAGCTACTTTTTATTTTTCCCCCTTTTCCGATCTGCGAGCTCTGACGAGAGAGAGGACGGAGAGGAGGAGAGAGAGAGGGAGTGAGCAGACGGAGAGACCCTCGAGAGAGAGAAGAGAGATGAGAGGACGAGAGAGAGAGAGAGGAGAGAGAGAGAGACGAGAGAGATGCGACCCGGAGATGAGAGAGAGAGAGAGAGAGAGATGAGAGAGAGAGAGAGACCGAGAGAGCGAGAGACGAGCAATAGGCAGAGACAGAGAAGAAGGAGAGAATCGAGAGAGAGAGGCGAGAAGAGAGAGAGACTCAGCGGAGAGAGAGGAGAGAGAGAGCAGAGAGAAAAAGAGAGAGAGAGAGAAAGAGAGAGATGAGACTGAGAGAGCTACACCGTAAGACTCGATCAACACCACCAGCATAGATCGAGACACTAGAGACTATGAGAGAGAGAGTAGAAGAGACGAGAGAGAGAGAGAAGAGAGGAGAGTGTCTAGAGAGAGAGAGAGAGAGGGAGAAAAAGCCGGAGAGAGAGAGAGATAGAGAGCCCCCCGGGACCGACCCTGAGAGAGAGAGAGAGAGAGCGTGTGTAAGAGAGAGAGACGAGTGAGAGAGACAGAGAGAGAGCATCAGCCAGGAGGAGAGGAGAGAGAGAGAGGAGAGAGAGAGAGAGATTGATGAGATCGAGACGGAAGGGAGAGAGATCTGAGAGAGAGAGAAGAGAGTTTCCGAATGTTTGAATACGGAAGAAGAAGAAGAAGAAGAAGAAGCAGGCGAGGAGAAGAGAGAGAGAGAGCAGACGAGAGAGAGCCGAGAGAGAGAGAGGATGAGAAAGAGAGAGAGAGTCCGCCAGGAGAGAGGAAGAGAGAGGAGAGACGAGAGAGAGCTAGAGACAGACCGACAGACAGACAGAAACAGAACCAGCAGAGACAAACAGACAGACAGACAGACAGACCGTCAGTCAGACAGACACAGAATAGAAAAAGACGAAGTGGACACTACACGACACGCACAACTTTCCATACCCCCCACATAGATTATTGTTTGTGTATGGAACGAGTGTCCGATTATAATTATTTCAAAACAAATACATCAACGGATCAATAAACATGCAAATGTATATCAGTATCAATATAATCTCTCTCTAGCGATGCTTAGAAGAGGAGAGAGTACAAGAGAGAGAGAGAGAGAGGACGAGTGAGGAGAGAGAGAGAGCGAGAGAGGATGAGAGACCTGGAGCAGTCAGATGAGAGAGAGATGAGATGATGACGAGATGAGAGAGAGACTTGAAGATGAGAGAGAGAGAGGAACCGAGAGAGAGAGAGAGAGAGAGAGAGATGAAACCAATTACAGTTCATGTTATACCAACCAGGAGAACATCTTCACAGTAATAACTTTGGCTAGACCTGATATGTTCAGAATCACAGGAGGTATAGGTACCCAATAGCTGAGCCATGGACAGGCAGACAGGCAGGCATACATAACAGATAGACAGAAAGACAGACAGACATATAAGCATGCAGACAGGCAGACAACACGAATCACAGGGACAGTCAACAGAGACCTTAGTGTGTGTTACGATTTTAAAAAAGTGATTACATGATGACATTAATAAACAGTAAGAATGACAACCCTCAACCATAAACACCGCGCGCACGCACGCATACACACACAGTGTCACAACACACACATTCACACACACACGCACACACACGCACACACACACACACACACACACACGAGCGCACCTGCACGCACGCACGCACACAAACACACACACACACACAACACAGAGACACACACACACACAACCACACACACAAACACAACACACACACACACACACACACACAACACACCAACACACACAAGCAAACCACCACACACATCCACCTGGACACAAACACACACTCACACACACACACATATACACACACACATACACACACACACAACCACACAAACCACACACGCACACGCTCACAGCACAAACACGCACACACACACACAAGCACACGCACATACACGCATACACACACACACACACACCACACACACACACAAACAACACACACACACACACACCACACACAAAAAGCAAACCATTATTGCTTATTCAATGTTCCACCTGAGAATAGAATCTCTTTGACTTTGACTTTGACACGCACACACACACACATACATACACATGCGCACAAACACACACACACACAACACCCCACACACAACACACACACACACACGCACCAAACAACTAAACACGCGCGCGTCGAGCCGCGCAGCGCACGCCGCGCCGGCGCTCACGCGGCGACGCTCACGCACGCGCACGCAACGCGCACGCAAGCACGCGCACGCACATACGACGCAAGTCGCACACAACACGCACGCACGCACGCACGCACAACGCAAGCACGCACAGCACCACGACACACAACGCACACACAATCACGCACGCACGCAAGTCGCACGCGCACACACACACACACACACACACACCACACACACACACACACACACACACAGCGCACGCACGCACGCACACACACACACACACACACACACACACAACATAACACACATACACACACACACACACACACACACACACACACACACACACACACACGCGGCGCGCCCCCGCCGCGCGCGCGCGCGCATCATTATGATGATCTACATCGTAATGATTTTGGTGTCGTTCGTATATTTGAGCTATGTTAATGACCAGCGATATTCTGGGGACTTTGATAGCAATGAAGTCACCCCCGATTTCCAACAGATGAGCATGCATCTGTATTGAATCCCTTGAGAAAACGAACATTATGTTTGATGAAGCCTGTGAGATTTCTTCTAGGACACGAAGACAAAAAGGAATAGACAGCTTGCGATAGACTTGACAATCACAAGCTATGTCGAAATGTAGGCTGCGTTTGAATTCATAAAATAATGGCTTTTTTGTTTTAAAACTCAAATCAACTCCTATCATAAACAATTTGGTGTTAGGTATTAGGTACTTTATAGTCACAGAGGTTGCTCTCACCTGAAGAGCGCGTCGCAGCCAGAGGCGCGCCACCCAATTTTTTTTTTTTTTTTTGGCATGCGATTTTTTTGTGTGACTGATGAGGAAGGAAAGGGGGGGGAGAGGGGGGGGGGGGGGGTTTTAACCAAATGATACCGTTTTTGTTGTCACTGGGTTTAACGTGTGCTAAGATTCTCTCCAAAAGAGAAATCAAGTTTATTAAGTGACAACAGACGTGCATACACATACATATACACATTCTTACTGTTTCTGATGGTTTAAGGGCTGTTAGAAAATCCATGCAGATGGAAGAAAACATTATCAGATTATTTATGTCGCGGTGTGTGTGGTGTGTGTGTGTGTGTGTGTGTGTGTGTGTGTGTGTGTGTGTGTGTGTGTGTGCGTGCGTGTGCGTGCGCGTGCGTGCGTGTGCGTGTGCGCGTTGTTGTGTGTTCGTGTGTGTGTGTGTGTGTGTGTGTGTGTGCGTGTGCGTGTGCGTGTGCGTGTGTGCGTGCGCGTGTGTGTGCGTGCGCGCGCGCACGTGTGTGCGTGTTTGTTTGTGTGCTTGTGCGTGCGTGCGTACTGCGTGCGTACGTGTGTATGCAAGCATGCGTGCGTGTGCGTGTGTGTGTGCGTGCGTGTGCGTGGCGTGTGCTGTGTGTGTGTGTGTGTGTGTGTGGTGTGTGTGTGGTGTGTGTGTGTGTGTGTGCTTTGTAACGCTTTGCTATGGGCATTGGACTAGGTTTGTAATCCCGTTCGTACCCCCGGGGCTTGGCGTGGGCCTGTCTGTGATGTGATTTGTATCATGTTTATTGCTATGGGCATTCTTCTCTGATCTCCTCGTACATAAACAGGCTTGGGCAGACAGTCTTTTCCTGCACATGTATGGTCTTTTATTATTTTTAAAAATGATTTTGTATGTCTTTTTCAATCTTTGT
>CM065680.1:102184962-102187462 GCA_017654935.2 Phymorhynchus buccinoides
AGAGCAGAGAGAGAGGAGAGAGAAGAGAGAGAGATCGAGAGAAAAGAGAGACGAGGGGAGAGAGAGAGAGAGAGAGAGAGATGAGGAGAGTAGAGAGAGAGAGAGATGAAGAGAGGAGAGAGAGGGAGGGGAAGAGAGAGAGAGAGAGGTGGAGAGAAGAGAGAGAGAGGCAGCTTATGAGAGAGTGAGAGATAGAGAGAGAGAGAGTCTCTCTGAAAAAGGAGAGAGAGAGAGAGAGGGGGGGGAGAGAGAAGAGAGAGAGAGAGAGGATTGAGAGAGAATGAGAAAGAGAAGAGTGGATCATACGAGAGGGAGAGAGAGAGAGACGAAGAGGAAGGGATTGTGAGTTGTGATGATCCTCAGACGAGTGCCGAGGAGAGAGAGAGAGATTCAGAGAGGTAAGAGAGATTGAGCGAGAGGGAGAGAGAGAGAACTGAGAGTTGTGACAATTTGATATTTATTGTCATCACCAACAGAGGTCTTATGACAAGGTGGGGAGAGTGATCATACAATGCAAAATGGCCATTGTCAACATCAAAACAATTAAGTCCATTTAAACAATAAGGTAGATGGAAACAACAACAAACATTATTTAATGCTTACATCGTTCCATTTCCGTGTACCAAAAATCAAATGGGGGAAAAAACAACAGCAAAAAAGCAACAACAAAACAACAACAACAACAATCTAATCTCTTGTTTCCATGATTTCCTCCTTTGTGTTTTATAGTCAAGAGAAGAGAAAGAGTTCGATTTTTTGAAAGAAGTGTATTATTGGTCGACCACCCAAACTTAATGACTACTTTGCTTACATGTACATTTGCACTCAAAACGATTCTCTATTAGAAAGGAAAGCTTTACTTATTTCTTATTGTCATAGCCTCTGCAATGTATTTTGCAACAGACTGAATTACCTGGTCATCCTTTGATGATACAATAAAAGCTATATCTTGTCTTTTAGCAATAATGATTTAAAGTACGAACATGTTTTTCGAACCTCATTGTATGCAACACAATTGAACAGAAAATGACTCTCATCATCCACAATATGGCCACATAAAGGACAAGGGTGTTCTGTAGATGTACCACAATCGAACCATCTTTTGTTTGCATGAAAGCCTAGGGTTCTTTCTCTAAATCTTGCAAACATCCTATGCCATTTCTCTGTAATTACGCTTAACACATTTCTGCCTGAAATATATTTATGAGTGAAAAGAACCATCTATACTTTTCTTTACTTTCCATATCTGAATGCCAATTTTGCTTATAGGAACAAATAATTATATCTTTAAATTCAGAAATAAATTGTTGTTCACTGCCTACTTCTTGAGTTAACCATACAATTCCAAAACCATGCTTTGGTAAAACAGTTTTTACCTTGAACGCCCAATTCTCTTTACCTAATTCCACCTGTAAAAGCATCATGTCAAAAGCCTGCCTGCATAAACGTGACTGCGGAAGCTTCAACAGTTTCAACCAGTACCTTATACACCTTAAAAATGTTCTAATGTATAAGGGGTACCTGCCCATCTCTCCATATAAAACAGTGTTCGATGACTGTATTGATACTCGAAGAAATCTTTTCATTGCATAGGTATGCACTTTTTCAACTTGTTGATTTACATTTAATCCCCAAATTTCAGAAGAATATGTGATTAACGGTTCAATTTGAGTGTCAAACATGAGAGAGAGAGAGAGAGAGAGAGAGAGAGAGAGAGAGAGAGAGAGAGAGAGAGAGAGAGAGAGAGAGAGAGAGAGAGAGAGAGAGAGAGACAGAGACAGAGACAGAGACAGACAAACAGACTGACAGTCAATGATAGCAACACTGAAAGCATCATTGAATGTTTAATAGTAATTGACTATTTAAATAAAAACAATGGAACTATTTAAGTTCTTATTGGTCATCAATTACAGATTGGATTGCGCATGTTTTCGCTGTTTTATTGTGTGTTTATGTTCATAAAGGCGCATTCGCCGTCATATGCACTTATTTTGTTGACTGAGATGTCAGTCAGTCATATAATCTTGTGACTAAAATAACGTCATTTCACACTGTGCCTGTTTCTTGCATGTATCGGGCAGTCAACGACCCATCGACTATCTGATTAATGAAAGCAACCCACAATGTATTGTTTTTCTTTAAAAATGAATGAATTTGCCAATCATTCCAACAAAGGTTTGAGATCCATTTGGTATTGCAGATCTTGTCGCCGAATTAAATAACAAAATCGTGTGCGAAATTACTCTCTCCTTCCATTCCTTTTGTTTGTGGCTCAAGCCACAAATCTATAACTCACTTTGTCGGTCGGTCGGTCGGTCTGTCTGTCGGTCGGTCTGTCTGTCGGTCGGTCCAAAATTGTCGCACATTTTGACAAAATGTCGCACTTCAAATCGAGGCTACACTTCAAATTGAGGCCGCTCTTTAACATGATGTATTTTAAAAGCGTACAAAATAATAAACATACGTAATACAGACACTACAACAGACACGACGAGTATGC
>CM065680.1:102194962-102199962 GCA_017654935.2 Phymorhynchus buccinoides
ACCCCACTAATTAAGGGTGTACATCCCGGTAAAGGAGGGGGTCTAATACTAAACGTAAAAGACATCCTAGCACAAAATGTGCCACGTGGGGCTTAAATGTCGCCGAGTGGCAGACATGTCTCAGTGCTAAGGGTGTGGACCCCACCAATTAAGGGTGTGCATCCCGGAAAACGATTTGCACCCAGTCAAGGGTGTGTAGGTGCATCACCCAAAGGTCACAAGGAGGACGGGGACCTAAGATGTGAGGGGGAAGGGAGGTACAGGGCGGGGCATGTACAGGGCGTAACCGGCAAAGGACATATCTGCCGCTCGGCGATGCCCTTGTATTATAATAATTATGGGATGTACAGATGCATTGTTATAGTACCACAAAAATCTTCTCCATTTTCCATGTTATTTCAAATTCTATGTGTTTGCTTATTTAATATTATCTTCTTAAATGTATGTGATTCTATGCCGTGCCACAACATAATTTATCTTTATGAGATAATAAAGTATTCTTGAGTCTTGAGTCTGTCAGTGACGTCAGTCAGTAATGGCAGTGAGCCTGTCAGTCAGTCAGTTGGTCTTTCAGTCAATAATATAGATAAACAATCAGACAGTCAGACAGACAGACAAATAGAGAGACTAACGGAAATTGAAGGGTGGGAAATCAATTTCCTGTCCTTCAGTAGAAATGTCGTTTTTTAAAAGCCCAGTCGTCCAATATTATGAAGTACCAGAAATGATGACATAGCACTGTTTCCCAAGACCTGAATTAAGCAGTCACCATTCCTGAACCACTCATTACTACCCCCCCCCCCCCCCCCCCCCCCCCCCCACCCGTCCAATCCCTGTCATCTAGGCCCAAGTCCGTGGATCAATTCGTCCTTTCCTTTCCCTGGTTCCTTTCTTCTCCCTTTCAACAAAGAAAGAAGCGTTTTGGGAGAAGAGAAGAGATGCCTTTAGCTAAAGGTATTGTGTGTCACTTCGGCCCAGGCCAATAGTCATTAATTCGGCCCAATGCAATAGTCATTTCGGCCCAAGGCAATAGTCAGTTGCCTTGGGCCGAAATGACTATTGCATTGGGCCGAAATGACTATTGCATTGGGCCGAAATGACTATTGCATTGGGCCGAAATGACTATTGCATTGGGCCGAAATGACTATTGCCTTGGGCCGAAATGACTATTGCATTGGGCCGAAATGACTATTGCATTGGGCCGAAATGACTAAACATATCGTGGGCCGAAATGACTATTGCATTGGGCCGAAATGACCAAACATATTGTGGGCCGAAATGACTATTGCATTGGGCCGAAATGACCAAACATATCGTGGGCCGAAATGACTATTGCATTGGGCCGAAATGACCAAACATATCGTGGGCCGAAATGACTATTGCATTGGGCCGAAATGACCAAACATATCGTGGGCCGAAATGACTATTGCATTGGGCCGAAATGACCAAACATATCGTGGGCCGAAATGACTATTGCATTGGGCCGAAATGACCAAACATATCGTGGGCCGAAATGACTATTGCATTGGGCCGAAATGACCAAACATATCGTGGGCCGAAATGACTATTGCATTGGGCCGAAATGACTATTGCATTGGGCCGAAATGACCAAACATATCGTGGGCCGAAATGACTATTGCATTGGGCCGAAATGACTATTGCATTGGGCCGAAATGACTATTGCATTGGGCCGAAATGACTATTGCATTGGGCCGAAATGACTATTGCATTGGGCCGAAATGACCAAACATATCGTGGGCCGAAATGACTATTGCATTGGGCCGAAATGACCAAACATATCGTGGGCCGAAATGACTATTGCATTGGGCCGAAATGACCAAACATATCGTGGGCCGAAATGACTATTGCATTGGGCCGAAATGACTATTATCTTGGGCCGAAATGACTATTGCATTGGGCCGAAATGACCAAACATATCGTGGGCCGAAATGACTATTGCATTGGGCCGAAATGACCAAACATATCGTGGGCCGAAATGACTATTGCATTGGGCCGAAATGACCAAACATATCGTGGGCCGAAATGACTATTGCATTGGGCCGAAATGACCAAACATATCGTGGGCCGAAATGACTATTGCATTGGGCCGAAATGACTATTGCATTGGGCCGAAATGACTATTGCATTGGGCCGAAATGACCAAACATATCGTGGGCCGAAATGACTATTGCATTGGGCCGAAATGACCAAACATATCGTGGGCCGAAATGACTATTGCATTGGGCCGAAATGACCAAACATATCGTGGGCCGAAATGACTATTGCATTGGGCCGAAATGACCAAACATATCGTGGGCCGAAATGACTATTGCATTGGGCCGAAATGACCAAACATATCGGGGCCGAAATGACTATTGCATTGGGCCGAAATGACCAAACATATCGTGGGCCGAAATGACTATTGCATTGGGCCGAAATGACCAAACATATCGTGGGCCGAAATGACTATTGCATTGGGCCGAAATGAGTGCACACCTGTTAGAGAGAGGTTGGGGTGAGAGAGACACTGGACACTGTAATGTTTAATGATTAGGCCATAGGCCCATATCACTGGACTGTTAACAAAGCTTGTGTTTTGTGGGGTGAGAGAGAGAGGGAGAGAGAGAGAGTGAGAGAGAGAGAGAGAGAGAGAGAGAGAGAGAGAGAGAGAGAGAGAGAGAGAGAGAGAGAGAGAGAGAGAGAGAGAGAGAGAGAGAGAGAGAGGCGGGGATGAGGAGAGACAGACAGAGACACTAGGAGATAGACAAACAGAGACAGAGTAGGAAAGAGAGAGAGAGAGAGAGAGAGAGAGAGAGAGAGAGAGAGAGAGAGAGAGAGAGAGGAGAGAGAGAGAGAGAGAAGGAAGAGAGAGAGAGAGAGATCATGGTGTAGAAGGGAGGGGTGTGGTGTGTGGTGGCCTATGGCGTAGTGAGTGAGGGGGGGGGGGGGGGGGGGGGGGGGGAGGGATCTCATTAGATTTGAGGGACGCGGGAGAGACTGCTAACCAGACCATTGCGCAACGCGGACTACTTGGGTGGAAAGAAAAGGCTACAGGGCTAGCCACGCTGCATACGATATGACCCCAATACGATGCGATTGTGGTAATGTATGTGAGTCATGATTCACCTGAAATACCGATGTCTAAACACTGTAATCATGAATATTGCAATGCACGGATCAGATCAAACGTCCGACACAAAATAGATAGTTGATCAGATTCTTCTACGGGAGAGTACACATAATAGTGAACAGAACTAGTAGGGTTTCACCAGATTCATTTAGACAGCAGAATGTGGCGTCAATCGTGTCTCACAAATGTCAACATCGAATCACCTTGTAGGCAGTGTGGTTGTCCCTCAACACAGAACGTCGGTCACATTGAAGGCATCTTGTCAAATACAACTTCATTCTCTGGCGTAGCTTTTTGTTTCATGTTTCGATTATCTGAATCCAATTTCTTGGTTTACTTTTGCATCCACACTATGTAGTTAGATGTCTATAAAAAAAAAACCCCACCATAACTCAGATAACAATACTTTACCACAACACTGACAGTTGGTGACACTGACAGTTGGTGACACTGACAGTTGGTGACACTAACAGTTGGTGACACTAACAGTTGGTGACACTGACAGTTGGTGACACTAACAGTTGGTGACACTGACAGTTGGTGACACTGACAGTTGGTGACACTGACAGTTGGTGACACTGACAGTTGGTGACACTGACAGTTGGTGACACTGACAGTTGGTGACACTAACAGTTGGTGACACTGACAGTTGGTGACACTGACAGTTGGTGACACTGACAGTTGGTGACACTGACAGTTGGTGACACTGACAGTTGGTGACACTGACAGTTGAAGACACTGACAGTTGGTGACACTGACAGTTGGTGACACTGACAGTTGGTGACACTGACAGTTGATGACACTGACAGTTGGTGACACTGACAGTTGGTGACACTGACAGTTGGTGACACTGACAGTTGGTGACACTGACAGTTGGTGACACTAACAGTTGGTGACACTGACAGTTGGTGACACTGACAGTTGATGACACTGACAGTTGGTGACACTGACAGTTGGTGACACTGACAGTTTACACACATAAGAAAGGTTTCACGAATAAAATATTTTTTTGAAATAATAAAGGACAAGAAAATAGTAATAACAATTATGTAATATAAATGTAAGACAATTGCAACACAAGCGTACGAGTTTGAAGGAGCAATGAAACAGTCCGGTACAAAACAGTAAGTGGCTGGGAAGGTGCAGGCAACTTTATTAGCAATCACATTATACATCTGTAGTGTTAACAATTCGGGACTTTCCTGGTGTTGCACTGCCTCCGGGCGTTACCTTCAGGATCGTTCCCACCATCTTTATATTTACTAATGTCCCATATGTGTCTGTTCCAGACCGGAGGACGTTAATCAGAATTCCATCAATGTGAATAAAAGAGACCAACATGCGATGAACAACCGGAATATAAAAACTGAACAACCGGAATATAAAAACTGAACAACCGGAATATAAAAACTGATACACGTAAAACAAAGAAAGAAACAATCAAATATTGTTTTAACGACGCACAGATGAAAGAGAGCTCATATTATGAAGAAGAAAATAAAGAAGAGAAAAACATACTTTGAAGCAAAACCTAATCAGAGAGAAGATACATGTAGCAAAATGGACGGGGGAAAAGAGGAATCCCCCTCCCCCCCACCCCCCCCCCCCCCCCCCAAAAAAAAAAAAGGAAATGAAAAAAAAAATATTACGACGGTTAAAAAAGTCTAAACAAGTGCAACGCCGAGCGGCTGCAAAGTCCCCTCGCAGCATCACCGAGCTACTCCGAAATCGGAATGTGTCGGCTGTACACACAGCGGGGAGACCATTGAGAACTGAAAACAGGACGCACGCACGGACGGATGGACGGCCGGAAAGAAGTGGGACATATCGGGCCTGTGACACAAAGGGCCTAGGGCACAGCGGGCTTATC
>CM065680.1:102207462-102209962 GCA_017654935.2 Phymorhynchus buccinoides
GCACGGGTCAGGGCGATGTGTCCCCGTCTCTTTGTGACCCGTCTCTATGTGTCCCCGTCTCTATGTGTCCCCGTCTCTATGTGTCCCCGTCTCTTTGTGTCCCCGTCTCTATGTGTCCCCGTCTCTATGTGTCCCCGTCTCTATGTGTCCCCGTCTCTATGTGTCCCCGTCTCTATGTGTCCCCGTCTCTATGTGTCCCCGTCTCTATGTGTCCCCGTCTCTATGTGTGTCCCCGTCTCTATGTGTCCCCGTCTCTATGTGTCCCCGTCTCTATGTGTCCCCGTCTCTATGTGTCCCCGTCTCTATGTGTCCCCGTCTCTATGTGTCCCCGTCTCTATGTGTCCCCGTCTCTATGTGTCCCCGTCTCTATGTGTCCCCGTCTCTATGTGTCCCCGTCTCTATGTGTCCCCGTCTCTATGTGTCCCCGTCTCTATGTGTCCCCCGTCTCTATGTGTCCCCGTCTCTATGTGTCCCCGTCTCTATGCGTCCCCCGTCTCTATGTGTCCCCGTCTCTATGTGTCCCCCGTCTCTATGTGTCCCCGTCTCTATGTGTCCCCCGTCTCTATGTGTCCCCGTCTCTATGTGTCCCCGTCTCTATGTGTCCCCGTCTCTATGTCCCCGTCTCTATGTGTCCCCGTCTCTATGTGTCCCCGTCTCTATGTGTCCCCGTCTCTATGTGTCCCCGTCTCTATGTGTCCCCGTCTCTATGTGTCCCCGTCTCTATGTGTCCCCGTCTCTATGTGTCCCCGTCTCTATGTGTCCCCGTCTCTATGTGTCCCCGTCTCTATGTGTCCCCGTCTCCCCCGTCTCTATGTGTCCCCGTCTCTATGTGTCCCCGTCTCTATGTGTCCCCGTCTCTATGTGTCCCCCGTCTCTATGTGTCCCCGTCTCTATGTGTCCCCGTCTCTATATGTCCCCGTCTCTATGTGTCCCCGTCTCTATGTGTCCCCGTCTCTATGTGTCCCCGTCTCTATGTGTCCCCGTCTCTATGTGTCCCCGTCTCTATGTGTCCCCGTCTCTATGTGTCCCCCCCGTCTCTATATGTCCCCGTCTCTATGTGTCCCCGTCTCTATGTGTCCCCGTCTCTATGTGTCCCCGTCTCTTTGTGTGTCCCCGTCTCTATGTGTCCCCGTCTCTATGTGTCCCCGTCTCTATGTGTCCCCGTCTCTATGTGTCCCCGTCTCTATGTGTCCCCGTCTCTATGTGTCCCCGTCTCTTTGTGTCTCTCTATGTGTCCCCATGTGTCCCTCTCTATGTGTCCCCGTCTCTATGTGTCCCCGTCTCTATGTGTCCCCGTCTCTATGTGTCCCCGTCTCTATGTGTCCCCCGTCTCTATGTGTCCCCGTCTCTTTGTGTCCCCGTCTCTATGTGTCCATCTCTATATGTCCTCGTCTCTATGTGTCCCCGTCTCTCTATGTGTCCCCGTCTCTATGTGTCCCCGTCTCTATGTGTCCCCGTCTCTATGTGTCCCCGTCTCTATGTGTCCCCGTCTCTATGTGTCCCCGTCTCTATGTGTGTCCCCGTCTCTATGTGTCCCCGTCTCTATATGTCCCCTCTATGTGTCCCCGTCTCTATGTGTCCCCGTCTCTATGTGTCCCCGTCGTCTATATGTGTCCCCGTCTCTATATGTGTCCCCGTCTCTATGTGTCCCCGTCTCTATGTGTCCCCTCCCCGTCTCTATATGTGTCCCCGTCTCTATGTGTCCCCGTCTCTATGTGTCCCCGTCTCTATATGTCCCCGTCTCTATGTGTCCCCGTCTCTATGTGTCCCCGTCTCTATTTGTCCCCGTCTCTATGTGTCCCCGTCTCTATGTGTCCCCGTCTCTATGTGTCCCCGTCTCTATGTGTCCCCGTCTCTATGTGTCCCCGTCTCTATGTGTCCCCGTTTCTCTATGTGTCCCCGTCTCTATGTGTCCCCGTCTCTATGTGTCCCCGTCCCCGTTTGTGTCCCCGTCTCTTTGTGTCCCCGTCTCTATGTGTCCCCGTCTCTATGTGTCCCCCGTCTCTCTCTATGTGTCCCCGTCTCTATGTGTCCCCGTCTCTTTGTGTCCCCGTCTCTTTGTGTCCCCGTCTCTATGTGTCCCCGTCTCTATGTGTCCCCGTCTCTATGTGTCCCCGTCTCTATGTGTCCCCGTCTCTATGTGTCCCCGTCTCTATGTGTCCCCGTCTCTATGTGTCCCCGTCTCTTTGTGTCCCCGTCTCTATGTGTCCCCGTCTCTATGTGTCCCCGTCTATGTGTCCCCGTCTCTATGTGTCCCCGTCTCTTTGTGTCCCCGTCTCTATGTGTCCCCGTCTCTATGTGTCCCCGTCTCTATGTCTCTTATGTGTCCCCGTCTCTTTGTGTCCCCGTCTCTATATGTCCCCGTCTCTATGTGTCCCCCCGTCTCTATGTGTCCCCGTCTCTATGTGTCCCCGTCTCTATGTGTGTCCCCGTCTCTATATGTGTCCCCGTCTCTATGTGTCCCCGTCTCTATGTGTCCCCGTCTCTATGTGTCCCCCGT
>CM065680.1:102229962-102232462 GCA_017654935.2 Phymorhynchus buccinoides
GAATTGATTACATATGCACATGCATAGAGAGGACAATCCAGATCCAAATCATCTTTATTATCTCATATAAAGGAGACATTGCAGAACATGAATGGGTTAATCTCATGAGAGAGTACGATGAGGAAAGAGAGAGAGAGAGAGGCAGAGAGGAGAGAGAGAGAGCAGAGAGAAGGAGAGAGAGAGAGAGAGAGAGAGGAGAGAGAGAGAGAGAGTACTCGAGAGAGAGCATGCTCAGGAGAGAGAATCGAGATTGAGAGAGAGAGAGAGAGAGAGAGAGATCCTAAAGGACATTAGAAAGAGAGAGAGAGAGGGCAGAGTCTGAAAAGGACGGATTTCGAGATAGTCGAGTATCTCTCTGCGAGATCTCTCTCTCTCCTCTCTGACGTTCTGTCGCTCTAACATCTCATACGTCCATCTCTCTCTCTCTCCTCGCTCAGCACTCATATCGGACTCTCTATCTCCTACTCTGTCTCTCTCTCCTATCTTCTAGATCTCTCTCTATTCTCTTCCTCTCTCTCTCTCTCTATGTTAGTCTCCATATTGGCATTCTCTAGAGGCTCTGGGTCATTGGCATTATCAGGGGAATCTCTTCTCTCTCTCTCTCTCTCTCTCTCTCTCTCAACTCTCTCTTCTCTCTCTCTCTCTCTCTCTCTCTCTCTCTCTCTCTCTCTCTCTCTCTCTCTCTCTCTCTCTCTCTCTCTCTCTCTCTCTCTCTTCCCCCAACACACTCCATCTCCCTCACTGTATGCGCAAGTGTGTATATGTGTGTAAGTGTGCATGTACAAATGCGTGTGTGTTCGCATGTGTCTGTGTGCTTGCCTCTGTGTGCGTGTATGTTTGGTGGTGTGTGCGCGCATCTGCAAACGGTTGCGTAATTATATATAAAATAAAATGAAGCCAAAAGGCAGCAGAGAACATAGGTGGTACTCGTCATGACGACAGAGGTTCATAACATTTAGTCATTTTTGCATAAGTGCGTGTCGACTATAATTAATAAAGTACCATACTGTTTTAAAGGTCATCACTGCACAATAATCGACCCCACATCTATATTGATACTGCGCGACACTTGACATTTTATGAATGATAGTTCCATAGTTCATGACTAAACGAACACAATCCAAATAGCCAGCCATACGAGTGTGGCATAATCAAAACCATATTTTGTGGCACTCAAGTTCTTTGGAAACAAACGTGTCGCCGTGCGGCGGACATGTCATTTGCCCGTTACCCGCCACCTACCCCCCCCCCCCCCCCCCCCCCCCCCCCCCCCCCCCCCCCCACCCCCCCCCCCCCTCCCCCCCCCATCTTAGTCCCCGTCCTCTTTGCGTCCTTTGGGTGATGCACATCCACACAGAATGTGAAGTTGACAAATGTTTAATAAGCCGAATATATTATGGAGCAGTTAATACGGTAACATTGTCATTTACAGTTTATTTCGCTCAGCAACATGACGTATTGTTAGCTTCCCGCGTGCAATAAAACAATGAACATACGTGAATACCAGACACGATTTGATCAATTCGACCACGATGGGTCCTTTTAATTGTTGTTTAGACAATCAGACAATGTATATTTACAAGACACATCTTTCTTCTTCCTCTTCGATCGCTCAGACAGTTTTCTGTCAATTATGAGCGCAGATATGTCATGCTGCCGTTATGCGCCTAACTAAGAAATAGTTAGGCCCAGCAAGTCCGACTTCGGCTGGAGGAAATGTTTTTGAAAGTGTTTTGTGAAAAAAGGCAGGAGAATGGACCGGTAAGGCAGAAAGATAGTAGATGACAGTAAGCAAAGCGAAAAGGCAGAGTCACAGAGAGTGACAGATTAGAGGAAGTTACAAGGATATAATTTCCAGAAGGTGGGGGAACTATTTATACAAAAGACCCCCCGGTATCCCCACGGGGAATCAAGACACAAGGACCGGCACAGAGAACACTGGATGCAATCACAGAAACATGCATAGCGTGGATCCGATTCTGGTGCTGACAGATGACACCAATCGGTGAGACCTTACTGTGTGACTGACACTTGTCACGACTCGTCTCTTACTGATAGTCACTCTGACATTCAAAGTGCAGTCGTAGCCATTCGACATTTAACTTTAGAACTTGTAGGACCGGCTCTCAATTCCACCCCCTCCATCTTTCTGCCTTTCACATCCTTTCCGGATCCTATGGTCCAAATATGGGGACAATGCTTCAACTGTCGTATGTTCAATGCAGCAATTCCATTGAAGGCATTTACCATAAATGTATCCAAAGGACACCATGAAGGCATTGATATTTGATAGTTCTTGCTTTGGGGGACATCAAGGAGTGTACGCTCTCAGATTTCTTCTCAATGCTATTCGTAGGGAGCATCACATATCTGGAATCATTGAAACAAGGGTTCTTATGCAGGTTATCGCAATAAGGCTCGGGTCTCTGGTCGATTTCTCCTTAAACTTTGAAAGTCAGTGTTTATCATCACCATCATTCCCCCCCCCCCCCCCTTCAGT
>CM065680.1:102237462-102242462 GCA_017654935.2 Phymorhynchus buccinoides
TAGAAATTATCGATTTTTTTATCATAAAGTTTAAAACAAAGCTCTAAGCCTCAGTCTGAGAAAGTGGTCTAGAGATATATTTTTGCTGGCTTATCTCAACCCAAAAAACATCCTCCCAGGCATATGACATCAAAAGTTATGACATCATCAATGACATCATACACTACCAGACTATCTCGTAGCAAGGCAGGGGTGGCTTGTGTGTAGTTTGAGACTTTTTGCGTGATTGTGGATTTTGAAATAATGCGCGTTTGAATGGAAAGTTTGTTAACGTGTACTCAGCACGACCACGTGGGACGAAACCATCACGCAACCCTCATTCACTTTAAAACCGACTTTGTAGTGCCCGGTTCGTTTCTGATGGTAAAATCCGTCTGTGGTTATCCTTCGAAACTATTGTCAATGTTATTTTGTGCTGACTATTTCTGATAAAGGGTGAATAAGTATGGAAGTCATCAATGCTTTTGAATTAATAACTAACGCTGTTTAATTCTACTATGTACTATTTGTTTTCTTCAAATGCGAATCGAACATTATTGACGAGTATGGGTTTTTTAGTAACAGAATGAACCAAATTTGTTTGTAAGAAGTCACATAGACATAGAGACATAGCGTATTGAGGCAGAGGGCATTCTGTGCATTTCATTTCCTTCACTGGGAAACAAAGTTGTTCTTTCACTGATCGCTGAAGTCAGACAGAGAAAGCGAGAGAGAGAGAGAGATATATATATATATATAGAGAGAGAGAGAGACAAATAGACAGACAGACAGACAGACATCCAGAGAGACAGACAGACAGACAGCGAGACAGACAGAAAGACAGAGAGACAAAGTGACGGAAGAGAGGAAAGAAGAGAGAGAGAGAGAGAGAGAGAGAGAGAGAGAGAGAGAGAGAGAGAGAGAGAGAGAGAGAGAGAGAGAGAGAGAGAGAGAGAGAGAGAGAGAGAGAGAGAGAGAGAGAGAGAGAGAGAGAGAGAGAGATGAGAGAGAGAGAGAGAGAGAGAGATAGAGAGAGAGAGAGAGAGAGAGAGAGAGAGAGAGAGAGAGAGAGCGAGAGAGAGAGAGAGAGAGAGAGAGAGAGAGAGAGAGAGGATGGAGAGTCACACCTTTGGAGATATTTAATCAGGTTGTCATCAATATTTGATGAGTTTCATGTCTGGACGCACCTTTTCTCTCGCCTGCCTATCAGGAATAAATCTCCTTTTCTCTTTCTTTGTCTTTTTTCTTTGTCTTTCTGTTCCCCTGTTTTTCTTTCTCTATATCTTGCTTGTTGCTGCTTTATTTTCTGCCTTCTCCATCTTCTATCTCTTTCTTGCTTTCTTAATAGGCTTGCCCTCAGATCGTAATCCCTGTGCAATAGGTTTTTTTAAGTCTTGGGTCTTGTAGTCTTGAGTCTAGTGTAGAGTGGCACCGCGTTCGCTTCGTGTCAAGTAAACCAGAGTTCGAACCCGGGTACAGGGGATTTTTCCTCTCACTTTGCACTAGGCCTTGCGGTCTTTCGGATGAGACGATAAACCGAGGTCCCCGTGTGCTCATGCACTTAGCACACAATAAACCCAGTGGCAACGAAAAAGTTGTCATTTGGTCAACATTTTGAGAGTTGTAGAAAGGTCATGTTGAAAGTTAGATGGCAAAATAAAGAAGGAAAAAGACAATGACTCTCTCTCTCTCTCTCTCTCTCTCTCTCTCTCTCTCTCTCACTCTCTCTCTCTCTCTCTCTCTCTCCCTCATGGCTCTAACTCTATCTCTCTCTCTCTCTCTCTCTCTCTCTCTCTCTCTCTCTCTCTCTCTCTCTCTCTCTCTCTCTCTCTCTCTCTCTCTCTCTCTCTCTCTCTCTCTCTCTCTCTCCCCCTCTCTCTCTCTCTCTCTCTCTCTCTCTCTCTCTCTCTCTCTCTCTCTCTCTCTCTCTCTCTCTCTCTGTGTTCTACCAAAGGTCAGGCGGATCATTACACGTGCTTTAGCTATCGAATGGTGGTCCAGGCCTCATTTCATTGCCGCCAGCAGCACCGGTCCTGTCTTTTACGGTCTTGAAGCAGGGAAAAAATGCTGAGCTAGAATAGATTCGTGGTGGAGAGAAGGGGGCATGTGGTGATGCGAATTAAGAATGAGTGGATGAGGGTGGGGCTATAACATATATGGGAAGTGGGGGTAGGGGTGATGGAGTACACATGAGGGTGGTAATGAATGTATGACGCTTGTGGGAAATGATTAGATGTTTAGTTATCGTGTCTGTTTGAAATGCTATGATTACATAGCATAATTATTTTCTAAAGTTTTTTTTTTTTAAATTTTGTTAGTGTAACTGAATTTTTAGTATATTCTGCATATATAAGTAAGCCCATTTTAAAATCATTAAGATGCGACTTTGAGAGAGAGGAAGAGAGAGAGAGAGAGAGAGAGAGAGAGAGAGAGAGAGAGAGAGAGAGAGAGAGAGAGAGAGAGAGAGAGAGAGAGAGAGAGAGAGAGAGAGAGAGAGAGAGAGAGAGAGAGAGAGAGTCACATTTAGAAACACAATTGTTACAAGGAGATTGATGTTCCTATAGCTCATAATACTATATTGCTTACTAATGCTGTTAGAACAGTACTGTCAAGGACATAGCTCTGTGTCAGCTTGTAAGCCCTAGATTGGAGGGCACAGTCAACAGCAATGTAAGGACATAGCTCTATGTCAGCTTGTAAGCCCTAGATTGGAGGGCACAGTCAACAGCAATGTAAGGACATAGCTCTATGTCAGCTTGTAAGCCCTAGATTGGAGGGCACAGTCAACAGCAATGTAAGGACATAGCTCTATGTCAGCTTGTAAGCCCTAGATTGGAGGGCACAGTCAACAGCAATGTAAGGACATAGCTCTATGTCAGCTTGTAAGCCCTAGATTGGAGGGCACAGTCAACAGCAATGTAAGGACATAGCTCTGTGTCAGCTTGTAAGCCCTAGATTGGAGGGCACAGTCAACAGCAATGTAAGGACATAGCTCTGTGTCAGCTTGTAAGCCCTAGATTGGAGGGCACAGTCAACAGCAATGTAAGGACATAGCTCTGTGTCAGCTTGTAAGCCCTAGATTGGAGGGCACAGTCAACAGCAATGTAAGGACATAGCTCTATGTCAGCTTGTAAGCCCTAGATTGGAGGGCACAGTCAACAGCAATGTAAGGACATAGCTCTATGTCAGCTTGTAAGCCCTAGATTGGAGGGCACAGTCAACAGCAATGTAAGGACATAGCTCTATGTCAGCTTGTAAGCCCTAGATTGGAGGGCACAGTCAACAGCAATGTAAGGACATAGCTCTATGTCAGCTTGTAAGCCCTAGATTGGAGGGCACAGTCAACAGCAATGTAAGGACATAGCTCTATGTCAGCTTGTAAGCCCTAGATTGGAGGGCACAGTCAACAGCAATGTAAGGACATAGCTCTATGTCAGCTTGTAAGCCCTAGATTGGAGGGCACAGTCAACAGCAATGTACACCAACAAGAAGGTGACACGGTGGATGCAATAGGGATAAATGGGAGAGGACAGTCAACAACAATTATTCCCCATCCCCATCCTCTCCAATCTATCCCTATTGCATCCACCATGTCACTATTCTCCTTGGTGTACATGGACTGTCCTCTCCAATCTATCCCTATTGTATCCACCATGTCACTATTCTCCTTGGTGTACATGGACTGTCCTCTCCAATCTATCCCTATTGCATCCACCATGTCACTATTCTCCTTGGTGTACATGGACTGTCCTCTCCAATCTATCCCTATTGTATCCACCATGTCACTATTATCCTTGGTGTACATGGACTGTCCTCTCAAATCTATCCCTATTGCATCCACCATGTCACTATTCTCCTTGGTGTACATGGACTGTCCTCTCAAATCTATCCCTATTGCATCCACCATGTCACTATTATCCTTGGTGTACATGGACTGTCCTCTCCAATCTATCCCTATTGCATCCACCATGTCACTATTCTCCTTGGTGTACACTGTCCTCTCCAATCCATCCCTATTATATCCACCAGGTCACTATTCTCCTTGGTGTACACTGTCCTCTCCAATCTATCCCTATTGTATCCACCATGTCACTATTCTCCTTGGTGTACATGAACTGTCCTCTCCAATCTATCCCTATTGTATCCACCATGTCACTATTCTCATTGGTGTACATGAACTGTCCTCTCCAATCTATCCCTATTGCATCCACCATGTCACTATTATCCTTGGTGTACATGGACTGTCCTCTCCAATCTATCCCTATTGTATCCACCATGTCACTATTATCCTTGGTGTACATGGACTGTCCTCTCCAATCCATCCCTATTGCATCCAACATGTCACTATTCTCCTTGGTGTACATGGACTGTCCTCTCCAATCTATCCCTATTGTATCCACCATGTCACTATTATCCTTGGTGTACATGGACTGTCCTCTCCAATCTATCCCTATTGTATCCATCATGTCACTATTCTCCTTGGTGTACATGGACTGTCCTCTCCAATCTATCCCTATTGTATCCACCATGTCACTATTCTCCTTGGTGTACATGGACTGTCCTCTCCAATCTATCCATATTGTATCCACCATGTCACTATTCTCCTTGGTGTACATGGACTGTCCTCTCCAATCTATCCCTATTGTATCCATCATGTCACTATTCTCCTTGGTGTACATGGACTGTCCTCTCCAATCTATCCCTATTGTATCCACCATGTCACTATTCTCCTTGGTGTACATGGACTGTCCTCTCC
This sequence comes from Phymorhynchus buccinoides, assembly GCA_017654935.2. Classification (NCBI taxonomy): domain Eukaryota; kingdom Metazoa; phylum Mollusca; class Gastropoda; order Neogastropoda; family Raphitomidae; genus Phymorhynchus; species Phymorhynchus buccinoides. The sequence goes on from CM065680.1 coordinate 102,242,198, forward strand.
AATCTATCCATATTGTATCCACCATGTCACTATTCTCCTTGGTGTACATGGACTGTCCTTGTCCTCTCCGATCTATCCCTATTGCATCCACCATGTCACTATTCTCCTTGGTGTACACTGTCCTCTCCAATCTATCCCTATTGTATCCACCATGTCACTATTATCCTTGGTGTACATGGACTGTCCTCTCCAATCTATCCCTATTGTATCCATCATGTCACTATTCTCCTTGGTGTACATGGACTGTCCTTGTCCTCTCCGATCT
>CM065680.1:102247462-102249962 GCA_017654935.2 Phymorhynchus buccinoides
AAGTACTGAGGGGAAGCAAGAGACGAGGTCTGATTAAAGTACTGAGGGGAAGCAAGAGACGAGGTCTGATTAAAGTACTGAGGGGAAGCAAGAGACGAGGTCTGATTAAAGTACTGAGGGGAAGCAAGAGACGAGGTCTGATTAAAGTACTGAGGGGAAGCATCATAATGAAGAAGGAGAAAGGAAGAAGAAAGGGAAACAAGCATCACGAAAAGAGTGATTGTGAAAAAAGGATGCGCGCGCGTACGTGTGTGTGATTTAGTTTCACACGTGCATGCACGAAAATAAAATAAACTTTGCAGGAACATTCCTATAAACTCCTTCTAGTCCAGACAAAAACAACCGTCTTTAAATCGCCTAGGAAACGAACTTTTTTTTTTGGGGGGGCAATGAATTCCAAGTGATATGCTTGGGACGTATTATCCCATAATATGTCATCCTGATTCACATGAAGATATAACCGTTTGAAGATGCAATTTGCGTAAACTATATCTTTGGATACATTATATTTGGATTTTTCTCCCCCCCCCCCCCTCCTCCCCTTCACCCCCCCCCCCCCCCTCCCCGTCCAGACATAAACAAAATGAAAATGTTCGACAAATCTCATGTTCTAGACTATGTAGAGATTATTTATTTCTAGACTGTTAAAACACGCTCGTAATAACCATGTGTTACGATCCCGCAGAAAATAGATGAAGAAATGACTAACACATACATTATGCTTCTTTATAAACAAATCTAAGCAAATATTTCTTTAGGCAATAACTTATTACTGTTATATCCTCACCATCACCCCTTTTACCTAAGCTGTATTAGTAATGTATACATTCTTTTATTCTTGCAAATGATACATTTTGGGCAAAGTGTTCACACACGGACAAAACGACAAGTCTGCAAAAAATGAAAAAGGAAAATAAGTTCGGTTTACTAACGCAATTTTCCGGGAGTGTTCTGATTAAATGAATGCAATAAACAAACAACATTTCGTAACAATTTGCGGTGTTTATAAGACACTGAACAGATGCCCTGGCTTGTGAACGTCTGTATCCAAACACGTTAATAAAGCTTGATAACTGGCAAACAACGTTATCAGTGATGTGCACGCTTTCCCAGTTTTTAGTTTTCTCTCTCTCATGTTGTCGTTGTAGCTGTATGTTTGCATTTCTACATGCATTCCCGTCTCTGTCTGTACGTGTCAGTATGTCTGTCTGTCTGCCTCTCTCTCTTTCTCTCTTTATTTTATTTTCTCTGTTTTTGGCTTTCTCTCTGTTTCTGGGTCTGTCTCGATCTGTATGTCTGTCTCTGACTCCCTCTGTCTCTGTCTGTCTTTGTCTCTGTTTGTCTGTCTGTCATCACCTCCTCTCTCTCTCTCTCTCTGTCTCTCTCTGTCTCTCTCTCTCTCTCTCTCTCTCTCTCTCTCTCTCTCTCTCTCTCTCTCTCTCTCTCTCTCTCTCTCTCTCTCTCTCTCTCTCTCTCTCTCAGTTATCTCTCTCTCTCCCTCCCCCTCTCTCATCTCTATGTATTTGTGATTAAACGTGTGTGTGTAAATGGGTTTTGTGTGTGTGTACGCATGCACGCATTAGTGTGTGTGTGTGTGTGTGTGTGTGTGTGTGTGTGTGTGTGTGTGTGTGTGTGTGTGTGTGTGTGTACGCACGTGCGTATGCTTGCGCGTGCGTGTGTGCTTGCATGCGTGCGTGTATGCCTGAGTGCATGCGCGCGCGCGTGCGTATGTCCATTCATGTTCTCTCACTCTCTACTCACACATTCATCTTAATATAATGGTATATGTTTAATGTCTCGTTATCTATCTCTATAACTTGCCCGTTGGGGGCGGTAGGTTACCGATACTCTCTCATTGACCAGAATCACGTCATGAAATCCAAGATACCTACCGCTTGTGTTCTCTTGTTGTTTTCTCACTGCAAGGCACTGAGGCAGAGTTGATACCGGTTTACGATGTGCTAGAGACGGGTGTGACTTGAGACAGCTACATTGAATAGTTGGTCCCATATAGCCCTGAGGCAGAGTTGATACCGGTTTACGATGCGCTAGAGACGGGTGTGACTTGAGACAGCTACATTGAATAGTTGGTCCCATATAGCCCTGAGGCAGAGTTGATACCGGTTTACGATGTGCTAGAGACGGGTGTGACTTGAGACAGCTACATTGAATAGTTGGTCCCAAATTTGAAGAGTATCGGGAGAGCGCGTCACTCTCAGAGCAGCGCCAACGGGAAACGGGGCCTTATAACTCCGCCGTTTCTTAACCGAATCGCTTCAAATTTGCTGTACTCAGCGCTACCAGTACTTGGCGTTACCGTTACTAGGCGTTACCGTTACTATGGAGAGCTCGTCACTCTCAGAGCAGCGCCAACGGGAAACGGGGCCTTATAACTCCGCCGTTTCTTAACCGAATCGCTTCAAATTTGCTGTACTCAGCGCTACCAGTACTTGGCGTTACCGTTACTAGGCGTTACCGTTACTATGGAGAGCTCATCACT
>CM065680.1:102262462-102264962 GCA_017654935.2 Phymorhynchus buccinoides
GATATCGTTTTGAAAGGAATCATAGAATACAGCCCGGTCATGCCCTTCATCAGATTCATTTAGACAGTTGCGTTCCATCAGATTCATTTCTCACAATTGCCACCGTTACATAGTCGTAAAACGTTTTTAGTCGGATGTGTTGATACGCTACACGAGTTGTCCGTCCAATAATGTGTTCCGATTATATCGCTTCATCGGATTACTTTTGTGAGAAATGATTCATATTTTCAACACACTGCTAACTTGCCTGTGTAGCGGAAAGTTTCTTGCGCATTCTTTGGGATAATTGGACCATATGGCGGTCAATAACAATGTCCACTTGTAACAGCTGTGCTGACCTTTGGGCTAACACCAAACAGCAAACTGTCAACTGTTAGTGACCATTGTCGGCTAGGCTACATATGGCATGACTGTTGCTGCTACAAGTATTAACACAAATGTGCCATGTGCTGGTGCGATAGCAGGTTGTAGACAATGTAGTTGTGAAAACAGATGGCTGACTAAACAATAGGTCTATACTATTAGTGATTGTTGCGAGAGAAAGAGAGAAGAAGAAGAAGAAGAAGAAGAAGAAGAAGAAGAAGAAGAAGAAGAAGAAGAAGAAGAAGAAGAAGAAGAAGAAGAAGAAGAAGAAGAAGAAGAAGAAGAAAAAAAAAAGAAGAAGAAGACGACGACGACGACGACGACGACGACGACGACGACGAAGAAGAAGAAGAAGAAGAAGAAGAAGAAGAAGAAGAAGAAGAAGAAGAAGAAGAAGAAGAAGAAGAAGAAGAAGAAGAAGAAGGAGAAGAAGGAAAGAAAGAAAGAAAGAAAGAAAGAAAGAAAAACTGTGAAAGCGGCGTAAAACAGATGTTGGTTTCAGTGTGAGAAGTATGGTGCAATGAAGTAGTAGTAGAAGAAGAACGAAGAAGAAGAAGAAGAAGAAGAAGAAGAAGAAGAAGAAGAAGAAGAAGAAGAAGAAGAAGAAGAAGAAGAAGAAGAAGAAGAAGAAGAAAAAGAAGAAGAAGAAGAAGAAAGAAAGAAACAAAGAAAAAAACAACCTGTGAAGGCTGCGTAAACCAGATGTTGGTTTCAATGTGAGAAGTATGGTGCAATGCTGTTTACGTGAAACAAATGACACACTATCGTCTATGGGGAACACACAATCAACAACAACAAAACAAAACACAACGAGACATCAAACGAAACACCAAAAGGCAGTCGGAAGAGATTTCACCGGTGACTACATAGGTCTCAAGGAGACAACAGCGATCGTAGAAAAGCGTTAATGTAAGAAACAAAGGAGAACAATAAATGAGATCGTACCAAAACAACTGTAAGCCAAGGCAAGCGCGCGAAACAAGTGATGTCTATGCTAACAGAATAGCCCCCATCCACCCACCCGCCCAACATCTCTGCGATACAGCTAGCAGCAACATCGCTGGCGTTATTGATCAAAGGAGGGGTGGAGGGGGTGGGGGGGTGGTTATGGAGGGGGGTGGTGGGGGGGGGGCCCCATTGATGTGTTCAGCTGGTGGCTGGCGGCTGTGTGCGATTGTCAGCATCCTCCTAGCCATCATCATCATCATCATCATCCTCGTCGTCGTGTTTCCCCTGCTCTTTTCCAGTTGGCTGCTACCTGAGTGCTTGACGTGATGTTAACTTGTTCAGGTGTACAATTGGGAAATGTCTATGTTCTCGTGTAGGCGGGTTTTTGCCTGTGTATGAAGGTTCCTTTGGTTTGTGTGTGTGTGGAGGTGATAAAAGCTTGGGATTGCTGCTTTGGAAAACTAAACGCCATACAGCAATATTAAGAAGTCAGAATGGATCAAAAGAGAAGTTTTCAACTCGAATTGCAGAGTGCAAATGGTGACGGTACTGTATAGATATGTGTTGCGCAATGTTTTTGTTATTGCTTTTCAAATGAATTTTCGTTCTGTTCATGTTTGAAACGGAGATAAACTGTGCGTGTAAACATCGTTATCAGGACTTGACAATGACTCTTCGTCAAGAAGAGTGTTGATAATAATTATTTGAACAGAAATCAACGTGATATTGTTTTCTCTACACAATATCCCATACTTTCCTTTGTGATTAGAACATATTTTGTGGAGTCATTACTTTGGTAACAAGAAAATTATTTTTAAAAAACCCATTATCTATGATAATCGGAGACACAAAAGAATTCTAAGTTGTCAGATTCTGTCACAGCTCATAATTTGCAATCAACGTTAATGAGTGGGGAAGACAGAGCTAGGGTTTGCTGATACTACGGGAGCCCAGAAGAAAACTTTGAGTTCATATTTCAGTTGCATTGTGGTGTGTGTGTGTGTGTGTGTGTGTGTGTGTGTGTGTGTGTGTGTGTGTGTGTGTGTGCGTGCGTGTGCGTGTGTGCGTGTGGTGCGTGTGTGCGTGCGTGCGCGTGTGCGTGAGGCGTGCTATTGTGTACTGTTTCAACCTTTAATAAGGCGTGCTTCTTATTCAAGTGCTGGTATTACTCTACGGATAAAGGAGCCGG
>CM065680.1:102277462-102279962 GCA_017654935.2 Phymorhynchus buccinoides
GAATTTCGAAAGTCAACTGTTTTAGCATCAAAGTGAGCTGTGGACCTTCTTACAAGAATCCTACCTAAACTACTTGGTCCAATCCTATTTGTGTTGTTAAATCACCATTAAACAGTGTCTAGTGAAGAGGTTTCCCTACAAGTTTGTCTGAAGTTCAAAATGGCCACCAGGTCACATGATGTTGAAAAACAATGTCGCTTAGTTTATGTCATGCCCTCCAGTCACTGCTCTATCCAGTACAATCATTACAGTTATCCAAGGATAAAAAAGTACAAATGGACTTCAAGGTAACTCTTTGCCTGGAATGGTCCTACTGAGAACTGACCTGCTACAGGGATTGAAGGCAAACACACAGAGGGGCCGACCCACACGTCCAATGTCAGTCGTTCATCTGTGGTGATTTATGTGAGGCATGATTCTGATAAAGTACTGCTATTTGCATCCACTATTGTCGTGTAGACCCCGATCCACGGGTCTCATAAAAGTTCTGATACATTTTTATTGGTACATATAATATTGTTTTTCATCAGATATTCGTGTCTATACAAGTGAACGAAGCTAAAGCAGAATTTGACCAGATTCGTTTATGCAGTAGTATGTCACGAGCATTGTGTCACGCACATGTCACAGTTGGGTGGTCGGACGACTGCAGTTACACGTGTGGGTCGGTGCCTTAAAGGGCCACTCTGACGGATGATTTTTTGTAAGAAACACATCCAGATCACCAGGAAAACACCCTTTACAGAGATTGCAAAACTCACTTTGCTCTGGTTTCCTTCCTATAAATCAAACCGTCGAATCGGTGATTTCTCCTTGGCGGAGGTGCTGGAAGTCAAATTATTTCACCCAAAGAGAAGGAGTGTGCTGTCTCTTTTCTAATGGCCGCCTGCGTTTAGGCCGAATCGTTTGCACGATTGTTTTGCAATACAAGCCTTTTTTTAAATTTAATTTTATACATATTATTTAAAGGAGTTTCACTCACAACAAAGGAAACAGCTCCATTTTTTTGTTACTGCACTACAAAAAAAGAAAACGCTTCCAACCACAATGAGTGACCTCCACCCACCCCATCCAAACTGGCTACTCTCTCCAGCATCTCCGCCAAGGAGGAATCGCCGTTTTGACGGTTTAATTTCTAGGAAACCAGAGCACAGTGAGTGTTCCGATCCTCGAAAAGGCTGTCTTTCTGGTGATCTGGACGTGTTTCTTGCAACACCTCATCTGTTAGGGTCCACCCTTAAGCCGCATATAGTGGGATTCCATTCGTATAATGAACCCGCATGTGGCTTTGCAGCATGGCTCGGATTTCCTGGCCAACACTGCAGGTGTCGGAATCTGTGGAAGCAGGGATTGAGCTAGGATCCATAATGAATGCCGTGTAGAGAACGGCCATGTCTCGTGCGGAAGTGTGGTGGGACCGGAGCTCCAATTACTTCACAACACACCGCTAAAATGACTCTAAGATGGGCATGATGAGGGGGGAACAAAAGCAACAACAACAAACCAACACAAACGAGAATGTGAAGACGCTAGATCACCAGCCGTGCGGCACATTTTCTGTTCCAGTGACCTTGAACATTGTCCTATGACCTTCATTTTCAAACTTGGCCTAGATATCCTAACTACCTGTGGGCTTGCAGAATTAAAAATGTCGCGCACACATAGTCAGCCAGCCAGAAACAGTTTCAGCTCCAGTGACCTTGACCTTTGACCTTGGCCTTTGACCTTGACCTTTGACCTTGACCTTCATTTATTTTTACTGTTCCTATAATTTTAAAGATCATATCCTAACTAGCCTACCTATGCGTATGCAAATGTGAACCTTCTAGTTCCTTCCGTTCAAAATGTATCGTGTTAATATACATTGTCACAGCCAGGACACAACAGATAAGCATCACTGGAAACATTACCAGCTTCGGTAAAGATGGTAATGCAGAATAAAGTAACGTATTCCCAGTAAAAGGAATAAACCTACACAAAAAGGAATAAACCTACGCAGCTGCCATGTTCACAACATAAAGCACCCGGACAACATCATTATGCTCCATGCTTCTGGAAAACAAAACAAAAACAAAAACAGTTGTTTGCTGTTTCGCAAACGATGCTTCCATATGTCGTAAAGATTCCTGACACTCCTGGGAACACAGAATTATTCCCCGAAGGGAAAGATGTTATGGCGATGTCCTGCCTCGCCATAGAACTAGGCTGATTGTCCAGGGACAGGATTTATGACGGTGGTCTGTCTGTTATACTGTGGCTGGCACCACGCCATAGAACTCGGCTGATTGTCCCAGGGACAGGTTTGGTCTGTCTGGTGGTCTGTCTGTTACCGCTCCACTGTGGCTGGCACCACGCCATAGAACTCGGCTGATTGTCCCAGGGACAGGTTTTATGACGGTGGTCTGTCTGTTATACTGTGGCTGGCACCACGCCATAGAACTCGGCTGATTGTCCCATGGACAGGCTTTATGACGGTGATCTGTCTGTTATACTGTGGATG
>CM065680.1:102294962-102297462 GCA_017654935.2 Phymorhynchus buccinoides
TACGAATGTTTCAGTAGTTTGTTTCCTCTAACGGATGGAACACAATGGCTCACACACACACACGCACGCACACGCGCACACACACATGCGTGTGCACGCTTGCAAGAAAACACACACAGACGCACGCACACGCCCACACGCCCACACACACACACGCACGCACACACACACACGCACACATACACACACGCATGCACGCACACACACACACACAGAGGCGCGCGCGCACATGCATACAGAGAGAGACAGAGACAGAGAGAGAGTGACAAACCGTCAGTGATTCTTGTCCCACAGGCAAAAAGCAAGGTGCCGCTTATCATACAGAGCGGGGATTACGAGTTAAATGGGTAATTCCTCTAATGCAGGCACACCCCCCACCCCCACCCCCACTAAGCCAGTCTCTCTCTTTCTCCCCTCTTGTATCTGTAAATATGTAACCCTATCCACCCCACCCCTGTCTTCCCCGGTTCCTGACGTAAAGACCAGGGGGCGCCAGTGGTCATGAATATGCAAATTAGGGAGATCACATCCTTCCCAAAATGACCGCCATCTTGCTCTTCTCTGAGGGAGAAAGTCTGAGGATAGATTCACGCTTCGCCTGCAGACATCAACTCTTTTCAGCTTTACATAGAAAAGGGGGGGGGGGGGGGGGAGTAAAGTAGAGGGGTGGGGGTGGTTGCATAAATTATATAAGGTTAGATCAGGGCGATTGGGTCATACAGTATGATGTCATTTAGCCAATGAAAATATGTGTATCTACCTATATATCCGTCTGGATAATTATGTATCCATCCGTCCGTCTCTACGTTCATTTATCCCTCTATCCTTCCTTGCAATCTCCCCCCTCTCTGCTCACTATCATAAGTAGCTTATATTTATTTGTTATTTTGTTTTCACTACCGCATCCCTTCCCTTATTAGGTTTCAACTATCTATCTTTCTATCATTCTGACAATACTTAATATTTAACTAAAGGGATATCTTTATTAGTTTTATCAATTTGTGTGTTTGTTTTCACTACCGCATCCCTTCCCTTATTAGGTTTCAACTATCTATCTTTCTATCATTCTGACAATACAAATGTTATCCTGTGTGTTTTTGTGTCTTTAATCTGAATGTTATATTTATCTATCGATCTGTCTCAAATACTCTGCGCATTGATCAGTCCGTCTGTCTACATACCTGTGCACCTTAACACATTCACAAAACATCACTATTTCCCCATGGCAACACAGTGAGTTGTAAGTCATATTATGAGTGGCCTAGTACTGTGTTGCCATGGGTAAATATATGTTTTGTGAATATTGTCAACGTGTAGACTTACACAGACCTTTATGAGTGGCCTAACACTGAGTTGCCATGGGGAAATAGAGACATGTTGTGAATGATGTTAACGTGTTCAGGGACATGAACTACCTCACCCTATGCGGCCATCGGTCGTTGTTTATCTATGCATCTAAACATCTGTCCATCTGTCTTCTGTCTTCTTCTTTCCGATTGGGGATGTTTATCCTGCCCCACACCCAAAGTCTTCGTAAAGACTGCTATAGGCGCACATGATGCATGCTTTGTGAGTTCGTGTCATCCATTCCACCGGCACAGCACTGCCTACTCCTACCGAATAGTGGAATGGGATCGTGTGCGCAAGATCTTGCGGATGCGTTCGCTCACGTGACCTCGGTTTATGGTCTCATCCGAAGGACCAGGAAATGGGAGTAAAGTATCTTTCCCAAGGACACCACACCACGAACGAAGGTGGATTCGAGCCAGCGCAGTCGCAAACCCATTGGTTTATGAGCGGCGACTTTAACAAAGGTGTCAAGGTTTTTATTTCCAAAACTACACCACGCCGCCTCCTGTCTATCTATACTTAGGCCAATTGGCCACTGCAGCGACCAACTTTTGCAAGCGTGAATGCCCTTGGTAGATGTTTGAGTACTGACCAAACAAGCGAGTAACTCTCGCCAATAACCCTATTTGATGCCACTAATTGGCTGCCTTTTGCAAGAGTGAATGCCCTTTTGGATACTGACCAACAAGGGTTTAACTCTCACTATCAAGGGCGTTAATAACCCTACTCGCAGTGGCCAATATATATGCATATCTATCTGTCTGTCCTATTCATCACAGGCATCGTCCTTGGTTTCTTCCTCTTGCATTCTCGTTAACACTCACATATACCTGCCAAAACCAATGTGATGCTAACGCTATCCATGCATGTGTTTTGTGACGTTGTTATCGTACAAATGGCCGACATCGTGTAACATGATGGGTCTTCTAATACATAGTGCTTCTGTCCTGTGACACAAATCAGTCGTCATTTCACCTTCACCGGGCCACACAAAAAAGACTGTCGCAGGAATATCTCAATACTACTAACAATACTAACGGTTGTGTCATCCGCACGTGGTTGTGAAAAGTCCCACACGTTCGTTTTGTTTTTTTCTATTTTTAGTTTCATCTTGTTTTAATTCGCTGACGGTACAAATGTCAGCGTGGGA
>CM065680.1:102302462-102304962 GCA_017654935.2 Phymorhynchus buccinoides
CACTTACGTCACAGTCTGTCAGTCTGTGAGTTTGGAGGGTAGGGGTGACTTTACTAGAATTGGAAAATACAAACCAATCCACAGATATAGGGAGTTGTTGGTTCCAATGTTTTCTTTGGATTTGTTTTTAACCTTGGTCAAAGCTTGGAATAGTCTGGAGCCAAGTGTCCAGTTGTGTCTGTCTGTCGTCTGTTGTGCTTGTCCACAGTGGTCCTCAAAGAACTTGGAACATAATACAATTTTAAAAGAGAGAACAAAAACCATCATAGGCTTTTTGGTTATACCCAACGTACAATGCCACGAACACAGTCTATATGTCTATGAACACACTTCAAGCATGTGTTGTTTACTACTATGACATGAAAATTCTCGTTTTTATGTTTTGTTGTTGTTGTTGTTGTTGTTGTTGTTGTTGTTTGTAGTAAAAACAAGCCCTGAACAATGGAATGTCTAAAGAAAAACTGATTTGAGAAACTAAGCAATCGCCTTAAGCGTAAGTTGCACTTAATTATTGATTTCAACGCTTCGAAAATGCTCAACGTATTGTAAAATTCGTGTATTGCTTATCATTACTAATCAAACTTTTTTTTAAAATCACACACACACACACACACACACACACACACACACACACACACACAACACACACACACACACACACACGCGCACACACACACACACACACACACACACACACACACACACACACACACACACACACACACACACACACACACACACACACACACACACACACACATATCTTGACCTTTATGTATTATATGTGGGTGTGGGGGGTGCGTGGGCAAGATGTGCCCCCCCCCCCCCTACATTTCTCGGTTAATTGTATTTTTCCGTTTTTGCCTTTCTTACCATACATAAAGCTGTATTTTAGGAACCTTTTTAGCTAATAACCTTTTTGGAATACTAACCCTATCCCTAACCCTATCCCTAACCCTAACCCTATAAGACGCAAAAACGCAACGAACCACAACTGTGACAAATCGCGGTGTACTGCAGTACATAGTGGGGGGTAGGGTTAGGTTTAGGGCTAGGGTTAGGGTTAGGGTTAGTATTCCCAAAAGAGAATTAGCTGAAAATGTTCCTAAAATACAGCTTTATGTATGGCAAGAAAGGCAAAAACGGAAAAATACAATTAACCGAGAAATGTAGGGTGGGTGGGTGGCACATCTTTCCTTTACCAATACATTCCTCCGCCTCAACTCACCCCCACCCCCACCCTCCATCAATATCGACACTCCCTCAACTATTACATTCTCTATTACCCACTTTACCTTTTCTTTTAATGCATTTTTCGACTTTCTCCCTTCAAACCCTGACTTGTCTTTGCCCTTGGTTCAACATAAAAGAAATCGTTTACGAATCGAACTGAAGGCCTATATTCTTCTCTAAAGAGATCGACACACACGTCCCAATCCGTCCGATTCCAGTGACTGTGACGACGTCTGTAAGGCACGATTCTGACGAAATACTACTGTCTACATGAATCTGATGAAATACTACTGTCTACACGATACTGATGAAATACTACTGCCAGTTTCGTTCGCTATATTCATGTAGACTCGCACGTACGAGTTGTCCCCTTGATAGTCTCCCCCCCCCCCCCCCCCCCGCTCCTCACCCCCCTCACTTCCCTTTCCCTTCTTGTTCTTGAATACAAATCCATTTACCCCCACCCCCCACAACCCCACCCCACGCCTAACTGTATACGGTTCCAGACCTACTCTGCATTTTAGTGTCGTTCTTTGAACTAACTATCGACGTGCCTATCTTCCCTGTCTTTCAATCGATGCGTTAGTTTGTGTCATGTCTTATATAAATGGTTATTGTCAATACTCTGTAGCCTATGAATATTATGGGAGCCAAACAACGCGGCGTGTGGTTCAGACGAATTTGTCAAAACGTGCAGTGACCCGAGACAGTTTCATTATAACATTCAAGTTGTGTTTTTTCCCCCTTTTTATCTTTAAGATGTAAATGAGGAAAGATGAAAGGTAGGCTGATAAGTGTGAAGGCAAAACATAGGGATAATATTGGGTGAGGGTTGGGGTGGGTGGGGCTATTTACTGGCAAGTGTGTGTGTGTGTGTGTGTGTGTGTGTGTGTGTGTGTGTGTGTGTGTGTGTGTGTGTGTGTGTGTGTGTGTGTGTGTGTGTGTGTGTGTGTGAGGGGGGGTGGGTGGGAGATAGACTGAGAGAGAGAGAGAGAGTGTGAGAGAGAGAGAGAGACAGACAGACAGACAGAGAGATAGACAGACAGACAGACACACAGACAGACAGACACAGAGAGAGAGGGTGAGAGAGAGAGAGAGAGAGAGAGAGAGAGAGAGAGAGAGAGAGAGAGAGAGAGAGAGAGAGAGAGAGAGAGAGAGAGAGACAGACACACACAGACAGACACACAGAGAGAGAGACAGACAGACACAGACACAGAGAGAGAGAGAGAGAGAGAGAGAGAGAGAGAGAGAGAGAGAGAGAGAGAGA
>CM065680.1:102309962-102317462 GCA_017654935.2 Phymorhynchus buccinoides
GGGGATAGCTAAATGGACCGACAAAATGGACATTTCTGCGGTGCTAAGTAAATGTCAAGTTGGTTATTAATTAAAAGCGTGTATGAATAGTCAAAGGAAAACAGAGACCCTTTCATTTAGGATATAGAGGGTGCTAGAGGAGGGATAGAGGGTCCCCCATTGCCTTGCAAATATTGACATACATAACATTACAAGTGCGTGTGATGAGTAGCTTGACAGAAGTTGTCCGAACATCTATACATGTGCATACACGCACGCGCAATTGCAAAGAATCGGCCAGTGACATTCGGGGAGAGAGAATGACACTGTTGATGAAAAAGGTGAGAGTCAGTTCAATGAATCGGGTCTAGAAGTAGAACAGATAATGCCTGGTGAAAGGTCCTTGATTGGAGGTCACAACTTGGAATGCTTAGACCATGGTTTGTCATGTTTGACCATTTGCATAGTGCATCCCTGGGACCCCTACTGTGACGAGGTAATGGGCTAAAGGCGAAGTCTCTAGGGACAACTTTTAGTGTGTTAAATTTTCAATTAGAAAATTTTCCTTTAGCCCACTTCTCTAGGGTGTGGGAGGTGAGCAACTTTCCCGGCCCCTTTTCATCTAATAAATTTATATTTGTGCCCGGGTTCTGGCTCGTATGATTGAATGAAATACAAGTGGTAGTTTGCCCAAAATGGCAGACAGTGAGAAGTAGGTTTTTACATTATAATTACAAAACTTCCACTCTCATCAGTCTGACCAAAGGGTTCAGAATTATTTGTACACTTGTATTTTATTTACTCACAAATCTGCATAATATTATGCAGCAATAAGAATAAAGCAGCTCAATGGCGCCAAAACAAAATATGAATGAGAAAACAATGAAATCCGACAGGATTTAACAAGACTTTTGTCTTTCTAGAAGGTTAGGCCCCAAGCCGGAAGGGTCACTAATTTTCTTAAGTGTCCTGAGGAAAGTTAGTGTTCTTTTCACTGTCCGGAGGACTTATCTGGTGCAAGGTTCCTCTGTCGGGAGCAGCGAGTGCTGGGGTGACTAGGCTTGCTCTTCGGTGTAGAGTAGCTCCCAGTCGTTCCGGTTGTGGCGTCGCGGGATGGCACGGCTCAGGCGTGGTCTCCTCGCGGATTCTGGGTGCGGTGGCGTCTTGGCGGCGGCCCCGTCTTCTTGCTTGTGAGTCAGGGATAAACGTCCTGACCACGATGCCCTGCTGATAATCACAGGAGAAGGTGGGTGTAGATCTCTATGGATTAGAGATAGGGGCTTCAGCCGGCAGGGAATTAGTGGATCCCAACCGGCTAGAAGGCTGCCCTTGTACAATAGCACTATGACAAATGACCTGAATTTCAGCTACCAAACTGAAATCAGTAAAACATAAAAGGGGTACTGGAATCAACTGGTATGATTCAGTAACCGGCTAGATCAAAGTCTATGATCAAGCCAACATCACTCTCAATCCAACACTTGGAAAATAAAGGGATGTACAAAAGCTGTAAGTCTGACACACACATGAATGTAGAAAACACAGCAAAAAGTAGGCATAAAAATAGGCACACAATCCGGTTCTGGTACCAAAAGAGTTAAAGTCAAAAATCACACACAAAATAATAAGTGCACATAATTAGAACAGCATGCTTACCAATTCTTTTCACTGACACATCTACTCCTTATTCATCATGGAACATAGGATCTAGATCAAAAATAGAATCAAACAAAAACAAATCTCAATCAAGTATTTTACACAACTGCCTTATTCAATAATACTCACGAGTTGGGCTAATAATACTAATAATAGTATGACTGGCAGGTAGAGAGGTTGATTCTACAATGTTGCTTCAGCCAGGTTTTGGTAGTCTTGTGAGTAAGAGAATGCTAGGCGGTTTTTTCTCCCACTACCCATCTCCCCCTTTGATTTTAAATCGATAAGGGCCTATGATTGGCTAGTAGTAGCAGACGACAAGCGAGGACACTACATATTATGCATCTTAGTAAGAACCGCCATCCCATGATTACAGGACAGATCACGCGCCTATTACATCACTGACACGTCTAATGTGGGTGTCACAAGCTAGCCGACTAGGGGGAGAAAACGGGGTTCAAAGAGATACCGCCCCGGAATCGGTGAATTGTTTGATGTTAGGGGGGGGGGGTAGGGGGGGGGCGGGTTAGGAAGAAAAGGAGAAAGCGGGGACGTGTGTCTCACATCATCACACCTACACATTCTCATAGAGGGTCCTTTTTGCCTACAGTACTGAATGGACCCCCAAATGGAGGTCCCTGGGTGCCCTGCTTTACAAAAAGCAATAGGGATGTATACAGGACAATGTATTTCTATTATACATTCCGGCTCACAAACTGTTATTCTCCTTTAATTGTATATAGGCCAATAGCCAAAATACAATAAGCCATTATCTCTCTCTCTCTCCTCCCCTCCCTCTCTCTCTCTCTCTCTCTCTCTCTCTCTCTCTCTCTCTCGATCTCTCTCTCCTGCTCTCTCTCTCTCTCTCTCTCTCTCTCTCTCTCCTCTCTCTCTCTCTCTCTCTCTCTCTCTCTCTCTCTTCTCTCTCTTACTCTTTCTGCACCCTCAACCCCCCAAATACATAACCAACAAAGTACCTATTTTTTGTCAACAACAAAAACGCATTGCACTCTACTTCCAATGTTTCCCTTCTAACCTAATGCTCACTCCACGAACTCAGGCTAAGCCAAAGGAGACAATGCTTTAGCAGTTGCCCATACTGGCATTATCGTCTGAACAGTCTGTGAGGGGTAACTGGCTAATCTAATTTGTGAGCACCGTTTCCCTAAATACCCTGCTAATTGGCCCCATAATGAGCCCCCAGTGCTCGCCTTTGGCTTGGGTAATAACCGCGTGTTTCTTTTGGCTAATTAAGGCACCGGGGACATGGCGTACGAAGATTGAGAGAGAGAGAGAGAGCAGAGAGAGAGAGAGAGAGAGAGAGAAGAGAGAGAGAGAGAGAGAGAGAGAGAGAGAGAGAGTCGAGAAGAGAGAAGAGAGAGGTGCAGAGAGAGAGAGAGGAGCGTGCAGAGGAGAGAGAAGTGGAGAGAAACAGACAAAGTCAGAAACAGAGAGATAGAATAAGAATACAAATACGAATGTTTCATTGAGGGAAAGCAGGATAAGCTACAAGTATTATTATTATTGCTTCTTTGCACCTTGCCCTCTCATTCACACATTCATGCCATACATCAAGCAAGAAAATGTGATCTAAAACAATCAAGTCAAAAAATGATCAAATATTGGCACATGAAATAATAAGAGAGAGAGAGAGAGAGAGGAGAGAGAGAGAGAGAGAGAGAGGAGAGAGAGAGAGAGAGAGAGAGAGAGAGAGAGAGAGAGAGAGAGAGAGAGAGAGAGAGAGAGAGAGAGAGGGAGAGAAGAGAGAGACAGAGACAGACTAACTGATTTCTGGCGTTATTGTTGGTTGATGACTATTATAAGTGATGGTAGCTTAGAGACTTCAGAAACTTTATTTTACAAGGATAAGAATTTAGGACGGGCTTAGTCTTCCATTCTGTCATTGGTTCTAAGCATGCAATACATAACTAATACTATAAAAATGAAAGAGCGAATACATGAACAGACGAATGAATGGAAAACCCCCATAGATTTATAAGTAGATAGAGGACATACGAAAGAGAGACAGACAGAGGCAGAGGGAGACATAAAGATATAGACAAAGAGTGAACGAAAGAAAGAAGGAAAGTCATAAAGAGACAGACACAGACACCAACAGATAGAGGCAGATGGAGAGAACGAGAGAAAGAAAACAAAACAAGTGCCACGCCGAGCGGCTGCAAAGTCCCCTCGCAGCATCGCCGAGCTACTCCGAAATCGGAATGTGTCGTACACATACATAAAAACGCTTCCAAACAGCACGCAACTGAATAGTTTTTTATATATAGACTTGGGGTTCGGACCCGTGATTTGAGCGCGCGCGATCATGCGCACACGCGTGCACAGAAAAAGTCATGACAACTGTGTTATAGACCATTCATCAAGAAATGTTGTGAAAAAAACTGCATTGAAATACATGCAAAACTTCGCGAGATATTAGCGATTATGGCGCGAACTTGACCTTAACGTAGAACTAAATACATCAGTGGATAACTTGCATCTTGGCAAACTAGTATAACTAATTTGATGATTATGGATAGACTGAATAGTTTTTCGAGAAAATCGGACGAATAGCCGGACGGACGGATGAGGCACGCGAAGACGTTTTTTGAGGAAATCGGACGGATAGCCGGACGGACGGACGGACGGACGGACGGACGGACACCGGACGGACGGACCAGACAAAAACAATAGCTCCCCGAACCTTCGGCTCGGGGACTAATAAAGCAAGGCCTCTAGCTCTGTTTGTGTGATGTCTGTACAATCTAATCTGATGTCTGTTTTAGCAATAATATCACTGTAATGTTGTGTGTAGTTGTCCAGAAAATATTATGTTTAATCTGTAATGAAGATCACACATAATTTCCATTGTTTAACATATATACTAACAAGCGCGAAATCGCAATAGTTTGTGGCACGCGGTCTATTTTTACCACTCCAATCATGAGTTACCTCCCCTGGCTTTTCAATAATTTTATTATGTAAACCAGAATGTTATCTCTGCACCATTTCGTAACTTTTTATATCTTTTGGAAAACATTTAAAACTATGTATCCTACTTATACTCATCAAAAGAAGCACCGCATACTCGTCGTGTCTGTTGTAGTGTCTGTATTACATATGTTTATTATTTTGTACGCTTTTAAAATACATCATTTTAAATAGCGGCCAGAAGTGTGTGTGTGTGTGTGTTTGTGTGTGTGTGTGTGTTTGTTTGTGTGTGCATGTGTGTGTATGTGTGTGTGTGTGTATGTGTGTATGCATGTTTAACTGTGTGTGCCTATATGTGTGCGTGCGTTGCACTGCCTCCTGTGCGTATTGTTCCCACCATCTTTGTATTTACAAATGTGCAATGTGTGCGTGTGCGTGTGCGTGTGTGGTGTGTTTTGTGTTTTACAAGTGCAAATGTGTGTATGTGTTTAATGTGTGCGTGTATATGTGTATCCGCGCGTGCGTACGTGCGTGTGCGTGTGCATGTCTATGTCTCGGTGTGTGCATACGCGCGCGTGCGCGCGTGCGTTTGCACGCGTATTATCGTGCGCGCGCGCATGAACTTACACTAGCGCGTGTGTCTGCCAATGCTGTGCTGTCGTATGATAAGGCCTAGATGTAACAGCTCCCAGTACCACTACTCCCATGTGACCACAAAGTGGAGTCAGTGCTCTTCTTTTCTTAGTTTCAGTTCGAAGTAATCACATTTGGAACCCCACGCCTCTCCTGTGTTTGGTTTAAAACGTTAATGAATAATCAATCATTAATGCTCACAATTCGCCGTTCGCTTCCATTATCTTGCTAGTTTTTAGCACCCTATGGGGTGCCTCCCACCCCTCTTGTGCCCTCTTCGCCCCCTCCCCCACCCCCATCCTCCAGTGAAGATGTTTCGGGCATCTTCCGTCTGCATCATGGTACCGACTCTCTGTTTCTCAGTGTCTGTGTGTCCCTCTCACTAACTGTGTATTGTATATGTGTGTCTGTGTGTCCCTCTCACTGACTGTGTGTTGTATATGTGTGTCTGTGTTTCTGTCTCTCACTAACTGTGTATTGTATATGTGTGTCTGTGTGTCCCTGTCACTAACTGTGTATTGTATATGTGTGTCTATGTGTCCCTCTCACTAACTGTGTATTGTATATGTGTGTCTGTGTGTCCCTCTCACTGACTGTGTGTTGTATATGTGTGTCTGTGTTCCCTCTCACTAACTGTGTATTGTATATGTGTGTCTGTGTGTCCCTGTCACTAACTGTGTATTGTATATGTGTGTCTATGTGTCCCTGTCACTAACTGTGTATTGTATATGTGTGTTTGTGTGTCCCTCTCACTGACTGTGTATTGTATATGTGTGTCTATGTCCCTGTCTCTAACTGTGTATTGTATATGTGTGTATATGTGTCCCTGTCACTAACTGTGTATTGTATATGTGTGTATGTGAGTCTCTGCATCTTTGTCTGTATGTGTGTTTGCATCCACCCCACCCTCCCTTCCCTCTCTGTGTATCTCCCTCTGTGTCATTCTGTCTCTGCCTCTGTGTCCCTTTGCCTCTGTTCTTCTGTATGTTTCTATTACCGCTGTGTCATTCTGTCTCTCCCTCTGTGTCATTCTGTCTCTGTGTCTGTGTCCCTCTGTCACTGCCTGTGTGTCATTCTGTCTCTCCCACTCTGTGTCATTCTGTCTCTCCCTCTGTGTCCCTCTGCCTCTGTTCTTCTGTATGTTTCTATTACCGCTGTGTCATTCTGTCTCTGCCTCTGTGTCCCTCTGCCTCTGTTCTTCTGTATGTTTCTATTACCGCTGTGTCATTCTGTCTCTCCCTCTGTGTCATTCTGTCTCTGCCTCTGTGTCCCTTTGCCTCTGTTCTTCAGTATGTTTCTATTACCGCTGTGTCTCCGTTTATGTCTGCCTCTCTCGCCGTGTTTGTTTATCTGTCTTTCTGTCTGTTTGTTTGTCTGTATGTTTGTCTGTCTGTCTGTCTCTGTCTCTCTCTCTGTCTGCCCCCCCCCCCCCCCCTATCTCTGTCTCTGTCTCTGTCCCTCACCCACCTCTCTCTCTCCCTCTCCCGTCTTCTTAATTTGTATGTTGAATCTGTTTTCTTGTCGTTCTATATTGTGCCAGCACCCACCCCCCTATCCGATTATTGAAATGTATCTTGATGTAAAATGTCAACTCATGATATGCGCTTGAATTATTAAACCATTCGCATTCGCGTTCTCTCTCTCTCTTTCTCTCTCTTTCTCTCTCTCTCTCTCTCTCTCTCTCTCTCTCTCTCTCTCTCTCTCTCTCTCTCTCTCCTTCTCTCTCTCTCTCTCTCTCTCTCTCTCTCTCTCTCCTCTCTCTCTCTCTCTCTCTCTCTCTCTCTATCTCCTCTCCTCCTCTCTCTCTCTCTCTCCTCTCTCTCTGCTCCCCCTCCCTCACTCCCTCTCTGTCTCAGCTTGCTCAGTAGTTGTGGCTCAGCAGAAGAGAAAGTGTCAAGTCGCTTAGAAGCAGAAAACCCAAGACACAGACACGCCTTGCCCTCCACCACCCCACCTCCTCAGAGTGGGGGCAAAAGCCCTGTCAGAAAAAAGGACAGAACCAGCTCGCGACAGAGAAGCAGCCTTGTTCGGAGGAGAAAGGTGGGAACAGAGAGAGAGAGGGAACATGAGGGCAAAGCTAAGGCAAGGTTCGATAGAGGTGATATTCGTAGTCGTGGTGGTGATGATGATGGTGGTAGTGGATTTGTCGTTGTCGCTGTCGTTGTTAACCGCCCCCCCCCCCCCCCCCCCAACACCACCACCCCTTTTTCTGAGCAACAGCTGTGCATTTGTGTGTCGTCGTCGTCGTCGTCGTCACAGCTTTTTCATCAGTGATAGAGAGGAGGAGGAGAAGTAAGAAGA
>CM065680.1:102324962-102329962 GCA_017654935.2 Phymorhynchus buccinoides
GTCCCTCCCTATAAAGGGATGCTAAAATGCTTAGCAACAAAACAATCAAAATTGGCTGTTTTCATGATACCTTTTTTCTTACATAATTATGTTCATTAAACATAAAAACCTACATTTTAAAACATGTTTAAAAAACAACATTTGGGCATAACTGGGTTAACAAATAAATCATTACAATCAAATAATTTGAATCACACCGAGAAAAAAACAACGAAGTACAAAATCTGCAACCTTTGCTGTAAAATATCATAAATTAAGGAGATGTACCCTGGGCAATGCATCTCCACTTTAAACAAATTATATCCCAGTCCGCCGGGATAGCATCTGTCCCCTCTGCTATCTGGCAGTCATTGTCGGAAACGACTGAATGGGACACACACACATATACACACATCATGAAATAAAATAATAAATTGTTATATTTTACGGCATACTCAAAATATTCCCATTACAGGTGCTGATCTAATTATGAATCTTCGATGTTGTGTTCATTTGTTTCCCTCGGAGTAGTGTAGGCCGTCGCTACCTTATTGCTGTAGTGCACGCGAGCTGGACATTCTCGATCCCTTGGTGCAATTATTTCTCACTAATGAAAGTGAAACACAAATCGTGATTAATCATAACGGTTTTCATAATTAACATTGAACAACGACGGACGGTTTCGGGACGAATATTCCCAAATTGCTTTCGACAACTAGAAAATGGCCTTTCACGTTTGTTACAAAACAAACAAGGGCATCGCCGAGCGGCAGCAACGCATTGTGACAATGCAAACCCGGCCAGAGTTATGTCCTCCCCCCCCCCCCCCCCAAATAAACACACCACTTTCCACCCTTACAGAACGCATAAAATACATAGCCCAAAATTTGAAGCGATTCTGTTCAGTAGTTCACGAGATACAGCTGAACTTTTATACAAACTTCCTTGCACCATGGTACACCACCACACAAAATTTGAAGCGATTCTGTTCACTAGTTCGCGAAATAAAGCTGGGGGGAAATTACATAGCCCAAAGAAGGAAATTTCGGTTTTCAAGGTCAAACTTCAAGGTCAATGTCAGCACGGTATTGATTAACGAAAAGAAGCTTCCTTTTCAAGCTGTCTACCCCTCTGCCAATTTTAATCAAAATCCAAATAGTAGTTTTTTAAGATAATCGATACACAGACAGACACACACAGACAGACACACAGACACACAAACCGATCGCAATACCTCGGCCTCTGGCCGGGTAATAATCACATTGTCATTATTTTATGTTGTATACTGACGACCTTGACGACTCATCGATTATTGCATAAGAAAGTGCTGAGACTGCTCTCTGGTCTGTTTCTCGCTGCTTGGCTTCGCTCGCTAAATGAGGTCCTCGCCTCCAGAAATTGCCAAGAGGGTGAGTGAGCTGTAGGGTAAAGGCGGTTAACTAAGTTCGTTAGTTCTGATGCTGGCTGTCCCTCTCTCGGTGCCTTCGTTGTTCTGCTGCTGGGTCAGTCCGTTATCCCGTGATCTGTCCCTCGTTACCTTTGTCACTGTCGGTAGTGAAGAGAGTTGGCAGAAACTATGGTGTTCTTTGCGGGTCAGAAGATTTGATGGACAGTTATCTAACATCAGCCCTATTTGTGGAGTTATTTTACGGTTTTCTTCTTCTTCTTCTTCTTCTTCTTCTTCTTCTTCTTCTTCTTCTTCTCCTTCTCCTCCTCCTCCTCCTCATCATTCTTCTTCTTCTTCTTCTTCTTCTTCTTCTTCTTCTTCTTCTTCTTCTTCTTCTTCTTCTTCTTCTTCTTCTTCTTCTTCTTCTTCTTCTTCTTCTTCTTCTTCTTGAAGGGCAGGATGAAAAAAAGCTTTGTCAGCTTATTCTTTAACCCTCAATAAAGACTATTTTGACTTGACTTGACTTGACTTCTTCTTCTTCTTCTGCTGCTCTTCCTTATCATTATTCTCTTCCTCTTTCTTATTTTTCCTTCTCTTCTTCCTCTCCTCCTCCTCCCTCCACCCTCCCATCCCCATTTCCCTTTATATAATACAAACACAAATAGCGAGGCACACATCTATATGTATTGTTGCAAAGCACTTATTTACACAAACGTCGCGCGAAGTGTAACAAAATCGGGACTTTCGTATATCTGTTAAAAATCACAAGCCCAAACTGTTAACCATCAGTTTGTGGCAGGGTGACGATATTCACACCCTGGGGGGTGGGAAAGGGAGAGGGACGTCATTATAATTGTCAAGGTGTGTGTAGGGTGGGGTGACTTGACAAGCTGCTAGTGGATGTATGCAATATTTGTTGGTATCTAGAGATCGTGTCTGGATATACCAGTGAGAGGTTTGTAATGCTAGAGGGATAAGCAAATGGGTGGAATAGAGGGGGGGTGAGGGTGGGGTAGGTTAGGGTTTCATGAAACTGGATTTATTTTGTTTGAAACTGGATATTGATTCTTTAACAATGTGTAAGTATCGAACTTGGTAACTTGCCCATATACGTGACCCAGCACAACGAAAGGGACATTAAGTGTCATAATGGCCATTCTGAGAAAATTATGCAATGGAAACCTGCAGACAAGTATCTTTCTAATGATGCAATAACCATTATTGTATCTATTTCCGTTCCTGAGATATGAACATTTAAAGTTAGTATGGTGAGCGTCTGCCATTTTGAGAAAACACTGTCTAAAGTCTAGCCTAGCTGAAGACAATGCATTGACCTACTCATTTTAAAGCACTTATAAGACCATTTAGAGATCATATTAAAGATTACCCTTTATAAATATGAACCATATGCTGCAAGAGAACATGACAATACCCATAACGCAAAATTAACAACAAATGAGATTTTTGACTTTGGAAGCAAGTTGTGAGAAACCAGCCCAGCGACTTAATGTCCCTTTCGTGGTGCTGGATCACATGTACCCATATACCTCGCAAAGTCGTGTCCATTTATCTCTGTGTCTGTGGGCCTGTTAGTGTGTATGTCAATCAGTAATCAAACTAAACTAAACAAAACACAAATACAAATAAAACCGTGTGTGTGTATTTGTGCTTACCACTAAAGGGATCATACTGAACCCCAGAAAGGTCGGTTAGTCAAGTGCGTCATAGGGCCTACAAAATGTGACCCAGCACCACGAAAGGGACATTAAGTCGCTGGGCTAGTTTCTCACAACAGACGTGCAGAGTCAACATTCTCATTTAAAACAAAAAATCAATTTTGAATTATGGGTATTTTCGTGCTCTCTAAGATATCATATTTCATATTTATAAAAGATAATCTTCATTACTGTCTCTAAATACTCCAAACAATGCTTTGGAATGAGTACGTTGATGCATTTTCTTCAGCTAGGCTAAACTTTAGACTGATTTCTGAAAACGGCTGACAGTCAATCTTCCAAATCTGAAATCTCATAACTCTAAAACGAAAACCGTTACAATAATGGTTCTTTTATCATTTGAAAGAAAACTGTCTGAAGTTTGTAAGTGGACTATTGTCTCAGAACGGTCATGTTGACACTTAATGTCACTTTCGCGGTGCTGGTTCACATAATATACAGCTGTTTATTTAACGAGGCAATACCAGTTGGGTCTTGTTTAATTTCCTGCTCCTAAAGCTGTGGTCATCAACATTCGTGCTGTGTTTAAAACGTCTGATGAGCGTCATGTTACGATACATGCAAATGTCTCTGTTCGGAGGCTATTATGGTAGATCGACTATTTTAAGTTCAGTTTCAGAGTTTCATCCGATTCCCAGCCCAAGATTTGTAAAGCAACAATATTCAGAGAAACTATGTGGGTAATTGAAGGAAAACAAGGCAACAATATTCAGAGAAACTATGTGGGTAATTGAAGGAAAACAAGGCAACAGTATTCAGAGAAACTAGGTGGGTAATTGAAGGACAACAAGGCAACAGTATTCAGAGAAACTAGGTGGGTAATTGAAGGAAACAAGGCAACAGTATTCAGAGAAACTAGGTGGGTAATTGAAGGAAAACAAGGCAACAGTATTCAGAGAAACTAGGTGGGTAATTGAAGGAAAACAAGGCAACAGTGTTCAGAGAATCTAGGTGGGTAATTGAAGGAAAACAAGGCAACAGTGTTCAGAGAAACTAGGTGGGTAATTGAAGGAAAACAAGGCAACAGTATTCAGAGAAACTAGGTGGGTAATTGAAGGAAAACAAGGCAACAGTGTTCAGAGAAACTAGGTGGGTAATTGAAGGAAAACAAGGCAACAGTGTTCAGAGAAACTAGGTGGGTAATTGAAGGAAACAAGGCAACAGTATTCAGAGAAACTAGGTGGGTAATTGAAGGAAAACAAGGCAACAGTGTTCAGAGAATCTAGGTGGGTAATTGAAGGGAAACAAGGCAACAGTATTCAGAGAAACTAGGTGGGTAATTGAAGGAAACAAGGCAACAGTGTTCAGAGAAACTATGTGGGTAATTGAAGGAAAACAAGGCAACAGTGTTCAGAGAATCTAGGTGGGTAATTGAAGGAAAACAAGGCAACAGTATTCAGAGAAACTAGGTGGGTAATTGAAGGAAAACAAGGCAACAGTGTTCAGAGAAACTAGGTGGGTAATTGAAGGAAAACAAGGCAACAGTATTCAGAGAAACTAGGTGGGTAATTGAAGGAAAACAAGGCAACAGTGTTCAGAGAAACTAGGTGGGTAATTGAAGGAAACAAGGCAACAGTGTTCAGAGAAACTATGTGGGTAATTGAAGGAAACAAGGCAACAGTGTTCAGAGAAACTAGGTGGGTAATTGAAGGAAAACAAGGCAACAGTATTCAGAGAAACTATGTGGGTAATTGAAGGAAACAAGGCAACAGTGTTCAGAGAAACTAGGTGGGTAATTGAAGGAAACAAGGCAACAGTGTTCAGAGAAACTATGTGGGTAATTGAAGGAAAACAAGGCAACAGTATTCGTACCAAATGACATTTATCTTTAGAAGGAAACAAGGCAACAGTGATGTATCTACGCTTCACTAAAACTAAGTTCGCATGACTTGCAGACT
>CM065680.1:102337462-102339962 GCA_017654935.2 Phymorhynchus buccinoides
TCCTGTCAATCACAGTCAGTCATAAACACGCTGCGTGGCTTGGGAGTCTGGCAAAATACACTCCAGGTAAACCTAGCAATGGAGGGCCAGAAGAAGAGATAGATGAAGCGCTAAGACGATAGATCACCAGCCGCGCGGCTTATTGTCTGCTCCAGTGACCCTGACCTTCGACCAATGACCTTCATTTTTGAACTTGGTCTAGATATCCTAACTACCTACGCGCGAGCAGAATTGTAGCCTCGAATGTCCCTCCGTACAAACGTTATCGTGTATACATACATAGTCAGCCAGCCAGGAACATTTTCTGCTCCAATGACCTTGATCTTTGACCAATGACTTCCATTTTCGCACGTGACCTAGATATCCTGATTACCTATGTGCATGCGAAATTCGAGCCTCCTGGGCCCCTCCGTTCAAGCGTCATCGCGTTGACCACCTCACAAAGGCACATGTGCTGCTTCAGTGACCTTCACCTTTGACCAATGACCTTCATTTTCAAACTTGGCCTATATATCCTAACTACATGCGCGCGAGCAAAGTGTTAGCCTCCTAGGTCCCTCCGTTCAAACGTTAACGTGTTAACATGCATACATAGTCATCCATCCAGACACATTTTCTGAGCTGCAAAGACCTTGACTTTTGACTAATGACCTCCATGTTCACTCTTGGCCTATGCATCATTAATACCTATCCGCATGCAAACTCTGAGCCGTTAGGTCCCTCCCTTCAAAGGTTATCGTGTTAACATACAAACTTACATCGTCAGCCAGGAACAAACAGACAGACAACATTAAAACATTACCGGGCTTTGCCTCGCAACTGGCTACACAGTGTTGGAAATCGGTTAGAGGGGCAGATGGCGGGCTGTTGTCAGTGTTGGTGAGGCAGTACATCATCACTGGGCTGACTGCTTTATGACGCCCTCACCTGCTGACCCACCCCCACCCTCCATCACTATCACCTTTTCTTCTTTTCCTTCCTACCTACCTGGACCATGTCACGGGTTGCCTTTCAGGGAGCGTTCTTTGAGTTCGTGTAGCGTTCTTGTTAGATGTACAGCTGCGTAATCAATGTTGTGGTCACTGAATTGAGCTTTATGATGCTTAGTTCGGCTCTTGGGCAACAGAGTACTTCGTTAAACTAACTTATTACGATGTTGTATAACTGAATGTCATGCATAAGCAGTCATAGTGTTTTTTTGCTTTCACAATCTATAGATACGTTTGCGTATGGGAGTGAAGGTTAACAGCATTTTGCTTACAATAGAGCTGTAAATGGATTTTGTACTTTTAGTCCCAAATGTTGTTGCCCTTGGTTCGTTTCTTGAATATAGTGAAATAATGGTGTTCATAATGTAACATGGTTTTTTTTACTATTATGGTGTTGCTGTTGCTGCTGTTGTTTTGTTAAACTGCCATCATATCAAAACTGCCTTCATCATTTCAAATCTGATTTAAATCTTCACTGTATCCTTGTGTTTGGTTGTCTAGAAGTTTACAATGGAAGGGTGGTTCTTTATTGAAACCACAGGAGGTTCACGCGATGCAATGACGTTGCAAAGCAGCTGATATATTCGCAACAAAACGTTAACAGAGCGCTTCCGCCGGGCAACCATCTGAGCTATCCGCAGCACGTGGCAAACGTAACTAGGAATGGCGGTGCCAAACAGTACGGACTGGTGCGTGTCCTCTGTGCAGTCTACTGCTCCCAGTGTTCCATGCCACAGAGCGTAACGGGCACAATCCAAAACATGGCAGTGACGATAATGAACGGAGAAGTGACGACGTCACTGTCACTGCACGGTGGTTTCTTTGCCAGACGGTGACAAGGTCTGTCACTTCAACGTGGGCCCACAAACCACGCTGTGTGTGTTAAGAAAAAGCGCTCAGGTGGATCTGGATCTGTATTTGCTACAATACGTCGCAGACGCCACTTCTAACGATAGTCGCGACGGAGGTGAACACGGATGGAAACTGAAGTAGCGAAGCTCCGCTTTCTATTGAATAATATTTATGTGTTTCTCATCGGCAAGGAAGACACACCAGCTTCTAATGTCCTCCCACACTACTAACTAAACAAAGCAAAAGGGAGGTGGAGTTGTTTATGCCATATTAATCAACAATTAAGAAAATCATTCTAGGAGAAGCTACCACTATTTACATGGCTTCGGATATCCGGTGATATCAAAATCTTCCAACCAGAATTTAAACTGTTACCAGTCAGAAAAAATGGATCTTATCACGTTCTGTTTGGTTTGTGAAAAAATACACCCATTTTGTGAAAAATAAATTACACCCATTTTGTGAAAGACATCTCTTCCCTTCTGTAACCATCAAGGATATTTTGTGACTGTATCCCCAACTGATCAGCAAGCATCTGTAATATTCAACCAGTGGAGTAATGTCATTCATCCGTAATATTCAGCCAGTGGGGTAATATTATTAATCTGTAATATTGAACCAGTGGAGTAATGTCATTCATCTGTAGTATTCAACCAGTG
>CM065680.1:102349962-102352462 GCA_017654935.2 Phymorhynchus buccinoides
CTCGGGGTACGGACTCATATATCACATTATCCAGGCTACGGGTATGGCGCTCAATCACGGGACGCATACATTGTGCGCAAATGTCTTCAACAACTATTAACATTAACTCTCACATGTTCCTAACCCTATGTTGTACCAAGATGCGTTAAATATACGAAATAAGAAAATGCATTTGTTGACGAAAATTTCGACTTGGAAGAGTTACTATCCCTAAACATGGTCTGAGTGTTGCAAGAATGACGTACCTCTAGCCACTGTGTATCTGGTAACAGTAACTGGTGTTTACTCAAATTAAGGCCCTAGCAACAGATTCTAACGAAGGTTGCAATTGTTGGTTTGATTTACAATCATAGTTGGGTCAGGGCATGCTTTTGTACATTGAGCAATTTTTCGTAATTGCTGAGTTTGCTGCCTGTCTGGTTGTCTACATACACTGTATTTGCCTGTCTGTCTGTGTATGTACGCCTGTCTGTTTGTCTGTCTGTCTATCGGCATGCCCATCTATCAAAACATCCCCATCTGTAGGTCTTAGGTATGATGACTAGTGTTATCGACACCAACATTAATTGATTATGACCCCTTTCCATTTGTATGTTAATCAATGTCTCTATCAAAATAGCCTTGTTGGTGATTTAGGCACATGTACGCAGTAGGCTACTATTAATTGGTCACATTCTGAGAACATGCACAGTGATTGTGTGTGTGTGTGTGTGTTTGTGCAATGTTTCTGCGTGCGTGCTGCGTGCGCGCGCGCCGCGTGCGTGTGTGTGCATGCATGTGTCAGTGTCGATGCGTGCCATGATGTTCTGTTTATGTGCATACATGCAGTGTGTTGGCATGCTGCGCGCGCGCGCGTGTTAGTGTGTGTATGTGTGTGAATGTGTGCGTGTATCAGTGTGCATGTGCATGTGTCAGTGTGTTTGCATGATGTTCTGTATGGTTGTGTGTCTATGTTTGTGTTGTCAGTGTGTTGGCATGATGTTCTGTATGGTTGTGTGTCAGTGTGTTGGCATGATGTTCTGTATGGTTGTGTGTCAGTTGTGTTGTGTTTGCATGATGTTCTGTATGGTTGTGTGTCAGTGTGTTTGCATGATGTTCTGTATGGTTGTGTGTCAGTGTGTTTGCATGATGTTCTGTATGTTTGTGTGTCAGTGTGTTGGCATGATGTTCTGTATGGTTGTGTGTCAGTGTGTTTGCATGATGTTCTGGTATGTTTGTGTGTCAGTGTGTTGGCATGATGTTCTGTATGGTTGTGTGTCAGTGTGTTTGCATGATGTTCTGTATGGTTTGTGTGTCAGTGTGTTGGCATGATGTTCTGTATGGTTGTGTGTCAGTGTGTTGGCATGATGTTCTGTATGGTTGTGTGTCAGTGTGTTGGCATGATGTTCTGTATGGTTGTGTGTCAGTGTGTTTGCATGATGTTCTGTATGGTTGTGTGTCAGTGTGTTTGCATGATGTTCTGTATGGTTGTGTGTCAGTGTGTTGGCATGATGTTCTGTATGGTTGTGTGTCAGTGTGTTTGCATGATGTTCTGTATGTTTGTGTGTCAGTGTGTTGGCATGATGTTCTGTATGGTTGTGTGTCAGTGTGTTGGCATGATGTTCTGTATGGTTGTGTGTCAGTGTGTTTGCATGATGTTCTGTATGGTTGTGTGTCAGTGTGTTTGCATGATGTTCTGTATGGTTGTGTGTCAGATGATGTTATGATATGGTTGTGTGTCAGTGTGTTGGCATGATCGAGGGTGGGGGAGCAGATGTTCTGTAGAGAGAAAGAGATGGCAGGGTGGGGGAGCAGAGAGAGAGAAAGAGATGGCAGGGTGGGGGAGCAGAGAGAGAGAAAGAGATGGCAGGGTGGGGGAACAGAGAGAGAGAAAGAGATGGCAGGGTGGGGGAGCAGAGAGAGAGAAAGAGATGGCAGGGTGGGGGAGCAGAGAGAGAGAAAGAGATGGCAGGGTGGGGGAGCAGAGAGAGAGAAAGAGATGGCAGGGTGGGGGAGCAGAGAGAGAGAAAGAGATGGCAGGGTGGGGGAGCAGAGAGAGAGAAAGAGATGGCAGGGTGGGGGAGCAGAGAGAGAGAAAGAGATGGCAGGGTGGGGGAGCAGAGAGAGAGAAAGAGATGGCAGGGTGGGGGAGCAGAGAGAGAGAAAGAGATGGCAGGGTGGGGGAGCAGAGAGAGAGAAAGAGATGGCAGGGTGGGGGAGCAGACAGAGAGAAAGAGATGGCAGGGTGGGGGAGCAGAGAGAGAGAAAGAGATGGCAGGGTGGGGGAACAGAGAGAGAGAAAGAGATGGCAGGGTGGGGGAGCAGACAGAGAGAAAGAGATGGCAGGGTGGGGGAGCAGAGAGAGAGAAAGAGATGGCAGGGTGGGGGAGCAGACAGAGAGAAAGAGATGGCATGGCAGGAGTGGGGGAACAGAGAGAGAGAAAGAGATGGCAGGGTGGGGGAGCAGAGAGAGAGAAAGAGATGGCAGGGTGGGGGAGCAGACAGAGAGAAAGAGATGGCA
>CM065680.1:102364962-102369962 GCA_017654935.2 Phymorhynchus buccinoides
TGCTGGGCTATTTTGTTTTACAGTGGAGAAGCGTTGCCCAGGGTACATTGAATTTCCTACTATATCGGCCAAAGTGATTTGTGGACAGCTGGTGTTGGGAGCGGTTTCCAAAAGCCAACCCATCCCGCTGGCTGCAGCACTAAGAACCAGGGCAAATGCCCCCACCCCACTCCTCCCCCTCCCTCCTGCCCCCAAAGCCAACCCATCCCTTTAGCCGCATCACTAAGAACCAGGGCAAAATGCCCCCACCCCACTCCCCCTTCCCCCTCCCTCCTGCCCCCAAAGCCAACCCATCCCTCTGGCTGCATCACTAAGAAACCAGGGCAAATGCCCCCACCCCCACTCCCCCCTCCCCCTCCCTCCTGCCCCCAAAGCCAACCCATCCCGCTGGCTGCAGCACTAAGAACCAGGGCAAATGCCCCCACCCCACTCCTCCCCCTCCCTCCTGCCCCCAAAGCCAACCCATCCCTTTGGTCGCATCACTAAGAACCAGGGCAAATACACCCCCCCCCCCTCCTCCCCCTCCCTCCTCCCCCTCCCTCCTCCCCCCTCCCTCCCCTCCCCCTCCCCTCCTCCCCCTCCCTCCTACCCCAAAGCCAACCCATCCCTTTGGCTGCATCACTAAAAACCAGGGACAAATACCCCCCCCCTCCTCCCCCCAAAGCCAACCCATCCATTTGGCTACAGCACTAAGAACCAGGGCAAATACCCCCCTCCCCTCCCCCCCCCCCCAAAGCCAACCCATCCCTTTGGCTGCATCACTAAGAACCAGGGCAAATACCCCCCCTCCTCCCTCCCCCCAAAGGCAAACCCATCCCTTTGGCTGCAGCACTAAGAACCAGGGCAAATACCCCCCTCCCTCCTCCCCCCCCTAAAGCCAACCCATCCCTTTGGCTGCATCACTAAGAACCAGGGCAAATACCCCCCTCCCTCCTCCCCCCAAAGCCAACCCATCCCTCTGGCTGCATCACTAAGAACCAGGGCAAATGCCCTACCCCACTCCCCCTCCCCCTCGCTCCTGCCCCCAAAGCCAAAGCCAACCCATCCCTTTGGCTGCATCACTAAAAACCAGGGCAAATGCCCCCCTCCCTCCTCCCCCCAAAGCCAACCCATCCCTTTGGCTACAGCACTAAGAACCAGGGCAAATACCCCCCTCCCTCCTCCCCCCAAAGCCAACCCATCCCTTTGGCTGCATCACTAAGAACCAGGGCAAATACCCCCCTCCTCCTCCCCCCCAAAGCCAACCCATCCCTCTGGCTGCATCACTAAGAACCAGGGCAAATGCCCCCACCCCACTCCCCCTCCCCCTCGCTCCTGCCCCCAAAGCCAAAGCCAACCCATCCCTTTGGCTGCATCACTAAAAACCAGGGCAAATGCCCCCCTCCCTCCTCCCCCCAAAGCCAACCCATCCCTTTGGCTGCATCACTAAGAACCAGGGCAAATACCCCCCTCCCTCCTCCCCCCAAAGCCAACCCATCCCTTTGGCTGCATCACTAAAAAACCAGGACAAATACCCCCCTCCCTCCTCCCCCCAAAGCCAACCCATCCCTTTGGCTGCATCACTCAGAACCAGGGCAAATACCCCCCCCCCTCCCCCTCCCCCCAAAGCCAACCCATCCCTTTGGCTGCATCACTAAAAACCAGGACAAATACCCCCCTCCCTCCTCCCCCCAAAGCCAACCCATCCCTTTGGCTGCATCACTAAGAACCAGGGCAAATACCCCCCCTCCCTCCTCCCCCCAAAGCCAACCCATCCCTTTGGCTGCATCACTAAAAACCCAGGACAAATACCCCCCTCCCTCCTCCCCCCAAAGCCAACCCATCCCTTTGGCTGCATCACTCAGAACCAGGGCAAATACCCCCTCCCCTCCCCCTCCCACCAAAGCCAACCCATCCCTTTGGCTGCATCACTAAGAACCAGGGCAAATACCCCCCTCCCTCCTCCCCCCAAAGCCAACCCATCCCTTTGGCTGCAGCACTAAGAACCAGGGCAAATACCCCCCTCCCTCCTCCCCCCAAAAGCCAACCCATCCCTTTGGCTGCATCACTAAGAACCAGGGCAAATACCCCCCTCCCCCTCCCCCCTCCCCCCCAAAGCCAACCCATCCCTTTGGCTGCATCACTAAGAACCAGTGCAAATACCCCCCTCCCTCCTCCCCCCAAAGCCAACCCATCCCTTTGGCTGCATCACTAAGAACCAGGGCAAATACCCCCCTCCCCTCCACCCCCCAAAGCCAACCCATCCCTTTGGCTGCATCACTAAGAACCAGGGCAAATACCCCCCTCCCTCCACCCCCCAAAGCCAACCCATCCATTTGGCTGCAGCACTAAGAACCAGGGCAAATACCCCCCCCCCCCCCCCCCAAAGCCAACCCATCCCACCCCTGCCTGCCTCCCTAACGACCAGGGCAAATACCCACGGAATTCCAATACCCCAGAGCCATATCATCCCTTTTGGCTGGCTCCATTTTTCGTACCAGGGCTAATACCCCCTTAATATCCACCCCCCAAAGCCAACCCATGATTGTGCAGCACTAAGAACCAGGGGTTGCAACATACCCCCCCCCCCTGTCCCCCTCCCCTCCCCCCCACCCCTGCCTCCTACAATGATGTACAAGGCTGTAAGCACGTGATTCCAATACTGTAGACAATATCATGTATTGCACAGCTCCATTTTCGTATATTGCTACTATGTCGTATTAATATTGTTGATTTGGGAATCAGCTTCCCGATGATTGTAATTAATTAAGAGTAGGTTGCCACATATATGTACATAGCTGTGTGTGTCATCAGTGAAGATGCATACAGTGATAGCAATGATGTAGGCCTATGTAGGTGTAGTATGTAGAGTGATACAGACGAGGGACCTAGGTTGTGTTGGGAAAAAAAAGATCACCCTTTCCTTGGTGGTATCTCGTCTCCTTGATTGATTCTCTCTCTCTCTCTCTCTCTCTCTCTCTCTCTCTCTCTCTCTCTCTCTCTCTCTCTCTCTCTCTCTCTCTCTCTCTCTCTCTCTCTCTCTCTCTCTCTCTTTCTCTCTCTCTCTCTCTCTCTCTCTCTCTCTCCTCTCTCTCTCTCTCTCTTCTCTCTCTCTCTCTCTCTCTCTCTCTCTCTCTCTCTCTCTCTCTCTTCTCTCTCTCTCTCTCTCTCTCTGGTGTCTCTCTCTCTCTCTCTCTGTGCCGGGGTGGTGTCTGTGTGTGTGTGTGTGTGTGTGTCTCTCTCTCTTCTCTCCTCTCTCTCTCTCTCCTCTCTCTCTCTCTCTCTCTCTCTCTCTCTCTCTCTGTCTCTCTCTCTCTCCGTCTCTCTTTAGTGTCTGGGTCTCTTCTCTCTCTCTGAATCTCTCTCTATCTCTCTCTCTCTCCCTCCCTCTCTCTCATCTCTCTCTCTGTATCTCTCTCTCTCTGTCTCTCTCTGTCTCTCTGTCTCTCTGTCTCTCTCTCTCTCTCTCTCTCTCTCTCTCTCTCTCTCTCTCTCTCTCTCTCTCTTCTTTAAGCTCCCCCCTCTCTCTCTCCTTCTCTCTTCCCTTTCCTCGCCATCTCTCCTTCTCTTTACCATGTGCTTCATGAAGAAATTAACAATATTACTTTTAAGAATAATTTGATATGATAATTTTTTTTAATTTCGGTTGGGTTTTTTCCTGCTATTTGTTCACTGTTGGTGTAATTTGGGTTGTATAACATTAGTAATGGGAGTGTGACTGATTCTGGAAGTCATGATAAAGATTAATAAATCGAAATGTTGACAAATGCTGAGCTTTTTGTTTTGCTTCTTCCCCCCTCAGATATGTCTCTCTCTCTCTCTCTGATTGTGCTGTCCTTTAACACTTCTCATTCAATGTATTTATGTTGATCAATATTGTATGTCTTTTTTTTAAGCATGAATAGATCAGACAGAGAAACACACAAGCAAATCGAGAGGTAACTAACATACAATGTAAGTGGAAAATATATGCCCAAAAAACGTCGAGACAACTGAAAGGAATATGTTAGACGAGAGTGTACTTTTTGTGTCTGAGGGTGAACGGGGGAGGGAGGGGGGAGGAGGACAGGGATATAAATGGGGATGAAGTACTTCCAAACAAAAAGGAGAATTGAGCCACCCTGTTAATATTCTGGCCCTGCCTGTAGTCATGAGTGCATCTTAGACCACCAACACGGGCAGTAGTATAATGCACATTAGGCTAGAAACAGCCACTCGTGTTGGGAGTTGTAGTGTAATGCCCATACTACTGCCCGTATTGACTGCCTCAGATGCACCCGTGATGCACGGGATTGACCGTGTGCTAACAGTAACAGGGGGTGAGGGGAACTTAGTGGGATTGGATACGAGGAATAAATGGTGACTGGAAACATGGGATGCCTGGATTTGTTCTTTTCTTCTTTCTTGTCCCCGGGGTGGGGTGGAGAGTGGGGTGTGGGGGTGAACGGGGAAGAAGGAACGGAGGGGCCTGGGGTGTGAGAAGGTGGGGGTGGGAGGCGGTTGAAGAGAGGGTGAGTGGAGGGTGGGTGGGTGTGGGGGCTTAAGTCTTGTTCCAAGAAGATCCCGGGCGAGTAGAGAGGCGAGGTGGCCAAAGGGAGAGAAGCTAATCGACGAGTTATGCATAGTGACGTCCCCTTGGGAGGCCCACGGGCCGACAGGGCGATGAATACGCAAGTAGCCATTTCCCCCCACCCCCCTCCCCCAGGGGATGCCGGGGTGGGTGGGTGTCTTTTGCATAAATAGTTCCCCCACCTTCTGGAAGTTCTGTACTTCCTCTAATCTGTCACTCTCTTTGATTCTGCCTTTTCCCTTTGCTTACTGTCATCTACTATCTTTCTGCCTTACCGGTCCATTCTCCTGCCCTTTTTTTTTTTCACGAAACACTTTCAAAACGATTTCCTCCAGCCGAAGTCGGACTTGCTGGGCCTAACTAGTGCTTAGTTAGGCGCATAACGGCAGCATGATGCATCTGCGCTCATAATTGACAAAAGTCTGAAACTGTCTGAGCGATCGAAGAAGAA
>CM065680.1:102374962-102377462 GCA_017654935.2 Phymorhynchus buccinoides
TGTCCCCGTCTTTATGTGTCCCCGTCTCTATGTGTCCCCGTCTTTATGTGTCCTCGTCTCTATGTGTCGCCGTCTCTATGTGTCCCCGTCTCTATGTGTCCCCGTCTCTATGTGTCCCCGTCTCTATGTGTCCTCGTCTCTATGTGTCCCCGTCTCTATGTGTCACCCTCATTGTGCCCCCGTCTCTATGTGTCCCCGTGTCTATGTGTCCAACGTCTCTATGTGTCCCCGTCTCTATGTGTCCCCGTCTCTATGTGCCCCCGTCTCTATGTGTCCCCGTGTCTATGTGTCCCCGTGTCTATGTGTCCCCGTCTCTATGTGTCCCCGTCTCTATGTGTCCCCGTCTCTATGTGTCGCCGTCTCTATGTGTCGCCGTCTCTATGTGTCCCCGTCTCTATGTGTCCCCGTCTTTATGTGTCCTCGTCTCTATGTGTCCTCGTCTCTATGTGTCCCCGTCTTTATGTGTCCTCGTCTCTATGTGTCGCCGTCTCTATGTGTCCTCGTCTCTATGTGTCCCCTTCTCTATGTGTCCCCGTCTCTATGTGTCCTCGTCTCTATGTGTCCCCGTCTTTATGTGTCCCCTTCTCTATGTGTCCCCGTCTTTATGTGTCCTCGTCTCTATGTGTCCCCGTCTCTATGTGTCCCCGTCTCTATGTGTCCCCGTGTCTATGTGCCCCCGTCTCTATGTGTCCCCGTCTCTATGTGTCCCCCGTCTCTATGTGTCCCCGTCTCTATGTGTCCTCGTCTCTATGTGCCCCCGTCTCTATGTGTCCCCGTCTCTATGTGTCCTTGTCTCTATGTGCCCCCGTCTCTATGTGTCCCCGTCTCTATGTGTCCCCGTCTCTATGTGCCCCCGTCTCTATGTGTCGCCGTCTCTATGTGTCGCCGTCTCTATGTGTCCCCGTCTCTATGTGTCGCCGTCTCTATGTGCCCCCGTCTCTATGTGTCGCCGTCTCTATGTGTCGCCGTCTCTATATGTCCCCGTGTCTATGTGTCGCCGTCTCTATGTGTCACCCTCATTGTGCCCCCGTCTCTATGTGTCCCCGTGTCTATGTGTCACCCTCATTGTGCCCCCGTCTCTATGTGTCGCCGTCTCTATGTGTCACCCTCATTGTGCCCCCGTCTCTATGTGTCCCCGTGTCTATGTGTCACCCTCATTGTGCCCCCGTCTCTCGGGGATATATCGAAACGGGGACTCATAGAGACGGGGATACGCAGGGACAAAATTCGTGACACATCGAGGACGAGACTGACTGTAGACGGGAGCCGATCTGTAGCTAACAAGCTGCTGTGAGGTCGATCAATAGGCGATCTGTCCCCTCCAAAAAGACCCGCTCACGCGTGCGACCTCCTTCCTTGTTCTTTCTTCAGAACCTGTATTAATAAACTGAGAAAAATGGAAAGAAAGAGAGAGAGAGAGAGAGAGAGAGAGAGAGAGAGAGACTCATAGAGAGAGAGAGAGAGAGAGAGACTGAGAGAGAGAGAGAAGAGAGAGAGAGAGAGAGAGAGAGAGAGGGGGGGGGGGGGAGGGGGCAGGGCTGAGATCAGACACACGCACGCGCAAGCACGCACTCACGTACATGCACATACACATGCGCGCGCCCACAAGCACACGCGCACGCACGCATGCGTACGCATGCACGCGCGCGCTCACACACACACACACACACACACACACACACACACACACACACACACACACACACACACACACACCACACACACACACACACACACACACACACACACACACACACCACACACACACACACACACACACACACACACACACACACACCACACACACACACACACACACACACACACACACACACACACACACACACACACACACACACACTCATTAATGCCAAACCCACTCTGGTTTCACTGAATTGATGCACTGAAATGGCCAGAAGTCCCACATCATGTAATAAATATCCAGCGTATAAAGAATAATGTAAAGCAAGGAATACCAACTCTTTTTTGTTTAAACCGAGGAAGAAAAAAAGAACGACGCATCCACCTACAACGTAAACGATCACCGACAACAACAACAACAACAACAATGTCAATACGATAAGTAGGAACAAGACAACAGAAAATGACGACGAGAAAGTGCATGAAAAGAAAGGGAAATGAGCCCAAAACATGAACACGAATGAATACGTCACAGACAGGGAAACCATTGCACAAGGA
This sequence comes from Phymorhynchus buccinoides, assembly GCA_017654935.2. Lineage (NCBI taxonomy): Eukaryota > Metazoa > Mollusca > Gastropoda > Neogastropoda > Raphitomidae > Phymorhynchus > Phymorhynchus buccinoides. The sequence goes on from CM065680.1 coordinate 102,377,162, forward strand.
AATGTATGTATGCCAGTTAGTCGTTTCCGACCATGACTGCCAGATAGCAGCAGCGGGGGGGGGGGGGGGGGGGGATGCTATCCCTTGCCTAGAGTGGAGATGCCTTGGCCAGGGTACATCCCCACTCTCTCAGCCAATGGGATTAGAGGACAACTGGCATTGGGGAAGGTCCTTAAAAGGCCAACGCATCCCTTTGGGTTGCAGCACTAGACATGAGGAAGCGGAGGCATATAGACTAATACACATGCACAAAGAAGGGAACCGATACAAAACAGAAACCAGTCCAAAAAACAACAAGTGC
>CM065680.1:102382462-102387462 GCA_017654935.2 Phymorhynchus buccinoides
ATGCGCACGCGCGATAATATTTTTTTTTTAACCCTGCGCATATTCATTGATCCCTACATACAAAGAACGAATGGCCAATTCTGATAACCGGGGATCGATACTCTCCCTTGCCACCGCTTCCCGAAATAGCCTCCCCTGAGCTATTTTTAGAACCCATTTTCTCTGGTTAGCCAGGCGTCTTTTTCTTGCCTGCACAAGCGCAACAGGCTACTACCCCACTGCTTTTAATTAAATCCAGCTTCAGCAGAAAGCTAGAGTTAGACCCCCTGCTTGTCTGTTTGCCTATGTCTCTCTGTTAGTATGTCTGTTTGCTCGAGTCTGTATGTCTGTCTGTTTGCTTACCTTGTCCCTCTGTCTGCTTCTCCAACGCCAAACTGCCAGCCCAGCAGCATGGATGGCTGATGGTGTCTTAGAGGGAAGCAGCATTTAATACAGTGATGGTGTGTTTAACGGCCTGTTAGCAGGTAGCTCTGTAGGACACATTGGCGGTTGAAGACGAACTCTTCCTGGGGGAGGAGGGGGGGGGGGGCAATCTTCGACATAGATTTATGACATTGATATGAAATTATCTCCTGTTGCATCAAACCTGTGTGTGTGTGTGTTGTTGTTCTTCAGCTTAACATCCTTCCACTAAAAGTGATTCAGACAATATAATATTGTAGTGTGATGTTGGGATGGTGAGTGTGAGTGTGATGTGCCTGTGAGAGTGTGTAAGCATTAAAGGAAGAGATATTGATGCAGATCTAAACCATACCCCCCACCCATAAAACAAAAAAAATTTACAATAATATAACCGAACAATGAACAATGTTAAAGATAAATACTACGTGAACATAATCAATAACAGAATCATTGTTTAAAATACAGGATACAGACAATGGTGTAGACCCATCAGTAAAACCATCAATACCCGAATTCTTGAACAAGTTCTCTTGCTTTTAGACAGTGAATCAGCATAATTATGACTGGCACTCCAGGATTCACCACACATACATTTAACATTAATACAATATTTTGTTTCAAATGAATTCAAACGAAGTCTGTGGATTAGATTGTCACTCTCCCTTGACGAGAAAGTAACACGTTTGTGTGATATGTTCTCATTGTTTCTATTATTAGATTTAGTACAGTTATTACAATATTGAACATCTGAGTTCATCAATTTAGTTTTAACATTTTCATGAGATGTTTTGTTTATGCGTGCGCGCGTGTGTGTGTGTAAACGCGAGCGTGTGCATTCATGTGTATGCACCCCCACCACCCACCCCTACCCCACTTGTATTTTAGAAGGTCCTATGTACACGGGTCTGTGTGTAGCAGTATTTTGCAGAAATGATATTCCTACTTTGTTGCCTGTTCCCTCCACACACAACATAACACACAATAGAAAGGAAACGACATGACTAGTGAGGGGAGTGGGGCCAGAATAGCTTAACGGGAAAAACGAATGTGCTGAAACAAACAAACAAACAACAATGGTGAAATGGAGAGGACGGTACAATATAGAATAGGATCAAGAAGGTGACGAAACAAGATTAAATGAAACGAAGAAGGGCCTTGCTGGATGCCAAGGAAGGAAGGAGTAAAATAATGCAGTTAGATGAATAAATAAGGTGGCAGTACAAAGAGGGGTGAGAGGGGAGGAGTGGGGGACAGCTTGATTGGAATATTGAAATGTAAACGGAGGGGGGGGGGGGGGGGGTGTATTGGGGGTGATGGGCGCAGGTGTATGTGTGTGTATGTGAGTGGGGGGGGAGGGGGGAGACAGGGGAGGGGAGGGGTAGAAGAAAAGGAAAAAGGCCCTTGCTAGCTGGGAATTGCGAAATAGTGGCCGTGGTCACACGTGTGGCAAGAAAATGCATAGGTTTTGGAGTGCGTTAGCTTCCAATAAAAAGAAATGGGGGTGGGGTGGGGGTGACAAGGGAGAGGGGGGTGGGGGGGGCCAAAAGGATAGTGGTTGGGAGCGGTTGTTTGCAAGCGTCGGATTCAGCGTTTAACCACTTTCACCGCCAACGTTGCATTTTTGCACCACAATGATGCAACACCCATGTCACTAAAAAGGCATCAAATCAGGGTCTGTAATCCAAAGACCCCAAGTTCTCTTAATTTTGGACAGGTAAGGGATAGACCTTAACTTTAAATATGTCACAGAAGAATCCCCAATATTACAGATGAGATTTTGTTCTCTACCCAGGTAAGTTTATTGGAAATGTTTTCTTCCTGAAAAATGGGGTGTGGCTGGCGGGCGAAAGGGTTTTGAATTAATACAAATCTTAAACGCGTAATTAACGCGAGAGCGCACACACACGCATACATGCACACACACACACACGGGCAACCACGAAGCACGCACGCGCACGCACGCACGCGCACGCACACGCACAGACACAGCACACACAAAAACTCACAGACACACAAAACACACACACACTACACACACACACACACACACACAGTCTAAAAAAGGAAAACAGTCTAAAAAAAAGTATATTACTTGCTTATTCAATGTTCCATCTAGAAATACAATTTTGACTTGAGATTGACTTGACTGTGTATGCATTTTTGGATTACTTTAGCATAAAATATTGATGGATAATATTTTGCTTCTAACACACATACACACTACGCGCACGATTGAGGCTTGCACGCACGCAAGGACAGAGAGAGAGGAGAGAGAGAAGAGAGAGAGAGAGAGAGAGAGAGAGAGCCAAGAGAGAGAGAGAGAGAGAGAGACTGAGAGAGGAGAGGGAGCGAGAGAAAACGAAAACAGAAAACGAAATTTTATTTAACCAGATTATGAACATGAGATAAAGCAAGTTACATGCTTTTTTTCCACCACAGCCCTGGGGAAAAATAAAATAAATCAAACAAAAAAGCTAAATAATATATGTACATGCAGAAATGAGAATAAAAGGGAGGGAGGATGGGGGGAAGAGGCACAGAGGGGGATAAGGATGGGGACATTTTGGAATTTAAAGTACAGGGAAAAAAAAAAGAAGAAAAAAAGAAGGAAAAAAAAGTCACATCATGCAAACATAAAAACATCAGCAAAGGATAACACTCCTCATCATTATCAGTAATAGTAAGATAGTAATAAACAAATCAAGTTATATCATACAAAAGTATCAAACACATATATGTTATCACATTTTATAACAAAATCAGCAATCATAAATATCATCATTCACATGTTTTCTTTTAATCTCTGAAATAGAATATTTTGATACGCGTTTTTGAAGGAAGTAATGCTGCTTTTATGCTTAAGATTAGTTGTTAAGGAATTCCATAGAGTACCACCTGAGTATGTTAAGCTTGTTTTTGAAAAGAGAGAGAGAGAGAGAGAGAGGAGAGGGAAGAGAGAGAGAGAGAGAGAGAGAGAGAGGAGAGAGAGATAGAGAAATAGAGACAGAGTGAAGGAGAATATAAGAGAGAGGAGAGAGAGAGGGAGAGAGAGAGAGAGAGAGAGAGTGAGTAGATAGAGATAGAGAGAGAGAGAGAGAGAGAGAGAGAGAGAGAGAGAGAGAGAGAGAGAGAGAGAGAGGAGAGAGAAGGAGAGAGAGAGAGAAAACTTGAAAACCTTAAACTTTTTTTTTTATTTTTTTTCAAGGATAAAGATTTTAGACAACGCCTAGTCTTCCAATCTGTCCTTGTACATATACGAACATAGAATACAAACATGGCAAGGCATGATATTACACATACAGATTTGAACATAAAGGTAGCACCTTTGTACATATACGAACATAGAATACAAACATGGCAAGGCATAAAATTACACAAACATAATTGAACATAAAGGTAGCAAAGCAGGTATTATGATAAAGACAGGTTGAAATACGAATTTATAGAATTACATACGCACAGGTATAATTGTTAATACTTGTGCGGGCATGCATGCGTGTAACCATACACGCGCGCACCTGCACGTGCGCGCGGCACACGCAAGAATATATGCACATACGCACAGATATATGTTGAAGCACGTATAAAAGAACTATACATTTTAGAACAGGGCAAACTAATGCAGCCTACGGTATGAAACCGGTAGCAATTAGCAATAAAGTGCGGACAATTTGAGAGAGAGAGAGAGTGACACAGAGAGAGAGACAGAGAGAGAGAGAGAGAGAGAGAGAGAGAGAAGAGAGAGAGAGAGAGAGAGAGAGAGAGACAAGACTTCAGAGAGAGAGAGAGAGAGAGAGAGAGAGAGGGGGGGGGAGAGAGAGAGAGAAAAAAGTAGAGAAAACAGACAGACAGAAGACGACTACCTACAGAAACACTGAGAGTGGAAAACAAGGGTCCACATAGTGGGTCAAACGTGCTTGCCAACTAGGTGTCGATAACTTCATAAACAATGGCCGCCTTTGTTCTGGGCTCTTCCAGAGGACAGCTTCCCTTTGTTGAACAATAGCACATTGTGTACACGAGGATTATTGTCAACAACACACACACATACACACACACACACATGCACACACACACACACACACACACACACGACACAATTCACACACACACACCACACACCACACAACACACACAACACAAAACACACACACACACACACACAACACACACACACACACAGGTACACACACACACACACCACACACACACACACACACCAACTTGACACTCACATACGCACACACACACACACACATACACACACACACACACTAATTTGTCACTGATCGACTCTGATCAAGTCTGTGGCTTGTGACCTCTGCTCACAACACACTACGTCACTCACCTGATTGCATCTCATCTCTCTCCACTACTCTCTCTCTCACCTCTCGGCTCTCTCTCTCTCGGTGTCTTCCAGTCTTGACACTCTCTCTCTCGCGTCTTGCTGATCTCCTACTGGGCCGTCCAGGACGTCATCCTTCTCTTCTCTCCTCTCAATCTCCTCTCTCTCCTCCACTCTCTCATCTCATCTCAGATCTCGCATCTCAGACCAAGCTCTCTCGTTCGTGCTCGTCTCACCTCTCTATCTTGCACGT
>CM065680.1:102397462-102404962 GCA_017654935.2 Phymorhynchus buccinoides
CACCACCACCACCACAACAACAACAACACTTGTAATGACACAAGGGAATGAGATTGTAGATATAAGCCTAGCTTGTTGTTGCTTCAGTTCTGTTGCTTTGTATGTTTCTTATGCAAATACAATAAAAACGTTTAAACCAGATTGTAGATGGCCTACGTGTCAAAGGAGAAAGAAGCTAACCAAACAGCAACAACAAACAACAAATGCGTAGACAATTCAGACACCTTAGCGACAGCAGACGACCCGGTAAATGGACACTGGTGCCTATGACGTCATGGGTGACGCGGAAATAGAGATGACGTCATACATGACTAGGGTCAGGGGCGGAGAGGGGGGTGGGGGGGAGCAGTAAACAACACAAGGCCCAGAATAACGTGCACGCTAGATCAAAGAACATGCCGACACCTAATGTACTGCCTGCAGTGCAGAGAGAGAGAGAGAGAGAGAGAGAGAGAGAGAGAGAGAGAGAGAGAGAGAGAGAGAAGAGAGAGAACGCGAGAGAGAGAGAGAGAGAGAGAGAGAGAGAGAGAGAGAAGAGACGTATTGAGAGGAGAGAGAGAGAGAGAGAGAGAGAGAGAGATAGTTCATACAAACCATAAGGGCGTGAGTGTAAGGCATGTGAACGCGACATAAACTCCGTATTGTCACACGCAAAAAAGCTATTTGCTTCGTTGATTGCAATGCCAGGCAATCTCTCTCTCTCTCTCTCTCTCTCTCTCTCTCTCTCTCTCTCTCTCTCTCTCTCTCTCTCTCTCTCTCTCTCTCTCTCTCTCGAATCTCTCTCCTAATAGGCGTTCTCTCTGAAACTCTCCATCTCTCTCTCTCTCTCTCACCCTCTCTCTCTCTCTCTCTCTCTCCTCTCTCTCTCTCTCTCTCCTCTCTCTCTCTCTCTCTCTCTCTCTCTCTCTCTCTCTCTCTCTCTCTCTCTCTCTCTCTCTCTCTCTCTCTCTCTCTCTCTCCTCTCTCTCTCTCTCTCTCTCTCTCTCTCTCTCTCTCTCTCTCTCTCTCTCTCTCTCTCTCTCTCTCTCTCTCTCTCTCTCTCTCTCTCTCTCTCTCTCTCTCTCTCTCTAATGTGTTTGATTAGTGAAAACGTGTTTTCATTAAATTATAGAAATGTTATGCATGTTTTACGAATACTTCAGTTATAACAATCCCTACACAACACTGGTATGTTTTACGCAAATATGTTTCTTCCCTTGTGTTTATAATGCCTTTGTGGGCTGATTAGTGTACACAGTACTTTGTGTTTATAATGCCTTTGTGGGCTGATTAGTGTACACAGTACTTTGTGTTTATAATGCCTTTGTGGGCTGATTAGTGTACACAGTACTTTGTGTTTATAATGCCTTTGTGGGCTGATTAGTGTACACAGTACTTTGTGTTTATAATGCCTTTGTGGGCTGATTAGTGTACACAGTACTTTGTGTTTATAATGCCTTTGTGGGCTGATTAGTGTACACAGTACTTTGTGTTTATAATGCCTTTGTGGGCTGATTAGTGCACACAGTACTTTGTGTTTATAATACCTTTGTGGGCTGATTAGTGTACACAGTACTTTGTGTTTATAATGCCTTTGTGGGCTGATTAGTGTACACAGTACTTTGTGTTTATAATGCCTTTGTGGGCTGATTAGTGTACACAGTACTTTGTGTTTATAATACCTTTGTGGGCTGATTAGTGTACACAGTACTTTGTGTTTATGATGCCTTTGTGGGCTGATTAGTGTACACAGTACTTTGTGTTTATAATGCCTTTGTGGGCTGATTAGTGCACACAGTACTTTGTGTTTATAATGCCTTTGTGGGCTGATTAGTGTACACAGTACTTTGTGTTTATAATGCCTTTGTGGGCTGATTAGTGTACACAGTACTTTGTGTTTATAATGCCTTTGTGGGCTGATTAGTGCACACAGTACTTTGTGTTTATAATACCTTTGTGGGCTGATTAGTGTACACAGTACTTTGTGTTTATAATGCCTTTGTGGGCTGATTAGTGCACACAGTACTTTGTGTTTATAATGCCTTTGTGGGCTGATTAGTGTACACAGTACTTTGTGTTTACGATGCCTTTGTGGGCTGATTAGTGTACACAGTACTTTGTGTTTACGATGCGTGTTTTCTCAATGCACCATGGACCCCTCTATAACATAGTACTTTACACAAAATAACTGTGTTCTGTGCGAGTTTATACTTCCATGTTATTTAGACAGACACACGTGTGTTTGCCGAAGTTTGTGTGCATTGTGTGTGAATGTCAGATGCCCTTCAGGCTTTTGCTTGGTTTATCAAGGCCTCGTGAAACATTAATTCGTATAGAATATCTCGTTTTTGTTGATCAAAACGTAGTAAATACCGCATTCTGAGCATATTTCGTATGTATGCATTATTTGTAGGTTATCATCCTTCCTTTGCATATTTTTGAATGACAATTTGCACAATGATACAGTGCTGTGTATGTTGATTCAAGTTGAGTTATCGCTATAGTTTGTGTTGAGTCATTAATGCTCTTTCGCATTACCTACCTTTACACATTTGAGTGTCTATGCATAGTATTACCTTGTATCTCTAATCAGATGCTTGCTTTTGACCGTTTGGTTGATATAATTATTGACCACTCTGCTGATGGTTTATCTGGTAAATTTGTTGATTAATGGTAGTTTGTTGAATTAGTTTGGTGCATTTATTAATTATCGGTGGCTGATTGATGTGGGACTGCTTACTTGTTCTGATTATTTATTAATTAATAATGGATGATTGGTTGTTTGGTAGTTCAATAGTTTGGTATATTTGCAATCGACTTGTTCTGGCTAATTGTTTAACCATCTGTTTCATCGACTCAATATCATATTGGATTATTTGTTGTTGTTTTTCGCTTTAATTTACCTTTTTATTTATATATCTGTTCATTTATTTACTTACTAATTTGTTGTGCCAACTACCTTAACTGCCAAAACAGGTGAAACATATAAAAAAAAACCGGGGAAATAAAAGACAAAAAAAACCGTACCCCCATTGGCAAAGGAACGCTATAGTCCCATAAGCAGAAGGGGTACAGTTGGTATTCTGATCCCCAAACCGGGCAACAAATTGAATGGTCCCCTAACAAGAGGCTTTAGTCGATACCTCCTCACACTGATGTTGCTGTCTGGTCATTCTGTTGTCCAGACAGCACAGGCTCTCTGTTGTCCAGTTTTGGATTTGGTATTAAAAATTTTATCGGCTTCTACTTACAAGTGTAAGAAAACAAAACAGACTGGATTGTCTGTCTCTCTCGGTGTCTCTGTCTCTGTCCAGTGTCACTTCTATTATACAATTGCTTGTGATAGCATTTATAGTATTAATTTTATTTATTTATTGTCATATTATCATATACAAACTGTTGGTTTCCTCTCTCTCTCTCTCTCTCTCTCTCTCTCTCTCTCTCTCTCTCTCTCTCTCTCTCTCTCTCTCTCTCTCTCTCTCTCTCTCTCTCTCTCTCTCTCTCTCTCTCTCTCTCTCTCTCTCTCTCTCTCTCTCTCTCTCTCTCTCTGTGTGTGCGCGTGCGTAGTCTTATGTGCATGCCAGACAAATATTTTCTTTATCTTTTTAAAGACAATACATTTTTATTGATTCATTGATTGAAGTTGGATGATTGATTGACTGAGTGATTAATTGAAGCTGGGTGGGAGGCGAGAGTGAGGCGGGGATGGGGGAAGTGCGATTTAGGTGGAGCAGAGGGGTCGACTGTCTACCAATCCCCGCAGTCCATAAAACAAAATACTTCTCCTGCAGCCTGATGCAGAGATGCCATTGTCTTTGAGAGTTTTTAGTCCCCGAGCCGAAGGTTCGGGGAGCTATTGTTTTTGTCTGGTCCGTCCGTCCGTCCGTCCGGTGTCCGTCCGTCCGTCCGGCGTGCCTCAGTCCGTCCGGCTATTCGTCCGTTTTTCTCAAAAACTATTCAGTCTATCATCATCAAATTTGGTATACTAGTTTGCCAAGATGCAAGCTATCCACTGATGTATTTAGTTTTACATTAAGGTCAAGGTCGCGCCAGTTACGGGGTTCAAACCCCGAAACACATAATCGCTAATATCTCGCGAAGTTTTGCATGTATTTTAATGCAGTTTTTTTCCACAACATTTCTTGATGAATGGTCTATAACAAGTTGTCATGAATTTTCTGTGCGCGCGTGTGCGCATGATCGCGCGCGCTCAAATCACGGGTCCGAACCCCAAGGCTATATATAAAAAACTATTCAGTTACGTGCTGTTTTTATGCGTTTTTATGTAGTTACGTGCTGTTTTGATGCGTTTTTATGTATGTGTACAGCCGACACATTCCGATTTCGGAGTACCTCGGCGATGCTGCGAGGGGACTTTGCAGCCGCCGGCGTTGCACTTGTTCTTTTTTAGTTTTTGTCTCTTGTGAACACGCTTGTTCTTGTTCTTTTTGTTCTTCTTGTTCTTGTTCTTCTTGTTCTTTTTGTTCTCCTTGTTCTTGTTCTTGTTGTTCTTTTTGTTCTTCTTGTTCTTCTTCGTTCTTCTTCTTCTTCTTCTTCTTCTTCTTCTTCTTCTTCTTCTTCTTCTTCTTCTTCTTCTTCTTCTTCTTCTTCTTCTTCTTCTTCTTCTTCTTCTTCTTCTTCACCTTTCATTGTGTTGTTTGTGTTAATACGCAATCTCAAACAGCATTGCAAACATGGAAGCAACCAGTTTTGCAACAACAAAAATGAAAATCATAGTGATCACACAACAACAACGACAACAACGACAACAACAACAACAACACATTATTTATACGGCGCTAAATCTTGATATAAATCAAATCAAATCGCACACACACGTTAGCATTCAAAAGGCATTCAAACAAAAACGCAATACATGTATGAAGCAACACACACGGATGACATACATAGAATACAGCAGAAACAGACCTAAAGGCAAGAGAGAGAAGAGAAAAAGAGCGGCGCTTTAATGACGGGGGAACAGGTTGGTTTTGAGGTTAGCATTGAAAGCAGAGAGGGTCGGTCGCTGACGGAGTCAAAGAGGAAGTTTTGTTCCAGGAGGTCGGTCCTGAGACACACATCTGAACATATTTATTCAGGAACACACACGCACGCGCGCACGCACGCGCACGCACGCACACGCACACACACACACACACACACACACACACACACACACACACACACACACACACACACACACACACACACACACACACACACACGCACACACACGCACACACACACACACACACACATTTTAAACCAGGAGATAATCGAGTTGGGTTAGTAATTTTCGCGCCTTTAAGAGAAGCAAAGTGGACATTAACGCAGCAATTCTGTGTTCCATCTTTTGCTACGGACATCATGATCAAGGCTTTGTGTCTGGGAATGGGAAACCTTGATGCCATCCTGACGGTGGAGGAGAGAGATCTATTGTGGTCAGAAATTCCTCTGTGCGCGCGGTATTCAGCCACAGAAATTTGGTATGGAGATAAGAGAATTGTCTGTAAATCGCTTTACTTCCAGACATTGGTATGCAAAAAGGGGCATTAAGCGCGCGTCGTTCCACCATCAATCGCTGAGGTAGCGAGCAATTGAACGGCGGGGGGCGTTAGAAACTGCCACTCTATTGCGTCTATTTGAAACATACTCATCTATGCCTATCCTGGGGCAGTGGGTGGATGCCTCGCCCCTCCATTCGTGGAGCTGGACGCCCCCGCCCCCTCCACGAGTCTCTCCCCGTGGGGATACAGGGGGGTCTTTCGTAAAAACAGTTCCCCCATCTTCTGGAAGCTTCTTAGCTTCCCTTAATCCGCCACTCTCTTTGATTCTGCCTTTTCCCTTTGCGTTCTTTCATCTACTATCTATCTGATTTATCGGCCCATCCTCCTGCCTTTTTTAGAACAAAAAATCTTCCTTCTTTGAGCTTCTCCGAAATCGGAATGTGTCGGTTGTACGCAGCGGGGAGACCAGTGAAAACTGAAAACCGAACACAAACGTCACTTACCCACTATGGCCATATGGCCTGGGAACGCAGAAGTGTCTGTCCGGGTGTGTACATTTATAGCGTTTGAACGGAGGCGTGTTGGAGGCACAATGTCTGCATGTGGATATGAAGTTTGGATATCTAGGCTAAGTTCGAAGATGAAGGTAATTGGTCAAAGGACAAGGCGAACAATTGAGCGAAATGTGATCATTATCAGAAGCGGTTGGTATTTTTTCCGTCCACATGCATAATTATGTCTTGATGTATTTTGCTGATGAATAAAACATGATGCCAGCTACTGTTTACTAGGCTATGATCTATAAGTAGGCCTACAATGTAATAAAACATGATGTCAGTTACTGTTTACTAGGCTATGATCTATAAGTAGGCCTACAATGTAATAAAACATGATGCCAGCTACTGTTTACTAGGCTATGATCTATAAGTAGGCCTACAGTGTAATAAAACATGATGCCAGCTACTGTTTACTAGGCTATGATCTATAAGTAGGCCTACAGTGTAATAAAACATGATGCCAGCTACTGTTTACTAGGCTATGATCTATAAGTAGGCCTACAGTGTAATAAAACATGATGCCAGCTACTGTTTACTAGGCTATGATCTATAAGTAGGCCTACAGTGTAATAAAACATGATGCCAGCTACTGTTTACTAGGCTATGATCTATAAGTAGGCCTACAATGTAATAAAACATGATGCCAGCTACTGTTTACTAGGCTATGATCTATAAGTAGGCCTACAATGTAATAAAACATGATGCCAGCTACTGTTTACTAGGCTATGATCTATAAGTAGGCCTACAATGTAATAAAACATGATGCCAGCTACTGTTTACTAGGCTATGATCTATAAGTAGGCCTACAATGTAATAAAACATGATGCCAGCTACTGTTTACTAGGCTATGATCTATACGTAGGCCTACAGTGTAATAAAACATGATGCCAGCTACTGTTTACTAGGCTATGATCTATACGTAGGCCTACAATGGGCATTTTTGTTGTGAATTTTAGCGGTTTATTGTTTTTTGGGGGGGTTGTTTGTGTATTTGTTTGTTTGCCTGTTGTTGTTTTTAAAATAATGTTGCAATGGAAGTGTCTGTTAACTATTGCTGATATTCGTTGAAAAAATAGGAGTGAGTCGAACACGTAGAAGCTGAGACAGGCAGGGGGGGGGGGGGGGGGGGGGGGGGGGGGGGGGGGGGGGGGGGGGGGGGGGGGGGGTAAGAAAGGAAATGAATGGATGGGTGTTTTGCAGAAATGGGGAGAACAAAAAAAAAACAAACCAACAACAACACAAACAGCGTCAACGACTAGAATTAATAATGGAACAATGGAGGTAGTTTTTGTTCAGCCGGGAAGCTGTACGAGAGCCAGACGGATTAACTGTGTAAGAAGATTTAGCCATGAGAAGTGTGTGTGTGTGTGTGTGTGTGTGTGTGTGTGTGGTGTGTGTGTGTGTGTGTGTGTGTGTGTGTGTGTGTGTGTGTGTGTGTGTGTGTGTGTGTGTGAGTG
>CM065680.1:102407462-102419962 GCA_017654935.2 Phymorhynchus buccinoides
GTTGAACATGATAGTAGCTGGTGATAAAAAAGATGTTTTAGACAATGGTCATTTCTTGTCGTTCATTCGGCTTTAAAAGGCTCTTTTCACTCGTGCCCGTTAATTTGGTTATAGATTTGGCTTTGATAGCATCTTTTTCGTCAGCAATAGTTCTTTATAACATGGGATTGCCTTTGTTTCTGAGCGAAGAGTCTAGCGAGAGAGAGAGCGAGAGAAGAGATGACGAGAGGAGAGAGGGTGAGATCGGAGAGAGAGAGAGAGAGAGAGAGAGAGAGAGAGACCCCCATTGATGAGGCGAGAGAGAGAGAGAGAGAGAGAGAGAGAGGACGAGAGAGAGAGAGAGGAGAGAGAGACAGAGACAAAGAGAGAGAGAGAGAGAGACGAGAGGGAGGAGAGAGTGAGAGAGAGAGAGAGAGAGAGAGAGAGAGAGAATTAGAATGTATGTAGTTGAAAATGGTCTATCGAAGATCTGCATTAGCGATTTGCTCTGAAAAGAGCGTAGGATGACAGCGATAAAAGAAAATGATATCGGACAATCGATTCAAATGGCGTGAATGATCTTTCGACAAAAACCCTCATTTCATAATTGACATTTGGGTCGAAGGAGAAAAATAACGCTTTCATCTTGCATCCCTTTTTGTCTCTCTTTGACCTTAGCTACACTTCTCATGATAAGAGTGATTTGTTCTTTTTAATGATTTAGCTTCAAACTTTAAAGACAGGATTCAGCTGGAATGGTTTTGCTGCAGAGAATGTGACCTTTTAAGTTGTTGCTTTGTTATCTCTATCTTTTTCAATTTGTTTTTTTTCAAGAATTGTGTATTTTATTTGAGGTAAACGGTGGTTGAGGGCGGGTGATATTAAGTTTGAGATTATGTGTTATGGGGAATTATTTGAAGTAATAGGGGCTGTTAACCCGAATCATTACGTATGTCCTTAGTTCAGAGAGAGAGAGAGAGAGAGAGAGAGAGAGAGAGAGAGAGAGAGAGAGAGAGAGAGAGAGAGAGAGATGCTGAGAGTTCTGTATCTCAATTCTCTGTCTTTCTGTCGATTTCCCATTGCCCTACATAGACTGTAAGAGTAACTCTGATTGATGTCCTGGTATCATTCTTTGTCTGTCTGTCTCTATCACTCTATTTGTCTGTTTTTCTGTCGATTTATCATCGCCAAACATAGATCGCAAGAACAACACTAATTAATGTCGTGTTATCTTGGCCTGTTCGTATGTCTGTCTGTCTGTCTGTCTGTCTGTCTGTCTGTCTCTCTCTCTCTCTCTCTCTCTCTCTCTCTCTCTCTCTCTCTCTCTCTCTCTCTTCTCTCCCTCTCTCTCTCTCTCCTCTCTCTCTATCCCCCCCCTCTCTCTCTCTCTCTCTCTCTCTCTCTCTCTCTCTCTCTCTCTCTCTCTCTCTCTCTCTCTCTCTTTCTCTCTCTCTCTCTCTCCCTCTCTCTCTCTCTATCCCCCCCTCTCTCTCTCTCTCTCTCTCTCTCTCTCTCTCTCTCTCTCTCTCTCTCTCTCTCTCTCTCTCTCTCTCTCTCTCTCTCTCTCTCTCTCTCTCTCTCTCTCTCTACTTGTTTTCCCCTCGAGGCCATGGTGTAAAACAAACTTGAGCTTATCCGTTTACCCTCATTAAACATTCGTATTCATTCATTCATTTATTCATTCATTCATTCATTCATTCATTCTCCCTCTATCTGTCTTTCTGCCGAGTTCTCATTCTCCTACACAGACTGAAAGACTAACTGTGATTAATGACGTGCTCTCTGTGTGTGTTCACAGTGGCCAACCCCCCAGAGCGGGCCAAAGACGACAGCAGTGTGGGGGCCAGGAATGGACAACTGTCCAGTGAGTGACCACTACTCTCTCTCTCTCTCTCTCTCTCTCTCTCTCTCTCTCTCTCTCTCTCTCTCTCTCTCTCTCTCTCTCTCTCTCTCTCTCTCTCTCTCTCTCTCTCTCTCTTGTTGTTGTTTTTTCTTCCTTAAAATTGGGTTTATTCTGAAAAATTGTCATTGTCTCAAAATGGTTTCCCTTTTTTCGTACTCAATTTAAACTACCAATTCAAGTTCACCATTGTTAAGTATTATCCATGTTTGCTTTAAATCCCATTTTTGATTCTTTTTCAATTATTTCATGTGCCAATTTTTGTTCCATTTTCTTGACTTGATTGTTTTATGTCAAATTTTATTTGCTTGATGCATGGTATGAATGTGTGAGTGAGAGGGCAAGGTGTAAAGAAGCTATTGTAGCTTATCCTTTTTACCCTCAATAAAACATTCGTATTCGTATTCGTATTCGTATTCTCTCTCTCTCTCTCTCTCTCTCTCTCTCTCTCTCTCTCTCTCTCTCTCTCTCTCTCTCTCTCTCTCTCTCTCTCTCTCTCTCTCTCTCTCTCTCTCTCTCTCTCTCTCTCTCTCCTCTCTCTCTCTCTCTCTCTCTCTCTCTCTCTCTCTCTCTCTCTCTCCCTCTCTCTCTGGCTTATATTATGTTAATGACCCTAGATGAGAAAAGGAAAGCATGTTGGGATAGCTTAGTGGAAAATACTTTGTTCAGTTTGGGGTTTGGGTATGCATGGCTTAACCAGGGTGTGGGGTGTGAAGCAGCATTTTTCTCCTTGTTTAAGCAGCGACTAAAAGATCACTATGCTCAGAAATGGGATAGTTATGTAATGTATAAATATATATATAGCACATACCGTCTTTTTAAACAGTCTTTGGAATGTGAACAGTATTTTCAGTTTCTTTATTTCATATGTTTTCGTGATGGAATTGTTAAGCTTAGAATAGGAGTATTATCTATCAATGGTTCTTCTTTTAGAACAACATTCAGTGAAGATATTAATTTTCTATGTCCTGTTTGTAAGGTAAAAGAGGATGACAACCACTTTATATATGTCTGCCCGTTATATGAGACTGACATATTTGAGTGAACTTGGTCAATCCTATACTGATATTTTGTGAAACGAATCTGTGTTTCAAATTCGTAAGTTAGCTTTATATATTTTCTATTCCCTTCGTATACGGAAACGTATGGATGAGTGTTTGGAAGGTTAACCATGTTTCTAGTCTAGTGTTATTTTGAATTGTTGTACCTTGACCCTGTTTCTATGGGCTAATGACTAAAGGAATTAAAACTTTGTTCAATTGTTCTCTTTCTCTCTCTGTGTGTGTAAGTGTGTTTGTAAGGACGTAACTGTGTGTGTGTGTGTACGCTTGCGTGTATGTGGTGTTGTGGGTTTCTCGCTGTGTGTGTGTTTTGTCAGTCCGCTAATCTATGCAGTATTTGTTTTATTTCAAGCATAGTCACTGTTACATCATTTGAGTTTTAATTTCATAATTATGCTATGCTCTTAAACCAGATCTACATTTACCTGCGAAAGACTGGATTTAAAAACGTGTGTCTGAAAAGATGACAAGCACCCACATTTATGGTCTACGGACTTGTTTTTAGATACTCACATTATTTTGAAGTTCTTTTCAATATTTTGATCGTGTAAAACATTTGATATGATAAATATCATTCACAACAAGGAATAAACACGACAAGAGAAGCATATTCAAAATGGCAGTTGATGCATTGCTGTTTGAATGATAGGTTGGATGACAGATATAACACAAATACTGTCTTGTGTTGTTCTTATGCTTTGTGCCACAGTTTTTACAAACAATATGTTTGTATTGTTGTTTTATTCCATAGCTCATATTTGCCTGCATGGACCACACTGTCCATTTTCTTTCTTCCCAGGGACGGGGTCTCTGACGGTGCTGAGGAGGACCAACTCCAGGAAGACTGGCAGCACCAGCAGCAGGGCGTCCTCCGTCAGCATGGACAGCCTGGACTCCTACGCCTCCATGGACATGGGGGTGGACAAACTGCCTACTGTGGACAGTGCTGAGGCCAGCCATACCTGCTCCGTCAGGTCAGTCATCATTGTCATTATGTTATTGGTGATTGGAGCTGTGATTAGTATAGGGATTATAAGGAGTATCGACTCCTACGCCTCCATGGACATGGGGGTGGACAAACTACCCAATGTGGACAGTGCGGAGGCCAGTCACACCTGCTCCGTCAGGTCAGTCATCATGGCATAGGTAATTAGAGGTGTAATCATCACCGGGATTAAGGATTATGGACTCCTATGCCTCCATGTATATGGGCGTGGATCAACTTCCCTCTGAGGCCTGTCCCGTACCTTCTACGTGAGGTCCGTAGGGTTAGAGGGTTGGGTCACGTGCCACAATAGGATGCCAGAATAACAGATGAAAGTAGAAAGCAAAGAAACATGAAAAGCAATGTCAAATGTGTAACATAAAAAAGCAATGTAAGATATTTTTTTAAAAGCAATGTAAAATGTGCAATATAAGAAAGCAATGTAAAATGTGCAAGATAAGAAAGCAATGTAAAATGTACAAGATAAAGAAAGCAATGTAAAATGTGCAAGATAAGAAAGCAATGTAAAATGTGCAATATAAGAAAGCAATGTAAAATGTGCAAGATAAGAAAGCAATGTAAAATGTACAAGATAAGAAAGCAATGTAAAATGTACAAGATAAAGAAAGCAATGTAAAATGTGCAAGATAAGAAAGCAATGTAAAATGTACAAGATAAAGAAAGCAATGTAAAATGTACAAGATAAAGAAAGCAATGTAAAATGTGCAAGATAAGAAAGCAATGTAAAATGTGCAATATAAGAAAGCAATGTAAAATGTGCAAGATAAGAAAGCAATGTAAAATGTACAAGATAAAGAAAGCAATGTAAAATGTACAAGATAAAGAAAGCAATGTAAAATGTACAAGATAAAGAAAGCAATGTAAAATGTGCAATATAAGAAAGCAATGTAAAATGTGCAATATAAGAAAGCAATGTAAAATGTACAAGATAAAAAGATATACGCGTAAATCAAACCGAAAAGGAACCCCTTAAATATTTGACTAAGTATTGATGTAGACATTACATAGACTTTTAAAGATGAAGAAGAAAAGAGACGGAGATAATTATATAGCAATTCAGAAAACAAAAGTTGTATGCTACATACTGTTAAAATCGTAGACCAAACATACATAATTCCTTCACCGACCGTTCGACAAATACTTAGTTTTCTTTGTCATTGTTGTTTTCCCCTTTAAATCAGTTTCAGTCCTTGCGTTTTAATTAATTTAAACGCTGTCTCTGTGTGTCTGCACGTGCATGCATAGGATTGTGAGTTTTCGCGTGTTTCATGCTAGTGTGTGCGTCGATGCGTGCGTGCGTGCTCGAATGCACACTGCAGTCTGCCCCCCCCCCCCTCCTTCAGTATTAATTAAAGGCACATATCGCCTGTCAGGACCGGACGTGCGTCAGTAGGGGGCTGCTTTCATCCTGACACCAACACACAGAGAAACAGGGTTTGAGCAATAACAGGAGGGAGAGGGAGAGAGAGAGAGGGGGAAAGAGAGAGAGAGAGGGGGGGGAGAGAGAGGGAGAGAGAGAGAGAGGGGGAGGGAGGGGGAGAGAGAGAGAGAGAGGGAGGTGGGGAGAGAGAGAGGTAGGGAAGGAGGGAGAGAGAGAGAGAGAGAGAGGGGGAGAGAGAGAGAGAGAGAGAGAGAGAGAGAGAGAGAGAGAGAGAGAGAGAGAGAGAGAGAGAGAGAGAGAGAGAGAGAGAGAGAGAGAGAGAGAGAGAGAGAGAGAGAGAGAGATTCAGAAAGAGAGATAGGTTAGGGTTGATGATAAAGTAATAAATACAAACAAAAGGCAGACACAGAGCAAATAATGAGGGTAGTGAGGGTGGGGGAAGTTATAGGTAAATTGAAGACAGAGAGGACGAGAGAGACAGTCAGACAGACAATTGATTCACCATGGTGATAAATGTCTGGAATAGAGGAAACAGAAACCGACAGGCACCCCATTAATGCACTGTGTTTTATGAGCTCCTGTTTTAGCTTCAGCGTCATTATGAGAAGATCTCAGGCGATGGGTAAATGACCCGAATGTGAAACTACATCATACATAACCATGCCGTTTCATTTTAGCCACACACGTATATCGGTTTCCAATCCTGACATAAGTATGCTTTATAGACATTCCTGTTGCTTGACGTTTGCTTGTTGTCTTAACCTGGCTCAAGGGATCATCTCAACAGCCTAAACACTTGCACATTTTGGTACAAGTGCATTAGCCATGTATGAGAACATTACGCGTGTGACCGTGTTTTATTACCCCGCCACGTGGGCAGCCACACTCCGACTGTGGAGGACTGCTGTTTGGTGATTTATAAATGTTGATTGATTTATAGTAGACAGTATTGCATATAATAAGTTCATTCACCCTAAGGCATCATTATTTTGTCTAAATGAAAAGAATAGACACATTCCTCTCTCTCTCTCTCTCTCTCTCTCTCTCTCTCTCTCTCTCTCTCTCTCTCTCTCTCTCTCTCTCTCTCTCTCTCTCTCTCTCTCTCTCTCTCTCTCTCTCTCTCTCTCTCTCTCTCTCTCTCTCTCTCTCTCTCTCGCTATGTTAATCATAATTAAGCCAGGATGATAATGAAGAAGAAGATCGGGATCAAGAAGTTAACAGTCAAAGCCAGCTTCTCATCAATGCGATCACTGCTGCTGCATTCCAAGGGGCCATGGGACATTCAAAGGAAGCAAATGACAAGATCAGGGAAATGTGCAGGAAAATTACAGACGGAGCCACAGAATGTGGACAGATTATGAAAGGAAAGGCTTGTCGGAATGTGCCCTGGTTGAGTTGGATGGTCGTTTCTTTCGGAAAAAAACATATGATATAGATCATAGTAGATGCATTGAAAGACGTTGTGATTGTAATGGGGTACATACAGTCACACTAGTTTGGCGAGCTAACTGATTCCATGATTTGGTTTCTTTCATCATGATGATGATGAATTGATGAACTGTTTTCTTTTTTACGTTTGTACATTTTGCAGTGTTCATTTTGTTTAATGCACCCTATCTCATTGTGAAGCTTGTGAAGCTAATGACATTAAAAGCCTATTGTCATTGTCATTGTCTCTGTTTCTCTGTCTCTGTCTCTGTTTCTGTCTCTCTCTCTCTCTCTCTCTCTCTCTCTCTCTCTCTCTCTCTCTCTCTCTCTCTCTCTCTCTCTCTCTCTCTCTCTCTCTCCCTCTGTCTCTGTCTCTCTGTCTCTCTCTCTCTCTCTCTCTCTCTCTCTCTCTCTCTCTCTCTCTCTCTCTCTCTCTCTCTCTCTCTCTCTCTCTCTCTCTCTCTCTCTCTCTCTCTCTCTCTCTCTCTCTCTCTCTCTCTCTCTCTCTCTCTCTCTCGCCCTCTCACACTCTCTCTCTCCCCCCTCTCTCTCTCTGTCACTATGCCATTCCGCATGATTATTCTTTCCGTATCTATCTGTTTATTTGTCTGTCTCTCTCAATTTGTCAAATTATCTCTTTTTTTCTCTCTCTCTCTGTGTTGGATATTTTCGTTTTCTTATGTTTGTATAACAGTGATTACACGTATTGTCCTTGACGCACTTTTCATTCATTCATTGTATTCCGTACATTCCCTTAGTGATCCAAGGCAGCCAATGTTTACTCATTGAAATCTTAATGACCATGCTTATCCTTATCTTTTTATGTTTCAAACTTTTTTTAATGAATGAATGAATCAAACATAAGCAAACATATACATGCATTTTACATTAAGCATACATCCATTCCTTTTTTTTAGCTTGATAAAGACAGGCAGATGAGCAATTAATACATTAAGTAGTGAATAAATAATTCAATACAGACACAGACAAATAAGAAGAAGAAGGGGGACGGGGGGAGAAGAAAACAACCCAACAACAAACAAACAAATAAAAAACAAACAAAATGTTTGTACTTATCTTTGTGTTGTCTGTGGGTTCTGCTGTGCAGATTACGGATGCTGGCACGTCGTCTGGAAAAAGATGAGATTTCCAAGAAAGACCTGAAGAAGAATCTGGAATATGCTGCCTCTGTGCTGGAATCTATATACATTGATGAAACCAGGTACGTTTTGTATTCTGTGCAGTATTCATAACCTTCAGACTTTATTACAATGTTGTGATTGGCTGGATTATAATAATATTATGTCAACTATGTGTCTTGATGTGAATGCCTGTATGTTGGATTCTGATTGATATTGTCAAACATCGTGTGTTGTGTGTATGTTGTGGATGTGATTTTGTTTGACTGACTACCTGAATATTTGTCTTTCAGGTGTGTCCGACATAGTGAAAAGGAACTATCCAGATTTGTTGGAGATTTGTTGTTTAGTCCAGTGTGTGCATCTATGAGTGTATATGCGTTTTTTCATCTCTTAAGATCACTTGAGTAAACTATCTCGATCTCGTTTTTTTCCCCATTTATTTATTATTTAAATTAAAGCCGAGCTTAGTCAATGCAGATGCGTTTTAAAAGTACTAGGCACACATAGCAAATATTAAATGCATTTTAAGTTGCGTGCATACTCATAGCATATTCGCCATGTCCACACTTTCTAAATCCATACCGTCATTATGATTCCTTCGTATGTATGTCTTTCCGTGTGTAGCTGTGCTTGCATTACGTACGAAATGAAAGACACAATATGAGGCAGAAGAGTGGTTTTTTTCAAAAGCTGACGCTTACGAGGTGCTGGAAAAAAAGCAGATGCCAACTAATGCGTGCAAACTCTATATCCAGCAGCCGCACGGCAGCATTTTCGGCGCCAGTCACTCCGTTCAAACGGTATCGTGGTAACGTAGCCAAATAGTAATAGTAGCCATATTTTATATAACAAACCATTTTAAAAACACATAGGCAGTCAGTCAATCAGATAGTCAGTTGGCCAGGAACGCACCACTCTGAAAACACTAAGCAGCTTTCCCTGGCTTCGCTCGCGGCTGCTTAATAATGGAGTTTGTTATGTGTTATATTTTTATGTTCGTTTTCCCCACGAACGCATAATGATCATGTTTATAAGGTAACGAACGCTATTGTATTTTGGGGAAAGAAAAGACGTTGTCTGTATGACCAGACTAGCGACCCAAACAATGAGAGAGGCAGGGACGAAGATGACTACATTGACAGAAAGAAGGGTAGGCTGAAACAGAAAGCACACAACCCTCCTTCCCTTCCTGACGGTAGAATCAGTCACATCCACAATATCATCCTGTAGAGCTGTCCAAACTGTTTACTTGCCTGACTGCCCCCCCCCCCCCCCCCCACCCCCAACATATACACACACGCCTCCCTCTCTATGTCTCTGTCTTTTTGTCCCTGCCCCCCCCCCCCCTCTCTCTCTCTCTCTCTCTCTCTCTCTCTCTCTCTCTCTCTCTCTCTATTTTTGTGTGTGTGTGTGTGTCTCTCTCTCTGTGTCTCTCTATCTCTCTCTCTCTCTCTCACTCTCTCTCTCTCTCTCTCTCTCTCTCTCTCTCTCTCTCTCTCTCTCCCTCTCTCTCTCTCTCTCTCTCTCTCTCTCTCTCTGTCGCTCTCTCTGTCTCTCTCTGTCTGTCTCTCTCTATCTCTCTCTCCCTCTCTCCCCTCTCTCTCTCTCTCTCTCTCTCTCTCTCTCTCTCTCTCTCTCTCTCTCTCTCTCTTGCTCTCTCTTCTCTCTCTTTTATTTTAGTTAAGATCTACTCTCTTTGTGTGCTACGTTCGATTGTGTTATTACCAATGGCTTGACTGATTTTGAATTTGACGAGTCACCTACTGTTTTGTCAAGTACAGGTGGTAGTCTAGTCGATTATTCCATTGTCCCCATTTAGTTTTGCCTTGAACGTTGTATTAAATCATTACCTGTTTTACCGTTAATTGATTCGCCACATTTGCCTGTGTGCATTACTTTAAAGATCCACCAGATCACGTGTCAAAATCACGGGTTTCACGAGTTTTCCCTCTTATAACTGGAAATAAATCTTGTTTTGACCAAGTCTGACTCCCATATAAATGGCCCCAAATTCAAACCGAAACATCAGTTTAAAGAGCACAGCCTCAATTTGAAGTTGGGACATATGTGTGTGGATCACAACAACCCAGAAAAAAAAACCAAGTGACTTAATTGTGGTGCATCACTGGGTCTGTAAGCACAACTGATCAAAACCATGATGTTTTGTATGACAAAACCGACTTATCTGACAATACGTTTCAAGAAAATATCATACGGGATAAGTCTTTATAACATATTTTTTGTGGATAACTTATACTCTGATGTAACTCAGGACTTATTCTCTAGGGCCATGTACCTCATTGATTTTGATATAAACTACACGTTGCGTCTATTTACAGATGCCGTAATAAGTTCTAGTCAGTGTATGAAAAAACGCATTTTTATGGAGAAAAATAATATCGATGACTCTTGGTTCGATAAAGACTGCAATACACTGAACACACAAAGTAGACATGCACTTAATTTAGCTAGACGAACCAAACGAAATAAACACAGGGTAGCTTTGGTCAGGAAAGGGAAAGAATATAAGACAATCATCAAGAAAATAATATCCAGTTTTTAAACCGCATAAACCTTTACACACATCTTAGACAGTTACGCTCCTCTTCTGATACTTCTCTCCTCCAGATCCCTCGTTACCGTACCAAGACCCTTGGCGTACGCTCCTTCTCTTTCCAGCCCCCTCCTCTTTGCCTCTCCGTTCTGCCAACTCCCTTTCTTCATTTAAGTCTTCTCTCAAAACTACTCTTTTCAAACCATAGCCTGCTATATTTATTTCAAAGTACTGTGCCCCTTCCATCCGCGTGTGTTTGTGTGCATGCGTGTTATGTGTGTTTGTGTTGCGCGTGCGTGTGTGTGTGTGTGTGTGCGCGTGCGCGCGTGTGGTGCATTCGTGTGTGTGTGTGTCTGTGTTTAGTGTGTGCGTGTGCGCGCACGCGTGTGTATAATATATTTTTATCGTTTCTTTATTTATATTGCTTGCTGGTTTATTCATTTATTATTGTAAGCGCTTAGGGCTTTTTTAAGATTAGGCGCTATAAATGCTAATTATTATTATTGTTATTATTATTATTATTATTATTATTATTATTATTATTATTATTATTATTATTATAAAGCGAAACGGCTAGCCTCTTCTGGTATGGACAGTTAATCGTTTTGGAAAGATGTTATAAAACTGTCTGGGAGAAATAAAATAGATGTATGTCCGAGCATAACAAAAGAACAATGGCTTAACCATTTTCAAATTCTTGTTACTGACCGAAACAAGATAGGACTCGACAGTGATTCACAGTGACAGTGATTCACAGTGACAGTGATTCACAGTGACAGTGATTCACAGTGACAGTGATTCACAGTGACAGTGATTCACAGTGACAGTGATTCACAGTGACAGCGATTCACAGTGACAGCGATTCACAGTGACAGTGATTCACAGTGACAGTGATTCACAGTGACAGTGATTCACAGTGACAGTGATTCACAGTGACAGTGATTCACAGTGACAGTGATTCACAGTGACAGCGATTCACAGTGACAGTGATTCACAGTGACAGTGATTCACAGTGACAGTGATTCACAGTGACAGTGATTCACAGTGACAGCGATTCACAGTGACAGTGATTCACAGTGACAGTGATTCATATTTATTGATTAACCTAAATGTAAATTGCGATGACCTAAATAGAACAATTGATGAAAATGAGGTTATGGAATCTATTCATAAACTGAAAAAAGGGAAATCACCTGGCACTGATGGAATTATGCCTGAAATGTTAAAATTATCTGGTCACGTGTCAGTTCTTTTTCCTGACCACAATTTTTAATATTATTTTTGACACAGGAATCTACCCAGATGAATGGACGAAAGCTAGTATTGTTCCTATTTTCAAAAAGGGGGATCAGACATTAACTGAAAACTACAGAGGAATTTCCTTACTGAGTGTAATTAGTAAATGTTATACATCAATTTTGAATAAAAGACTAATTAAATGGGTAGAGACTCACAACATACTAACAGAAACGCAGGCAGGGTTCAGAAAAGGGTACTCAACTTTTGACCATATCTTTACGTTAAATGCTATTATTGAGAACTGTTTCTCCAAAAGGGGTGGGAAGCTTTATGCATGTTGTGTTGATATAGGCAAGGCATTCGACTCTGTTCAACGTGAACCTTTATTTAACATATTATCAAATAATGGCATGAATAGTAAGTTTAAAAATTCTATAATTGCTATATATAGTTCTGTGTTATCATGTGCTAGAGTAGAGGAGAAACTCATTGATATCTTTGATTGTCCAGTTGGTGTAAGACAGGGCTGCGTACTCAGTCTAGTTCTATTTTCTATTTTTATTAATGAAATAGCAGCTTCTGTGAATGAAAATGTTATTATTATGTGGTATTCAGCTGTTGCCTGGTTTGGTTGAATTGTTTCTCCTCCATTTTGCTGATGCCATCGTTCTTCTGTCGTACACTGCCAGAGGCCTTCGAAATCAGATAAACATTCTTTAAAACGCTTGTAATTGTTTTGCCATGAACATTAACGAACACACGACAAAAGTCATGGGTTTTCGAAAAGGCGGTTTCCTAGGAAAACACGAA
>CM065680.1:102434962-102447462 GCA_017654935.2 Phymorhynchus buccinoides
TCTCTCTCTCTCTCTCTCTCTCTCTCTCTCTCTCTCTCTCTCTCTCTCTCTCTCTCTCTCTCTCTCTCTCTCTCTCTCTCTCTCTCTCACGCATGCATGTGTATGCTGTGTGTGCGCGCTCGCGCATATCGTGAGTGTCTGACTCATACTGAGTTTTTCCCCAATTATTATTGATCACTATAATTTGAATTAGGAGTAGAAATAGTTTTTGTGGGCAAGGGATGTAGCATTGTACAAGAAAGAACGGCAGCTCTGTCTGTCTCTGAAGGTAGGCAACTATATTCAACATTTCAATACATATGCCATTCCAAAATTTGTCCCTGCGCCGTACCTCCACCTTGGCTGACTTTGAAGAGAGTCGTGCATGCAACTATAGATCTATTTTATAATGTGTCATAGTATGACAAATGAATTCACTAATATTATACACGAACTCCTTGAGCCCGTTTCTTCAAGGGTACAACTTGGTAATGTTATAAGTAGATTTGATTTCAACTGAGTTAGTATAGCGACATGTAGAGTACATATACTTCGTTATGTTTTCTAATGGTTAGCACGTGTTTCATGATTACACTACGTTTCATCGTTTGTCTTTTTACATTCATATTTTCTCTTTGTACACAATGATAATGGTGAGTAGGACGGCTGGCAAATTTGAACTTTCATTTCATTAGAAATAGCTGATTAAATAAGATGTGGAAACCTAAGTTGTAAATCCATGCTTTTCTGTTTGACTATCTGGACTGTCTGTTTGTCTGTCTGTCTGCCCACCTCTCTCTCTCTCACACACACACACAAACACACACGCACGCACGTACGCGCGCGCGTTTGCTCGCTGTAGAAATGTATTCGTTGATCTTTTTCGTTTAATGTTTCTTTCTTTTTTTTTACTATTTATAATATACATAATATGAATACCCGTATTTATTTTTTAATTTAACTATAAAAACACATTCCTGATACATACGTGTTGCACGGATGTTTCACCCGTTTGTATTTATGGGAGTGTGGTCACGTTTTCAGTTGGACACATGCGGTGGTTTATAATTAATTTATATTATATATTTGTGTGTGGGGAGAGAACATAATTAAACACAAAATAAACCTTTTAGAAACTGGATTGTCTCTCCTTTTAGTTACTTGTCTGTTAATAACTGCCTCTGTCTCTCTCTGTTTCTCTCTCTCTCTCTCTCTCTCTCTCTCTCTCTCTCTCTCTCTCTCTCTCTCTCTCTCTCTCTCTCTCTCTCTCTCTCTCTCTCTCCCTCTCTCTCTCTCTCTCTTGTGTTTTGATGTGTTTTTGTTATACTCTTAATGCATTTTATTTAGATTGTTTTGTTTTTTCCACAATGTTTTTCTTGATTGTTGTTATTGAATTTAGTGCATGTGAATAATGTGGATGTGTGCGAGGTTGGGGGGTGGGAGTGGGGGAGATGTATGAGCATGCGAATGTGTATGATGCTTCGTTTTTCTTGATCATTATTGTATGTTTTAATTCTGTTTTTCTTCTTTTGTTTCGAGGGCAAGATGTAAACAAGCCCATTATGTGCTTATTCTTTTCCCTCAATAAACAAGTTTCCACTCTCTCTCTCTCTCTCTCTCTCTCTCTCTCTCTCTCTCTCTCTCTCTCTCTCTCTCTCTCTCTCTCTCTCTCTCTCTCTCTCTCTCTCTCTCTCTCTCTCTCTCTCTCTCTCTCTCTCTCTCTCTCTCTCTCTCTCTCCCTCTCTCTCTCTCTCTCTCTCTCTCTCTCTCTCTCTCTCTCTCTCTCTCTCTCTCTCTCTCTCTCTCTCTCTCTCTCTCTCTCTCTCTCTCTCTCTCTCTCTCTCTCTCTCTCTCTCTCTCTCTCTCTCTCTCTCTCTCTCTCTCTCTCTCTCTCTCTCTCTCCCTCTCCCCCGTTGTCCCTATTCCCCCCAAATACAAATGCGCAAATAGTGTGTGTGTGTGTGTGTGTGTGTGTGTGTGTGTGTGTGTGTGTGTGTGTGTGTGCGTGCGTGCGCGCGCGTGTGCGTGTGCGTGCGTGTGCGTGCGTGTGTGCGTGCGTGTGCGTGCGTGTGTGCGTGCGTGCGTGTGCGTGCGTGCGTGCGTACATACGTGGGCGTGTGTTTATGTCTGTGTCTGTCTGTCTGTCTCTCTCTCTTTGTCTGCCATTCTGCCAATGTACGTGCGTGTGTAAGCTTTTATTTGTCTCTCTGATTACCGTGTTGTCATTATCATCCCATTGTCTGTCTATACCTGTGCTTGTGCTTAACGTCCAACATACGTTTGTTCATTATGTTGTCTTCAGCTAACAAAGTGATGGACCCGAATGCGAATCTCACCAACCAGCAATATTGGTTCATGCTGTTTGTGTGTTCGTTTGTTTGATCATAATTACATTCTATGTTTTATTACCTTGACCCACACCTCCCCCATTCCACTCATTCTCTTTGATCCAGTTTCTTTAACGGACTTTCTCGACCCATTTTATTTATCAAGTTCACTTTTGTTTTCTTTGTTTTCTGTGAAAAGGTGTTCCCTTTTTGACGACGATCTTCCATTGTGTCCATCTTTGTATTACTGCATGTGCGTGTTTGTTAACGATACACTTTTCTGTATCGTGTGTCACGTGCATTTACTGCACATTTGCTGACCTTGACACTTTGACCCATTTGTTTCTGGACTTGTATCTGCATGTCCTATCAATATCTTGTGAATTACTGCATAAAACCTATTCAAATGTTGTAGTATCTGGTTGACATTTGTAACTTTCCCGTCATTGGCCTTGACCTTTGACCTTGTTCTTTCTGGATGTTTGTCTCTATGTCCTCTCACTATATTGTGAATTACTGCACAGAATCTCTTCCAAATGTATAGTGTCTGGTTGACAAATTGTAACTTTCGTGACCTTGACCCTTGACCTTGTTGTCTTTCCCCAGACGCCTGGTGGAGGAGGACGACGAGCTGAGTGAGGTGGAACCAGATGCCGTGCCCTCAGAGGTCAGGGACTGGCTGGCCTTGACCTTCACCCGATCCATGTCCAACATCAAGAAGAGGGGCGAGGAGAAGCCCCGGTTCAGGACCGTGGCGCATGCCATTAGGGCAGGGATCATGGTGGACCGGTGAGTAGGAAGCATCATCATCATCGTCGTCATCATCATTGTCATCATCATCATTGGCATCATCATCATCAACATCATCATCATCATCATCATTGTCATCATCATCATTATCATCATCGTCATCAGCATTATCACCATCATCATCATCACCATCATCATCATCACCATCATCATCATCATCATTTGTAGGAGAATACTTGCCACAGCCTGTGATGTAGGGTTGTTAGTTCACATCCATCAATACACATGTCCTGGGGCTACAGGACTGATGTGTCCATGGTCCTAGCAGGCGAACAGAAAGCCAGTAAGCCAAAGTTAGGCCACTCATAATATTATGACTTATAACTCACTGTGTTGCCTCGTGGAAATATTAATATGTTGTGACTATGGTGCATAGACACCGTAATATGACCTACAACTCACTGTGTTTCTATAAGGAATTGTGTTATTTTGTGAATAATGTTAACGCGTACAGAGACCTTAAGCACTGTAGTGTCTAGGGCTGTGCGCACGTTTACAAGATCCAGTCAAAATCTGGAAGTAAGAACTATGAAGGAGTGCTCACCTTACACGCGGAAACCCATCCGACTTTGAAAAATATACTTTCTGCTACTTTTTGTCCGGATTGCGGATGGATTTTCGTACCTGTTGTTTTTCGTAATATGCACCCGCCCTTAGTCCAGTGACTGTTGTTTCGGCGTCAGTTTGTTTCAGTGTTGGTCCTATTATCAGTTACCGCTTCTACAAAACTAGAAGAAAACAAGTCCACATATTGCAATATATATTTTGCAATATTGCAATATTGCAGTTGTATATATATAGAGAGAGAAAGAGAACAATACGGTATATATATATATATATATATATATATATATATATATATATATATATATATATATATATATATGTATATTCTTGTAACTTAGAATGTAGATTGAAAAAGCAATACAGCGAAACGTCTCGTCAAAGTTTGGTTGTTGTTTTGATTGTTTCACTTTATATTTTTATATAAGCAAACTATATATATAAGAGGAAAGTTTAATGGTGTGTTTGTTTTTTCTTCTTCCATTCGTGTACGTTTATAATTTTTTTAATTTGTTTTTGCTGTCCCATCTTCTGGGCCGTACAGTGGCGTTGCTTCCACGCCGCTCATTCCGAAACCCAATTCGCAGCCACACCCCAGCTTGTTGAGGTCGCAGAGTCCAAGACATATTGCAATATTTAAAATAATATGAACTACATGTGTTTTCTTACTATTCATCAGTCAGGCGTTCTCGTAAACCGGAACAGACGGAGACGAAATAATAAATTTAAAAAAAGATTAATGATACGGAATAACATGGAACCGGCGGAATGTCAGACAATGAAGCAGAGTTCATTGCTGTCCACAGTCAGAGACGGTCGATCCAAACTGTATGGAGTTTTGAAAGCAGACTAAGTCATAACTCTGTGCCTACATGGTTTTTTTTGGTACTATGCTTTTTTAGAATTAGTTATATTGGGTACATTTATAATTTGGGTATGAGACAGTTCACCGCTCGGTGAATGGGTGCAGGGAAGGATTAGTTTCATTAAAAAAAAGAAACCCACAAAACCATGCACACCAAAACGCTATCACTGGGAGATCCTGACCCACAAAACCATGCACACCAAAACGCTATCACTGGGAGATCCTGACCCACAAAACCATGCACACCAAAACGCTATCACTGGGAGACCCACAAAACCATACACACCAAAACGCTATCACTGGGAGATCCTGACCCACAAAACCATGCACACCAAAACGCTATCACTGGGAGATCCTGACCCACAAAACCATGCACACCAAAACGCTATCACTGGGAGATCCTGACCCACAAAACCATGCACACCAAAACGCTATCACTGGGAGATCCTGACCCACAAAACCATGCACACCAAAACGCTATCACTGGGAGATCCTGACTCACAAAACCATGCACACCAAAACGCTATCACTGGGAGATCCTGACCCACAAAACCATGCACACCAAAACGCTATCACTGGGAGATCCTGACCCACAAAACCATACACACCAAAACGCTATCACTGGGAGATCCTGACCCACAAAACCATGCACACCAAAACGCTATCACTGGGAGATCCTGACCCACAAAACCATGCACACCAAAACGCTATCACTGGGAGATCCTGACCCACAAAACCATGCACACCAAAACGCTATCACTGGGAGATCCTGACCCTCAAAACCATGCACACCAAAACGCTATCACTGGGAGATCCTGACCCACAAAACCATGCACACCAAAACGCTATCACTGGGAGATCCTGACCCACAAAACCATGCAACAAAGCGCTAAAAAAAACCACGAAATTGTTACTGAGTGGCAGACATCTCTTTGGTAGCTACTGATTAAGCTCTCTCACGTTTCTTCATTGATTGTAGCATTGTCTCTTTTGGGTTAGGTTCCTACCACGCACTGTGTATCTGTGGACCACATGTTTAGCAGTTATATGATACTAAGTTATATACTTGTGGCGGTGCCATAGCCGATGAGGTTTAACCGAGGCGTGGTTACCGCTACATCTATCTGTATTAATAAAAAAATCGGGACTTTACTGGCTTCGTACTGCCTCCGGGCATTGCCTCCAGTATTGTTCCCACCATATTTGTATTTACAAATGTCCCATATGTGTCTGATTCAGACCAAGAGGACGTAAAACACCATTTACGTCGCCACAGGTTTAGCAGTGATAACAAAGGGAGCTAATTTCCAATGTATAAGCTGTTTCTATTTATAGCTGCGAAGTAGGCGGGACATTTCCACTGTCAGTAGAAGGCCTTTTGTTCGTGTACGCTTTGCTTTTCTGTGGTTAGAAACTACAACCCAGCATTGCAATGACAACACAAATCATATTGGTGATCACAATATCAAAGTGCTTACATCACACGCACGCGCATGCGCACGCACACGCATGCGCACGCACACGCACGCACGCACGCACGCACGCACACGCACACACACACACACGCACACACACACACACACACACACACACACACATACACACACACACACACACACACACACACACACACACACACACACACACACACACACACACACACACACACACACACACACACACACACATACGCACACACACACGCACACGCACGCACACACACACACACACACACACACACGCACACACATACACACACACACACACACACACACACACACACACACACACACACACACACATACATACACACACGCGCGCGCGCGCGCGCACACATCCAAAGGGTACACATGCACACACGCATACGACTGTACACAAGCATAGTCAAGAAGGACAGAGGTTGGAAGAGAGAACGGAGGGAGGTGGACATTGGACATGTAACAAACAAACAGGGTGTTTGTTTCTAAAGAGAGCCTGGCTAAAATGTCAAGAAAGGCCAGCCAGAAAGGTCACCATGGTCATCATAGCCAAGCCTTTAGGGCCTTTAGGGCCTTTAGGGCCTTTAGGGCCTTTAGGGCCTTTGGGGCTTAGAGACCACTGATACCCATTCGCCGATTGGAGGAAAGAGAAAGAGAGATTATGGGTATGATTTGTTTGAGCCTGGTGGATGACTGTCTGTCTGCCTGAATGTCTACATGTCTGTCTGTCTGTCTGTCTGTCTGTGTAAAATGTGTAAAAAAAGAGATCGTGCTGCCTCGATTAGCAATTATAGTCACATTATGAATTATACGTGTCGGTTTTTAAAAAAAAAAGTCATTTTGAAAATAATGTTAAGTAACAAAATATAAGCAGATTCTGAGGTAGGCCTATCTATGAACATGAACAACATGAAATACGTTGTTCGATTGAGATCGCCTCAATGTTTCGTTTCCTAGCATTCAAGCGTTGCAGCGCCCTGCGAAGATCGGTCTGAATGCTTGCTACAAGAAAGGCTATCGTTGCGCTGATAAGAACGTTAACGTTTCAACAGAGCGTTCTTTCTGAGTAGGCTAATATATGCATACATGTGTTTATCTACGAATCAAAATAGCGTTATAAGAGGCGTATGAATGCATTTAAATGCCATAAACCCCAACGCACGAAAACAGACACCGCATTCGATACGTTTTATGTCTTTTGACTGCCATAAAATGTTCGATAGTGTGGCAAGCAGAGCAGATCAGGTTATATAATCCGGAGAACGAACGAATGAACGAACGAGGGTTTTTTTTTTATTGAGGGAGAGCGGAATAAGCACAATAACCGGCTTTTTTTTCGTCCGGCCCTCCGAATAAAAAGAAAAGAAAGTTAAAAAGTACGAATAGAAAAAAGACATCGGAAAATACAATAACAAAACAACAACCTGAAATCAAGGTCGTAACCGGACGCACCGTGCAAGGCATATAAATAAGATACATTACATCAATTAGAGAGAGAGACTGAGACAAGGACAGACAGACAGACAGACAGACAGACAGAGAGAGGGAGGTCAAGATCAAAGAAAAGATGGAAGAAATTATGTAATAAGCTTACATGTAGGGGAAAATATGCATAGTAAATACAATGTACATATAAGAAGACTTAACACATAAGCATGTATTATAACAAATGAGAGATTTGGAAAAGGATACAGAGTAGACATTCTTGGATATTATGAGCTAGAGTATTCGTTCATGAGTATTTGATGATATATTTTTATGAATGTGCTTAGACAAACATGAACGTTAATTTGGGAAGAAATGCCGTTCCAGATGAGACCCCCTGCATATTGTAAGCTAGATTTGAATAACTCTAATTTTGGAAGAGGTAACATCAGTCTGTGAGGAAGACGTCTGAGAGAGAGAGAGAGAGAGAGAGAGAGAGAGAGAGAGAGAGAGAGAGAGAGAGAGAGAGAGAGAGAGAGAGAGAGAGAGAGAGAGAGAGAGAGAGAGAGAGAGAGAGAGAGAGAGAGAGAGAGAGAGAGAGAGAGATGAAAAGATATAAATCATGAGAGAGACAAAGACAGGCAAAAACAGAGGGAGGGGGAGAGAGAGAGAGAGAGAGAGAGAGGAGAGAGAGAGAGAGAGAGAGAGAGAGAGAGAGAGAGAGAGAGAGAGAGAGAGAGAGAGAGAGAGAGAGAGAGAGAGAGAGAGAGAGAGAGAGAGAGAGAGAGAGAGAGAGAGAGAGAGAGAGAGAGAGAGAGAGAGAGAGAGAGAGAGAGAGAGAGAGAGAGAGCGAGAGCGAAAACGAAATTTTATTTAACCAGGGAAACATGAGATAAACAATACAATGCTTTTTTCCACCCAGCCCTGGGTGGAAGAGAGAAAGAGAGAGAGAGACAAAGACAAAGACAGAGACAGCGAGAGCTTTCTCATCAACACAGATAAACAATAGTATTCTGGTATTGTATCCAGACAGCTAAATCGTGCCATTAATCCCCAGCTAGTACCAGAGCTAGTACCTAAGCTTCGGCCTCCCCTGATTTCTACATAGGCTTTCACTGTTTTGTAAGGGCAATACCACAGATTATGATTAAACCGATGACGTCGACAACCGTTGGAAGAAATCTCCGTTGCCATGGTTTTCTCGGGACGCGGGAGTGAGAATTTTTTTCTGTGTGCTAAGGAAGCTTGGCTGGTTCGTGACCGTTTTGAATGGAAGGCAACCTCTGTCCATTTGTTTGTATTGGTCTATTGTTGCTTCCTTTTGCAATTATGGGAATGGCTTTTGCCTTTCAGACGAAGTTTGTGTGCGTGAGTGTGTGGGCGTCTTTTGTTGTTGTTGAGTTACTTGAGGAACAAGAGAGCTTCCAAGGAACAAAAAGAAAATCGTTTTGAGACTGGTGTGTTTTTATGTTTGTATTGAATGGTTCGAGT
This sequence comes from Phymorhynchus buccinoides, assembly GCA_017654935.2. Taxonomy (NCBI): domain Eukaryota; kingdom Metazoa; phylum Mollusca; class Gastropoda; order Neogastropoda; family Raphitomidae; genus Phymorhynchus; species Phymorhynchus buccinoides. The sequence continues at coordinate 102,443,902 of CM065680.1, forward strand.
GTTTTGGATTATTGATTTTGCTTTTAATAGAACATATTATTTCCTTGACTCATCTATTTCCTTATTTATGTTCCTCTCCTACTCACTCACCTGCACTCACTCTCTCTCTCTTTCACTCTCTCTCACTCTCTCTCTCTCTCTCTCTCTCTCTCTCTCTCTCTCTCTCTCTCTCTCTCTCTCTCTCTCTCTCTCTCTCTCTCTCTCTCTCTCTCTCTCTCTCTCTCTCTCTCTCTCCCTCTCTCTCGCACATACACACACACACTTGCGCGCGCGCGCAAGTACAGACAAAGGTATATACACGCATATACAATGACACATTGTGCAATATTTAATATTTTCAATAGTGGTGCTTTTGATGCCACAAGCGTACATCAGCTTATAAAATAATTAGTTTTAACGATGATTAGATGATTGTGCTCTGCTAGTGGTTTGTGAACGTTGGTTCTTGGTCTGTCAATGTTATTTAACATGTCTGGTAACATTATACCGATGCGGCGTATACAGAACTATCCCCCCCACGTCAAAGTGATATGCGTGCAATTTAAAGACTTGATATGCTATTGATATGTTATTTGTTGCATAATGTCCTTCTCAAATACATGTTGCTGAACGATGATGGTGATGAGTATTGTTCTAATTACTATTCATAATATGTGGTATCATGTTGCAGTATATACAGACGGATGTCGAGTTCTTCAGGTCTCCACGTGCCGCCCCAGGTGCTGGTGCTGATGAAGGTACACCTGTTGGCACCATCTGGCAGTGCCGGTCCATAGCTCACTCTGTCCCTCTTAATAATAATAATAATAATAATAATAATAATAATAATAATAATAATAATATAATAATAATAAAAACGGACACTTACATAGCGCTTTTTATCGAGCACAAAGCGCTTTACAATCAGCATTGAAACACTCACATACGCACACACACGCACAACAGACACGCGCGCACGTACGTGCACGCACGCGAGTGAACAGACACACTGCATACAATTCGATCCCAATGCGATCCGATTGTGACATTTGTGAAGCATGATTCTCCTGAAATCCTACTGAATCTGACGAAGTCCTGCTAGTTATGTTCACCATGTTTGTAGTCCTCCAGGAATCTGAAGAAATATATGCGTTGTGGTATCGGACATTTCATTTGATTTCGTGTATTAGGATCCACTTGAGCATAGTGAGCGAAAATGGTAGAATTATTTTCAAAGACGTAAGTATTTCACGTGAATCACGACTCACAGACATCGTCACAATCGGATCGCATTGGGGTCTAATCGTGTGCAGTGTGTCTGTCCTTTTGGTCACTTTATGCAGAACTGTTCAGGCCTCTGACCTTGTTCGTCGCTGTCTTTGCCTCGGATAAATCATATTAGACGCGTTTGTTTTAGTTCGGTTATTGTAGCGTGCTCATCTTTGTCAATTTGTTCCCAACAATAAGAATTGTTTGACACTACTGCCAGTGGGTTGTAGGTATCGAGCGACACAAGACAGTTGTTACAGCAAAGTAGATTGATCAAGTTACAGGCTTATAACATCGCGAGAATGCAATGGTTAAATGTCACTTAGCTTAAGACCGTGTAAATTGATCGGACCACATGCCACGAGTCACAAGTCACAAGTCACACAATGTATTGTCCAAAATACATGGAAATACACGCCTTTTGGACAATAAACAGTAAATAAATACAATCACAGTTCAAATATTGCAATAGAACATTCACGCAAAATTAAGCGCACATTTTATGCAGCTCCCTCCTCCTCCACTCCACCGACCCCCCCCCCCCCCCCCCCCCATCCTCACACACACACACACACACACACACACACACACACACACACACACACACACACCACGCACACACACGCACGCACACACACACACACACACACGCACGCACGCACGCACACACACACACACACACACACACACACACACACACACACACACACACACCATACACATAACACGAGTATCTAAGAGACTTTTAGAAGAAGAAAAACCGTGTTAGATTGGGTATCAAGTAATTTAAAACAGTACCTTTTAAAATGTAAAATAAACCAAGTACAAGTTTATACAATTGTAGGAATGTGGGATTGTTTTAAAGTAAATTAATTGTCCAGAGTAACGGTTGTGGCTGATCGCCAATCACTTGCTGTAGGGTGAGGAGTGGAGGGAGTGTGAGGGCGGGGTGGGCTGTTGGATGCCAGCGAGCGGCAGACAACATTAAAATGTTGACATTTTCAACCCGAAAACTCTAAGACCATGTTGTTTATTTTTCTCTCCAGTTTTACACATTCAATGTCTGTTTTCTGTATTGTGTAGTAAGGCCTGCAAAGTGCAACAATTGTGTTTGATGGGTCTGTCCCATTATTGTCCAGCACATGGACGACTGGTCTTTCAACGTGTTCTCCGTCAACGAGGTGTCCGACAATAACGCTATGAAATACGTGGGCTACGAACTGCTGCAGAAATACGACCTCATCGCCAAGTATAAGATTAGCACACAGGTGTGTGTGTGTGTGTGTGTGTGTGTGTGTGTGTGTGTGTGTGCGTGCGTGCGCGCGCGCGCGTGTGCGTGTGCGTGTGCGTGTGCGCGTGTGCGTGTGCGTGCGTGCGTGTGCGTGCGCGTGCGTGTGTGTGTGTGTGTGTGTGCATGTGTGTGTGTGTCTGTGTGTGTGTGTCCGTCTGTGTGTGTGTGTGTGTGTGTGTGTGTGTGTGTGTGTGAGAGAGAGAGAGAGAGAGAGAGAGAGAGAGAGAGAGAGAGAGAGAGAGAGAGAGAGAGAGAGAGAGAGAGAGAGAGTCAAGTCAAGTCAAGTCAAAATCATCTTTATTGCGGGTTACAGAATAAGCTGACAAAGCTTGCTTTCATCCTGCCCTCATAGGATGTAACTATCAGGCTACACACTGACATACAGGCACAGAGGGTGTGTGTGTGTGTGTGTGTGTGTGTGTGTGTGTGTGTGTGTGTGTGTGTGTGTGTGTGTGTGTGTGTGTGTGTGTGTGTGTGTGTGTGTGTGTGTGTGTGACCCGAATGGTTTAATCAGTTGGTGGGGGTTTTCCAAGGCCATCGGGCCCGTATGAGCAGGGTAATGTTTAAAATAAGGAATGCAACAAATTCCATAAGCATCAACAATAGTTATACACAAATCGCTAACTATCATCCCTCAACGTTAATGTGTGCGTGTGTGTGTGTGTGTGTGTGTGTGTGTGTGTGTGTGTGTGTGTGTGTGTGTGTGTGTGTACGTGCGTGTGCGTGGGGGGGGGGAGAGAGAGAGAGAGAGAGAGAGAGAGAGAGAGAGAGAGAGAGAGAGAGAGAGAGAGAGAGAGAGAGAGATTGTAAAGCACTTTGTGCTGGATAAAAAGCGCTATATAAATGTCCGTTTATTATTAATATTATTGTTCCTTCTGTGTGCAGCTGTTGGACTCGTTCCTGTACGCCCTTCAGGCGGGCTACAGCAAGTACCGCAACCCCTACCACAACCTGGCCCACGGGGCGGACGTGGCGCAGACCGTGCACTACATCATCACCTCCAGCCATCTGTCTGTATGTGC
>CM065680.1:102452462-102457462 GCA_017654935.2 Phymorhynchus buccinoides
GTGTCCTTCCTTCAGCATGACAACTTGAAGAACAAAGAAAACATCATGCATGATGAGATTCACCCGAATGAGAGAGGGTCTGGACTTCTGGCAGGAAACATAGGACGACGGGTTCATAGCTTCCTATGGCAAAAGCAAAAGCAAAAGAAACACATCAAACGAACAAACCACGGATCCAACCAGCAAGATTCGGCAAGAAAAACACCAAGTCTCCAGAGAGAATCGCTGGAAAAGACCTCATATGACAGCTCAGACGACGAAAAAGGAAGTACAGTCACAAACAACTATCAACACAGAAAGGATCGAGAAACAAACAACAGAAGGCCTAATATACTGTTACACGGGGACAGACCCAGGCATAACACTGCACACGCAGAACGCAAAACCAACCAGTACAACAAAAGCCAAACTTCTACAAGCGGAGCCTATGAAAATGGTCACATAAATAGTGCAAGTCACCGCAACTATGACCAGCATGAAAACCGCTACAACCCTCAAAACTTCCATAACGACAACAGAGGAAGAAGCCACAACAGAAACAGAGATGATCACAGAAATTACCAACACTTTCACAGCAGTAGGCAGCATGAAAACCGCTTCAACCCTCAGAACTTCCAGAAGGACAACAGAGAAAGAAGCCACGACAGAAAGAGAGTTGGCCATTTCTATTACAGTAGTAGACAGTATGAAGATGGTTCCAATCCTCAAGACTGCAGTGACGACAACAGGGGAAGAAGTGACGACAGAAATAGAGAAGCTTATGGAAATGGTCCACAACATAGGTGCTACGGACAACATGAGACGCGCAACAATCTTCAAAACTACCATGACGACAACAGAAGAAGCCATGACAAAAACGGGAACGATATCAGAAACGGTCAACACTATGGCAGCTATGGACACAATGAAAAACGCTTCAATCCTCAATACTACCATGACGACCGGCAAGAACCAGAGGACTACAGAAGCAGAAGGCGCGACAACGACGGAAACGGTCATATATATGACTTACCCTTCCGCAGTCATGGACAACAGGAGAAAGGCCTTCACCCTCAAAACTACCTTGACGACTGGCAGCACTCAAGGGTTCACAGAGGGGGCAGCCGTGACAGATATTATGAAAGTGTGCATGATTACATGCACTGTGATTAATTTCCACTGTATAACAATATAATGCTTTCAATCACTACCAAACACACACCTTATTTAACGTACAATGAAACTTGACAATGTAAAGATACTTTCATGGAATGTAAAGGGATTTAAAGAAACCATTGATGGACAAAAGATAAATAAATTAGAAGAAGATGATGTGATTAGATTTATATCAGAATATGATATAGTCTTTCTGCAAGAGACACACCTTGACAATGAAACTGCATGCAAAGTACATTTTGCAGACTTCGCCCCAGGAATACATTATTGTCGTCCCAAGCGTGCAAAGGCTCAAAAGTCTTCAGGGGGTATATCGATTTTTATCAAACAAAACTTAAGAAAGTTTGTTAAGATTCTACCCCCAAATAACAGCGATATAGCTTGGTTGAGAATGCAAAAAGAGGGACATTCCACATACATAGGATGTGTGTATATACCCCCAGAACATTCCTCTTTTGGTACAGATTTTACGAGCAGTATATGGGACAAAGTCGAAGCTGATCTAATTAATCTATCCAGCAATGAACAAGTAATTTTGTGCGGAGACTTTAATGCAAGGTCAGGCACGATTCCTGATTACATCCAAATGGACAAGGACAATAATACATATCCACTACCTGAGCATTACTCGTTTAATACAGTAAATGACAGATGTTCTATGGACAGTTCTGTCCAAAAACTTGGTAGGAAACTCACATCTATATGTATTGACTGTAACATGAGTATTCTTAATGGCAGAACACTTGGCGACTTACAAGGTCGATATACTTGTTACACACCCAACGGATGTAGCGTTGTTGATTACTTATTATGCTCTCAAAACTTATTGAATGATGTAATCAATATGAAAGTTCACGATTTAACAGCTTATTCGGATCATTGTCCAATATCATTAAAGATAAATCATTACCTCACTAAAGAAAATTACTATAAAACAGGAAGCAAAACACATAGAGAAACCAAACATAATGAACATGAAAAAAACATGTACGAAAATATTACTTTCTTTTGGGATGAAAACTCTGAGGCAAAACTTCAAAAGGCCCTCACTTCTTCAGAAAATAAAATACGTATGAAAAAGATTAATGACATTCTTAAAGCAGATGCTAAGAACCTTACTTCTCCCGCTAAAACAATAAATAATGTAGTAGAAGACTTTACACAACTGTTACAGGATGTAGGTAAAGGAAACTTAACTTATAGAATAAAAAGAAACGGGAAGAAAAGGAAAAGACAAAATAAAAAATGGTTTGACAAAGAATGCGAAATAAAACGTAAATAAACCAAATCTTTATTAAATGCATTAAATAGAAGTCCATTTAGCCGAACACTACATCAAAAATATTTTTATGCAAGGAAAATATATAACAAAATAATTAAGAAAAAGAAAAAAGCATATAAAGCAAAACTATTAGATATTTTAAACAAAAACTTGACTGATAACCCAAACGCACTTTGGAAAACATTAAAAGAACTACAGACCATGGACAACCAGGAACAAAAACAATCTACTCCAGTTAAAAAGTGGATTGCTCATCTGGAAGAACTTCTGGGAAAACAAGTCGAAATGGAGAACAAAGAATCTGTAGTAATTGATGATAACCAAGAAAACTGTATAAAAACTGATATAGATAATATGAAAACTAATATCGATAGTCATTATTTAGATTATGATATTACAGATAAAGAAATAACTAAAGCTATTAGAAAGTTAAAAAATAACAAATCTCCTGGAATAGATGGAATTAGAAATGAATTTTTAAAAGCTGGCACTTCAGAATTGTTGCCCACAATTAAAAACATATTCAATTATATCTTGAAAAGTGGCCAATATCCAGATATGTGGAAGAAAGGCATATCAGTCCCAATACATAAAGGAGGGGATAAATCAAACCCAAGCAACTACAGAGGAATCACGCTTAACTGTTCGCTAGGTAATGTATTATGTCAAATACTAAATACTCGAATAAATGATTACTTAGAATCAAACAATCTGCTAGCAAAAGAACAAGCTGGTTTTAGAAAGGACCATAGGACTTCAGATAATATTCTCATTTTAAACAGTATAGTAGACTATACCTTAAAATCACGTAACAGTAGATTATATGCATGCTTTGTTGATTTTCAAAAAGCATTCGATAACATATCACACGAAGGACTACTTATAAAATTACAAAAAATAGGTATTCAAGGTAAATGTTTTAATCTGATTAAAAGTATGCACACAAATGCCCAAATTTGCTCATCCAGCAAGAACGGGATTCCTCACTCCATTTATGTACGAAGAGGAATTATACAAGGAAGCTCCTTAAGCCCAACATTATTTAATATATTTATTAATGATATAATTAAGTGGTTTCCAGACGTAGATTCACCAAAAATGAGTCAATCAGAAAATAAATGTATATCTTCTTTACTCTATGCAGATGACCTCGTACTTCTTGCAACATCTAAGCATGGTTTACAATTAAAACTTGATAAATTGCACTTATATTGTAAAGAGTGGGGTATACACATTAACAATGAGAAAACTAAAGTGTTAATATTTTCAAAGACAGACCCCAAAACTAAAACATTTTTTAGATGTGGCACAAACATTATTGAAACGACAGATCAGTACAAGTACCTAGGAATTATATTCCATAAATCAGGAAAACTTGATATAGCATCTGAGCATCTTAGCAAGCAAGGAAATAAAGCAACATATAGCCTTAAAAGAATGTTTAGAAATGAAAACATAAACGTTCAAGTTATTTTAAAACTATTTGATAGTCTCATCTCGCCAATATTAATTTATGGTGCAGATGTTTGGCTGCCATTTACCATAAAATTAGATGACAACTTTAACTTAGAAAAGTTATTCACCCAATGCCTTTCAAATAAATTACAGCATGAACATATCCAGCACAATGTTTTCAAACAAATTTTAGGGGTTCATAAAAAAGCTATAAATGTAGCGGTTATTGGAGAGCTAGGTAGTTTTCCTGTTAGTTTAGCATCAATTTGTCAAATTATAAAATTCTGGCATCATATCTTAGAATCCAAACAAGACTCTTACATTAATGTCATTTACAACGAAATGTTAAAGAATGAAACTAGTCAGTCACCATGGGTTAAATTCGTCAAATCTATTTTAAACGCCCTTGGATTGACACATGTATGGAACAACCAACACACGTTTAACATAAATAAATTATGTCATGTAATACAAAATAAACTAAATGAAGAATATATTTCATTTTGGAGAAAAAGAAAATCTGAGACAAAATCAAAGCTAAACTTTTATAACAAGATTACAAATGAATACAGAACTGAACCATATTTGACAAATCCTTTAATACACTTTACCAAAAAACAGACGTTATGCAAACTAAGAACTTCATGCCATGAGCTTAAAATAGAAAAAGGTAGACATTTTAATATGCCTAGAGAGAAAAGGCTATGTTTACAATGCAAGGAAATAGAAGATGAAACTCATTTTTTAGACAATTGTACAAAGCATACGGAAATAAGAACACAATTTATAAAACTTGTTGAAGAAAAATACGATATACATAATGTTACACCTAGCAAATTAATTACAAATGACGCCCTTGTAAGTGAGCTTGCAAAATATATACACAGTTGTCTCAATCAATAGCCTCAATTATCTGAAACAGTAACGCAACTAGCACAAAGAAAGAAGGGGGAAAAACCCAGAAGTATTGAGAAAACAAAACAAAAAGTTCCGTAACTGAACTTTATAAATTGTTATTATTACGTTATTGTTATTTTATCAGTGTCATATAAAACCTTGTATTGGTTTTAAAGGACAATAAACTTTGATTCTGATTCTGATTCTGATT
>CM065680.1:102462462-102464962 GCA_017654935.2 Phymorhynchus buccinoides
GCACCTCGTTGTGTAGGCCTATGTTAGGGTACTACTTTAAGGAATAACGATAAATATCTAGACTGTTTCGAGGTGGCCACTGCTGCAAGAAAGACGAGACAGCCCTTGCAAGGATAGGGAAAAGGCAGGAGAGAAGTAAGAAATGCTCCTGTTGAAGAAAGCTCCTGTCAGGGAATAGTTGAAGAAAGCTCCTGTCAGGGAATAGTTGAAGAAAGCTCCTGTCAGGGAATAGTTGAAGAAAGCTCCTGTCAGGGAATAGTTGAAGAAAGCTCCTGTCAGGGAATAGTTGAAGAAAGCTCCTGTCAGGGAATAGTTGAAGAAAGCTCCTGTCAGGGAATAGTTGAAGAAAGCTCCTGTCAGGGAATAGTTGAAGAAAGCTCCTGTCAGGGAATAGTTGAAGAAAGCTCCTGTCAGGGAATAGTTGAAGAAAGCTCCTGTCAGGGAATAGTTGAAGAAAGCTCCTGTCAGGGAATAGTTGAAGAAAGCTCCTGTCAGGGAATAGTTGAAGAAAGCTCCTGTCAGGGAATAGTTGAAGAAAGCTCCTGTCAGGGAATAGTTGAAGAAAGCTCCTGTCAGGGAATAGTTGAAGAAAGCTCCTGTCAGGGAATAGTTGAAGAAAGCTCCTGTCAGGGAATAGTTGAAGAAAGCTCCTGTCAGGGAATAGTTGAAGAAAGCTCCTGTCAGGGAATAGTTGAAGAAAGCTCCTGTCAGGGAATAGTTGAAGAAAGCTCCTGTCAGGGAATAGTTGAAGAAAGCTCCTGTCAGGGAATAGTTGAAGAAAGCTCCTGTCAGGGAATAGTTGAAGAAAGCTCCTGTCAGGGAATACTCCTCTTCCTGTGAGGCAGTGTTCCCATTAAAACAATATTACGAGCCATGATGAATTAGCAAAGCAAGCAGAACAGATGGCGACAATCGAGGAGATGCCTTGAATGTCGGTGTACACATCCCCTCGTGAATTCTTCTGTATCCCCTGTGTGATCCACCTCCCTGGAGCAATAACACTTAAGACCATTCAAGAGAGACATCCTCAGTTGTTGATCAGGATCAAACGTACTGTGCTTCCTCCAAACACGAAGAGTGACAATGTGCGGGAGACAACAGTTACTCTCGTCTCTTCGTTGGCTGCGCTGCTCTATAGTGTTACCCCCTCGTCATTAGATGGTGGTGTGGTATTTGACTCGGTTTTGTGTTTGTTTGCATTTGTTGTTTATTTATTTTGGGGGGTTTTATATTGTGAAGTTGTGATGGATCCATGAACCCTGCTGTTTGAAACTTTAAACAAGAACTTCCATTGGTGTGTTTGGAAGGGTTGAGGTGATTAGTTGTCATGGCCGCTTTGTGATTCCAGTAACACCACCACACCTAAGTATTCGCCACCCCACCCACCCCCTCCCATCTTAACCCAAACTATGAATCCATACCTCTCTTATATCCCAACAAGCCCTTGAACTGTTCAAACGTTATGGTTGGCATCCTGCATGCCGTTATCTTCTTACAACCTGTTATATTATAATATCCAACTATTTAAACCTGTGACACGTGTGATGCCAGTGCAAGCGGGGGGCTTTCGCCACTGCTTTATGTGTGTGGTTTGATCTTTTCTCGTTTTTAAATTTATCTCTTATTGCAAAACATAATTTTTACCATTTCTATGCGTGTGCCTGTGTGCGTGTGTCTGCGTGCCTGCGCGCATAACGGGCACTGATGACTATGCAGTAGCGGAGACTGCTTTCTCTCTCTCTCTCTCTCCGTGAACCACGTTATGAATCACGTGACGATACACAGGGGACATCATTCACTTCGTTCATTCGGCTCAGTGAAAGACAAGTGATTTGTTTTCCTTCATGGTTACCGCTCTTCTTAAAAGTCTTGGTTTTGTTGTTGTTGGAATGTGAGATGATTTAGGTACTGAGTACAGATGGGTTTGAAATAATATGGTTGCATTTGAACTAATCCTAATGTGATATGAATGCCTGAAATGGGAGTGACATGGCACTAGAGGGTGATGAAATGACGACATTGATGATGATGACGTTAACATTGATGACGTAAGAGAAGTTTGTTCCAATGGTGTAATGTGTTTTTTCTCTGTTACCTCTGTTATTTTAAAATATTTGAAAGTTTGGACTGAATGCTTTTAACTGTAGATGGCATAAATAAAGTACGAGCATTTTTCTTGATTACGACCTAAAACAGAAGAAGGAAAGTCCCCCCCCCCCCCCCCCCCCCACCCTGGTCTATACCCCCTCCCCCTTCCCCCTTTCTCTTTAATCTTTTCTCTCTTTCTATCGCAATAACGCGTTGAAATTGTTAGTTTTATAATTAAAAGATTTTAATGTTTTATCATTACTACCATTCGTTTGTTTATTGGAAGGGTACGTTTATTTTAAAATCAGAAAATATTCTTTATTGTCGGAACAAGGTTTTTTTTATTCCTTTTGTGCTCTCAAGAACATATAGTGGGTTTTTTTAGCTTTCAATTTGTAGGGATTGACTGTTA
>CM065680.1:102469962-102472462 GCA_017654935.2 Phymorhynchus buccinoides
ATTGATTTAATTAAAGCAACTTATGTGAACGTGTTATTTCTTGACATCATTTTGACGTAATAATAACATTACTAGTAATAATGAATTGAAGAAAAAAAGGTTTCTGTGATCTACGCTTTTCAGAAATGAAAATGTGAACACGCTTTGTTATTTTTGAATTGTGATTTCGTATTATTTGGAAATATACTTATGTAAACTGGGTTGGTTTTGATGTTGTTTGCGTGAACGAGATGGTTTTGTATCATTATAGCTGTTGTAGGGAGGTGGAATTACTTTTGCATGCATGTGCACACTTCTGTTTCCATCTCTCTCTCTCTCTCTCTCTCTCTCTCTCTCTCTCTCTCTCTCTCTCTCTCTCTCTCTCTCTCTCTCTCTCTCTCTCTCTCTCTCTCTCTCTCTCTCTCTCTCTCTCTCTCTCTCTCTCTCTCTCTCTCTCTCTCTCTCTCTCTCTCTCTCTCTCTCTCTCTCTCTCTCTCTCTCTCTCTCTCTCTCTCTCTCTCTCTCTCTCTCTCTCTCTCTCTCTCTCTCTCTCTCTCTCTCTCTCGTATGATCTGTCTCTGCAATCTTTCTCCGTTTCTCCGTTTCTCATTGCTTCTCACCCCCCACCCCCACCCCCCATCTCCCATCCCTCTACTTCCTTCTCTATGTGTCTCTCTTTTTCTAGCTCCTTCTCTATATTTACAGTACTGAAACTGCTTTAGTAAAGGTTGTTAATGATCCTCTTCTTTCTCTTGATGAAGGAAAAATCTCAGTTCTGGCTCTTTTGGACCTTTCAGCAGCGTTTGATACTATTGACCACAACACTCTTCTTTCTCGTTTGGAATCTGTCTTCGGCATCAGTGGTACAGTTCTCCAGTGGTTCACCTCTTATCTTTCTAACCGTACCCAGATTGTTTCCTTTCATGACACCAACTCTGCCCCAGCCTCTGTTTCCTGTGGTGTGCCACAGGGATCAGTCCTGGGGCCTGTTCTATTTGTTCTCTACACTTCTCCTCTTTCAGACGTCATGTCCCGGCATTCAGCTCTCCATCACTCGTTCGCTGATGATACCCAACTGCAGAAGTCTTCTAAGTCTAATGAAATTGATGATCTAGTTTTGTCCATACAGGATACTATTTCAGATGTCAAGTCATGGATGACCTCCAATAAATTGAAACTCAATGATGATAAGAGTGAGGCAATTATCGTTTCCACTCAGAGAAATTCCACCTCTGTTCAGTTTCCTGACTCTCTTGTCATTGGCGATGCTACTGTCCCTTTCTGTCAATCAGCTAAAACCCTTGGTGTAACCCTCGACTGTCAGCTAACTGTGGTCATTCATGTCGTGACTCTGATTCGTAATATGAACTTTGAACTCCGTCGTATTAGTGCCATTCCTCACTATCTCACAGTTGAAGCCACCAAGACTCTAGTGTCAGCTTTTGTACTGTCTGGCATCGATTATTGCAATTCCTTACTTGTAGGCTGCCCTCAAACCCTCCTCAACAAACTTCAGAAAGTTCAAAGCAATGCAGCTCGGTTAATCCTTAAAGTCCCTGGTACAGACCACATCAAACCCCACCTCAATACCTTACACTGGCTTCCAGTCGAGGCAAGAATAAAGTATAAAATTGCGTGCCTCTGTTTCAATGCTGTCCATTCATCTGGTCCTGTCTACCTCTCTGATCTCGTTCACCTGTACTCACCCTCCAGGTCTCTCCGTTCCTCTTCTGACAAACTTATCCTTTCTGTTCCTCGTACAAACACTAAGACATAATTATGGTGAACGTTCATTTTCTTTCTGCGCACCTTCTGTCTGGAACACCCTACCATATGAACTTCGTTCTGCTAAATCTTTCAAATCTTTCAAAACCGCTCTTAAAACTCACCTCTGATTTCTTCCTTGTCCTGTTTCCTGCCTCTAAACTATGCCCCACATTGTGTGTGAGTGTGCGCGCGCGCGTGTGTGTGTGTGTATGTGTGTGTGTGTGTGTGTGTGTGTGTGTGTGTGTGTGCGGACGTGTGTGTGTGTGTGTGTGTGCGTGCGTGTTGTGGCTATGTGCATGTTTTTGATAGCTTATGATCTATGTATTTATTTAAATAATTGTGAAGCGCCGTGAGCTCAAGAGAGAAAGGGCACTCTATAAATGTTAGTTAATATTATTATTATTATTATTATTATTATTATTATTATTATTATTATTGGCCTCCCTGTCTGTCTCTGTCTCTCTCTCTCATCTATTCTATGCCAAAGTCATCCTTTCCTTACCACACACACACTACGTCCTTCTCTCTCTGACTATTTTTCCTCTATCTCTCTCTATCTCGGTCTCTCTGTCTGTCTCTGTCTCTGTCTCATCTTGTCTCTGTCATTGTCAACCTTTCTATGCGTCTCTGTATCCATCTGTTTCAATAATAGAACGGACATAATTGTTAGCCATAAACATCAGATTCTTATTTGTGTAAGAAATTGTATCAATACATGTTAATGAGCACGTTAGGACGCATATTTCGCCGCCAG
>CM065680.1:102479962-102493960 GCA_017654935.2 Phymorhynchus buccinoides
ATCGTAATGATTCAAATGAGAATTCAAATGTTTTTGGATGTGCTTTTCAAGTGGTTTAGACAATATACTTAATATTGATATAGGTCTGTAGTTAGCTGGATTTGATCGATCACCGCTTTTATGTAATGGTATAACTTTTGCTTGCTTGAATTTTAGAGGAAACTGTTTTTTATCAATGCATAAGTTATATATGTAAGTGAGAGTGTCTGCTATAGCAAATGAAGCGGTTTTCAGTATTTTCCCATCCATTCCATCTAAATCGCGACTCCCTGACTGTTTTAAATGTAAGAGTTCGAACAGTACTTCATTGACTGAAATGGGCGGAATGGTGAAGGTTGAAGTAATGTTCTTTGATCGACAGAATTCTTGCAGAACTGATAAATCGTTTTGGTTGGATTTGTCATTTAAAATTATGTTGTTAGCAACGTTAGTAAAATGAAGGTTAATGTCATCAGGTGATATTTCGTTTATTGGATTGTGATTGTTGGAGTTAGCATTAGTTAACATGTTAATGGCTTTCCAGACCAATTTTTGATTTTGTGATGAACAAATTAAATTTTGAAAATATTTTGTTTTTGCTTTGCGTTTCATTGAGTTTACTTTGTTTGTTTGTTGCTGCAATTTTTCCTTATCCTTGGACAACAGTAAACTTTCTCTTTTATATCTTTCATCATCAATTTCTTTTGTTATCCAAGGTGGTTTAATAGAATGTTTTACTCTTTTCTTTTTAAAAGGGGCATGTTTATCGTATACAGAAATAAACGTACGGGTCCAGTAATCAACTGCATCATCAGGGTCTCTTATTTAATAAACAAAATCTAGTCCGGAATTTAATAGATCACTTATAAAAGTAGTTTCGTCGAAGTTAGTGAAACTTCTGTAAAAAATGTTCTTGTGCCCTGGCTTTGGAATTTTGACACCTTTTTTATTCCATGTTACACAAATAGAGCAGTGGTCGCTACAACCAGTTTGTACTGAACATGATTCAAGTACACTACTCACAAAAAGTTAAGGATCACTATGAGAAAACAGGTGCGCAATAAACTCCGTTCGCTCCTGTTCTTTTTTTCGCAGTCAAGCCAAATTGTTATGAATTCTTGTTCAGCTGTAAGTGGGCGATGTTGTGTTAGTGGAAACATTGCACGTGATTCTCTATTACTGAGCTTGGCAGCAAAAGAAAAAGCGGAAACTTGCGAAAAAGGACCTTGTTTTGGATCGTTCTGCATGAACACATTGCACAAGCCAGATGGAAAAACCATTATGCACGTGCAAGCACTGCTGTTTATGTGTGAGATGCTGTCTCTTGCTTGGCTTTATAAGAAGACATACCACCAGTATTAGGCCTGATTTGACAATGCCTCCACGACGAAAATTGAGCGAGTTGGATAGAGGACGAGCTGTTGCATGGTTCCAAGATGGTGTTCCCAAGCGAGAAGTGGCCAGGCGACTTCAGGTGTCCATCTCGGTCATTGTCAGACTGATTCAACGCTTCACAGCCACTGGGAGGGTCCATGAAAGACGCAGATCTGGTCGACCGAAGAAGACAACTCCACGTGAAGATCGTCTCATTGAACGACAAGCCCTGCAGACAAGAACAGCCTCTTCCAGCATCATTCGAAGGCAGCTGAGGGTGGCTACTAACATCAACATCAGCCAGCAGACCATACGGAACCGCCTTCATGGGTTTAACCTCCGTTCTCGTCGCCCAGCTGTACGGCCACGCTTAACTCCAGCCCATAGGGCAGCACGCCGCGCCTTCTGCAGACGTCACGTGAGGTGGACACGTCAGCAATGGTCCCAGGTCCTGTTCAGTGATGAATCACGCTTCACCCTGAACCACAACGACGGCCGACTGAGGGTCTGGAGGCGCCCAGGGGAACGCTTTATTGACGCCACTGTCCAAGAAAAGGTGGCCTTTGGTGGAGGTTCTGTAATGGTCTGGGGGGCCTTCAGCCTTCACCACAGAACACCCTTGTATCATGTACAGGGTAACCTGACTGGCCTCCGATACCGGGATGAGATCCTTTGACCGCTGGCTGTGCCTACACTGCAGCAGATGGGACCGCCGGCTGTCTACCAGGATGACAACGCTCGCCCCCACAGGGCAAGGGTGGTCAACGACTTCCTGCAGCAGTCTGGAGTCAACAGAATGGAGTGGCCAGCATGCAGTCCCGATCTCAACCCGATTGAGAACCTCTGGGATGAGCTGGATCGCAAAGTGAGGAGCAACCACCCCCCTCCCAGGGATGCCCAGCACCTCTACCAGATGCTGCAGGCTGAGTGGCAGGCGCTTCCACAGAGGATCTTCACCACCCTGGTCAACTCCATGAGGACTCGCTGCGTCGAGTGCCAGAACAGCCATGGCGGATACACGCATTACTGAACTTTTGGGAGCATCAGAATGCCCTGTCTTGTGATTTCAATGACTTTGGGAAATCAAATTTCGATACGTACCCACTTTGATCAAATGTACAGACCAAACGATTGCTCGAAATTGAAGGCAATTGTGTATCGTTATCACTAAAGCATTGAATTAAATGTTGGCCAAAATGCAACGCATTGGCTTTCTTATTTGGAAAGTTATGAATTAGTTTGCAAGTGATCCTTAACTTTTTGTGGATAGCTTATATTAGATTTTGTATTTACATAAATGTGGTCAATTAACGTAGCTGTTTTATCTGTAATACGTGTCGGACGATCGATTACTTGTTCCAGACCATATGTAGCATAAGAATGACTCCAATGAGTACCTGACAATGTTAAATCTATGTTGAAGTCCCCAAATAAAATTACTTCTTTGGTATCAAGAATCACTGTATCCATCATAGAATTAAAATTATCATACCAATTAGCAGTTTCAGACGGGTTTCTATAAATGAATCCAATAATGAGAGGTTTATGGTGCTTAAAGTACACCAATCCATACAGATTCCACATTATGATTTTCTAGATGAGGAAGCCTTTTATAGTTCAGTGAATTGACACAGTATAGAAGTAGCCCTGTTGATTTAGGAGAGTGAGGGTCAAGTCGAATGGTATTGTAGTTTGGCATTAGTACCTCAGAATCTGGAATAAAATGTGTGTGTGTGTGTGCGTGTGCGTGTGCGTGTGCGTGTGCGTGTGCCGTGTGCGTGTGTTGTGTGTGTGTGTGTGTGTGTGTATGTGTTGTGTGTGTGTGTGAGATGATGAATGTGTGTATACATGTGTGCTTGTTTTTATTTTGGTTTTTGTGGGTTGTGTGTGCACGCATGTGTGTGTGTGTGTGTGTCTGTGTGCGTGTCTGTGTGTCTGTCTGCGTGCGTACGTTGTGTGTGAGGGTGTTTGTGTATGTGTGTTGGTGTATGTGGTCAGTCCATGCGGCTCGGTTGCTGTGGCTTACCGAATGGGGTATGAACGAGTTGGCGTCAATAATTGTGTGTGTTTATGTGTGTGTGTGTGTGTATGTGTGTGTGTGTGTGTGTGTGTCACGAAATCCCCCGCTCGATCTTGATCAGAGATCGGGAGAGGGAAAACGCGAACCCCGAGGAGAGTCTCGCACGCCCAAACAGACAAGCTCACAGGAGAAGGCACACGCGCACACCAGAAATACAATACAAAACAAGACTATTTATTATAACCAAGAAGACGCACACTTACACAATTCAATACACTCAATGTTTAACAAATTATCTACATAATATACATGGCATTCAAAAGTTTGTCCAAAGAATAAACTAAAGCCGGCAACTTAACTAATTAACTAAAAGAAAGTTTGTATGCAGAAACACAAATTGAAGAGAAAACGACGAAAAGGCAGACGAAGAAGAGGTGTCCAACAAAGCAAACAGCAGAGCGTCCGAAGAAGAGGAAGAAGAAGACAAAGGGAAAACTAAAGTCAGAAGAAGAAAAACTGCTGCCCCTCCTGGGGCAGACTACAGCAGCAGAAACAAAAAAAATGAGAGACGGCAGAGGTCACCCCCAGACTCCTCAACAGGAACGGTCGAAGCCTGGCCCAAACGCACAGACAGGCCCACGGATCGGGCCTAACACGGGGCCAGACGGAAAGGCGGGCGGCCTCTCACAGCCGGAAACGGAGAAAAGAGCGGTTGACCGGGCGGTCAACCAGGCAGCAACAGGTCAGGTCAGGTTCAGGCTCAGGACTGTAGGAAAAACCAAAACAAAAACCTGGTTTTGAACACCCAGAGTAACAACAGTTTTGTGTTTACCCAAAAACAAATTCCCCAACAGTCCTCTTCAGGGATGTAAAAACCCACCCTCTTTAAACTTGGTTCTCTCCAAGAACCCCAAAATGCTGAGCAACACCTTTACAATCCTTTTCACACGACTCGGTCTAGGGGTAATATTTCATCAAAAAGGATTAACTAAAAGGTTTCACTTTTTCTGGAACAACAAGGCTTTCATACATTTAGAAAATTCTAGCCTTTCAAATACAACATTTAACAATTACATTCTTCTGAAAATGTCACATAAAATTTCACCACCAAAAATATGTCCTATCCATTCTCATTTCTTCCAGAAGGCGGATGAACTACAGGCAAAGAATGCATTTCCCCAAAATAACAATCCACAATGTACTTCAAAAAGTCAAAAAGCCTTGAAAACATTAATGACACTTCCTCTCAAAAATAAAAACAGAAACGGGGATGAACGCTTTACAAAGCCCCTATCAGCATAGCTAGAAGCGCAACTGGAATAACCCTCTGTTATCCAGCTCTCCGCAGAGTCTCTTAATACCTAATTAAGCTAGGACGATGGCCGCGAGGCTAAACATAGGCCGCAAGGCTAAACATAGGTCGCGAGGCTAAACATAGGCCGCGAGGCTAAACATATACCGCAACAAGGAATAATGCGCGCGCGTGCACGCATTTAGGATTCTGAATCTCTGTGAACTCAAATACGCTTTGAACCAAAAACGATTTGTACGGCCTAAACACACAATGGCGAGCAAAAACATTGACTCAAAAATATGTGCCGAGTTCAAGTACCAAATTCTACGACCGGCAAAAACCTATCCAACTGACAAGTCATGACCCAGCCAGTCAGTTCCTTAGCCCCTTATGCAAAAATCAAGAAAATAATAAGAAAATGAACCAAAGAAAACGCACACAAATATACATGTTAGCAAACCTATAACTAGCTGTTCTACATTGTTACGCGCGCGTTGTTGTACGAGTTTTAACGGGATTAATACCAATTTTATGCAGCTACTGACCAAACTTCCAAGTGGCGGAATGAAGAAGAAGAATCCTCCCCACAAGACAGTCGCAGCTCTGGTCTCGCCAAGGGCTCGGGGTAAGCGCGAGCAGGTGGAAGGGGTTCCGGACCGGCCACGGCTTTCTTCCAGGACTCCAGTGAACGCCAGGGACGATGACGGGGAAGGGAGGACGATGAGGAACCAAATAAAAAGGGGT
Source organism: Phymorhynchus buccinoides (assembly GCA_017654935.2). Classification (NCBI taxonomy): domain Eukaryota; kingdom Metazoa; phylum Mollusca; class Gastropoda; order Neogastropoda; family Raphitomidae; genus Phymorhynchus; species Phymorhynchus buccinoides. The sequence goes on from CM065680.1 coordinate 102,485,374, forward strand.
GAAGATGGCGATGAGGATGAAGAGGAGAAACGATGTCAGCCGAAGCTCTGCAGCTTCGCTATCCTCACGTCTAGGACTCGTGCAGGATAAAGAGTTGATAACAGGATCCTTCAGGGACGTGGCCCTCACCACACCTCAGCACTGGGCGGCCGTAGGTGGACAAAACGATGAAAAGGAGAAAGGATGAAGCGATGAAGCGATGTTGGTTAACTGAAGGAAAAATATGGAGTGACGTTCGACCGGTTGAAAGCTCATGAAGTCGCAAGTTGAATGTGGAGTCTCGCGAGAGGTCAGAGCTAGCACGGGTTGCACGGATTTCACGAGTAGGTTGTCTCCCTTAGGTGAGAAGAAAGGGAAAGACCTCGGGGTCCTTTGTGATCGAGTGGTAGACTGTGCCTTCCTCTGTCTGTTCAGAAGAACAATGTCACAAACTCGTGACAGTGTGTGTGTGTGTGTGTGTGTGCGTGTGTGTGTGTGTGTGTGTGTGCGTGTGTGTGTGTGTGTGTGTGTGCGTGTGTGTGTGTGTGTGTGTGTGTGTGTGTGTGTGTGTGTGTGTGTGTGAGAGAGAGAGAGAGAGAGAGAGAGAGAGAGAGAGAGAGAGAGAGAGAGAGAGAGAGAGAGAGAGAGAGAGAGAGAGAGAGAGAGAGAGAGAGAGAGAGAGAGAGAGAGAGAGAGAGAGAGAGAGAGAGAGAGAGAGAGAGATGCTTTGTATATGCGCTGTTGCTGGTTGGTGTCACTCTTGAATGTTGTTTTTTGTTGTCTGTTGATGAATAATTGATTGTAAAGCGCTTTGGGCTCATCTGAGGTAAAGCGCTAAATAAATGTACTATTGTTATTATTATGGATGCAGAGCCCCTAGGTTGTGGTTTGGGGCATATTGAGACAGGTTCAGGTTCTGATCATTGTCTTGTCAATAGTAGAGTTCATTGTTGTGTTTGCGTTGATTAGCACACACCATCGCCATCTCAGTGTTGTGCTCACTCTATACAGCGTTTCGTATTGTCATCTGATGATTTGTTTTAATTGTTAGCATGATTCTGTCTGTTCTTGTATCTTAATGAAATCAATACATTTGTGTGCGTGTAACACATGAGCGTGTGTGTGTAGTGTATGTGTGTGTGTGTGTGTGTGTGTGTGTGTGTGTGTGTGTGTGTGTGTGTGTGTGTGTGTGTGTGTGTGAGAGAGAGAGAGAGAGAGAGAGAGAGAGAGAGAGAGAGAGAGCGAGAGAGCGCGCGCGAGTGTGTGTGTATGTAGAGAGAGTGAGAGTGCGTGTGTGTGTGTGTGCGCGCGTGTGTGTGTGTGTGTGTGTGTGTGTGTGTGTGTGTGTGTGTGCGTGTGTGTGCGTGTGTGTGTGTGTGTGCGTGTGCGTGCGTGCGTGCGTGTGTGTGTGTGTGTGTGTGTGTGTGTGTGTGTGTGTGTGTGTGTGTGTGTGTGTGTGTGTGTGTGTGTGTGTGTGTGTGTGTTTTAGAGAGAGAAGAATGAACACACGCGCCAATGTAATGTTTTTCGATGATGTATGGACGAACGACTGATTATTTCACTGTGCTTTTTTATCCTTTTTTTCCTCCTCTCCAGGAGTGAGTCGTCACGCGTCCACCACCGGTCTTCTAGACCTGGTCCCCCTCCCCCCACGTCGAAAAAAGCTAGCCGCTAACCACGCGCAAGTCGGCGTGACGTCACGCAAACAGGTGACGTCACATGCCACGGTGACGTCAGACAACATTGCAAACGTCACGACTGATGCGAAAACTTCCTCGTCACTGGTAGAACAAGAAAGCAAAATGATTGACGTTCAAAGTTGTCAGACACGTGAAAAACTGAAGAGGAAAAGTTCTGGGTCGGACGATGACGACGGCAATGGTGGTGATGACGATTCCGATGATGACGTGTTTTGTGAACGCAGAACGCATGACAGTTATAGTTAAAAGTCAACAAGTGATGATGACGTCATTAATTGTGTGGCAATTTGTTTTTTTTAATGCGTGTGATGCTCTGTGATGAGTCAGTAACCTCAGAGTAAAAAAACCAACCCCCCCAACAAAAAACCATTTTTAAAAGTAAAACAGTCTGAGGAAAAATTGTGTGTGGTGGAAGTTTTCAATATTATTTGTTGTGATCTATAAAATGCAAAATAAAGCAACGCAGTGTTCTCCGAGGCAATACCATACTAATACAGTGGAGCCAATAATCTTACAAAGTCTTACCATAGCATATCCCAATATGACAGAACTGATACATAGCACACTGCAATTCAAACACAATGCACTGTACGTTCTGGGTTTTGTAATCCATGTAGGCCTACGTATTATGTAGCAAATTACAATAATCATACTGTACGTAATGATCGAGCTATAATTGACAGGCCAACAGAGCAGACAGTTATGATTCTACCAAACCAGGCCGTGATGCTATGAAACATACAGGTGCTTTCGCCTAAAAAACAAACAAACCCAGCTGCGGACAAACGGTGTTCATGCTGTTTCCTTGAAGCCAACTAGCCCCCCAAACTGCAGCCCTAAAACCGGTGCAAAACGCATAGTGGACACCACACACGCACGCGCACACATTTGTAACCGAGGTCCCGTGTGCCCATGCACGTAGCACACGCTAATCGCAGTGGCAACAAAAAAATTATCATTTGTACCGACACAACTGTTTGTGAATGACATAGCATTTCTCTAGTTAGCTTCAAGCGCTTGTGGTATTTGGTGTTTTCCCACTTTTTCTTGGGTGTACTTATTTTTAAAATAATAAAATTACTTACATATCGGATGAGATATAAACCGATGTCCCATGAGCCCATGCACTTAGCACACGTTAAATCCACAGGAACAACCCGAATTTTACAGAGACGCCTCTGTGACTATGAAGTACCAATTAAATACCAATACCGAAATGCTTAGTCAGTAAACGGTTTGGTTTCAATTAACAGCATTTGCCCTTTCGTAAACCTGGGATATGTGAAAGTGAGAGAGAGAAACGAGGATAGATAGGATTACATGCGTAAGAACACACACACACACACACACACACACACACACACACACACACACACACACACACACACACACACACACACACACACACACACACACACACACTCGGACAGGGACAGAAAGAAGTGGGGTGCGTGCCTGCAGTCCTAAACTGCCTGGAAGCATACGAATAATAGAACAATCAGGGATTAGGGAAGAAAAGAGGGATTAGGTTGTCTTTTCTAGTGCTGCAGCCAAAGGGATTAGGTTGTCTATTCTAGTGCTGCAACCAAAGGGATTAGGTTGCACTGTCTTTTCTAGTGCTGCAGCCAAAGGGATTAGGTTGTCTTTTCTAGCGCTGCCGAAAAGAGTGCAACCTAATCCCTTTGGATGCAGCACTAGAAAAGTCAAACTAATTCCTTTGGCTGCAGCACTACAAAAGACAGTGCAATCTGATCCCTTTGACTGCAGCACTAGAAAAGACAACCTAAGCCCTTGGGCTGCAGCACTAGAAAAGACAGTGCAACCTACTAGGGATTACAATTCAATGATCACTGCTCTTAAGCTATCAACCCCACCCTCGTTTTGTCTTTCTTCTCTTACAACTGAAACAATATGTTGATTCCAATTTGAACTGGATTCCATTTTCGACTGGCTGTCAGTACAAATCGGAATTCCGATTTGTACTAGTAGAAATCAGAATTCCAATTTCTACTATATATATATATATATCCTGACGGATGAGTTTTTGCAAGAAACACATCAATATCACCAGCAAGACGGCCTTTTCAAGGATAGGAACACTCACTTTGATCTAGTTTCCTAGAAATCAAACCATCAAATTGGCAATTCCTCCTTGGCGTAGTTGCCGGAGAGAGAAACCATTCTGGATGGGGTGGGTGGAGGTCACTGAGATTAAGAGTGGTTGAGGCATTTTCTTCTTTGTAGTGCAGTAAAAAAAAAAGAAGGAGCTATTCCCTTTGTTGTGAGCGAAACTCCTTTGCGTAAACGGTATAAAAACTTCATAAAAAGGTTTGTGTTGTTGAAATTTTGTGCAGAGGATTTGGTCTAACTCAGGCGGCCATAAGAAAACAAGACACATGCCTTGTCTTTCACTGAAAAATTCTGACTTCCAGCACCTCCGCCAAGGAGGAATCGCCGATTTGACGGTTTGATTTCTAGGAAACCAGAGCAAAGTGGTTGTTGCGATCTCTGTAAAGTTTTTTTTCCAAATGATCTCGACGTGTTTCTTTCAAAAAACGTATCTATCCAGGTGCCCCTTTAATAAATGTTGACGGTCGTAGAACTGGGACTACAAAAAGAACGAGAAATAAAAGCAGAAATACGATTTTAGAAGCATACAAAACACACTAAAGTATGATAACATCATCAATGAAGTATGATAACATCAATGATATACACGCTCATCAAAAATGGATAGATTAGGTCTGGAAATGCCTGCAATCCTTGAACGGTAAACCCCACTAGAACGCACGAAGTTCGACTCGACACTCACCGAATGCGATCACTCGTCACCCTATTTACCAAGGAAAAGTTCACAGTTCTTTCATCATTGTGGTCTCAAGCTGTCATCGACTGAATCGACTCATACAACAAACAAACAACTACACAACAAGTGTAAAGTGACGTTATTTTATTCACAAGAGACAAAACAAAACTACTGGATAAAAAAAACACCCAATACTCTCTCTCTCTCTCTCTCTCTCGCTCTCTCAATGGTTGATTTAACGTCTAATTAAAAAACAATGCCAACAGAACCTGCTGTTCCCAGGCGGTCACCCATCCAAGTACTGACCAGGCCCGACGTTGCTTAACTTCGGTGATCGGACGAGAACTGGTGTTTTCAACGTGGTATGGCTGTTGGCTTTGTTTTGAAGAGAAGGTTAACATTAACGTCCTATGAGATAAAAAAAAAAATGTGCATGTACTTGTGGCGGTACCATAGCCGATGAGGTTTAACCGAGGCGTGGTTACCGCTACACCTATCTGTATTGTTAAAAAAATCGGGACTTTACTGGTGTTGCACTGCCTCCGGGCATTGCCTCCAGTATTGTTCCCACCATCTTTGTATCTACAAATGTCCCATATGTGTCTGTTCCAGACCAAGAGGACGTAAAACACAATTTTTCATTCATTCATTAACGTCCTATGTGCCTTCCCAGGTCGAGAGGACGTAAAACTCAAATTTACGATACATTAACGTCCTCCCGATCGTAAAGACACATATGGGACCACGCTTTCTTTGGTTGCAAGAATCGCCTTACCTTACAAGCACATAACTTCCAGAAGGTAGGGGAACTATTTATATAAAAGACCCCCAGTATCCCCACGGGGGGGGGGGGGGGGTCGACAGTCCGTGGTGGATTCCGATGCAAGGTGGCATATTCCGATGCAAGGTGTCCTACTATGTGGCAGATAGGGCGACGCCGGATCTCCTCCCTCACCATTGGGAGTTTAGGGACTTGCAGACTGGAAGGATTGACGTGCAGCAACTTGGGCCATCTCTACAGTGTTGGCCTCTGAGTCAACAAGACCGCCGATGCCCAGTAGACGCCAGTTGCAAGTTGTCCAAGGCTGGTATAAGTGGGGTGTTGGGACCCACTTGTCTACTGGGAGGGATATATCCGCCTGCAGAGACTACTCGACTTGACTACATGTCCGTCCGGCCCGCCTGTGACAACATCGATTCCCCGGTATGGAGCAGGTCGCCCGGTGGTCCTGAGGACGGCCTTTAGAAGGGAAAGACTGATCCACACCAGCAACACCTCGACGCCAACGCCAACGGCAATGCCAAGACAAGCGGGACTACAGGTAGAGGTGGGGGGGGAAACCGGTTTGAACCGAAAAACCGGTCCTGAAATTCCGCGGTTCGAAAAACCGGTTCGAGTTGCTGTTAACCGGTTTTTTTAACTGCAAACTGAAAGTAAGTTTCTCTTAGAATAGCGCATTCTGTTCGAAGAACAACACTGAATCTCAGCGCAGATTGGGTGTTTGTGAACCAAGAGTAGCTGTTTCTAGTTGTCTGGTGTTGTAAGGAGCAAGTATGGCCAATGATTAGGCCTACACTACAGTAATGAACATTTGGAGGCATTTTCTCCTGGCAAAAAAAATCGAAAGAGTGATGGAGTGATTGTAGAAAGTATTGCTTTGTGCTTGCAATGTGGCAGTGCGATCAATCGGGGTGGTGGAACAACAAACATGACTAATCACCAAGAGAACTGTGAATGGAACAACAATAAAACAATGTCTTTTTAAGTTTATTTAATTTCATTTCTATAAATTCTTATGCTAAGAAGATGAGCAAATATGTTCGAAAAGATTTTGATCTGCACACGCACACACACTCTCTCTCTCTCTCTCTCTCTCTCTCTCTCTATATATATATATATAGTAAATAAATCCTATAGACCAACGATCACCATCAGATGGTGAGCTGTGCATGACAGATGAATCAAATAATATAGAAAAAGATAACAGCCGCACAAGCCAAACTTCCCACTCCACACAACTCTGTAGGACTAAAAAGTTGCATTTGAAATGCCGAATTAATGAAACTTTTCTGTATCTAATGTATGAATTTGTGAACTTCAGAAACAGTTAACGTTATAAAATATTCTGTGTTCCTTTTAAAATAAAAAAATTTTTTTTTAAAATTTTTTTTTATATTAATAATAAAAATAATAAAATGTGCTGATTTACTTTTTCTCCCAATGGGGGGAGGGACAGTGCCCAATGCAAAGACAGCTGTTTCGTCTTTGAGAAAGTCTCTTCAGTCTTCATATCGGCCTGCAAAGAACTGAGCTAGAAGACCTTCCCCAAGAGAAAGGTTGTCCTCTTTGCACCAGATCGAAAGTCCACAATAAAAGCAAACCAGCACAAAGTTAAACCAGAAAAAGTAAAAAGCTTATGTAAACTGAACAAAATAATAATGTTCTGAAATTTTAATTTCAAAAAACCTAATAGACCTGACTAAAGAGGGCAAACTACTGAGGTGATATCCAAATTAAGGATAAAAATAGTAGTATGCTATGGTGGAGGCAAAACGTTAGAAGCCATCCTAGGGATCTGCCAGTCAGGATGTTCTCTAAGAGGAAAAATATAGTTAAGAAATACATTAGATACATTAGATACATAAAAGTTTCATTAATTCGGCATTTCAAATGCAACTTTTTAGTCCTACAGAGTTGTGTGGAGTGGGAAGTTTGGCTTGTGCGGCTGTTATCTTTTTCTATATTATTTGATTCATCTGTCCTGCACAGCTCACCATCTGATGGTGATCGTTGGTCTATAGGATTTATTTCTTAACTATATTTTTCCTCTTAGAGAACATCCTGACTGGCAGATCCCTAGGATGGCTTCCAACGTTTTGCCTCCACCATAGCATACTACTATTTTTATCCTTAATTTGGATATCACCTCAGTAGTTTGCCCTCTTTAGTCAGGTCTCTCTCTCTCTCTCTCTCTCTTCTCTCTCTCTCTCTCTCTCTCTCTCTCTCTCTCTCTCTCTCTCTCTCTCTCTCTCTCTCTCTCTCTCTCTCTCTCCTCCCTCTCTCTCTCTCTCTCTCTCTCTCTCTCTCTCTCTCTCTCTCTCTCTCTCTCTCTCTCTCTCTCTCTCTGTCTCTCTCTCTCTCTCTCTCTCTCTCTCTCTCTCTCTCTCTCTCTCTCTCTCTCTCTCTCTCTCGCTCTCTCTCGCTCTCCCTCCCATTCCCCCGTCTCACTCTATGTACTGACCAATTAAATCCAAACGATGTACGGTTTTGTCTAACATTTGATTTGTTTTGCGGGTTTCTTTTTGGAGGAGGGGGAGGGGGTGTTCATTGTTATAACTGGGGTTGGGAGTAGCTTCATAAGCTGCTTAACCCTTTCACCGCCAACGTCGCATTTTAGCACCACAGTGATTTAACACCTATGTCACTAAAAGGCATCAAATTGGGGTTTGTTATCCAAAGACCCTATTGTCTTAGTTTTGGGAAGTGAGGATAGACCTTATTTTAGATATGTCACAGAAGAATCCCCAATACTGCAGATGGATTTTGTTCTCTACCCAGGTACATTTAATGGAAATGTTTGGCTGAAATATGGATGGCGGTGAAATGGTTAATGTACATTCAGTAGTTATTGTTCGATTAAAATGAATGCGCTTACTGAAGATATTGTCTAAAAGTAGAATATGTCATTACTGCTGTAAGAATGAGAGAATGAATGAATGAATGAATAAGTTTTTCTTTATTGAGGATAATAGATTAAGCAACATTGCTTTTTTTCGTCCAGTCCTCATGCCGAAAAAAATAGAAACTGAAGAAAAGAAATCAAACATAAATACAAAGAACAACCAAAAGAAAACAAATGAGAGAGAGAGAGAGAGAGAGAGAGAGAGAGAGAGAGAGAGAGAGAGAGAGAGAGAGAGAGAGAGAGAGAGAGAGAGAGAGAGAGAGAGAGAGAGAGAGAGAGAGAGAGAGAGAGAGAGAACGAAAACGAAATTTTATTTAACCAGGGAACATGAGATTAGCAATAACAGCTTTTCTCCATCCAGCCCTGGGACTGAGAGAGAGAGAGAGAGAATGTTGTGTGCGTGTGCAAGCGCGCGTGTG
>CM065680.1:102494460-102501960 GCA_017654935.2 Phymorhynchus buccinoides
ATTCACCTTCACTCTACTCTCTCTCTCCTCTCGCAACCCACCCTCTATACTTCTCCTCTCCCTCTCTCTGTCACTCTCAATCTATCTCTCTCTCTCTCCCAACCACCCTCTTCTCTCTCTCTCTCTCTCTCTCTCCCTATCACTCGCTCTATCTCTCTTCTCAAACCACCCCTCTCTCTACTCTCTCTCTCTCCCTCCTCTCTTCTCTCTATCTCCTCCCCCCCCACCCCTCCTCTCTCTCTCTCTACTCCCTCTCCCCTCCTTCCCTCTCTCTCTCTATCTCTCTCTTCCCTCCCTCTCTTCTCTCTCTCTCTCTCTCTCTTCTCTCTCACTCTCCTTCTCTACTCCTCTCTCCTCTCTCTCCCTCGCCTCTCTCTCTCTCTCTCTCTCTCCACACCTTCTCTCTCCTCTCTCCTCCCCCCCCCCCCCCCCCCTCTCCTCTATCCTGCTTACTCTCTCCCTCTTTTTCCTCTCTCTCTCTCTCTCTCTCTCTCTCTCTCTCTTCTCCCTCCCTACTCCTCTCCTCTCTCTATCTCTCTCTCTCTCTCTCTCTCTCCTCTCTCACTCTCTCTCTCTCCCTCTCTCTCTCTCTCTCTCAACCACCCTCTCTCTCTCTCTCCTCTCTATCTCTCTCCTCTTTCTCTCTTCTCTCTCTCCCTCCCTCTCCTCCTCTCTCTCTCTCCCTCTCTCTCTCTCTCTCTCTCTCACCTCTCTCTCCTCCTCTTCAACCACCCTCTCTCTCTCTCTCTCTCTCTCTTGGCTCTTCCTCTCTCTCCTCTCACTCTATCTCTCTCTCTCTCTCAACCACCCTCTCTCTCTCTCTTCTCCTTCTCTCACTCTCTCTCTCTCTCTCAAACCACCCTCCTCTCTCTCTTCCCTCTCTCTCTCTCTCCTCTCTCTCTCTCTGTCTCTCTCTCTCTCTCTCTCTCACTCTCCTCTCTCTCCTCTCTCTCTCTCTCCCCCTCTCCTCTCTCTCTCTCTCTCTCTGTCTCTCTCTCTCTCTCTCCTCTCTCTCTATTCGTACTCTCTCTCTTTCTCTCCCTCTCTCTCTTCTCTCCCCTCTTCACACACTTTTAGATTGAACCCCTCCTCTCCTGTTTACTCTATTCTTCTACCCTAGTTTCACAATTTGTGGCGTAACCTCTAAACAACCTTTCTTTCCCTTTTTTTTTTTTCCCCCCCCTTTTTCCTCCCCTCTTTTCTTCCGCCTCTCTTTCTCTAGTCGGTTTCTCATTCTCTCTCAATGTTCTTTCTCAGGACGTCCCTCTCTCTCTCTCCCCCACTGTATATGGTTTCCCTGTGCTTCGTTGTTCTGTATATTTATGCATATCTGTCTCTCTTCCTTTGACTTCATCATTATTTCTTCTCATCACTCTGTTCATCTCTCTCATCTTCTCTCTCTCCTCTCTCTCTCTCTCTCTCTCTCTCTCGCTCTCCTCTCCCCTCTCGTTCTCTCTCTCTATCTCTCTCTTATTTCTCTCTCTCGCTCTTCTCTCTCTCTCTCTCTCTCTCTCTCTCTCTCTCTCTCTCTCTCTCCGCTCTCTCTCTCTCCTCTCTCTTCTCTCTCTCTCTCCTCTCTCTCTCTCTTCTCTCTCTCTCTCTAATTATCTCTTTCTCTCTCGTTCTTCCACTCTAGGCCTATCTCTCAGTTTCTCTTTCTTTATTCGTTCACTCGCGCCCCTGCACTTCTCTGTCCCTCTCTATTTCCTTTTTAAACTAGTTTACCACCAACCCCCTCCCCCAACACACACGCTTCCCTCGACTCTCGCCTTTTCAGTCTCTAAGGTGCATTTTGGTTCCCTCCTGTGAAATTAATGAGGGAGGGGGGTGTAGACGTGAGAGGGGAAGGATTTAAATCGGTAACGGTAAGGACAAAGAAGGGGAGAGGAGAGAGAGAGAGAGAGAAAGGAGAGAGAGAGAGAGAGAGGGGTGGTTGAAGAGAGAGAGAGAGAGAGAGAGAGAGAGAGAGGGTGGTTGAGATAGAGAGAGGAGGTGACGAGAGGAGAGAGAGAGAGGGGGGGGGATTTGAAAGATAGAGGAGGAGGGTGGCGAATGTGTGTGTGTGTGTGTGTGTGGTTGCTGCATCTTTAGTATCGATTTGCTGGCCTGCCAGCAAACAAACGACGAAACAGGCAAGGCAAGGTAAGGCCAAGCACGATGCAACAGCAGCAGCCAGCAGCAGCATCAGAAAGGTAAGTTGACCCTATTTCACCCCGTGGTTGAAGTGATGGGGTAGTCAGGAGCGAAGGCAGGGAGGGAATGGGAAGGATAGTTAGGGACAAGGGACGGGGCTTGGGTGGCTAACCTCTAATGCCAGTGCGTAGTGTGTGGAGCGGGTGGGGGTGGGGGGTAGTTGTGGTGTGTGTGTGGTGTGTAGTATGACATGCGGCGGCGGCGCGCGTGACTTGTGTGTGTTGTGTGTGTGCGAGTGCGCGCGCGTGTGTATGGGTGTGTGTGTGTGTGTGTGTTTGCGCGCGCGCGCGCGCGCGAGTGTGTGTGTGTGGTATTGTGTATGTGCGTGTGTGTGTGTAGTGGAGGGGTGGGGTGGGGGTATTTATGGTGGTGTGTGTGTGTCGTGCGTGTGTCCTTACATGCGTGCGCGCGCGCGTGTGTGGTGTTTTGTGGGGGGGTGGGGGTTGGTCGTGGTGTTTGTGTGTTTGCGTGTCTGTGTGTGTGTGGGTATGTGTGCGTGCGTGTGTGTGCGCAGGGGGTGGGGGGGGGGTAGTGTATGGTTGGATAATTCTGAGTTGACTTTGATTTTACTCGTGAATAGAGAGAGAGAGAGAGAGAGAGAGAGGAGAGCGAGAAAGACGAGGGAGAGAGAGCGAGAGCGCGAGAGAGAGGGAGAGACGAGAGAGCGAGAGAGAGAGAGCGAGATTGAGAGATATAATTAAAACAGAGATTTAAATTATTAAAGCAAATATCACCGCGTTGGCCTTGCGCCAAATCAAGTGGAAGTGTATTGACATGTTGGTTGAATTATAACACAATCATATCCGTTAAAGAGCATCATCATCAGCGTCGTCTTACGTCGTCGTTAGACCATCACCACTCATCATCACACACATCCATAATCCATCATTACACCACCAGCATCGTTGTCGTAATCAACATCATCATCATCATCATCAACATCATCATCATCATCATCATCATCATCATCATTTGCATCGCAAAGATCTCTTCCCTCCTCTTTCTCTTCTTCTTCCCCTTCATCCTTTTCCGCCTCCTCCTGCTCCTTCTGCTCCTGCTCCTCCTGCTCCTTCTGCTCCTGCTCCTCCTCCTCCTCCCCATCCTCATCATCCTCATCATCACCAACAATCATCATCATAATCGTCGTCATCATCGTCCTTTTCGTCATCATCGCTATCCTTTCCATTTAATCTTCTGAATAGCTGCTTGATGAGAAACGCGGGCAGTTATTTGTTCAACGCATAATGCACGCAATAAAAATTAGCAATTTGAATCTCGGCCAAACCGATTGTAGTTTTTCCGAATGTTGAATGCATTCGTTAAACGATATTGATTTCATGTTTGAATAGGGCCAGTTCCATCCTACAGTATTTGTTTAGCGGAAAAGGTGCCAGTGAGTATGAAGGATTTCAGATGGCATTGAAGTGTTTGCTGAATGCTCGCAATATCGATTGTTCTTTGTTGCTGAACTAGGTATTATTTAAATAATAGGCTTAGACTTGGGTAAGTCTTAATATGGCAGGGGTGGATTATGGGGGGTTTCCTCGTTGCACGGACCACTCCGGCCCCCTTGGTGTCGTAAGATCGCTTTCCCCGTCTCTCCCCCCCCTCCCCCCCGACACCACACACACACACACCACACACACACACACACACACACACACACACACACACACACACACACACAATTTGCCCATTTAAGATGCCTTTCCGAAACCATAAACTATGTTTTAAAAGAACATTTTCTGGAAACCCCTCACTATGAACAGCACGATCCACCCTTGTATTGACAAAACATGTGTTTCCTATAATTTAACATGTATTTCTCAAATTTCATTTTGTTGTTTACTTTTTGGCTGACGTCGTTTTTTAAAACAAAGTGAGTCTATAGTATCGTACATGTTCGGTTGTGTGTCTGTGTGTATGTGTGTGTGTGTGTGTGTGTGTGTGTGTGGTGTGTGTGTGTGTGTGTGTGTGTGTGTGGTGTGTGTGTTTGCGTGTTGTTGCCTCCGTGGCCCCGACCTTTAACCTTAACTCAAACCTTAACGTTGTCATTTTCTCTAAACATAAAAGGCGTTAGAGGGTTAAAGTTAGCAGGATACTTGATTTTGATGTGAGTCTTCAAGTCACGACGATCAAAGCAGTCAGATACCTTGATAAAGAACAAAATAAAGATAATCATTTGTTGCAGAGATTACTGTTGTGCAACCTTTAACCTTGACTCAGTCACACTCTTCAAACTAAAGAAGACTCTCACTCTCCACTTAAACTTTAACGTTGTCATTTTCTCCAAAAAACATAACATGTTAGAGGGTTAAAGTTAGCAGGATACTTGATTTTGACGTGAGCCTTCAAGTCATGGCGATCAAAGCAGTCAGATACATCGGTAAGGAACAAAAGAAAGAAAATCATTTGTTGCAGAGATTACTGTAACTGTTGTGTTGTACCGAGTAGGAGATACATACTGGAAAGAAGACTCTCCATTAGATATACAAAAACGCTCTTTAAAAAGAAACACAAGACTTCAGGTGTGTACAAATAGGTACATTTTAACGTCGTCAACTTATATTTTCTGTAACAAATGGATGTACCGAGTGTGTGCGTTGACGGCCCGGTTGTTTAGCTTTTATTTGCGCCTTTGAGTAACGGTTGTTCGTGTTCATTCGCACATCATCTCTGCGCATAACTTAGCCTACCGCACTTCCGGCAACAAGGCCTCGGCCTAGAGTCCATGCCTTACCTCATAATCAAGACGACGTACTTAACATTTAGCCCACATTCATTTCAGTCTTGAAAAAAAAAATACGGAAAATCCAGGGTTCGTCGATTTCACTGCCTTCGACGTACGAATCCTTTGTTAGGCCTAGACGATTGATCACCATGAGCAAAGACTGTACAGGGGAAGATAAACATGGATGAGCTTGCTGGCTGTGACCTTGACCTTTGCTTTGTGGCAGAGAGGGGGGGGGGGGGATTAACGAAACGAAAATAAAATATTAGGACTAATATAAAATATCTTACAGAAATGTAGATGATGTGGAACAAGTTTTCATCGCATGAACAATCAGTTTAAAACAGTAACAGATCAGGAGTATGGCCTTACGAATCACGCAACTTCAATTATTAATTTTCTAAGAGTAAGAGGCTTAGACCCACAGGCAAAGACTAGGCCTACTACAGGTGTCCGTAGACCCCCCCTTACCCCGGCGGGGGGGGGGGGGGGGGGGGGGGGGGGATTGGTCACTATGTTTTTTCTGAAAGCTTGGTCAATATGCTTTTCAATTTTACTTGTTTGCCAAAAATAAAAATAGGGCTCCACTATGTTACATGCGCATACATATAATTAAATTTTAAAGAAAGGGGTAGGGGTGCATAGAAATAAGTTTAATTTACACAGTAAAATAAAAATTAATTCTGTTTTCAGATGCACAAGTGTCTACATAACAGTATTCTCTCTATACAGGCATGGAAATTGTCATGGGAATTCCCATGCCTGCTATAGTAATAAAAATCAGACGTGAGCCTTGCAGGCTTTGCCTCTTGTTTACAATGTGTTTGTACTGGTGACAATCAATGCGAAGTTAACATCTTTTAATTATAATTATATCGCATGATCATATTGAACTATAAATCTGAACTGCAATTAGATAATAAACCGAAAAAAAATCATTTGCTATGGAACCAATTTGTTTTCATGACCCATTGTGTGAAGATGGTGATAAACAAATAATTCATCCAATTAGACTTATTGTTTATTAAAACCATATTCAACTCCTCCAAAAATGTCTGTTTAAATCATCTGAGGGAATTTAGAGTGGTTCTGTTTAGAAGACACACACACAAGAACAAATAGACAAAAGCTAGGCGCTCGGCAACATTTTCGGCTCCAGTGACCTTGACCTTTGATCTATGACTTTCATTTTCGACCTTGGCCTTGATAACGTTAGTACCTATCCCCATGCGAAGCATGATCGTCCTAGGTTCCTCCGTTCAAACGTTATCGTGGTAGCATAGTCACATCGATAAATAGTCGCATACATAGATAGACGGATGTGCATCTGCATCCATAGTTGATAGGGACACATCGTGGCATATTCATTAACGAAACTAGCTAGGGGAGAGCACACCCTAATCTTTTTTTTCTACCTGGCCAGCCAGCGCCCGTTCAGTATGCAGCCAGCATGATGCCAAGTAGCAGTAACCTATATTACTAACTACTGTTCTTCTCTTTTTTCCACCTCACCCCCCTTTTTCTGTACTTCATGAAAGATGGGGGATATGGGAGGGGGGGGGGGGATGAAGGGGGGGGGATAAGTCAGGAACAAACATCACCAGCTCGCCCCTGGCCCCTGGCCCCTTGGCGGAGCTACACACACCGCAGAGCAGAAGGCAAGCACACGTAGCAAAGCATGCGCGTGACAATCGGAGAGGGGGGAGAATTTAGTGGATGTTCGATTTCATTCAACTCTGGAAGTTCTGTTCTGCGAAACTGCCGCTATGAAGAGAGAGAGAACCAGAGAGCGAGTTCTCTCCCTTTCTTTCTTGTTGCTTAGCGCACTCTGCAAGCTTGCTGCGGTCAACGCTCTCTGTGTGTGTGTGTGTGTGTGTGTGTGTGTGAATTGTGATGCCAGTGACGCAGTCATAAAGGGTGTTGAAAATTATGCTTCCTGTTCCTCCTCCCTCACACCCTACGCCTCTACACCTCTACACCTCTTCTTTATTGACGCTCCCTTTTCCTTCCTAGTAATTCTTTTACTCAATTACACAGGCACACACACACACACACACACACACACACACACTCGAGCGAACATTATGTTTCCCTTCTTTTGTTTGCACTCTCCTTTGTCTCTCTATCATTTTAGTCCACCATCATCATTTGTCTTCGTTAATTCTGTATTGCTCTCTCTCTCTCTCTCTCTCCTCTCTCTCTCTCTCTCTCTCTCTCTCCTCTCTCTCTCTCTCTCTCTCTCTCTCTCTCTACTCTCTCTCTCTCTCTCTCTCCTGTTTTTGTGTCTCTGTCTGTCAGTCTCTCTCTGTGTCTCTCTGTCTGTGTCTGTCTGTTTGTCTGTAGGACTTTCTCCTCTCTCGCGCGCGGTCCTCTCTCTCGCTCTGTATGTCTCTCTATCTGTATGTCTCTGTCTGTCAGTCTCTCTCTGTCTGTCTGTCTGTCTGTTATTCTCTCTCTCTCTCTCTCTCTCTCTCTCTCTCTCTCCTCTCTCTCTCTCTCTCTCTCTCTCTCTCTCTCTCTCTCTCTCTCTCTCTCTCTCTCTCTCTCTCTGTTTTTGTTATCCTGTCTCTGTCTGT
>CM065680.1:102509460-102514460 GCA_017654935.2 Phymorhynchus buccinoides
TGGGGAGAATCTCTAGGATTGTCAGGCCAAGAGTTAGCCAATTTTGTCATATCTGAATATGACAAAGAGAAAGCTCGCGAGGTGGCTGAGAAAGATAAAGCTCGCGAGACTCAAGAGGCTGACAAAGCTCGGGAGGCTCAAGAGGCTGACAAAGCTCGGGAGGCTCAAGAGGCTGATAAAGTCCGCGAGGAGGCTCAGAAAGACAAACAGAGAGCCCATGAGGCTCAAGAGGCTGATAAAGCTCGCGAGGCTCAACAAGCAGATAAAGATCGCGAGGCTCAACAAGAGCAAGAGCAAATCCGTACTCATGAGTTAAGGCAGAGACAACTAGTGCAGGATGCCAAAAATAAAGAACTCGAACTTGAGGCCACTGAGCGAGAAAAGGCGCGAGACCATGAGCTAGCTATGAAGCAGCTTGAAAACTCAGCAGACTCTGAGACTGCTGCCCCTCAAAATTTTCCCCCTCCCATTCATACCTCAGCCATGACCTTCACCTTGGAGGCATTCAATGAGGCAACAGAGTCTATCGATGCATTCCTCGATAGATTTGAAAGACTGGCCCAGGAATTTGAGCTTGCTCCGGAAAAGTACAACCTCAAGCTTGCCCAAAGTCTCAGGGGTGTGGCTTATGAGGTGTACAGCAAACTTCCGTCAAGCCAAATTACCGACTACCCAGCTTTGAAAGAAGCCCTGCTCAACAGATACGAGTTGACAGCTGACGCCTACCGGAAAAAGTTCCGGTCAACCAGAAAAGGTAGGGGAGAGTCCTATGCCCAATTTTCAGATAGACTGGGGAACTATCTGACTAAATGGGTGTCCCTTTCTGCCAAAACTGAGTCCTATGAGGATTTACGGGAACTGATGGTTGGCGAGCAACTGCGCGAAACCATGTCCCCAGAGTTACGCACCTTTACTGCCGAACAAGGTGCCACAACTCTGGCTGACCTCATCCAGCTAAGTGATAGGTACACTCTAGCCCATGATGAACCTAGCGCCCCTAAAAGGCCAAAACTACAGCAAGTAGTTGGGTCCACTGCTTCACAGCAGAGCAGGTTTAACCCCAACTCCAACAGTGGGTCCCACGGTTCTACCCATGAACGACAACCACTGGGGCAACCCTTATTCTGCTCATACTGCAAGTCGAACACCCACAATCGGGATGACTGCAGGAAACTTGCTTACAAGCGGCAAAATGTTGCAACTATGCAAGTCGTCTCGACTTCGCAGAATTGCACAAACCCCTCCCCAGTACAGTGTCCAGGCACACCGTCAGTCGTCGGACAGGCGACTGTCAACAACATCCCTGTTCAGTGTCTCTATGACACTGGACTGTCATGCGACGCAATTGTCTGCGGATCCTTAGTCCCCGCGTCAGCATACACGGGAGACTTCATCTCTCTGCAGGGCCCTGATGCTGCAATCCCCCCATCCACTTTGCCAGTCGCCATAATCAATGTCGACACCAGATATGTTAAGGGACCCATCAAGGCAGTGCTCATGGACAGTCCTGTCTATGACCTCATACTGGGATCACAGTATGTGTTTTTAGGGCACCCCTCTCAACCTGCTATTGTTTCAGCAGGATTCCCTTCTCCCCAATCCACAAACCAACTCCCTCCCTCCTTCCCAAAGAGCAAATCTCCCTCAGCAGGGAAGAAACCTCTCAACGCGGCAAACCAAATTGCCGCGCGAGCCAATCCAGATTGTCCCAAGTCCCCAAGTCCGCCACAACTTGGAAAATCCTTCCCAAGGAATGTCCGCCTAACGACCCAAGACCACTCGCCACAGGTACCTCAGGTGAAAGGCAGCACTGTACCCGCAAACACCCACCGAAGGTACTATCGGGACAGGCCGCCGCACGTACAGCCGTCACCTACCCCTCCCTTTCAGCGAGTGGCAGTCGACTTGGTCGGGCCTCTACCTAAACGGAAGAAGAAATTCCGGTACATAGTCACCGTGGTCGACATATGTACCATGCAGTGCGATGCCGCCCCAATCTCCTCACTTGATGCTAGTCAGGTAGCCGCGGCACTCAAAGCCATTTTCGCCCGAATCGGCCTACCAAACCACATCATCAGCAATGATGAATCCAGGCTAAAGGGGAAACTCAGGCAAGAGGTGTTTGCTATTCTGCAATCAACCTTGGGACAACTCAACACAGGATTGCCGCACCAACCTCAGTCGGAATCCATTCCACTGATCTCTAACCCACCTGCTCCTTTGAACTCTGTGTTGCGACCAGATGTTCCACCATTCCAGCCGACCCAGTCTCCCCACTAATTTGTCCCTGTCGCCCAAGTCGAAAGTGGAGTCGGCGTTCCACAGGAAGATTCCGGTACCAGAATCTTTTCTTCGGGGGGCCTCTGTGACGTAAGTGTCCCGCGCGACCCACTTTCTTTATTTCTTATCTACACCCCCCCCCCCCCCCCTCCCCTCCCCCCCCTCGCCTTTTCATTTCTCTGTCCAGCCGCCACGTTAATTGCCCCGCTGCTTCAAACGAACGCCGCGGAAGGGCGTTATCTCTTTCTCCCTGGTCGGCACGTACCATCTACCGAGGTTATCTCCCTTCACCCCCCCCCCCCCCCTTTCTACCGTCACATCACAAGAAAGTGACCACCACAGTCGGCCCCTTTCAACCCCTTCCTTTCTGAGCACGAGAAAGATTTGAATGTCGGCACGTGATAAGGATGGAATAGGCGCGTGATTGTTCGGTACAATTAGAACAGCAATCTTGTGACGTGTGGACTGTAATACACCAATAGCAGGCTTTCATTGTTTGAAAGTGAAGGCTATAATTGGAGTGGTGAGAAAAAGTTGTCACACAAGATGCTGAAACGTAGCTAGAGCAACACTCACAACCAGTCATCATAAGCCCACTAGTAAGTATTATTGATGGCAGGTGATTGAGATCTGGTTTGTTTGACTCTAGTTTTGATCTAGATCCTATGTTCAATGATGAATAAGGAGTAGATAGATATGTTATAGAAAAGAAGTGGTAAACATTCTATTCTATTTATGTGCACTGATTATTTGTGTGTGTGTGTTTTTGACTTGAACACTTTTGGTACCAGAACCGGAGTTTATGCCTACTAACCCTTTTGTCTATTTTTAGTAGGAAACCTATGGGCCGCAATCTTGCACTATTTTTAGTAGGAAACCTATGGGCCGCAATCTTGCACTTTATGATACCCTTCCTTTCCAGGTGTTGGATGGAGAATGATGTTGTCTTGATCACCTTTTATGTTTTACTGATCTCAGTTTGTTAACTGAAATTCAGTTTATTTATTAACTACATGTAGTGCTATTGTACAAGGGAAGCCTTCAAGCCGGTTGGGATTCACTAATTCCCTGCCGACTGAAGCCCCTTGTCTCTAAGCCATAGAGATCTACATCCACCTTCTCCTGTGATTATCAGCAGGGCATCGTGGGCCGGACGATCATCCCGGACTCCACCAAGCACCAAGACGGGTCCGTCGCCAAGACAACCCGCACCCAGAATCCGCGAGGAGACCACGCCTGAACCGTGCCATCCCGCGAAGCCGTAATAGGAACGACTGGGAGCTACTCTCACCTGACGAGCAAGCCCAGAACTTCAAACAGCTAAGTCTACCTGACTGCGCCAATCATTTGAACTTTCCTACGGACACCGAACATAATTAGTAACCCTTCCGGCATGGGGCGAACCTTATAGAAAGACAAAAGTCTTGTGAATCCTTTCGGATTTCATTGTGTTTTTATCCATATTTTGTTTTGGCGCCATTGAGCTGCTTTATTATTATTGTTGCATAATCTTATGCAGATTTTGGGAGTAAATAAAATACAAGTGTCAAATAATCCTGAACCCTTTGGTCAGACTGATGAGAGTGGGAGTCTTGTAATTTCATGTAAAACCCTACTTCTCTCTGTCTGCCATTTAGAGCAATTCAACCACTTGTATTTCTTACAACCATCTGACGAGCCAGAACCCGGGCACAAATATAAATTTATTAGATGAAAAGGGGCCGGGAAAGTTGCTCATCTCCCATACCCTAGAGAAGTGGGCTAAAGGCAAATTATCTAAAGTCTTCCCTAGAGACTTAGCCTTTTAACCCATTACCTCGTCACAGTATTTAAAGCTTAGATTACAGAAAAACTTCAGTTTCAGAGGGCTTCAGCCTTTTTTCAGCCTAAATCATAATTTATCTACCTCATGCCTGCCAATGAACCACGACTGTGACAAATGCCGCGGTGTACTGCACTACATAGGGGGGGGGGGGGGGGGGGGGGTCCTATTAGATAATGGCCTTTATCATGACTGCAATTAATTATTGAACAAAGATAATTAGCTGAAAATGTTCATGAAATACAGCTTCATGATTGGTAAGAAAGGCAAAAAAGGAAAAATGGAATTAACCGATAAATGTAGGGGGGGGGGGGGGGGGGGTGGTGGCACATCTTGACCTTTACCAAATATTTTTTTTTAAATGTAATGTCATTGAAACCGATGTGCATAGCAAAAACATCCATGCTTACTGTCACAGAGTGCATCCTGTAGTTGTTGGTTACACCGTTTGTAACAAAAAATCATAAGACAAACAAAATCTGTTTTATTGTTTATTCTCTGTGTTCATTTTTTGTTCTAACAAGAAATATGAGACAGATTTTGTGTTGTATTAGCATTAGGCCTTTAAACAAATATTTATATAATTTTATAATTTGCTATGATAACACTTTTTCAGTGTCTGTATTTGTGAACCTCAGTAACAAACTCAGTTAACGTTAACTTTATGAATTGTTCTGTGCTCTGAAAAAAGAAAGAAAATAATACAATTTGCTGATTTACTTTTTCTCCCAATGAGGGAGGGACAATATGTAATAACAGACGAAACGGTCATGATGGAGTCAGTTTAGAAAATCAAAGACATGCAAGTTAATGCATTAGTTCACATACACACACGCACGCATACATGCTCTCTCTCTCTCTCTCTCTCTCTCTCTCTCTCTCTCTCTCTCTCTCTCTC
>CM065680.1:102521960-102526960 GCA_017654935.2 Phymorhynchus buccinoides
CATGTATGTGTGTGTGGGTTCGTCCGGCGTATGTGACCACTTTTCGTTTCCATGAGAGCATGGATTCCTTCAGCATAAGGTGTCGCTAATTGTGTGGATTGGATGGACATTTTCGTCCGGCGTATGTGACCACTTTTCGTTTCCATGAGAGCATGAATTCCTTCAGCATAAGGTGTCGCTAATTGTGTGGATTGGATGGACATTTTCGTCCGGCGTATGTGACCACTTTTCGTTTCCATGAGAGCATGAATTCCTTCAGCATAAGGTGTCGCTAATTGTGTGGATTGGATGGACATTTTCGATGCGATGTTTGCTGTCTGTTGTGCTATTGGTTTTGCTCATTGCACTCGTTCTGTTTCTTGATATTACATTGAATATTATTGTTACTAGCGCAACGCCTAGCACTGGCAATGCACCATAATGGTAACGCCTGGTAACGGTAACGCCAAGTACTGGTAACGCTGAGTACAGCAAATTTGAAGCGATTCGGTTTGTTAAGAAACGGCGGAGTTATAAGGCCCTGTTTCCCGTTGGCGCTGCTCCTGAGAGTGAGAGTGCGTCGTTCTCTCCCGATTATCTTTAAATTTGCTGCCAGGCTTTGACCGGACCATAGCAAGCCGGACAGCGAATATGAGGCGATTCGGTTAAGAAACGGCGGAGTTATTCGTGAAAATGTGAAGCGGCGTCTAGCGCGCGCGTTTCTGAACCGTTTGGCACACCGATAGTCACAGTCCCCGGTCATCTATCTGCCAAAGTTGAAGGCAATCCGGGCCAGAAATACCGGAGATATGGGGCGCCGAGAGGCCGGCGGATGCGCGTTTCGCGCATTTGCGAAACCGCGCAAATGATACGGCTGCCTCGGTTGCCGTTGCCATCGCCCTGTTAGGGCTCACAGCAAATTTGAAGCGATTCGGTCGAAAAACGGCGGAGTTATAAGGCCCGTTTCGTGTTCAGACACACAGGACACACACACACACACACACCACACACACACACACACACACACACACACACACGGACACACTGGCTTTTTACTATATGATGATGATTGGTTTTGTTCATTGCACTCGTTCTGTTTCTTGATATTACATTGAATATTATTGTTTTCGTTGTTTTCTTTCTTGTTTTCCTTTCCCCCTCTAGTTTCCGTATCTGTTCTCCTATGCAGTGCACCTTTTCTACTTTGTTTTGATTTATGGATTTTGCAGTCGTATTTTGGTCTGCGTCATTACTGTCAAAATGTTGACTTGTCATAATTATTAAGAAATGAAGCATACACACACTGACCGCAAAGCTCTTTTTAATATTTGCTCTCTCTCTCTTTCTCTCTCTCTCTCTCTCTCTCTCTCTCTCTCTCTCTCTCTCTCTCTCTCTCTCTCTTGATCCCTCTCCCTCTCTCTCTCTCTCTCTCTCTCTCTCTCTCTCTCTCTCTCTCTCTCTCTCTCTCTCTCTCTCTCTCTCTCTCTCTCTCTCTCTGTTAGATTTTTTGCCTATGTCTGTTGACTCAAATAAAAAATACATTCTCCACTCTATCCCAACCTCGAAGAACAAAATAACCGGGTAAAAAACAATATCGGTTGCGCATGAGGAGCTATGTGATTCTATTCAGCTGGTTTTCTTCTTTCTGTCTGTCTCTCTATGTCTTTCTCTGTCGACTCTCTCTGTGCCTCTGTCTCTCTCTCTCTCTCTCTCTCTCTCTCTCTCTCTCTCTCTCTCTCTCTCTCTCTCTCTCTCTCTCTCTCTCTCTCTCTCTTCTCTCTCTTCTCTCTCTCTCTCTCTCTCTCTCTATCTCTGACTTGTCTCTCTCGTGTCTCTGTCTCTCTCCCTCGTGTCTCTGACTTTCTCTCTGTGTCTCTCTGTCTCTCTCTCTCTCTCTCTCTGTCTCTCTGTCTCTGTCTCTCTCTCTCTTCTCTCTCTCCTCTCTCTCTCTCTCTCTCTCCCCCCTCCCCCCCTCCCCTCTCTTCTCTCCCCCTCCCCTCCCTCTCGCCAGTGTCCAGTGTCCACCTCTCTCTGTCATTGTCTTGAGCTGTCTCTGTCATTATTTCTCTTTCTTTTGACCTTATTGTCTCCCTTTCCTCTTTCAATCTCCTAATTGAATGTTCCTGTTTTAGTACTCCAGTTGAAATTCACCCATGCCCTGTTCCCCGATCCACGAAGAAGACACTAACCGAGGTGAAAAGGGGTCAGTCATTAGGGATGTCATTAATCAGGAAGACACTAACCGAGGTGAAAAGGGGTCAGTCATTAGGGATGTCATTAATCAGGAAGACACTAACCGAGGTGAAAAGGGGTCAGTCATTAGGGATGTCATTAATCAGGAAGACACTAACCGAGGTGAAAAGGGGTCAGTCATTAGGGATGTCATTAATCAGGAAGACACTAACCGAGGTGAAAAGGGGTCAGTCATTAGGGATGTCATTAATCAGGAAGACACTAACCGAGGTGAAAAGGGGTCAGTCATTAGGGATGTCATTAATCAGGAAGACACTAACCGAGGTGAAAAGGGGTCAGTCATTAGGGATGTCATTAATCAGGAAGACACTAACCGAGGTGAAAAGGGGTCAGTCATTAGGGATGTCATTAATCAGGAAGACACTAACCGAGGTGAAAAGGGGTCAGTCATTAGGGATGTCATTAATCAGGAAGACACTAACCGAGGTGAAAAGGGGTCAGTCATTAGGGATGTCATTAATCAGCCGTGAGGCGAAACCTGAGTCATGTTTTCAGGGCTTTCTTATTTGTTCCTGATTTTCTGTCTGACTATCTATCTATGTGAACACGATGACGTTTGAACCTAGGAGACTCAGCTTATGCATGTGGATATGTATATAGAATATCTAGGCTAAGTTCGAAAATCAAGGTAATTGGTCAAAGGTCAAGGTCACTGGAGCCGAAAATGCTGCCGTGCACCAACCTGTCTCTGTCACTGAATGCTGCGCGAGCTACCGTTGAGATTCTCGATGGCGCAGAGGTACTGTAGACTGTTTGATCTGACTTTTGTTTCAGGGGTGTCTGTCTGTTTGTTCCTCCAAGGTCACCGGACCCGAAAATGCTGCCACACGGCTGGATGGTCTAGCGTTTTCACGTGGTACTATTACCTATGCATGGGTTACTTGGCATAGTGGAAGGCGTGAGTGTTTTCCAATTTCCAACCACACGTTTCCGTGAGGTTGACACCCATGTCCCTGCAACTTCTTCAATGTTGCAACAACTTGACTCTAATCACAGGACTCGGGCCGGGTTCAAATTAGACACGTAAGTTCCGTACGGAAAACCCTAAATAAGTGGAAGAAAGAAGAATAACAGTGTGTGTACGCATATATGGGGACATTCGGACACGTTCGCATATCTTTTCCATTCTTTGTTTCACTTATTTATGGATTGCGCACGGGTTTCCGCATGGAATATCCGCTTATGTGTGTACACGGCCTTATGCATCCGCCCGGTCAGCATGTACACGTGAACATGTTCACTCTTTCTCCATGGCAACACAATGATAGGCCAGTCATAAAGGTCTCTGTACACGTTAATTCACTTCACAAAATATC
Organism: Phymorhynchus buccinoides; assembly: GCA_017654935.2. Taxonomy (NCBI): domain Eukaryota; kingdom Metazoa; phylum Mollusca; class Gastropoda; order Neogastropoda; family Raphitomidae; genus Phymorhynchus; species Phymorhynchus buccinoides. Next base: position 102,525,509 of record CM065680.1, read on the forward strand.
ACTATTTCCCCATGGCAACAGTTAGCTGTAAGTCAAAATTATGAGTGGCCTAACACTGTGTTGCCATGGGGAAATAGACATATTTTGTGAATATGTTACCGTGTACATAGATATTAATATGACTTACAACTCACTGTGTTGCCATGGGGAAATAATACACAAACCTGTAACTTTTCACTCTTCCCCTTTGTATCTATCTCTCAGTCTTTGTTTCTGTTTCTGTGTCTCTCTGTCTATGTCTCTCTCTATATATCCCTGTTTGCCATCCTCTCTCTCTCTCTCTCTCTCTCTCTCTCTCTCTCTCTCTCTCTCTCTCTCTCTCTCTCTCTCTCTATCTCTCTCTCTCTCTGGCTCTCTCTCTCTCTCTCCCTCTCTCTCTCTCTCTCTCTCTCTCTCTCTCTCTCTCTCTCTCTCTCTCTCTCTCTCTCTCTCTCTCTCTCTCTCTCTTCCTCCTTCTCCCCCTCCTCCTCTTCTTCTTCGTTTTCCTCCCTTCTTTTTTTATCTTATCTTCTCTCTCTCTGTCTGTGCTTCATCTACTTCCTCAATATCAACAGATGCAGACAGTTTGGTGCAAACACTTAGCAAAGCAACAACATTGAACCCATTCACATGGCTTCAAAATGCCCCTTCAACAGCATCTAGCAAGGCCCGTCCTTGCCTGAAGTGATGTTTCGTGTTTTTGATCATCTCAAAGAGATCCCCCTTTTCTTTTAAAACTGTACACTAGATCGATCTCAATCAGATCACGTGGGGGTATTTTTTTGGAAGACGAAAGAAAGTTGGGATAACGAAGGGACAAATGGTTCTGTTTGATTCTCGTTTCTCTCATCTATCATCTCCCCTCCCCCCTTGACAGTTTCCAGCTTTAACTATATTTCTGTTTTTGCAGTGATAGTTGATTGTGTGCTATGAAAGCTGCATCAGTTGGGATATCAATATAAAGATTGATGATTGTGCTAGGAACATGAATGAAGCAGGAAGGGGTTGTGATGAGAAATTCTTACTTTAAAATCGAACACTGATTGCGTCATGTTGAGAGAGTAAACAATAATATAGTTAATCTGCCTCATTTTTATGTTACTGCCTTTCTTGTGATTGATTAAAAGTGTGTGTGTGTGTGTGTGTGTGTGTGTGTGTGTGTGTGTGTGTGTGTGTGTGTGTGTGTGTGTGTGTGTGTGTGTGTGTGTGTGTGTGTGTGTGTGTGTGTGTTTGTGTGTGTGTGTTCGTGTGTGTGTGTGTGCGGGCGCGGGCGCGGGCGCGGGCGCGGGCGCGCGCCTGTGTGCGTGCGTGCGTACGTATGTATGTGTGTGCATGTGTGCGAGCGCGCGTGTGTATGTATGTGCGCGCGTGATGTATGTGTGTGTGCGCGCATTTCCTTTCCTATCTATGCTTCAACTTCCACACCCCCTATTACTCCCTCCCTCCGCCCCAAACCAAACCCCCAGACTGCGC
>CM065680.1:102531960-102534460 GCA_017654935.2 Phymorhynchus buccinoides
ACAACGTGCATGACCTTCGTTCTTTTGTTGTGTTGTGTTGTGTTTGTCTGCTTGGTTTGCAGCACTCCTACGTTGCTTAGCAGACATGTTGATGATGCCTACAATAGAACAGCCCCTTCCATCTAACATCTAGGATTGTCTGTCTGTATTTCGGTCTGTCTGTCTCTCTCTATGTGTGCCTCTGTCTCTCCTCTCTCTCTGTCTCTGTCTGTCTGTCTGTCTATGTCTGTCTGTCTCTCTCTGTGCCTCTCTCTCTGTCTGTCTCTCTCTCTCTCTCTTTGTATCATCTGTGTACCTGTCTGTCTGCCTGTCTCTCTCTCTGCTCTCTCTCTCTCTCTCTCTCTCTCTCTCTCTCTCTCTCTCTCTATCTCCCTCTCTCTCTCTCTCTCTCTCTCTCTCTCTCTCTCTCTCTCTCTCTCTCTCTCTCTCTCTCTCTCTCTCCGAAATGTTAATAAATGGGGGAATAGTAGTTCTACAGTTTCTTACTAAACTGTTCAATAAAAATTTTGATGAAGGCATATATCCCAAAGACTGGTCTAAGGCTATTATAATCCCTGTTCATAAAAAGGGAAATCCTGAAAAAGCTGACAATTATAGCGGAATTTCTTTGTTAAATATTTCGTCCAAATGCTACACTGCTATTCTTAACGCAAGGCTGTATTTGTGGCTTGAAAATAATCAGAATATTTCAGAAAATCAGGCAGGATTCAGAAAAGGTTATTCTACTGTAGACCAAATCTTCAATCTACATGCAATTGTTCAAAAATGTATGAGTAACAAGGGTAGAAAACTGTACGTAGCTTTTGTGGATTTTCGAAAAGCTTTTGATTCGATCAGACATGATAAATTACTAGAATGTATTCGAAATAATGGGGTAAAAGGTACATTTCTTGCATCCCTAACAGCTATGTATGAATCTTTATTTTCATGTGTTCGTGCAAATTTTGATTTATCTGAATTTTTTGAATGCCCAATAGGTGTAAGACAGGGATGTGTTTTAAGCCCTACATTATTTTCGATGTTTATAAACCAGCTTGCAGACCATATGAGTGAAAATGGTTTACATGGGTTTCAAATAGTGCCAGACATTATGGAACTGTTTATTTTGCTTTTCGCAGATGATATTGTTTTAATTTCTACTACTCCAAGGGGACTACAGCATCAATTAAATATATTAAAATCCTGCTGTGATGACTTACACTTATTTGTTAATACTGAAAAGACTAAAGTTATGGTATTTAGAAAAGGTGGATTTCTTGCAAAACATGAACGGTGGTTTTATGATGGTAACCAATTAGAGGTAGTTAACAAGTATTGTTATTTAGGATTCTGCTTTACTACAAAAATTAGCGCTAAATTAGGAACGGAACATTTTGTTATTAAGGGAAAAAGAGCTGTTGTTGAATTGAACCGAGCATATCAAATGTATAAAGAGATGAATGTTAACACTTTCTTAACATATTTGACATGAAAATACAACCTATATTGCTGTATTCTTCTGAGATTTGGGGTCTCCAAAGACTAGAACATATAGAGAAAGTCCATCTCATGGCTTGCAAGAGATTCCTAGGTGTGCCACAAAGAACTCCAAATAAAATGGTATATGGTGACCTTGGAAGATACCCCCTCATATCAACTCTATGGTTAATTCTGTCAGATACTGGTTCAAACTCTTACATTTAACCCCTAACAGATTACCATATAATGCTTATCTTATGTTGCTTGATATGGATAAGTCTGGAAAGACTTGTTGGGCTTCTCAAATACGTAACATTTTGTGTGAAACTGGTTTCAATATTGTATGGCTTCAGCAAGGTGTTGGCGATATAAAAGCTTTTGTGTATATATTCAAACAAAGACTAGTAGACATGTTTATTCAGGAATGGTCTGGATCTCTTAGAGATAGTGATAGATGTAGTAACTATAGATCTTTCAAAACTATATTTCACAAGGAAGAATATATCACTTGTATGGATTATTGTTTTAGACTTGCCATTTCACAAACAAGGTTCAATGTCTTGCCTCTCAATAATAATGTACACAGATATAGTGATAACAATGTGGATAAGATGTGTCCTTTCTGTATGAGAAAAAAATGAAAACGAGGAACATTTTATTTTTGAATGCTTCATGTACAATGATTTAAGGTTGACATTTCTGAAAGATTGTATTACCTTACCATTGTCTACACTACTGAAAGCAAGCAACAGTACTCACAGACATGGTTTATCCAGATACATGTTCCATGCTATAAACAGAAGACAATTAATAATGTGATTGGCTAGCTAATACAGATTCATTGTTATCCAAATTATACTATACAAAATATCATCTATGCGTATGCGTACATTGCCATTAATACTGATTTATGTGATATTGTGTTGTTGTTTGTTAAAATTTAAAAAAAAACCCATAACTGTGAACACGTGACCATTGATAGTAATCTATTATGTGAGTCACCTGAGATATTTTAGTTTACAGCATAATAGCCAATTCATGC
>CM065680.1:102549460-102554460 GCA_017654935.2 Phymorhynchus buccinoides
GTGTGATTGAATGCGTGTGTGTTGGTCTGTACTAAAAGGGTCATGATGAGATGATTACAATTAAAATCCTTAACAATGACTACCGAATGAGTTAGTGTATGTAATCGGTTTTTTATATTGAAAAATGTTCCGTTTTCATGTGAAAACATCACATAAACCGACATAGGGATGTAGCACAAACTTACTATGCTCATTGGCTTTCGTTTATATTTCGGTATTCCTACATTTATGGAAAATGTAAAAAAAAACTAAAAAAACCCAATAAGAAAATGAATGGGAAATCACCTGGACATAAAGAAGAAACCTGTATAAGAGATGAAAGCATAGTAACATAACTTACTGAACACATACGTCTGCACTGACTTACCCGCATCTACACACGTGTATAGACATCTATCTTCAAGTGCACCATCTTTCTTTCACAGTTGAAAATTAATGCAGATCATCCGCAGACAAAACGCTCTTATACAGTTTTTCACACATCTGTACTTATTTATGTACCTTTGTTTTTTTACAGATAATATAATATATCCATATAGACACATTTTACAATTTGTAAATTGTTTCTGTCTGTGCTTACAGATAATATAATATATCCATATAAAGACACATTTTACAATTTGTAAATTGTTTCTGTCTGTGCTTACAGATAATATAATATATCCATATAAAGACACATTTTACAATTTGTAAATTGTTTCTGTCTGTGCTTACAGATAATATAATATATCCATATAAAGACACATTTTACAATTTGTAAATTGTTTCTGTCTGTGCTTACAGATAATATAATATATCCATATAAAGACACATTTTACAATTTGTAAATTGTTTCTGTCTGTGCTTACAGATAATATAATATATCCATATAAAGACACATTTTACAATTTGTAAATTGTTTCTGTCTGTGCTTACAGATAATATAATATATCCATATAAAGACACATTTTACATCTGAAACAAAAAAAAACAGACGCAAAAACAAAACCTTGTACATATGGGCATTATTAAGCTTGTGCTACACTCATATGTCGGTGGTCTATGGAGGGATGGGTGGGTGGGGGATGGTTGGGGGGTGGGGGGTGGAAACGGGATGAGAGAAGAAGATGGAAGGAGGGAGAGAGACAAAAATTATAATATAATATTTCGTGGACCCGGCAAAACCAGTACTCAGCGTTACCGGTGCGTGACGTTACCGGTACTAGGCGTTACCGATACTCAGCGTTACCGGTACTTGGCGTTACCGGTACTAGGCGTTACCAGTACTCGGAGTTGCGCTAGTCAAAATAAATGAATAAATGAAAAGGTAAATGATACAAAAGAACAAAGTAAAAAACAGGAAAGAAAACACTAGAAGGAAAGAAGGAAAGAAAGGGACAGAAAGAGAACATGTTGGCTGCAATGTATCAACCCATGCTGGGTTTGTTCTCTCTTTCTGATATGCAGGAAAGAAGGAAAGAAAGGGACAGAAAGAGAACATGTTGGCTACAATGTATCAACCCATGCTGGGCTTGTTCTCTCTTTCTGATATGCAGGAAAGAAGGAAAGAAAGGGACAGAAAGAGAACATGTTGGCTACAATGTATCAACCCATGCTGGGTTTGTTCTCTCTTTCTGATATGCAGGAAAGAAGGAAAGAAAGGGAAAGAAAGAGAACATGTTGGCTACAATGTATCAACCCATGCTGGGTTTGTTCTCTCTTTCTGATATGAAGGAAAGAAGGAAAGAAAGGGACAGAAAGAGAACATGTTGGCTACAATGTATCAACCCATGCTGGGTTTGTTCTCTCTTTCTGATATGCAGGAAAGAAGGAAAGAAAGGGAAAGAAAGAGAACATGTTGGCTACAATGTATCAACCCATGCTGGGATTGTTCTCTCTTTCTGATATGCAGGAAAGAAGGAAAGAAAGGGAAAGAAAGAGAACATGTTGGCTACAATGTATCAACCCATGCTGGGTTTGTTCTCTCTTTCTGATATGCAGGAAAGAAGGAAAGAAAGGGACAGAAAGAGAACATGTTGGCTACAATGTATCAACCCATGCTGGGTTTGTTCTCTCTTTCTGATATGCAGGAAAGAAGGAAAGAAAGGGAAAGAAAGAGAACATGTTGGCTACAATGTATCAACCCATGCTGGGAAAGTTCTCTCTTTCTGATATGCAGGAAAGAAGGAAAGAAAGGGACAGAAAGAGAACATGTTGGCTACAATGTATCAACCCATGCTGGGCTTGTTCTCTCTTTCTGATATGCAGGAAAGAAGGAAAGAAAGGGACAGAAAGAGAACATGTTGGCTACAATGTATCAACCCATGCTGGGAAAGTTCTCTCTTTCTGATATGCAGGAAAGAAGGAAAGAAAGGGACAGAAAGAGAACATGTTGGCTACAATGTATCAACCCATGCTGGGTTTGTTCTCTCTTTCTGATATGCAGGAAAGAAGGAAAGAAAGGGACAGAAAGAGAACATGTTTGCTACAATGTATCAACCCATGCTGGGTTTGTTCTCTCTTTCTGATATGCAGGAAAGAAGGAAAGAAAGGGACAGAAAGAGAACATGTTTGCTACAATGTATCAACCCATGCTGGGAAGGTTCTCTCTTTCTGATATGCAGGAAAGAAGGAAAGAAAGGGAAAGAAAGAGAACATGTTGGCTACAATGTATCAACCCATGCTGGGTTTGTTCTCTCTTTCTGATATGCAGGAAAGAAGGAAAGAAAGGGACAGAAAGAGAACATGTTGGCTACAATGTATCAACCCATGCTGGGTTTGTTCTCTCTTTCTGATATGCAGGAAAGAAGGAAAGAAAGGGACAGAAAGAGAACATGTTGGCTACAATGTATCAACCCATGCTGGGTTTGTTCTCTCTTTCTGATATGCAGGAAAGAAGGAAAGAAAGGGACAGAAAGAGAACATGTTGGCTACAATGTATCAACCCATGCTGGGTTTGTTCTCTCTTTCTGATATGAAGGAAAGAAGGAAAGAAAGGGACAGAAAGAGAACATGTTGGCTACAATGTATCAACCCATGCTGGGTTTGTTCTCTCTTTCTGATATGCAGGAAAGAAGGAAAGAAAGGGACAGAAAGAGAACATGTTGGCTACAATGTATCAACCCATGCTGGGTTTGTTCTCTCTTTCTGATATGCAGGAAAGAAGGAAAGAAAGGGAAAGAAAGAGAACATGTTGGCTACAATGTATCAACCCATGCTGGGAAAGAAGAAAGAAAGAATATGCAGGAAAGAAGGAAAGAAAGGGACAGAAAGAGAACATGTTGGCTACAATGTATCAACCCATGCTGGGATTGTTCTCTCTTTCTGATATGCAGGAAAGAAGGAAAGAAAGGGAAAGAAAGAGAACATGTTGGCTACAATGTATCAACCCATGCTGGGCTTGTTCTCTCTTTCTGATATGCAGGAAAGAAGGAAAGAAAGGGACAGAAAGAGAACATGTTTGCTACAATGTATCAACCCATGCTGGGCTTGTTCTCTCTTTCTGATATGCAGGAAAGAAGGAAAGAAAGGGACAGAAAGAGAACATGTTGGCTACAATGTATCAACCCATGCTGGGTTTGTTCTCTCTTTCTGATATGCAGGAAAGAAGGAAAGAAAGGGACAGAAAGAGAACATGTTGGCTACAATGTATCAACCCATGCTGGGTTTGTTCTCTCTTTCTGATATGCAGGAAAGAAGGAAAGAAAGGGAGAAAGAGAACATGTTTGCTACAATGTATCAACCCATGCTGGGAAAGTTCTCTCTTTCTGATATGCAGGAAAGAAGGAAAGAAAGGGAAAGAAAGAGAACATGTTTGCTACAATGTATCAACCCATGCTGGGTTTGTTCTCTCTTTCTGATATGAAGGAAAGAAGGAAAGAAAGGGACAGAAAGAGAACATGTTTGCTACAATGTATCAACCCATGCTGGGTTTGTTCTCTCTTTCTGATATGCAGGAAAGAAGGAAAGAAAGGGACAGAAAGAGAACATGTTTGCTACAATGTATCAACCCATGCTGGGTTTGTTCTCTCTTTCTGATATGCAGGAAAGAAGGAAAGAAAGGGAAAGAAAGAGAACATGTTGGCTACAATGTATCAACCCATGCTGGGTTTGTTCTCTCTTTCTGATATGCAGGAAAGAAGGAAAGAAAGGGACAGAAAGAGAACATGTTGGCTACAATGTATCAACCCATGCTGGGTTTGTTCTCACTTTCTGATATGCAGGAAAGAAGGAAAGAAAGGGAAAGAAAGAGAACATGTTGGCTACAATGTATCAACCCATGCTGGGAAAGTTCTCTCTTTCTGATATGCAGGAAAGAAGGAAAGAAAGGGAAAGAAAGAGAACATGTTGGCTACAATGTATCAACCCATGCTGGGCTTGTTCTCTCTTTCTGATATGCAGGAAAGAAGGAAAGAAAGGGACAGAAAGAGAACATGTTGGCTACAATGTATCAACCCATGCTGGGCTTGTTCTCTCTTTCTGATATGCAGGAAAGAAGGAAAGAAAGGGACAGAAAGAGAACATGTTGGCTACAATGTATCAACCCATGCTGGGCTTGTTCTCTCTTTCTGATATGCAGGAAAGAAGGAAAGAAAGGGAAAGAAAGAGAACATGTTGGCTACAATGTATCAACCCATGCTGGGCTTGTTCTCTCTTTCTGATATGCAGGAAAGAAGGAAAGAAAGGGACAGAAAGAGAACATGTTGGCTACAATGTATCAACCCATGCTGGGTTTGTTCTCTCTTTCTGATATGCAGGAAAGAAGGAAAGAAAGGGACAGAAAGAGAACATGTTGGCTACAATGTATCAACCCATGCTGGGTTTGTTCTCTCTTTCTGATATGCAGGAAAGAAGGAAAGAAAGGGACAGAAAGAGAACATGTTGGCTACAATGTATCAACCCATGCTGGGTTTGTTCTCTCTTTCTGATATGCAGGAAAGAAGGAAAGAAAGGGACAGAAAGAGAACATGTTGGCTACAATGTATCAACCCATGCTGGGTTTGTTCTCTCTTTCTGATATG
>CM065680.1:102559460-102591960 GCA_017654935.2 Phymorhynchus buccinoides
GGCCAAATAGGGCGGGTTCTAAATTTCACTGATCGAGTCTGATCGAGTCAGGTGGCTTGTGACCTCTTCTGTGCGGGAAACAAAATGTGGTCTACGTCACGACCTGATCGAGTCATATGAGGCAGTCGCATAGTCTGTCTCCAGCTTAAGGCGCATAACGGCTGTCATATGACAGGAAACTGTCTGAGCGAACGAAGAAGAAGAAGAAGAAGAAGAAGAAGAAGAAGAAGATAATTCCCAATGAATCTACCAGGAAGGAAAGGACATTTAGACTCCAAGTCCTTATTCTTTCTTTCCTTCTTCTAGACTGTCTGGAAAATAGTGCGGTCATTACCGTCAATGCGCTAACATCAAATTACTGCAGGATTTCAAAATATTGTTAGAATAACAAACAATGTGCGATGATCATCAAACGCCAAACAGTTCGTCGGGTCATGGATTTAGAAAATATATTTGCACTTTCATTTTTAGAATCAAAAGCTTGACTCAACATCTCAACAATTAGCAAATAAAAGCAATTGTATTCTATAAAAATGCATAGAACGAGTAGGTTTGAAATGCAGGTGTTCATCTTCATTTTTTGTCAAGTTTTGGTTGTATCTAAATGAGATGGATGCACGTAATTTTGTGCAATGCATGATATATACAGTTTGTTCTGGAACAAATCCCATCAGTGTTTCCATTTTCTTAAAGCAATAATCTAATAATGTTTAAGTTTTTGTGTTTTATTCTCTTCTTATTTTTTATTTTTTTCCGCGCGTTGTGTATCGAATATATGTGGTCGTTAGCGCAATGGGCCATTAACTCTTGAAAACATCCTGAGCAAAATTTGAAAATGATTTTTAAGTTAGCAAAATGTGTGGGGCAAAAATGGTTCATCTATTATTTTGCAATTTCAATTCGATCAATTTTCTCTACTGTTCATTTATTTCTACTGCATTGAAATAGTTTAGCTATGTGCACGATTGACGCGAAAACAAAATTTGTAATTATTGATAATAGTTTGTGCATTTATTTTATATTCTCGGCATTTTTAATGGCATAAAGTGGTGTATGTTATTATGTGCAAACTTGCTCAGTTCGTGCATAGTAATTTTTGTTTTGAAAAAATATAGATGTATATATATAATAAAAAAAATAATAACACGCACATGCAGTTCACACAAGCGAACGAAAACAAACACACACCACTCGCGTGCTCGCGCGCAACACATACAACTTCGATTTAAAAAAAAGAGAAAAAAGATTGTTACAAATGGCGAAATTATACTCTTTTGTTATGCCCGAAAAACACCAGAAGAGAGGGGGGGGGGGGGGGCATAGTAAGATGGATGGATGTATGAGTTAATGTGGCCTTGGAGGCCAATTTTCTGTTCTCCAAACCTGTTATGAATTGAACTCTTGGGACCATTGTTATGTAAATAGGATCCTTTCTACGTTTTATTTGTATCTGATATTATGCATTATTTTGTGCTGAAGTAAAATATGACAAACATATTTGCATGCGTAAACTACTTGCACACACATTAGATAGAATGCATGGATATACACTATCTTGCAGATGAATACGCTGTTGTGCGCAACAACGCAAGCCCGCTTGCACATATATATCCTAGGGGAAAAACACACACACGCACGCACACGCACACGCACACGCACGCACGCGCACACACACACACACACACACACACACACACACACACACACACACACACACACACACACACACACACACACACACACACACACACACACACACACACATACACACACACACACACACACACACACACACACACACACACACACACACACACACACACACACACACACACACACACACACACACACATACAAAGACACACACACACACACGAACGCACGCACGCACGCACACACGCACGCACGTACGCATGCACACGCACACGCACACGCACGCACACACACACACACACACACACACACACACACACACACACACACACACACACACACACACACACACTACACACGCACACACACATATACTCAGACAGCTTATGCACACATATTGAAGCTTTTTCATACAACCGATCAATCAGTTATGTACATGTTTGTTGTTCATATTAGGTCGTGCATTCAAATCAATTCATATTTACAATTGATCTGAATAGAATATCATTTTGTATAGCAAAGTGAAGAAAGAAATCATCGAAGAAAAACGATATACGGCATTCAATGAAAATAAACATGTACAAGAGAAACACAAATGACACTAATCTTGAGCATAGAAATAAAGATGTTGATAGAGGAGTTTCAAGTGACGTCTTTTATTTGCCGAAAATCATGTGCCCATAAGTATTATCAAGTTATCTCTTTCTCTCTCGCGTTGTATCCAATGCGGGATTGCTCAAATTTATCAATTTGTTGCAAGAAGAATTAGAATGGTCATCATCGTAAACAAAAAATGTATAATCAATTACTACGGACTAGTTATGCCTTTTAAAATCTGTCTTGTGGAGAAATAATTAAAAACATTTTCTCGGGATTTATGTTTTCATGCAGATAGGCAACTCAGTTCATTATTTTCCCCGTTTAATGAATTCTGCAATGAAGTAGAAATGTGTTTTTAAAAAAAATCAAAATCAAAAATCAAAATGCTAATACTATGGTGCATTTTTTTAAAATCTTCTGTGACAAAAATCTATATATAGTTCCAACAAAATCAGTTATACACCAGAAATGAATATACTTGTTTAGACTTCATAGGCATAGGAATTTTGGACTGCCTTGTTTAGATAATTAAGAGAAACGAATTGGTCATGCTTACATTTTATTTTGTCATTCCGTGCATAAGAAAAAACACGTTCGCTTATTTGTTATTTTAGCCGTTCATGGCTCAATATTCACACACTGTCTTAGGCCGTGTACACACATAAGCGGATATTCCGTGCGGAAACCCGTGCGCAATCCATAAATAAGTGGGGGTGTGTCTTTTGCAAAAAATAGTTCCCCCACCTTCTGGAAGTTCTGTGCTTGTAACTTCCTCTAATCTGCCACTCTCTTTGACTCTGCCTTTTCCCTTTGCTTTCTATCATCTACTATCTTTCTGACTTACTGGCCCATTCTCCTGCCTTTTCCCTTTGCTTTCTATCATCTACTATCTTTCTGACTTACTGGCCCATTCTCCTGCCTTTTCCCTTTGCTTTCTATCATCTACTATCTTTCTGACTTATTGGCCCATTCTCCTGCCTTTTCCCTTTGCTTTCTATCATCTGCTATCTTTCTGACTTATTGGTCCATTCTCCTGCCTTTTCCCTTTGTTTTCTATCATCTACTATCTTTCTGACTTAGTGGCCCATTCTCCTGCCTTTTCCCTTTGCTTTCTATCATCTACTATCTTTCTGACTTAGTGGCCCATTCTCCTGCCTTTTCCCTTTGCTTTCTATCATCTACTATCTTTCTGACTTATTGGTCCATTCTCCTGCCTTTTCCCTTTGTTTTCTGTCATCTACTATCTTTCTGACTTATTGGCCCATTCTCCTGCCTTTTCCCTTTGCTTTCTATCATCTACTGTCTCTGACTTAGTGGCCCATTCTCCTGCCTTTTCCCTTTGCTTTCTATCATCTACTATCTTTCTGACTTATTGGTCCATTCTCCTGCCTTTTCCCTTTGCTTTCTGTCATCTGCTATCTGTCTGACTTATTATTGGCCCATTCTCCTGCCTTTTCCCTTTGCTTTCTATCATCTACCATCTTTCTGACTTACTGGCCCATTCTCCTGCCTTTTCCCTTTGCTTTCTATCATCTGCTATCTTTCTGACTTAGTGGCCCATTCTCCTGCCTTTTCCCTTTGCTTTCTATCATCTACTATCTTTCTGACTTATTGGCCCATTCTCCTGCCTTTTCCCTTTGCTTTCTATCATCTGCTATCTTTCTGACTTAGTGGACCATTGTCCTGCCTTTTCCCTTTGCTTTCTATCATCTACTGTCTTTCTGACTTAGTGGCCCATTCTCCTGCCTTTTCCCTTTGCTTTCTATCATCTACTATCTTTCTGACTTATTGGTCCATTCTCCTGCCTTTTCCCTTTGCTTTCTGTCATCTGCTATCTGTCTGACTTATTGGCCCATTCTCCTGCCTTTTCCCTTTGCTTTCTGTCATCTACTATCTTTCTGACTTATTGGCCCATTCTCCTGCCTTTTCCCTTTGTTTTCTATCATCTACTATCTTTCTGACTTATTATTGGCCCATTCTCCTGCCTTTTCCCTTTGCTTTCTATCATCTACTATCTTTCTGACTTATTGGCCCATTCTCCTGCCTTTTCCCTTTGCTTTCTATCATCTGCTATCTTTCTGACTTAGTGGACCATTGTCCTGCCTTTTCCCTTTGCTTTCTATCATCTACTATCTTTCTGACTTAGTGGCCCATTCTCCTGCCTTTTCCCTTTGCTTTCTATCATCTACTATCTTTCTGACTTATTGGTCCATTCTCCTGCCTTTTCCCTTTGCTTTCTGTCATCTGCTATCTGTCTGACTTATTATTGGCCCATTCTCCTGCCTTTTCCCTTTGCTTTCTATCATCTACTATCTCTGACTTATTGGCCCATTCTCCTGCCTTTTCCCTTTGCTTTCTATCATCTACTATCTCTGACTTATTGGCCCATTCTCCTGCCTTTTCCCTTTGCTTTCTATCATCTACTATCTCTGACTTATTGGCCCATTCTCCTGCCTTTTCCCTTTGCTTTCTGTCATCTACTATCTTTCTGACTTATTGGCCCATTCTCCTGCCTTTTCCCTTTGCTTTCTATCATCTACTATCTTTCTGACTTATTGGCCCATTCTCCTGCCTTTTCCCTTTGCTTTCTGTCATCTACTATCTTTCTGACTTATTGGCCCATTCTCCTGCCTTTTCCCTTTGCTTTCTGTCATCTACTATCTTTCTGACTTATTGGCCCATTCTCCTGCCTTTTCCCTTTGCTTTCTGTCATCTACTATCTTTCTGACTTATTGGCCCATTCTCCTGCCTTTTCCCTTTGCTTTCTGTCATCTACTATCTTTCTGACTTATCGCCCCATTCTCCTGCCTTTTCCCTTTGCTTTCTGTCATCAACTATCTTTCTGACTTATTGGCCCATTCTCCTGCCTTTTCCCTTTGCTTTCTATCATCTACTATCTCTTTCTGACTTATTGGCCCATTCTCCTGCCTTTTCCCTTTGCTTACTGTCATCTACTATCTTTCTGACTTAGTGGCCCATTCTCTTGCCTTTTCCCTTTGCTTTCTGTCATCTACTATCTTTCTGACTTATTGGCCCATTCTCCTGCCTTTTCCCTTTGCTTTCTGTCATCTACTATCTTTCTGACTTATTGGCCCATTCTCCTGCCTTTTCCCTTTGTTTTCTGTCATCTACTATCTTTCTGACTTATTGGCCCATTCTCTTGCCTTTTCCCTTTGCTTTCTATCATCTACTATCTTTCTGACTTATTGGCTCTAATCTGCCACTGTCTTTGACTCTGCCTTTTCCCTTTGCTTTCTTTCATCTACTATCTTTCTGACTTAGTGGCTCTAATCTGCCACTGTCTTTGACTCTGCCTTTTCCCTTTGCTTTCTATCATCTACTATCTTTCTGACTTAGTGGCCCATTCTCCTGCCTTTTCCTTTGCTTTCTATCATCTACTATCTTTCTGACTTATTGGCCCATTCTCCTGCCTTTTCCCTTTGCTTTCTATCATCTACTATCTTTCTGACTTAGTGGCCCATTCTCCTGCCTTTTCCCTTTGTTTTCTGTCATCTACTATCTTTCTGACTTATTGGCCCATTCTCCTGCCTTTTCCCTTTGTTTTCTATCATCTACTATCTTTCTGACTTATTGGCCCATTCTCCTGCCTTTTCCCTTTGCTTACTGTCATCTACTATCTTTCTGACTTATTGGCCCATTCTCCTGCCTTTTCCCTTTGCTTTCTGTCATCTACTATCTTTCTGACTTATTGGCCCATTCTCCTGCCTTTTCCCTTTGCTTACTGTCATCTACTATCTTTCTGACTTATTGGCCCATTCTCCTGCCTTTTCCCTTTGCTTTCTATCATCTACTATCTTTCTGACTTATTGGCCCATTCTCCTGCCTTTTCCCTTTGCTTTCTATCATCTACTATCTTTCTGCCTTATTGGCCCATTCTCCTGCCTTTTCCCTTTGCTTTCTGTCATCTACTATCTTTCTGACTTATTGGCCCATTCTCCTGCCTTTTCCCTTTGTTTTCTATCATCTACTATCTTTCTGCCTTAGTGGCCCATTCTCCTGCCTTTTCCCTTTGCTTTCTATCATCTACTATCTTTCTGCCTTAGTGGCCCATTCTCCTGCCTTTTCCCTTTGCTTTCTGTCATCTACTATCTTTCTGACTTATTGGCCCATTCTCCTGCCTTTTCCCTTTGCTTTCTATCATCTACTGTCTTTCTGACTTATTGGC
Organism: Phymorhynchus buccinoides; assembly: GCA_017654935.2. Classification (NCBI taxonomy): domain Eukaryota; kingdom Metazoa; phylum Mollusca; class Gastropoda; order Neogastropoda; family Raphitomidae; genus Phymorhynchus; species Phymorhynchus buccinoides. The sequence goes on from CM065680.1 coordinate 102,565,900, forward strand.
CCATTCTCCTGCCTTTTCCCTTTGCTTTCTATCATCTACTATCTTTCTGACTTATTGGCCCATTCTCCTGCCTTTTCCCTTTGCTTTCTGTCATCTGCTATCTTTCTGACTTATTGGCCCATTCTCTTGCCTTTTCCCTTTGCTTTCTGTCATCTACTATCTTTCTGACTTATTGGCCCATTCTCTGCCTTTTCCCTTTGCTTTCTATCATCTACTATCTTTCTGACTTATTGGCCCATTCTCTTACTTTTTTTTCTAAAAATGTTCTTCCAAATATTGTTTCTCCTTGAGCTCCTCCGAAATCAGAATGTGTCGGCTGTACGCAGCAGGGAGACCAGTGGAAACTGAAAACCGGATACTCACGTACCTTACCAATTATGGCCATATGGCCTGGGAACGCAGAAGAAGAAGATATGCTTAAAGCCAATAAGATCAGATCATTGCGTTATTGTGTGTGTATATTTCACTTAAAGACCCCACACGTCACGTGTCACATTCCTTCTTATGCTTGGAAGATGGTGGGTCTGTAACGTCCTTCTTCTTCTCGTGATATCACACGGTGTGTTATTGTGTTGACTTCCTTTGTGGTCAGATGCTGAAGAGTCATACCTTGAACCAGATGAGTGTGTCCGACCCCCAAATCTACCGACACATGAACGGAGCTCCCCTGACACACCAGGTCCACCAGAACATCCAGACTGTGTCTCCCACACACCAGGTATATGTGTTGTCAGTGTGTAGTGTGTCCGACCCCCAAATGTACCGACATATGAACGGAGCCCCCCTGACTCACCAGGTCCACCAGAACATCCAGACTGTGTCTCCCACACACCAGGTATATGTGTTCTCAGTGTGTAGGTGTTGTGTACTTAGTGTGTAATCAGTGTGTAGTGTGTCCAATCCCCAAATCTACCGACAGATGAACGGAGCTCCCCTGACACACCAGGTATATGTGTTGTCAGTGTGTAGTTGTTGTGTACTTAGTGTGTAATCAGTGTGTAGTGTGTCCGATCCCAAAATCTACCGACAGATGAACGGAGCTCCCCTGACACACAAAGTTCACAGAACATACAGACTGTGTCCCCCACACACCAGGTATCTGTGTTGTCACTGTGTAGTTGTTGTGTACTTAGTGTCTCATCAGTGTGTAGCTAGTGTGTAGTGTGTCAGTCCCTCAGATCTAACAATAGATGAACGGAGCTCCCATGACTCACCAAGTCCCCAAACACATCCAGACTGTGTCCCCAACACAACAAGTATGAATGTGCATTGAGCATTCATGGTCTAGTGTGTAGTGCAATGAATATGTAGCTTGTAAACAAAATATGTAGCTTGTAGTAGGGGAAGACGGGGTAAAAAGCGCATGGGCGGGTAAGAAGCTCACCCCAATTATCTCATAAAATAAAGAAAATTTCAGTCACATTTTCCCATGAGACGAATGCTAGACATTAACGCTCGTCTCATGGGCAAAATGAGGTTGACATTTGCTTCATTTCATGAGATAATTGGGGTGGGCTTCTTATCCGCCCATGCGCTTTTTACCCCGTCTTCCCCTATGTAGTCCTAGTCTGCTACCGTCGGTCCATGTGCATGGTGTAGCACACCTGGCGGGCTACACATTAAAGTGTAATCCGTGTTGTGGGAAAGACAATGCAGCGTTTCTAGGAAGCTTGTCAGATGGACAATAACATGAGAAGTGCCTTCCTTCCTTCTGTGTCACTAGATGTTAGCATACAGACATTCCTATCAACACTCTGGCCGGTTGTTATTGTATTGATAGGTGTTGGATGTTAGCATACAGACATTCCTATCAACACTCTGGCCGCTTGTTATTGTATTGATAGGTGTTGGATGTAGATGCTTTTTATCTGATTGTATTTTGTTTGAACGGAAAGAACTCATGAATGTCTAACATTTGTGTTTTCATAAAAACAGGACGACCCCTCAGGCATCCAGTCCCCCACCTCCAACAGCACAGACGGCTCCCAGCATCGTCGACGGTACATCGGCGTTAAAGACCAATCAGTCAACCACCATCCCCCGCCACCCCCGCCCCAGTGTAACGGAATGATGGGACCACGCAGACTATCAGACTACCCTCCTCATCCCCAGCCCTCCTCTTCCTCCTTCTCCACTCCCTCCTCCTCCTCCTCCGATGTCTACCAGTACTTACCACGAAGGGACAGAGATTTCAACAAAAGGGAATTGCGTTACGCCTCCATCCCTGAAGTGGACGATCAAGAGATCAACAATAATAATCACAAAGGCAGCAACGAGGACACGACCCCTTCCTCACTTCCCAGTCAAAGCAGCAGCATCAACGGCGCCGACAACCAGGGAAGTCGAGGACCTGCTACGCAGGAACATCACGGCTTCAATCACCAAACCTCTCCCAAGATTCGACCACCGAACCAGCGGCAGCAGAATCGGTACCCGCCAAACTACGAACAGAACGGGCACACGCCAGGTCCGGTGTGTCAGACATTGCTGAGGCCTCACAGTGTTCGTGGCAAGGCCATGGATGTGGACTGCCGCTCCCAGTCCCTGAGCAGCGTACCAACTGGCCTGGCCACGTTTTCCTTGGTGGGGCAGCGCAAAGCGGATAGCTTGCCCACTGTTCCGTTAACTTCGTCGCCAATGTCCAAGCCTTCCCAGCATTGTGTTCAAGCCACCAGGCAAACATGGGGAGGGGAGGGAGGGGAGAGTTGCGGGAACACGATCAGATCACCAGAGAGGGGTGCCACATCTCAGCAAAGGCCCCTGACTAACGGACACTACTCTCCCGGACGAGGGGATAGACTCTCCAATGGGTGCACCGATGAAGCGCCGCGGGCGAACAGTGTTGTGAATAACGCCTCGCCTAAACATTATCCTGGCTCGCCTAAACACCATATTGGTTCGCCTAAGCACTATCCTGGTTCACCTAAAAGCTATCCCGGATCGCCTAAACAGTATCCCGGCTCGCCTAACAAGCACACAGCACACTCATCTAACGGTTCACCAAACCTCCATCCTCCTCGCCAGAACCCAAGCAGCAGTAGCCATTACCAGCCTCCTCCGAGTAACGGGGAGGTGGAGGGATATCGAGGGGGAGGAGGTGGGGGGAGGCTGAATGGCCATGGCTATTGTGCAAGCGGTGCAAACCTCCGCCAAGGCCACTCTGACCCCAGCCTTCTGGCCCCGCTCACCGTCAACACCAGCATGGCTCCCTCCGCTGTGTATGAGTCTTCGGAAAGGCTGAAGCGATTCACTGAAGTCATGAGGTGAGATAGTGCATTCATAAAATTACGATGGCTTGGAGTAAGCACGGACTATCTTTAGATAGTCCATTGACATATAATTATTATTGAACTTATTACGAAAACTAATAACTTGTATCAAAAAAGACTCACGAAATATAAAAAGCAAAATCCCCTTTTTTATATTTCTGCAGTTATTGTTTGATACAAGTTATTAGTTTTTGTAACAAATCCAATAATACATCAATGGACCATCTAAAGATAGTCCGTTTTGACTCCGAGCCATCGACATTTAATTTAATGTACAAAGCTCGAACCAGCCTTTGTTACTCCGCTTTTCAACTTTGTTGTGAAAGATCAAACCCCTCATTACATTTGCAAAGTTTCAATGAGGGAATGAAGGTTACGGAATATGATAGAAGAAATATACAAGGCGTGTCATAAAAATGCAACCCACTACATTGGCGATACAAATTAATATACAACATTTTGTATCGATTTTTCTGGTTTCTAAATAAGGTTCAATGCCTGAAATGTCACATTAATTTGCCTTTCCAAGGTTTAGTTTGTGTGGTCCAGAAATGAACTGTTTCCATGGTACCCCATTATCAGAGGAAGCCCTTTTTGAGGTCAAGAAACATTTTCGCAATTTCAATGTCTTTGTTCGCAATTTCAATTTATAGTATTCTACCGTATCTGTAGAAACAGTTTCAATCATTTGTAGGCTAAACAAAAATTTGTTCTCGAGAAACAGACAATTGTCCACAAAATTTATTTGAATTTTTTTTTTACCTCTCAAAAAGGGATTTTTATCAAATGGGTTGCTATGGAAACTGTTACTTTCTGGGATTCTGCTAGGCATCTTGGAAACAACGAACTGTTACAACCGTTCTTGCATTGAATCTTCTTTATCAACCTGAAAGATCACAATGATAGGGATATTATTAAAAACCTTATTAACGAGTGTTCTGGGTGGCATTTGTAGTCACCCTATGCTATGCAGCTTAAGATTCATAATGCACGTTCAATAATATTCTCATTATTGGTATTGTTCGGGCATGGGTCTTTCTTTCTTATTCTTCCGTTTAACTGGTGAAATAAGAATGTGTTGGCAGGTATGAACATGATGTATAATAAAATTAAAAAAATGTGCGTTTTGACGTCATCAGGTGCAGGACGTCAGTAAGCAGTTGCGGTGACGTCAGCACCACCAGCTCCACCCTGTCCTCCCAGACCCCCACCACCCCCCACACCACCCCGCCCTCCGGCCAGTCCTCCCTGACTGACCCCCACAGCTGGGACCCCGAGGTCCACAGTCTGCTGCAGGTGAGCACTGCTCACGGTGCAGGGGCAGAACCACTGCGTACGATTCGATCTAAATGCGATCCGATTGCGACGTTTGTGAGACACGATTCTCGTGCCATTGTACTGTCTGAATGGATCTGATGAAGTCCTCTCTTCACAGGGGTGCAACTCTTCCTGGAATACAAGGATTTCCTTTTCTTTTCTTTTACCAGAAAAGGAGTGTCCTTTGTGTGAAAGATCTGTGTGTGTCTACTGTGTTTTACAAACACTTTAAAATAAGCATTTGTATACATTGTGCAAAAAGCAAACTAAAATACCTTCATCAATCATTTTTTCTTCAGCTGCAGGGGGACATTACCCCTGGACCCCGGCCTTTCAGGGTTTTTCATTTTGTGTAGTTGCACCCATGTTATTGTGTGTAGTCCCCTGTGCAGGAATCTAATGAAATATCTGTGTTGTTTGTCTCAGACATGTTTCATTCGTGTCTACATGTGTATAGTGATCGAAAATAGTAGAATTATTTTGTGCAGGAAGTCTGATGAAGACATCGTCGCAATCTGATGTTTTTTGTATGCAGTGTGTCGACCCCTTTAGTGAGCATCCACTTAAAAACTAAATCTCTGTAAAGCTGTCTGTTTAAACTGAAGTACATTAGTAGATGTCTGTAGCGGACAGTACTATTATAGTCCAGAAGGAAGCGGAACATTCGATGGTTTGTATCTTTAAATCATATAGTAAAAAGCCAAGTGTCCGTCCGTGTGTGTGTGTGTGTGTGTGTGTGTGTGTGTGTGTGTGTGTGTGTGTGTCTGAAACACGAAACGGGCCTTATAACTCCGCCGTTTTTCGACCGAATCGCTTCAAATTTGCTGTGAGCCCTGACGGGGCGATGGCAACGGCAACCGAGGCGGCCGTGTCATTTGCGCGGTTCGGCAAATGCGCGAAACGCGCATCCGCCGGCCTCTTGGCGCCCGTATATCCGGTGTTTCTGGACCGATTGCCTTCGGATTTGGCAGGAAGATCACCGGGGACGGTGACTATCCGTGTACCAACCCGGAAGCGAATCGGTTCAGAAACGCGCGCGCTATACGACTCCGCCGTTTCTTAACCGAATCGCTTCAAATTTGCTGTACTCGGCGTTACCAGTACTTGGCGTTACCGTTACTAGGCGTTGCCGTTACTAGGCGTTACTGTTACTATGCGTTACTGGGACTCGGCGTTGCGCTAGTAGTTTTAAAAGAGCTGATACCTTACCATCATACTTCTTCTTCACCATAGGGGAAGACGGGGTAAAAAGCGCATGGGCGGGTAAGAAGCCCACCCCAATTATCTCATGAAATAAAGAAAATTTCAGTCAAATTTGCCCATGAGACGAATGCTTAACGCTCGTCTCATGGGCAAAATGAGACTGAAATTTGCTTATTTCATGAAATAATTGGGGTGGGCTTCTTACCCGCCAATGCGCTTTTTACCCCGTCTTCCCCTACTACCAATACTACTTAGAAAGTTCTGGGCGGGGAAACAAAACACAAGAACACAAATGTCGTGTCCTGGGCTATTTAGAGACTGTTTCCTTCTGGAGTGTTAATCCTAGTCTCATTCTGTTTCTTAATCTTCGCTTAGGTTCAAGTAGAGAACGGCCAGTGCTCGTCGTCCTCGCCCCAAAGACATGGCCCCCAGGCAGCAGACAGCAGCCTCAAGGACAGAGAGGGCCCCGGCTGTGACAGGACCAGGCCTCACCACCAGGCAGCAGAGAGCAGCCTCAGGGACAGAGAGGGCCCCGGCTGTGACAGGACCAGGCCTCTGCACGTGGACGTCTCCCAGCCCCCCACCTCCTCCTCCTCCTGCTGCACGTGCACCTCCCAGGACACGCCCATCCCCGGCTCTGACCAAGCCTCGTCCTCCGCCTCACACAGTCACTCCAGCACCATGGACTCCGGATACACCACCAACACAGAGTGCGAGGGGGATGCCTCCAGCCACCGTCACCACCACCACAACAACAACCATCTGAGCCCCCCTCACCAGCACCACCACCACACCTTGCCCTACCCCAGCCACCACCACCATCACCACTACACTCCCCACACCGTCCCCCATGCAGAGCCTTACCGCCCCGTCCCCTTGCCGCGGAATCTCTTCCCAGCTTCTAAATGTAAACTTCAAGGTAACCCGGACAGTCAGAGTAACCACCCAGGCAGCAAATCAAAAACGTCTTCTCTGGGACGTTCTCCTCTTGCTGAGGACAACATCCAGGCGAAGAGCAGCACCACGTCTACACAGCAGAAAAACTCTGATCCTCAGCGCTCAAAAACGTCTGATAAGCGTAGAGTCGTCGAAGCCAGTGACTTGAAGCCAGGCTGGGAATCTGCACCCAATTTTCAGTCCCTTGACCTCGTCGCCCCCACAGCTGTCCAGACGTCTGCTGTTGGTACATCGTGTGGAGATGACCTGGTGCTCAAACCCAAAGTGTCCCGCAGCCGGAGCGTTCCCGAGGAGGCAGAGTCTTCATCCAGGACGTCGAGGAAGTTGGAGAGCAGCGAGGAAACGTCTGGGAGCTCCACAGAACACAGGACACCCACCAACCCGACACCCGACTCCAGCAACAGCGTGGTGTCTGTAGCTGGTCAGGGGAATGCAAATGTCACTGCCAGCAACAGAAAGAACGCTACAAACTCCAGCACGACAACCACCACCACCACTACCAGCAGCCTGGTTCTTCACAGCAGTCCCAGGTCTCGGCCCAAACCGGTGGTGAAAACCAGCCCGGCTCCCACGTTGTTCCAGCTTTCCCAGAGCTACGACCTTCATTCCCTCAGACTTACCCTTCCTCCCTCTGTCCCAGCCAGTTCCCTGTTTGCCCTAACCACGGTGGAGGTAACCTTCTCCCTCAATGGCCTTGACCCTGTGGGGTCATCGGGTCAGGCCCCTCAAGGTCAGATGGCGAGGATCGGGGGCCCGGGCAGCGCGTTCCGGGCGGTGAGGTCCGGCAGCGTGACGCAGACCATGGGGATGACGGCCGTGGACTGGGTGGAGGGGGAGGGGTGCAGGGAAGGCCTCACTGTGGGGGAGGGGCTTCAGGCTGGAGATCTGCTGATCGAGGTGAGCGGGGCTGCTTGTATTAATCAAAACATTGTTTTTTTGTAAAATTGGATTCTTCTTGGGGTTTTTGTCCCTGATTCTTAACTTTTTTTCATTTTTTTCAGGTTGTTCTTGTCTTGCTCATGTTATCTTTTCTTCTTGTTGTTTGTCTTTTTTGTTTGTTTTTTCTTGACTTAGCTTCTTCTTCTTCTTCTTCTTCTTCTTCTTCTTCTTCTTCTTCTTCTTCTTCTTCTTCTTCTTCTTCTTCTTCAAAGCACAAATAAGAAAAAAAGGGGTAGACGCTGCGTTTGCGGCGATCGGTTCTCCGGGGGAGAGGAGCCCGGATTTCGCAAAAATAAGTCTCTGTGACTAGAATATAGCAAATACTAAAAGTACCAAATAATTGCAAACGCACGTAAGGATACGCACAAGCACGTAACGTGAAGAGACGTACGCACAGCCACGCACACGCAGTCATACCCTCGCGCGCATGACACACACACACACACACACACACACACACACACACACACACACACACACACACACACACACACACACACACACACACACACACACACACACACACACACACACACACACACACACACACACACACACACGTACGCATATACACATAACACATGCTCCCACATACACAAAATGAACATAACAGGTTTTTTTCTCCTTTGATTAGCATACTAATATCAAACTTATGAACTCTACTCAGGAAATGCTTACTCTGATGGTTGCTCTACAAACAGAGGGATGTTATCAATGTTTTTTCCATTGGCATACATTGTTATTGTTTTGCTGGTGATTCCACAGGTGAACGGGAGCCAGTGCATGTCCCAGGAGCTCCCTGACACCCAGGCCGTGATAGACTCTGCCCAGGACCTCACTGTGGTGGTGGCCCGCAGGAAGGCAGACACCGACAATGTAGGTTTTGCAGCGATACTGGTATCTTGCACTTTTAGCTACTTTGCAACATGCATGCCTTAGCATCGTGTATTAAACCTCATACAGAATTTGAAGGGATTCTTTGCAGTAGCTCAGGGGATTTAATTATCGCATGCATACAAAGCAATCAAACATAGACACAAAGAAACAAACAACCAATAACGACACGGACGCCCGTACAGCCCAACAACTCCAGAAGAAGGTGTTGGAGCATAACCAGTGTGAACACACATGAACAGGTTTGATATTTGTAACATAGCACCAGTAGTCTCCTTGGTATTAATCAATTTTGTTTTCAACGAGAAAGTACTGGATGCAAAGAATTGAATGGATTATTGGTCCTATTGACTACTTCGTTTGCTTGTCTTTGGTTGTGTGGGTGGGTTTTTTTTAACCCAGAGCATGTTGCCTAGGTCCCTCTGGGCGACCAGTATGTAGGGTCTTTGGTTTGGTCATTATCTTATGCTTCGTCAGTGTATTTTGCTGTCTTTTTTCATTCTGTGTTGACTTTTTTACGTACATTATTATTATTATTATTATTATTATTATTATTATTATTATTATTATTATTATTATTATTATTTATTATGTTTTTTCTCATGTTTATTTATTTCTGTATTGTTATCTAATGCGAACAGTTTTCTTATAATACTTTTTATGTAACTTCTTCACACTCTACATTGATATGTGACTTATTATAAGAAACGCAGACAGATGTGTAAACATGGCATGCAACGAACCAACAACAACAATAGCACACCGGCCTTGGCCTCCCGTGACAGGCTGAAAGTCAGCTAACAGCACAAACAGAGAAACGCACTTGTATACCTGAAAACTCCATTGAACATGGAGGGAAAAGAACTACAGAGAAAATAGGCAGAGGATAACCTACTAAGTAAGTTCAAAGTACAAAACAATTTCAAAGCTGTTTTTTTCTCCTTTTTATTATTCGTTTTCCACCCAGTTCCATCAATTCATTTCGATTGAAGACATATTTTTTTCTGCAAAGATCACAAGACTTTTCCACCATTGAGTAAGCCTACACTTGACTATTTTTAATGGTAGGAAAATCAATAACCACCTAAAACAAAATCCAAATTCGTCAGCAAAAAAAACAATTCCGGGAGTAACCTTTCGCATGAGTAGTATTATTTGACTTTTTGCTGAGATAGTAGTATGGCTCAATACTGGAGGAACGATTGTGAAAATGAATGCTGATGGTAAAAACGTGATGCCAAGATGGTGACCTTTAGAACCGTAACAAAAGGTTAATGACTGCTCAGAATGAGTGGGATGATGATGCAAGAAAAGAAATAGATGTTTGAACCAGCCAGGTTGAAGAGAAGATGCAGAGCGAGGGCATACAATAAGCTTTGTTCTTCAAGCTTTAAACAAATCAAACATGTTGTTTTGAAAACAACATTTCATGTAAGAAACACCGTTATCAAACGCGAACAGACACAAATTGGATAAAATCATCAACCACCCAACAACGAACACCAAACAAGATTACGACAAATGTTGTAGTCATAATGAGGCTGGCCTGAGAGAGAGAGAGAGAGAGAGAGAGAGAGAGAGAGAGAGAGAGAGAGAGAGAGAGAGAGAGAGAGAGAGAGAGAGAGAGAGAGAGAGAGAGAGAGAGAGAGAGAGAGAGAGAGAGAGAGAGAGAGAGAGAGAGAGAGAGAGAGAGATCTGAACTCTGGTTTTGCTTTATTAGTATTGATTAGGTCTCTCTGTCCGTGACAATGCTTTTTAAATAATTGTAATCGAATATTAATCAAATCATGCACATACATTATAATCCATAAAATGAGAGAAACAAATCAATGTTTTAAGCCATTGGCCTAAAGCGCTAAGGCTGATAAGGCTGGTCATTTTAAGGCACGACCGGAGTATAAAAGGAGGGAGGCTCGACGCGCGCTTTAACTAGACGTTAAACCAACCAGAGAGAGAGAGAGAGAGAGAGAGAGAGAGAGAGAGAGAGAGAGAGAGAGAGAGAGAGAGATTCGAGAGAGCAGACCGAAGCGCTCAATATTCGAATCGCTGCAGCCACCGAAGCTGGGGGTTTTCTATTGTGAGATACAGCAGCCTTTGCACGCCGCGTCAGATGTGTCGGACCAGCGTTATCCGATCCTAGGGATCGGTTGATAGGCCTTTAAGCCGTTTCAGTTCAGATCGAATGCAATCTATCCATGTACATACAGACTGACTCTTCAAGTTCTAAATGTCTAATGCTTTCACAGAACCACACAAACAAATACACAAGTGCAAAGTGACGTTATTTGGTTGACGAGACAAAACAGAACGTGTAATATTTCAACAGAAATGTCTTTTTCAAACAACATAGAAAACACAATACTGCCCCTGCTTGGCTCTGAAGAGGGGAAGTCAACTAACGTCACTCTGCACTTATGGCTTTGTTTGTGTGGTACTTTGGGCAGTGACGTTGCAGTGTGCTTCAGTTGACAAACCGAGGAAACCTTGTTCTTGGGTGATGTTCATTAAATTGATACTTGGATGCGCAAGCCTAAAAGCGGACAGCCTATTGCTGTTGATGGCTTTTGATTTCGATCTTAGGATAATTATCACTGTAGCCCAGTAACCGTGCTATGACCCTGTCGGTTATTTTGGAGCCACAACTGTCATGTTCTTGGCTTACTGGAGGTCGTCTCATGATATCGTGAGTTTCTTCTTCTGCGTTCCCAGTGGCCATGTTCAAATCTTTAGTCCGTCCCGATGGCGAAGTCTGCTGTCTTTCTTAGCGCCTTTGTTGGTCCCCACAGCTTCTCCTGGAGCTCCACTCTCACCGGCCAGGTTTGACACCGAATGTCTCGGTAAGTAGGACAGTCCTGGAGGATATGCTCAGGAGTCTGGATGCCAGTGCCACAGGGGCACTCACTTGTGTGTGACAGGTTTATCCTGTGGAGATGTGACAAGAGTTGGCAATGGCTTGTTCTCAGTTATCGTGAGTTTCGAAAATGTATTTAGTTCAAGTTTAAAGGCCAGGGCAGGGCTTTAAAAGAGACGATTATTTTGAGAAGAAAAGAGGATACAAATGAGAGAAAAGGGAACTGTTTCCCGCACAAACACTTTATACATAAATCATCATCATCAACAACAATTACATAAAACACTACAATATTAATTTTGACAAATCTCTTCTTTTATAATTGTCCTGTCAGAATTTTGATTTTTGTTGTGCTGTTGTTGAGTTGTCCCGTAACTCACAATCTGTCCCATTATTATTTAAAAAAACCTAAAAAAACACCCAATACAGTGTCGTTTCCAATAGGCCTAGGTGTTATTTACCATCAGTTTAAGTGCATTTTATTATATGTTTATAATCACCACACCAATCCTTTTCTATAGCAAAGTCATTTTACCAGTAGGCCTACAGTAGATTAACAACTTAAATGCTGTCTCTTTATTTAATCAAATCACGTTAGATTAGCACTAGCTTAGACATGGCAAAACAAATCCTAGCCCTACTATTACGAAAATCTTGTCATTTCGCAGTTTCAGGTAAGTCATTTTTTTCCAATAAAAGCCTAGTCATTTGTGTTGGGGGGTTTCTTCTTCATAAATGCAACATATTCTCGCTGCTATTGATATTATTTTAGACAATTATACAATTATAAACAAAATATTATACAATTATAATATAATGATAATGTAATGATATAATGATAATGTAATAATATAATTATAATGTAATAATATAATTATAATGTAATAATATAATTATTGAACAACTATAAACAGTTCCTAACGAAATATCTCCCTCTCTCAATGGTTGGCTTAACGTCTAATTAAGCGTAACTTCTTATAGACAGAAGACTAACGAAATCTTATTCGCTGCAATTTATACCCAGTGGTTTTAAAATGAAACATTAAGCTAGATTGACGTTAATGGGTGCTTCCCAGCCTTGCAACACTTTTCACCCAGTCGTTATCTCTTCCAGCACATAGCAGTAGTGAGGCCAGAAGAGAGGGTAATAATAGTAAAGTAAGAAAGGTAACTCTTCTCTGTAATTAACTCCCTTTACCAACGTTATTTTCGGCACCAAGTCGCCTAGCAAAGTATAAAGCAACAGCCACATTGAGACAGCCCTAGGTTCATCCTCAATAAAGGATGGCCCAAGGCTGCCTATATGACCATCACCCACACAGTACAGTACACAACAACAGTGTACCATGGGCGAACACACTACAGTACACAACAACAGTGTACCATGGGCGAACACAGTACAGTACACAACAACAGTGTACCATGGGCGAACACAGTACAGTACACAACAAAGCAGTGTACCATGGGCGAACACACTACAGTACACAACAACAGTGTACCATGGGCGAACACACTACAGTACACAACAACAGTGTACCATGGGCGAACACACTACAGTACACAACAACAGTGTACCATGGGCGAACACAGTACAGTACACAACAACAGTGTACCATGGGCGAACACAGTACAGTACACAACAACAGTGTACCATGGGCGAACACACTACAGTACACAACAACAGTGTACCATCACCCACACACTACAGTACACAACAACAGTGTACCATGGGCGAACACAGTACAGTACACAACAACAGTGTACCATGGGCGAACACACTACAGTACACAACAACAGTGTACCATGGGCGAACACACTACAGTACACAACAACAGTGTACCATGGGCGAACACACTACAGTACACAACAACAGTGTACCATGGGCGAACACACTACAGTACACAACAACAGTGTACCATGGGCGAACACACTACAGTACACAACAACAGTGTACCATGGGCGAACACACTACAGTACACAACAACAGTGTACCATGGGCGAACACACTACAGTACACAACAACAGTGTACCATGGGCGAACACACTACAGTACACAACAACAGTGTACCATGGGCGAACACACTACAGTACACAACAACAGTGTACCATGGGCGAACACACTACAGTACACAACAACAGTGTACCATGGGCGAACACACTACAGTACACAACAACAGTGTACCATGGGCGAACACACTACAGTACACAACAACAGTGTACCATGGGCGAACACACTACAGTACACAACAACAGTGTACCATGGGCGAACACACTACAGTACACAACAACAGTGTACCATGGGCGAACACACTACAGTACACAACAACAGTGTACCATGGGCGAACACACTACAGTACACAACAACAGTGTACCATGGGCGAACACACTACAGTACACAACAACAGTGTACCATGGGCGAACACACTCGCTCAGTTCATCACTCTACACTCCCACCTATATGACCATCACCCACACAGTACAGTACACAACAACAGTGTACCATGGGCGAACACACTCGCTCAGTTCATCACTCTACACTCCCACCTATATGACCATCACCCACACAGTACAGTACACAACAACAGTGTACCATGGGCGAACACACTACAGTACACAACAACAGTGTACCATGGGCGAACACACTCGCTCAGTTCATCACTCTACACTCCCACCTATATGACCATCACCCACACAGTACAGTACACAACAACAGTGTACCATGGGCGAACACACTCGCTCAGTTCATCACTCTACACTCCCACCAAAATGCAAAGACATTCATTATCCAGTACCCTGCCATGTGTTTGTCTATTTTTAGAGCTTGTGTTAGTGATTTGTCCACTATAACAACGCGTGTGCTCTCATGAAAATAGTTACCTTCCTCTTGTCGGTTGAGATGCAACTGACAACTAAAAACGTCAAAAATGCATGGCGCCAGAAGAGTTTTAAAACAAACCATTTTACTTTATGATTGTACAGTCCCAATGAACCATCTACATTTCCGTTTCAGAGCCGAGTCCAGGAGCTGGAGGCCAGTGTCCACAGCCTTCAGCAGGAGGTGGACCAGCTCTCCCAGGACCTGGCCCACAAGGACGCCCGGCTCCAGGAGCTGTCCGCCCTGCTGCCCTGGCCCCCGGATCACCCCCAGCCCCACCCCGGGGACAACACGCTGGTGCTACAGGACCAAGATGGTGCTTTTGTTATCGGGGAGAACGAGTTTGTTGTGTGAAGCTGAGGCCTGACCAGGCAGCCTTCATCCGTACCACACCCTTCGCTCGGAGCATCGCGAAACTTCAATTCGATCCATGGATAGTTTATTGCTACAGTCACTGCTGTATTATTGTCTTTTTCAGTGATTGTAAATGTGGATTATCTGTATTCAAGATTGAAGTGAACAACTGTTTTGTATCTAATGTAGCAAATGAATTTTTTAAAATGGAGAGAGAAATACATCGTCAAAATAAGTCTTTCACAACTGAAAAAAAAGTTGGAACATTGGTTTTGGGGAGGGATCCAAAAGTGTACATTTGTCTTATTTCACTTTTCTGTATAGCAAAAGAAATTCGTGGGTGCTGAAATTAGTCCAAGCAAATCATATCGCTGCTGCAGTGGCGATGTTTATTTGTCAAGTGGTTGATTGTTCCTGCGGGCAGCTAGACTTGGAAATAAATCAACACAACATGTATCACAAGCACCGCAAAAACTCGCAGCTTTGCTTGCAGCTCTTGGCTCGTTGTTTTGGTCGTTCGTGTACATAGGACAATCACCCAGAATTTTGGCCACTGCAGTTTTGGTTGTGAGGAATTTGTGGTGAAGCATTCCTAAGGAACAATTGGACCACTTTATCTCAATGTTGTGCAAAAATACACTGGATGTTTATCTGGACTCTTCAATGTTAGTTCTTTAGGATGTGCTTTTAGTACGTTTACCAGCATCAGCTGTGTTTGTTAGACCCAATACATTATTGTTGAGAATGGTTTTATTCAGGGCCGTGGCATTATTTTTCAGGATTATGTTACCAATTTGTTAGTCTACCTGGCTTCAGGTTTGAAGCCCTGAATGTCTGTGGTCCTTTTTGTTTTTGATAACAATCTGTGGTTGTTGTTTTTTACCCCCTAGATCCATTGTTTGTTAAAAAATAAACTCCATTGATGATTTTAAATATAGAGCTGTGATTCCTTTCTAGTGGTAATAATTATCAGGTTTGTTTGTAGAGTTCTAATTTTTGTTTAATAATTGTGATCTTGTACATGTCTTGTTGTCTGTGTGTTTTTTCACATCACATGCACGAGAATCACTATTTGTCTGCTTCAGCACTCTAAAGATATTTGTTTGTTTCTAATTTCTTGATCACAAATAGAGAAATGGCTGTATATGCCAATGTTAATACATATCTATTGCCTGATTTCTTTGTTCATATTGCCTATTATGCATACTGAACAACTAGTCCACTGCATTCTGCTTATTTTGTTATTACCTTTTTATAGAAATATTTTCCAGCCATGCATGTCAAGCTTCTCTTCACATTTCACTAGGATATGCCTTCTCAACGTCCCTTGGTGCTCATTGGATAACATGTTCAGGGACAACTATGGAACTCCTAAAGTTGAGTTGTCAGTAACATGACAAATCAGTTTCAGTTGTTATGTTAGCTATCAACAACTTCAACCCAAGCCTCGGAATATAATTTCTTTGAAACAAAATCTAAAAGTCTTTTTTTTTTTCTTAAATAACAGGACACTTTCAAAGGCAGCCAGTTTTTTGGGTAAATGTATATCAAAACATAAGTAAGAGTTAATTTAAAAAATGTGATGTTTTTGTTTCAATTAATGTATGCATTGCGATCTTATGAACATTTGGAGATTTAAAAAAAATTGTCCACAAATAATATCTTCTTAACCTTGTGTATCAAACTTGATCTGGCTTCAAAGGGTTTTTGGTACTAAATATATTTTCTTGATCTGTTTCAAACCATTGACATTAAAATACGGCTGAAGGACAGTTCTCATTCGGTTCCAAGTTGCATTTTAAGGCAATAATCTGCGATTCCAAAACCATCCGGGCCTGTAGTCATGAGTACGTCTAAGACGACTAATCCGGGATTGAAAATGTAAATTAGTCTGAACTACTAATCCAATTGGCAGTTTAGAATAATTTGCATGTTCCATCGCCAATTAGTTGTCTTAGCCGTACTCATAACTACAGGCCCAAAGCAGTGTTTCTATGCATTACAGTCATTCTTATCAAGCTACAGATACCAGTTTTGTTATTGTATTCATAGGTTTTGTTTTCTTGTTTTATATGGATGTAATAAATTACAGACTATCTTATAGAAAGAAAAGTTAGGTACAGATTATGCTTAAAATGAACAACAATTTCTTATTGCATTTTACTAGTTTGTTCTATATACTTTGATTAATAAAAACATTGCCTAGTATCTGAATATGGATTAAAAATGAAGTGCTTAGAATAGAACGGCCAATGCCGTTTTGAAATATGCAATACAGTATAACATGGTCAATGTGTAAAAATTAATTCATCATGTGAATAATGTGTTTTTTCTACCAGAAATTTTGCACAATATTTTTCAGCAGGTTATTGCCTTAAAATCAAGAAGAAGTCAACTGATTATTTCTTTTAAGTAATATTAATAAAGTTCTTAAACATATTTAAGAATCATTATTGTCCACAGAAACGTTGTCTATGCGCTTGTTGTTATTGTTTGAAATGTACATACCTTGCAATGTCATCCACTTTTGTACAGATTTTCAGCACTTGTTGTTATGTAACAAACTAGTCGCTCACTGTTGGTGCTCATGTTTATCTTCTTCTTTTTTTCTGGGGCAAAACATGTTTTAGGGAATCATAAATAACTGTTGCTATGACAAGCACTACTTTTCAAAGTTTGCTAAGTTATCAAAGTTTGTCAAGGATATGAAATTTCTTTACCCCAAAATATTCATGATATAAAACAAACTTAAACGTGTGTTTGTAATTATTAAAAGTTATTTTACTTCAAAATAAATTCACACATGTTCTTGGTAAGAATGTTTTACATTATTAGTCGTGATTGTGTGCAACTGTGGCCACCAGTTCTCAAAAGAGGTTAACTACTATTTAAACAAAACGACCCGCCTGAAATGTTATTTAATTGTAGCTTATGTATTGTTCGATAGTCAAACGACGCCCCAAAAGCTTAACTGTATAAGAAAAAAATAACGCTGTTGGAAATTATTTAATGGCACTGGATTAAAAATGAAAAAAAGGCCATGACAATTCATTTGTTATTTGCCAAATCTGACTATGCTTTGTCAATCAGTGAAAAACAATATATCAAATAATCGATCAACCAATTGAATTGTCAATCCACTAATCAATCAATTAACTTTGGACTATATTCTTTTTCTTTCCTTGTGAATCTTAAATAACCACTGTATCATTTCTGACATGTTGTATCCTTAACCAATTCCGAAATGTATTTGATATAACACTGTTTACAACATCATGTCATTCCTTCATACAAACAGAACAAGGGAAGAAATGTATTTGATATAACACTGTTTACAACATCATGTCATTCCTTCATACAAACAGAACAAGGGAAGAAATGTATTTGATATAACACTATTTACAACATCATGTCATTCCTTCATACAAACAGAACAAGGGAAGAAGCATGTGTGTGTGTATTGGAGGGAATGGGAGGTGTGGGGGGGGGGGGGGGGGGGCATAGGCTGAATGGGGGGATATGTTAAAGAGGGGGGGGGGATAAGGGAGAGGGTCCACCATTGTGCCTTAAAATGACTTACTTGTATTTTTACATATTTTCAGTAAAATCTAAAAACAATGTATTGATACATAGTGTATTGTAGGCAGTGTTATACACAGCCGCGTTAATTGCAAACTAAAATGTAGGACCTGTCTAAACATGCATGCACTAACAGGATAATTAATCACATTCATCAACAGACTTCAGTTAATAGTTAACTTTCATTGATACGGTTTTTGTTTTCAAAGTTTGCATCTTTATATGCTTAGGTTATGATTTAAAAATGTTATTCATATTTTTTTATACCTCCAATTTTATTTCATTTTCATCTTCAAAATGTATATCTCCCAAAAACTGTTATTTTGTGAAGGGTGTGTGTTTGTTTCCAATGTTAGAACAATACCATCATTTTCTGACTTGTTTTTAGGCACATTTATATTGAAACAAAACTTGATTTATCAATTCCAAAAGATGCAATCAGATAAACTGTTTCTTTTATTTTTGACCATTTTAGTTGTTTTCAGACAATCTTCCCTGAAAACCTTTTTTTTTATTATTTATCTTACTTTCTGTCATTAAATTTATCATATATTTGTTATTTCAGGCTGTTAAAGCCATTCCATTTTCAGATTACAAATCATCCGTTATCTGTGGCAGTGAGTCTCATAGTTTGTGGCAAGTTGTTTTATTTTGTAAGTTGGTATCGTGAAATATTTTCCATTTATTTAGTTATTTAGTTAGTGGGTTATTTAGTTAGTTAGTTTCACATTTAAAGTAATCTTTCCAGGAAAGCATATTACTCTCAGATAATGGCTTTGATTGATAACATTTTGACATCTTCATAACAATAGCATCAGAATTATCTTAACTATTATGTGGGATGTTTATTGCTATTATTATCATTTTATTATCATATTATTATTGTTCAGATACAATAAATCTAAAAGCGTGAATGATTGCCTGCGAAAAAGTACTGGAATTAGCAAACAGCTGTCCGTCACAAAGTAATCATGTAGGTAATCTGCTCCTGTTTGTCTTATCCATGTGATTGTTTTTGGCTTGTGCTTTATTTTAATGTTACAGTTAGAGAAAAGAAGAATACATGTGTAAAATAATTATTCAGTATTACTCATCAATTGCATTCAAAACTGAGCAGAACAAAATCTTGATTATAATATTCCATTAAAGGGAAATCGATTAATTGCATGTGTTAGTTGCAAAATCTGAAAGGTATATCAGATCAATCACAGACATGTGCGTTTTAAAAGCCTTGTCACATTAGGCGATGCACTCGCTCAAGTGGAGGAATTTAGCTGACCCTGTTTTGCTGGACTGTACCCTGGCTTTCTATAGGTGCAAAGTTTCAACTTCTAGGGTAATATACATTTATACATTTATGATATTGAACAGGGCATGAAGGCTGGTTTTTGATTGATTTTGTTTGAGCACTTTGACAGCCTCATGCATGAGCTTTTCAGTACAAACGTATCACATTGTTATTAGTCGAAGCTTCAAATATGCACACTCTGCCCAAGCGCGTCATAAGAATGAAGTTCATGTTGTGAAAATATTGTGCTGTCAGGTTAATAATTATGGGCTTGGTCTGACAATGATTGAACACAACATAGCACTTATTTGCTTTTACCACTAGAGCTGCACACAACTGTAACATTTGTGGCTGGCAGGTTTACAGGAAGTCTGTTCACATTTTGCAGATTCAGAAAGTATTCGATTTTATCTATTGTGTTGTTGATCTGATCTCGTGGTCCAAATGAAACCACACCCATTATTCTGCAATCACATGACACTGTACTCTCAAAAAGCCCTGTTTCTTGCACATTGGTCATAGTCCTTAAAATATATCGACCAACACACAGGGTCGGATTCAGACCCTGCTCTTGGTTAGGAAGGAAAAATGCTCACAGTGTTATATTAGCCACCAAAAATAAGCTACCTGGTCTTAATATGGTCTCCTGGTCAATGAATATTTGAACTGCAGGCCATACTCTGTACCAAAATAATATTCTAGCTACAAAAGAGTTCATTGTTCAATCAAAGGCTCCTTCCCTCACTTACCAGGGTCACATTGCGTCAAAAAACAAGCGCAGGATCATTAAAAGCAATGACTCGAACGAGTGTCTCGCCTAATCATGATCTTGGCTTAATGGTGCTTAATAAAACAAAACAAAACATGTCTTGTGAACCCAATTCAACAAAGTCGAAAATTGTATGTAATGTTTTCGATGAAATTTTCGAGGAGGTTATTACACTTTGACTTTTGTTTTAAACTTTTGAGTAATGTTTTGATTTTTCCAAGCTATGCAGCTAGTCTTGACATTATTTAAATGCAAAATTATGTGCAGAGCAAACAACTGAATTTCTATTTCATTGTCCAATCTAATTGAATTGACCGTCACCATTTTGCTTATTTTTGTTGTTGTAATTGTTATTACTGTGTACGCAGTCGTGATGATGTTTTAATCTGTTCTCCCTGATATACTAAATATGATACTAATTATGGCCTGTATATAATGTTCTTCTGATCAGTTCAGCCCGTTTCGTTATGGTTTCTTGATAACTTGTCTTGCCAAGTAATACATTTATTTATCCTTGTGTATTGTGTCTGTCTCTGCTTTAGAGAGAGAGAGAGAGAGAGAGAGAGAGAGAGAGAGAGAGAGAGAGAGAGAGAGAGAGAGAGAGAGAGAGAGAGAGAGAGAGAGAGAGAGAGAGAGAGAGAGAGAGAGAGAGAGAGAGAGAGAGAGAGAGAGAGAGAGAGAGAGAGAGAGAGAGAGAGAGAGAGAGAGCAAATCCACAACCATCATCACAGCACAGAACACAGCAAAACGTAACATTATATCCATTGTTTTTATTGATTTATTGAGAGAGAGAGAGAGAGAGAGAGAGAGAGAGAGAGAGAGAGAGAGAGAGAGAGAGAGAGAGAGAGAGAGAGAGAGAGAGAGAGAGAGAGTCCATCACCATCATCACAGCACAGAACACAGCAAAACGTAACATTATGTCCATTGTTTTTATTGATTCCGTGTCGGTATTCTGTAGGCCTCCATTAACTTACATCACACGTATTTTGCCATCAAAACAAAATAAAACAAGAAGGCGAAAGCCTTATAAGCCTTTCACTGAAGTGAAAACATGGATGTCAAACAATAAGCTTAAGCTAAACGATGACAAGACTGAAGCACTTAGAGTGCTTCCCCCATCTGTTGACTCTAGCTCTCTGCCCTCCACCATTGCCCTTGGAGATTCCAACATCCATTTTTCTGAACATATTCGCAACATTGGTGCTTTCTTGGATGAAGACCTTTCCATGCAACATCATATCACTAAGATCTGCCAGGCTGCATACATCGAACTCAGGCGAATCAGCTCTATACGCCCCTTTCTCACGACCGAGGCAACCCAAACGCTAGTCAGTGCATACATTTTGTCTAGATTAGATTACTGCAACTCCCTTCTACTTGGTTGCCCACAGGCGCTTCTCAAACCCTTACAACAACTTCAAAACTCTGCTGCTAGAATGATCTTCAAAGCCAAGCGTCTTCAACACACATCACCTCTACTTAAAGAGTTACATTGGCTACTCGTTCAACAAAGAATAAACTACAAAGCTGCCTGTCTCTGCTATCAAATCATATCGGGAACAGCACCGCAATACCTCTCTGAGCTTCTTGAAATTTACGTTCCATCTCGATCTCTCCGCTCAGCAAATGACAATAGGATCTTTCGAATACAAACATTTAAACGTGATAGGCACGGCGGTAGAGCTTTTACATCATCAGCAGTCAAACTCTGGAATTCATTGCCTTCTGCTGTCAGACATAGTCAATCTTTAGCATCGTTCAAAACAAACCTGAAAACCCATCTGTTCCGGCAGTCTTTCCAATAACACCCCCATCTCCATGTGCACGTGTGCGTGTGTGTGTGTGATTGTGCGATGTGTGTGTGTGTGTGTGTGTGTGTGTGTGTGTGTGTGTGTGTGTGTGTGTGTGTGTGTGTGTGTGTGTGTGATTGTGCGATGTATGTCCGTATGTTTGTATGTATGTAATTTGTGTGTGTGTATGTGTGTATGTAATTTGTGAGCGTGTGCGCGAATGTGAGTGTGCGTGCGCCCACGGCCGCACTTCCAAGCAGGTGTGTGTGTGTGTGTGTGTGTGTGTGTGTGTGTGAGTGTGTTGTGTGTGTTCTGTGTGGGTATATCTGCTTGCATGTGTATGAGTGTATGCGTGCGCAGGAGAGATTGTGTTCACTAGAGGGGGGGGGGGGGGGGGGGGGGGGGGGGGAGAGGAGTGTGTGAGAGTATGTGTCTGTGAGTGTGAGTACACGTGAGTGCTTTGTGTATGTGAGTGCGCGTGTGTGTATGTGTGTGCGTGCGTGTGCGCGTGTTTGTACAAGTGTATGCTTGAGTAAGTTTGTGTGCGTTTCAGTGAGAATGTGTTTTCTGTGTGTTTGATGAAATGTGTGTGGGTATGTGTGTGTATGTCTGTGTGCAAGAACGCGTTCACGCTCGTGCGTGCACGTACGTGCGTGTGTGTCTGTTTTGCGTGTGTGTGCGTGTGTGAGTGTTTCAATACTGATTGTAAAGCGCTTTGTGCTCGATAAAAAGCGCTATATAAATATCCGTTTATTATTATTATAAGCGTACTCCTAGTTCAGTCTCTTTGTGCTCTCACTTTATTATCGGCCCTTTCAAAGACACGCCTTAATTGAGCAAGCTGGGAGTACATTCCCCCCATTTCCAACCCCACACATACTCACACACATACAGCAGAATAATGGTCATTAAAGATACACAGACGCGCCACGATTAAGTCCCTTGGTTTATTCTGGGTAGCCGTGACCCACATAGACATGTCCCCATGTTCAAATTGAGGCTGCTCGTTAAAATGATGTATCGCTTTGAATTGGGGGGCATTTGTATGGTAGTGAGACCTGGTCAAAACAAGATTTATTTCCAGCAAAAAGAAGGAAAACACGTGAAACCCGTGATTTTTGACACGTGATCTGGTGGGTCTACTGTGTTGGCCCTGTCTATTTCTTGGATGGGTGAAAGGTAGTAAAGAGTATAATTATCTCCCGTGTCAAGAGAGTTCATTTTGGATCATAGGTTCATAGTGTTTTCTGTGTTAACAAAATCCTGTATCAGTATGGGAGTAATGATAAATTAAATACTTTACATAAAACAGCTGTAACTGTGACTCATGTGCACTATAAGTCATAAGCTTCTTTATTGTCCATTGGCATTCTACAACGCACATGGAAACTTGTCTTCCACCGTGTAAAATACAAATATTAAATACAAGTATGACAAATATGTAGCTCTCATACCACACCCAATCATTCATCCGCTCTCCGCTTTCTTGCTCACTCATCATGCAACCCACCACCACTTCCGCCTTCATTTTTAACCCTTTCTTTTCTTTTCCCCTTCCTTTCCTCCTTTTTTTCCTTGTTCCTTTTCTCTTCCCCCCCTTTCAATTTTTTGTTTTTGTTTTGAGAGGCCTACTTTAGTTTAAGTCCATCCATTATCTTAAAAATATTCGGTGTCTTTTAATATTCAAAATTATCTTACTAGGATTACATTAATATGGCTTGTTGCTCGGTGACTAGGAACACCGTCCATACGGGTCTCTGACGGATTGGACGCTAATCTCACCTTCTCCTCTGTGACTGCGCAGCATCAGCGAGGTCTGAGGAATCATTGTACCAAGTTTCATTACGATCGGTTCACTGGTTTAGGCGCTATGGACTGGAACACAATTCGGTCACAGACGAAAACTTACACACACACACACACACACACACGCACGCGCGCATATATACACGCATGCACTCACACACACGCACACGCACACGCACACGCACACACACACACACACACACACGCACGCACGCACGCACGCACGCACGCACGCACGCACGCACGCACGCACGCACACGCACGCACGCACGCACGCACGCACACGCACACACACACACACACACACACACACACACACACACACAGAACCAGAGAGAGGGTGGAGGATAAAAATGGTACGCCCAAACAATCCAAGATGCAGATCAACACCCCCATCAACGTCTTGATTCATTGCAATTTTCTTCAGTCGCGCCTTTATATTCTACTACATGTATTAGGAAATGGATATTTTTATTTGATTAAAAGGACGAAAATGAACTAATGAGGCTTACGTGCTCACTCTGCAGTAAGACAGGCAAGACTAAAAAACCCGGAAAGAACCCAGAACATGGAGAGGGGGCGTTGATCTGCACCTTTTGCCAAAAAACCTGTACCCAGAAGAGGAATTCTAAAGACAAAGACCTACTTCTT
The DNA here is from genome assembly GCA_017654935.2 of Phymorhynchus buccinoides. Taxonomy (NCBI): domain Eukaryota; kingdom Metazoa; phylum Mollusca; class Gastropoda; order Neogastropoda; family Raphitomidae; genus Phymorhynchus; species Phymorhynchus buccinoides. The sequence continues at coordinate 102,590,442 of CM065680.1, forward strand.
TTTGTTTGCAATATTGACACACATCAAAGGAAAATGTAAGCAACAAGGCTGAACCGGAGCGGGTACCATGTTCCCTCGCTTGGGAAGATAATAATTTACACAAATATGAATACAAAGTGTGAATATCTACACGCTCACATGTTCGTGTCCTTTTTTTTAATCGTTGCATTGACAATGTGTTACATAATGAAATACAAACGCAATTCACGAAAAACAAAATCCCCGATGGTGCATGGTGAAAAACCTACATAAGTCGCTCAGAAGGTTTAGAGCAAAAGCCAAAAATAGCCAGCAACCCCCAACATATCCATTTTCTATTTAGGATATATTTATGTCTATTTTGTATGTGTTCTACCAGTATCCGCAACATGGACAATGTTGAATGATTTCTTTCTTTATTTGATTGTTTACTAAATCAAGTCAATGGAAACAAAGAGGCAAAACTGTATCGTCTATGCCCGATTTCTGCAAATGATCTATTTCGAAGGCCAAACTTCAAATAATTATAAAAATAAAAACTAGACAAGATATCTCAATTTAGTTTTGTGTGTATTAACAAGGAATCTATGCTCCACCATGAAAAATTAAAATCTCAATTTATGCCAAAATTCCATTGTGTCTGGTTTTCCCATGCACTGTCACCGTTGTTAAAACAAAACATTAAGGCCTAGCCACAGTGCACGCGATTTTGCCCCAATACCATACGAACAAAAACAAAAATACCATACGATGCCAAAACCATACGAATGTGAGGATGTTGTGTCATAATTCACGTCAAATATTTCCATCTAAACAAAAATAACACGAATTAAATAAAATGTCCGATACAAAATTAGTCGTAGAAATTGATGGTCCTGAAGAGTGTGTCTTCCCGGAGAAAATTCGTGTGCGGGAGACTACAAATAATGTTATTATAGTGAACATAACTAGCAGGAATTCATCAGATGTTTTTTAGACTTTAGATTTTCACGTCAGTCATGCCTCAAAACATTAATGTCAAAATGGGATCGTAGTGAGTCGAATCGTATGCAGTGTGACTAGGCCTTTAATCAACAATAGAAAATACACCTGATGCATACTGTTTGCCTATGTCATTCATGTGTTGATTGTCACGAAGCACAAGATTTCCATCTGTTCACGTGCTTGCTTCTTACTCTCTGGTTGATTATTGTGATTCAAAGTAACAAAGAGTGATACCGGGGACATAACTCTAGACACTACAAAAGCTGAAATCAGACCAAATTACTTCCCTTCCCTTGGATTTAAAAACAAAAGTCGAATTATTGATGAAGGGCGATGAGGTAAAGGCCGATTCATCTTGATCATAGTCCGAATACTGGATAGAAACTTCGCTATCATCACGGATGGCAGAATATCGAAATAAAAGGCAGTTTCTCCACACGATCAGCTCCTGGGTTGAACATGAGAAGCGTTTCTGGATCACATCCTGGGTGGGCTGCAGTTTCTTACCCTCATCTGGGGCATCGCTGGATTCAGAGCCGGCCATGTTTACACTCAC
>CM065680.1:102596960-102609812 GCA_017654935.2 Phymorhynchus buccinoides
GAAATTGTTACATAATACATGTAACTACTTCCAAATGAAACATTACACACATAACCAGCAGAGAGAAACATAGCGGTATATAGTGCCTCACAAACCAACCTTACCCAATCTAGTATACTCTCTCACATACACACACATACAAAGCTATATATGCATACATCAAATTTAAACATAAAAAATGCAGAGAACTAATTATCCCAATCACTAGTGATGGGATGTAACTACAGAAAAAAAGAACACTGCATGGACACAATATTTGTGTTTTAAAATACCATTTACGCTTACCTAAGTGGAAGGGTTTAAAGCCTAACAAAATAAAGAAAGGTCTTAGAAATCTTTTACAATTATCTTAATAAAACTAATTAAGCGAATGAGGATTTTTGTATTTGTTGTTTGGAATAGAGAATAAAACTTATTAATATTTGGTCTTTTCTGGCAAAAGTTTGGCAAATATAGTTTCCTTGGTTCTTGGAAGGCTTGGCATTCAAAGATGTAATGGAATTCGTCTCCCAACACACGGTGTTCGCACTTAGGACAGAATCGTTCGTTGTGTGGGATGTTTTGAATCCTACCTGTTTGAATTGGTAGTTTATGGTTTAATGTTCTAAATTTAACAAACAAAATGGCTAAGTTTTCGGGTAAAGCTTTTAAATAATTTTCAATATAAAAAACGTCCTTATATAGTATGTAATTACTGAAAATTTGCTTTTCATTTAATTGTGAATACCAATGTTGAATAAATTGATCTTTCAAAGAACGTAACACTTTGGACTTAAACCAGTTTAGTGATATGTTAGGATGGGTTTGCTGAGTCCCAAAACCAGTCATTCCTAGGTTATTTAATAAAGTATTAACACACACTAAGAAAGGTGACAGATGTTTGTTCTCTCCATACAGATGTAACATAAAACGATACATTATGCAAGAAAATTTAGACTGATTAACGTCATTCACAAGTCTCCGCCTTTTTATCTCCCTTCTTTCTTTTACTTATTCACTGGGTTTCCGTACAGGAATTACAATTTGTGTTCGTGTGCTAAAAAATGCTTAACATTACAATATTTCACAAGACATCAAAAGCAACATACTCACCTAGATCATCTTCATCATCCGTCATTTGATGGCCGTTGTGTTTGTCGTCATCGTGTTTCCACGCCAGTTCTGCGGGCCACTCTTTGTCCCCATTCCCGGGGCACCAGAGGCACGGAGGTCCAAGGAAGCAACCCGTGGGCTGAGCAAGGACGGGTGTAGAGTCAGGCAGATCTGTTGCAGCATCAGAAACAATAACGTTGGTCCATGAACATCAAATTGAGGTCTAACTAATAGTGACCAACACTTTTACAGCCTTTCCGCCAGTAGCGCTGCTAAACGGAAAATGTTGAAATCTAAACACAAGTTTTGTTATTTGACACACACACACATACACACACACACACACGCACACGCACACACACACACACACACACACACACTTATCTTGTGATATTCGTCAGAGACTCTCTTTACAGATTTATTTTATTAAAGATACACCTCGATAGATGCAACGACAAAGAGACGATACGCATCAGAAAGGTATCCCACATGTTGTTGTTGTTGTTGCCTGTCTGTCGTTTCCGACAATGACTGCCAGATAGCAGAGGGGGCAGATACTATTCTGGCGGGCTGGGCGAGAATTACTTCATAGTGGAGATGTCTTGCCCAGGGTACACCCCCACTCTCTCGGCCAAGGGGATTTAAGGACGAGAGTTGGCGTTGGGGAAGGTCCCCAAAGGCCAACCATTCCCTTTGGCTGCAGCACCAGAGCCGGTGCCAAGGCCCCCTCGTTTGAGAGTCGTGGTCTTCCACGAAAGACTAAGCTGTAGCATGATATTCCAATAGTGAATACGATAGAATATCATAAAAATAGATTATTCCACATTCTATCTTTAAACATGATTGATTTCCATTCTTCTACCTCTGCTAAAGAGTGTTTTAGTGCTCAAACATTAAGAAATAACGACAATCTCGTTTTGATGTCAAACTGCGGCTGATGTATGCTAATACAGGGTTAAAACAGAAACATTCAGAAAGCTCAGCCCATTTAACAAGTAGGTACTACCTTTGTTTGTGATCCTTAATAAAAGTAATTAACATTTCTTTGATGATTATATCTCACTACTACAACAGATAAAACCAAAAACATTCGCAAAAGTCACTATTATTTATTTTGTTTGCACGGGTGGTTTGTACATCGATTTATCGGCAAAGATGTAGAGTTACAGCCTCTCGCTCTATTTCTTGGTTTTTTTCTGTGTATAAACTTAAATCTATGAAAAATAATAGTTGACTTATTTACATCGATTTCTAGGCGCTTGTGAAGGGTACTTATTTCACGGTAGGTACTTATTTCATGACACCGGCTCGTCCGATTTCAACGTCGGATTTTTTCTGTGTATATTGAGCCAGTCAACTCGGCCTTTTACCAGGTCGGCCTCGTGCCAACTCGGTCTGGGTGCAAGTCAACTCGGCCTCAAGCCCTGGTCATTAATGTTCGTCCTCGGGTTCACTTGTCTACTAGGAAAAACGTGCACATGGCTCTATCAGTGTCAATGAAGTTATTAGCGATATTTGGTTAATGTGATGTTGAGATGGCATTCTATACTGTTGTGTGAATGGCGTCGTTTGCACACTCGAACAATAACTTACACAGACACACAGATATACAGACACGCACCCACAGACAGACAAACACAGAGAGAGAGAGAGAGAGAGAGAGAGAGAGAGAGAGAGAGAGAGAGAGAGAGAGAGAGAGAGAGAGAGAGAGAGAGAGAGAGAGAGAGAGAGAGAGAGAGAGAGAGAGAGAGAGAGAGAGAGAGAGAGAGAGAGAGAGAGAGAGAGAGAGAGAGAGACTCCGCCCCCTGTAGCAGGCCACACAGCGACAAGACAGTGTTTGGGCGCGAAATGCGAGAGGATGGACAAGAGAGGGGGGAGGGGGTGAGATGACATTCGGTTAAAATGTGAAAAAACAACTCTCTGTAATTAGAATTTCTTTGATAAGTGACCACGGTCACTGTAGGCATTTAACAAAAAAAAAAAATCCGAGAGAGAGGGGGGGGGGGGGAGGGGGGCGGAGAGAGAGAGAGAGAGAGAGAGAGAGAGAGAGAGAGAGAGAGAGAGAGAGAGAGAGAGAGAGAGAGAGAGAGAGAGAGAGAGAGAGAGGCAGAGAGACAGGAACATAGAGAGATAGAGAGAGACAGAGAGAGAGAGAGAGGTACACAAAAAACATTAAAAGAAACATTATGTCGAGGACGAGTTGGTCGGAAACGAGGCCGATTTGACTCATAGGGCGAGGCCGAAACGACACCAAAAAGCGGCGCCGAAATGACACGAGGCCGATCTGACCGGTCACCCTTGGATGGGTGTCCGCCTGCGAACACCAGGCACTGTTGGATTTGTTTTAAGTCGAGACTTTCCTGGTATTGCAGTACCTTCAGAATCGCCCCCCTATATTTATAGTTATTAACCCTTTCACCGCCAACCATAATTATTTCAACCAAAAATGTCCATTAAATTTACCTGGGTAGAGAACAAAATCCATCTGCAGTATTGGGGATTCGTCTGTGACAGATATAAAATAAGGTCTATCCTTACTTCCCAAAACTAAAACAATAGGTTCTTTGGATAATAGACCCCAATTTGGTGTTTTAGTGACATAGGTGTTAAATCACTGTGGTGCTAAAATGCGATATGTGCCTGTTCCAGGCCGGAGCGCGTTAAGCGAACTTTCACACACATTAGTTATTATATCATTTTAGGCAAAAGTGTCAGGATTTCGGAAAGCCATTTAAAAAAAGCCATTGCACAGAAATTAAATCAGACAAAAATCGAGAACTAGAAACATCTTAGTTCAATGGCGGGTTATTTGAAAAGTCGTTTATGGAATTGAAATATAAAGTAACATGCTATTATATTTTTTTTAAAACAACAAAACATTTGAAGGATACTAACAGTTTAAGAATTCTTAAACAACGCAGTTATCATTTTAGGCAAAAGTGTCAGGATTTCGGAAAGCCATTTAAAAAAAGCCATTGCACAGAAATTAAATCAAAGATCAAGAACTAGAAACATCTTATTTCAATGGCGTTTAAAAAAAAAAGTCCTTTCTGGAATTGAAATGTAAAGTAACAAAGTAACATGCTACATATTTAAAATAAAATAACATCTGAACACCATTTTGCATGAAACTAACAGTTTAAGAATTCTTAAACAACGCAGTTTTCATGTTAGGCAAAAGAGTGAGGATTTCGGAATGAAGCCATTTTAAAAAAAAAACATTGTACAGAAATTAAGTCAGACAAAAACCGAGAACTAGAAACATTTTATTTCAATGACGTGTTGTTTTTTAAAAGTCGTTTCTGGAATTGAATAAAGTAACATGCTATATATATAAAACAATTTTAATATAAAAAAAAACCATGAACAGTATTTTGCGGTATACTAACAGTTTCTTAAACAACGCAGTTATCATTTTAGGCAAAAGTGTCAGGATTTCAGAAAGCCATTTAAAAAAAGCCATTGCACAGAAATTAAATCAGACAAAAACCGAGAACTAGAAACATCTTAGTTCAATGGCGGGTTTTTTGAAAAGTCGTTTTTGGAATTGAAATATAAAGTAACATGCTATTATTATTTTTTTTAAACAACAAAAAAACATTTGCAGTATACTAACAGTTTAAGAATTCTTAAGCAACGCAGTTATCATTTTAGGCAAAAGTGTCAGGATTAAAACCTTTGCACATATATTAAATCAGACAAACACAGTGAACTAGAAACATCTTATGTCAATGGCGCGGGTTTTTTTTTTAGCCGTTTCTGGAATTGAAGCATAAAGTAATATGCTATAAAAAAATTTAAGCAACAAAAAACATGAACACCATTTTGCGGGATAATAACAGTTTAAGAATTCTTAAGCAATGCAGTTATCATTTTAGGCAAAAGAGTGAGGATTCCGGAAAACCATTTAAAACAAATCATTGCACAGAAATCAAATCAGACAAAAATCGAGAACTAGAAACATCTTATTTCAATGCGTTTTTTTGACAAATTCGTTTCTGGAATAGAAATATAAAGTAACAAAGTAACATGCTACATATTTAAAATAAAATAAAATCTGAACACCATTTTGCAGGATACTAACAGTTTAAGAATTCTTAAACAATGCAATTATCATTTTAGGCAAAAGAGTGAGGATTCCGGAAAGCCATTTAAAAATAACCCATTGTGCATAAATTAAGTCAGACAAAAACCGAGAACTAGAAACATCTTATTTCAATGGCGTGTTGTTTTTTAAAAGTCGTTTCTGGAATTGAATAAAAAAACAAAGTAACATGCTATATATTTTATAAAAACACAAAAAAGCACATGCACACCATTTTTCAGGATACTAACAGTGTAAGAATTCTTAAACAACGCACTTATCATTTTAGGCAAAAGTGTCAGGATTTCAGAAAGCCATTTAAAAAAAGCCATTGCACAGAAATTAAATCAGACAAGAAACGAGTACTAGACACAACTTATGTCAATGGCGTTTATTTTTAGCCGTTTCTAGAATCGAAATATGAAGTAACATGTTATATATTTATTTTTTTTAAACACGCACAGCATTTTGTGGGATACCAAGAGCTTTAAGAAATCTTAAACAACACAGTTATCATTTTAGGCAAGAGTGAGAATTTCAGAAAGCCATTTAAAAACTTTGGGCAAAACTGGGCCACAAAGTTATCGACGTTAATTTTAATTATAGTAAAAGAAGTTTTCGCATCAGGAATAGAATAAGCCAACTTACCTTTAAGCAGATTCGATAATACAGCAGGCATTGTTCCGTCGGTTAAGATTGCAGTTTCAACTTTTCTCACAAGATGGGCAAGCAAAACGACCAAGATTCTCTCTAAGTGGTTGGCAAAATGACCAAGATTCGACTTTTCTCACAAGAAGGAAAGCAAAATGACCAAGGTTATATCTCTCTCTCTTTCTCTGGTTGGAAAATGACTAAGATTCCCTGAAAACGCTTATTTGTATTCCTTACTGTTACATAACAGAGAGAGCCGAACGGTGTTTGTTCCTGTAGGGCTGTCTTTCTCAACCAATAGCATCACGACTATTGGCCAGAGGATTGTGATAGACTTGTGAGTCAGTTGGGAGTGGCTGGGTTAAATTTCATCTTCGTCTTATTTTGTTAGCAGACTTCCTGAAGTTAGATAGCAAAGTCAATTTGTTTGTGTACCCCTAGGATGTTGTCCTACTGCGATTTCAAATGAAAGACTCTTCAGTTTTCTTGGGGAATGAAACCATTTAACACCCACGTTGGTTTTTTTGTCTTTTCTTACATATTTCTTTCTTTCTTTCTTCCTGTCTGTCTTCCTTCCTGTCTGTCTTCCTTCATGTCTTTCTTCCTTCATGTCTTCCTTCATGTCTTTCTTCATGTCTTCCTTCCTTCATGTCTTTCTTCCTTCATGTCTTTCTTCCTTCTTCCTTCATGTCTTTCTTCCTTCATGTCTTTCTTCTTTCTTCATGTCTTCCTTCATGTCTTCATGTCTTTCCTTCCTTCATGTCTTTCTTCCTTCATGTCTTCTTCCTTCATGTCTTTGTCTTCCTTCATGTCTTTCTTCCTTCATGTCTTTTCTGTCTTTCTTCCTTCATGTCTTTCTTCCTTCATGTCTTTCTTCCTTCATGTCTTTCTTCCTTCATGTCTTCCTTCCTTCATGTCTTCCTTCATGTCTTCTGTCTTTCTTCCTTCATGTCTTTCTTCCTTCATGTCTTTCTTCCTTCATGTCTTTCTTCCTTCATGTCTTTCTTCCTTCATGTCTTTCTTCCTTCATGTCTTTCTTCCTTCATGTCTTTCTTCCTTCATGTCTTTCTTCCTTCATGTCTTTCTTCCTTCATGTCTTCCTTCATGTCTTTCTTTTCATGTCTTTCTTCCTTCATGTCTTTCTTCCTTCATGTCTTTCTTCCTTCATGTCTTTTCTTCATGTCTTCTTCCTTCATGTCTTTCTTCCTGTCTTTCTTCCTTCATGTCTGTTCCTTCATGTCTTTCTTCCTTCATGTCTTTCTTCCTTCATGTCTTTCTTCCTTCATGTCTGTCTTCCTTCTTCTTTCTGTCTGTCTTCTTCTTCATGTCTTTCTTCCTTCATGTCTTTCTTCATTCATGTCTCTTCTTCCTTCATGTCTTTCTTCCTTCCTGTCTTTCTTCCTTCTGTCTTCCTTCATGTCTTTCTTCCTTCATGTCTTTCTTCCTTCCTGTCTTTCTTCCTCTGTCTTTCTTCCTTCATGTCTGTCTTTTTCATGTCTTTCTTTCTGTCTTTTTTCTTTTTTTTTTAGTGTCGGGGGATTAGGTGGCCAAGTTGATTCTTTACACTTTGAGTGGTCATGAACATGTCAGCCTTTGAATTTTGAATTCTATAATTGAACTACAAAAACACACACATCATTTTGACCTTACTTGACTTGACAGAGAGAGGGAAGGAGAGAGAGAGAGAGAGAGAGAGAGAGAGAGAGAGAGAGAGAGAGAGAGAGAGAGAGACAGACAGACAGACAGACAGACAGACAGACAGACAGAGAGAGAGAGACACGGAGAGACAGAGATAGAGATAGAGAGAAGACAGCAAAAAATGACAAAACGGGGTAGGTCGGGGGGGGGGGGGGGGGGGGGGAAGAAAAAGAAGTGAAGGTTCTATCTGTTTGTGATGTCACCACGAAAATTGCCTCTTAGCTTCTTCAATGCTCTTCTCTAGGGCAAAGAATCTTTTCCTACTGTCACAAGAGGAGCGGCGAAATTAGGTAAAGACAATAATGTACCAAGCAAGCCGGGAAGAAGAAGAACAAAAGACAACACTTGGTCGAAGAGCCTCCGACCCTTTCTTCCTTCAATCCTTATCCAACGTTCTTCAACAGGGTTTCTTCACCTCTGTTCCCCTGCTTGACTACCGTCCACTCCCATCTCCAGGTGGAAAAAAAACCTTTGTTGTCCAGCTGTGTCCGCAGTGTCTTACTACGCCTCTACTTGTGTCATCATGAAGGTAGTTTCTCGACCACTTCAAACTGGCACGGGTCTTCTTGCTTCCAGCTCCTTCCATATGTCTCCCCCATGTTTAAAGGTCCCTTCCCTCAAAGCTGCAATCCATTCAGATAGATCCACTCCGTCTTCCCTACTACTTCCTGGGCCTTGGGCGTTCTTAGCTCCTTGGCGTTCCGTCTAACCCGCTCTATCACGTACCACTCCCCATCCCAGAACTCATTGTTCCTACTTCTCACCTTCTCCCGGAAAGACCAGAACGACTAGGTAAACCCCTCATTGTTCCTACTTCTCACCTTCTCCGGCAAAGACCAGAACGACTAGGATGAAAATCCGTTCAATGGCCTCTGACCTGGAACAGATACATGTGGGACATTTGTACATATAAAGATGGTGGGACGATCCTGGATGTACGGAATGCCAGGAAAATTCCGATGTTTTAAATTATATTAATTTTGATATAAAAAAAAGCAAACATACACAATGCACTTTGATTTTTCTTTATTTTCCTAGATTTGTCCCAACCATTGATCCTAGAGATCGAGCCACAGTAGCCGCCCCTACCGTCACTCAAATCAGTCCACTCAATCTATGGACATAGTAATTAGTAATTAATTAACCGCGTGCAAAAAAAGCAGACAGAAAACAAGATGGCAGAGCCGTATTACTCCCAGTTCAAGGGAAAGATGAAAACCAAAATCAAATCCAAAGGGTTCAGAATCAAAAAACATTTTTGTTCCAAATTTTACGATGGGAATTTAGAAAAAAGGAAAATAAATCGCATGTTCCAAGCTATAAATTTAGAATTATCATCGTAGACATGCTCATCATACAGTAATTGGCCTACATCTGTATTGCTAAAAGGTTGGGACTTTCCTGGTGTTGCAATGCCTCCGGGCATTGCCTCCAGGATCGTTCCTCCCCCCAGTGGAAGAAAGTGAGATTATCGTCCAATTGGTCGTGGACCCTTATGGACGGTCTTCCTGAAGACGAAGTCTTCCTGTTGAGATGATGATGGTGATGAAAAGGTCGTGGAAATGGGATAGGAGTTCGTGACGTGGCAAACGTCGTCGTAGATGATTTCTGGAACACGTTGCGTACCCTGGACTCGCGGATACGCTGTCGGCTGCGGGAACATTTCGGACGGGATCCGAGTATTTGAACTGCGTCGTGATGCTGCAGTTAGCATCGTCAAGGTTCAAGGCGTAGATGCGAGCATCTGTGAGGCGATAGGAGACTTTGCATTATGAGACAGCCAAAAGGTAGCCTTGGGTGTTCCTGTAGTTAGAGTTGAGAACCGGTTCAAATTTTCGAACCGGTTTTTAACCGGTTTTCCCTCTCCGAACCGGTCTTTTCGAACCGTTTGTTTTAACCAAGACTCACATCAGTAATTTCACCTATGCACACGTATTTATTTGTCAGAATATTCACACACGCGCGCGCACACTTACACACACACTCAACTAAAAACTCAGCTCAACTCCAACAAACATTTTAATGACGGGGCCATCTGCCCGTGTCAAAGGAAGGTGAGGGTAGGGGTGTAGTTGAAAAATACAATAATCATAGGGAAAATAATTAAACCAAAGCAGGTGGCACATTCACAACGCAATGAACCAGCTTTGAGAATAATCAGGAGGGGGGGGGGGGGGGGGGGGGGGGGGGGGGGGGGGGGGGGGGGGGGGGGGGGGGAGGAATAAGGAAAAGTATAATAATCTTAATTATGTACCTGAACAGATAAACAAAATGAGAAGAAAAAATCTTTCACAATGCAAGGAAAAAATATCGCACACGAGCGCGCGCACACACAATCACACGCGCGCTTGCACACGCACACACACATTCTCTCTCTCTCTCTCTCTCTCAGTCCCAGGGCTGGATGGAGAAAAGCTGTTATTGCTAATCTCATGTTCCCTGGTTAAATAATATTTTTCGTTTTCGTTCTCTCTCTCTCTCTCTCTCTCTCTCTCTCTCTCTCTCTCTCTCTCTCTCTCTCTCTCTCTCTCTCTCTCTCTCTCTCTCTCTCTCTTCTTCTTTTCTCTTGTTCTTTGTATTTCTGTTGTATTTATGTTTGATTTCTTTTCTTCAGTTTCTATTTTTTTTGGCATGAGGACTGGACGAAAAAAAGCAAGGTTGCTTAATCTATTATCCTCAATAAAGAACACTTATTCATTCATTCATTCATTCTCTCATTCTTACAGCAGTAATGACATATTCTACTTTTAGACAATATCTTCAGTAAGCGCATTCATTTTAATCGAACAATAACTACTGAATGCACATTAACCCTTTCACCGCCATCCATATTTCAGCCAAACATTTCCATTAAATGTACCTGGGTAGAGAACAAAATCCATCTGCAGTATTGGGGATTCTTCTGTGACATATCTAAAATAAGGTCTATCCTTACTTCCCAAAACTAAGACAATAGGGTCTTTGGATAACAGACCCCAATTTGATGCCTTTTAGTGACATAGGTGTTAAATCACTGTGGTGCTAAAATGCGACGTTGGCGGTGAAAGGGTTAAGCAGCTTATGAAGCTACTCCCAACCCCAGTTATAACAATGAACACCCCCTCCGCCTCCTCCAAAAAGAAACCCGCAAAACAAATCAAATGTTAGACAAAACCGTACATCGTTTCGATGAGAGAGAGAGAGACGAGAGAGAGAGAGAGCGGAGAGAGAGAGAGAGAGAGAGAGAGAGAGAGAGAGAGAGAGAGAGAGAGAGAGAGAGAGAGAGAGAGAGAGAGATAGTATACACATTTACGTATGAATAAAATACAGTGCAAATATGTGACTTTTGAAGTTCTGGTCCGTTTATTGATAAACCAGAAAAAGCTGAGTGTGTACTCCTGAGTGTGTGTGTGTGTGTTTGTGAGGGCAAACAAGTTGATCGTAAAGTGTGTTGTGTGAGCGTGTGTGTGCAAAACGTGCACGTGCCATCCTAGGGATCTGAGCAGCGCTCTAAGAGGCATGTGTGTGTGTTAGTGTGTGTGACCAAAATGCACCATCAGATGATGAGGTGTGTTGTTGTGTGTGTGTGCCCGCGTGCGCGCGCGCCCTGTGTGGCTAAAAAAGTGCATTTGAAATGTGAATGGAAACTGTTATGTAGTGTATCTAATGATTTCTTAAGGAGGGAGAACATCCTGACTGAGAGAGAGGAGGGAGAAGAGTGAAAAAAGACCATAGAGGGTTTTGATCCTTAAGAGACCGAGTGGTGGGGGGGGTGTCTATTAGGGGGGGGATTAGAGATTTAGAGAGAGTCCCTTTGTTAATTTTACGAAGAGACAAGATGAGTGAGGGTTTGCTTTTATTGTCCAGCTTTCGATCTAGGGAGAGAGAGCCGAGAGAGGAGGTCTTAAGCTCATTTTTGAAGAGAAGAAGACTGAAGAGACGTTCTCAAAGACGAAATGTCTGTGAGGAGGCACTGGAGATCTCCCCCATTTCGGGAGAAAAAGTAATCCAGCACAATTTATATAATTTCCGAATTAGGCTTCCAAGGGATGCTGTACTCCAGCTTTGTTTTTACCAGTAACACAGAGGCCCGTTTTTACCGCTAACTAGAGCCGGGGGGGAGGACGATTTTTACAGAGGAGAGGGAAGAAGCCACGTGAGATTCACCTCCTCATAGCAAGGAGAGGAGTCCTACGGAGAACCGGGGAGAGAGAAGATTGGTTCCGCGTTTTTTTTCTTTTAACCCGACGCTTTGATTCAAATTGTGCTGCAAGCTCCTCAGCATTATGGTGAATGTTGGCATATACGATTTACTAGGCGTATAGATAGGAGAGAGTAGGTGCTGGGTGTGTGTGTGTAGTGTTGGTGTGGTTGTGGCTTGTGTGTGTGCAGGACAAAAATCTTTTTAGAACCTATATTTGCTCATCTTCTTAGCATAAGAATTTATAGAAAATGAAATTAAATAAACTTAAAAAGATATTGTTTTATTGTTGTTCCATTCACAGTTCTCTTGGTGATTAGTCCCCCCCCATGTTTGTTGTTCCACTACCCCGATTGATCGCACTGCCACATTGCAAGCACAAAGCAATACTTTCTACAATCACTCCATCACTCTTTCGATTTTTTTCTCAGGAAAAAATGCCTCCAAATGTTCGTTACTGTAGTGTAGGCCTAATTCATTGGCCATACTTTTGCTTCCCTTACACCACCACCCACTAGAAACAGCTACTCTTGGTTTACAAACACCCTATTTGCGCTGAGATTCAGAGTTGTTCATCCAACAGAATGCGCTATTCTAAGAGAAACTTACTTTCAGTCTGCAGTTAAAAAAAACGGTTCACAGCAACTCGGAACGGTTTGTCGAACCGCGGGAATTTCAGGGACGGTTTTTCGGTTCAAAACCGGTTCCCCCAACCTCTACCTGTAGTCCCGTGTCTTTGGCATTGCCGTGGCGTTGGCGTCCGAGGGTTGCTAGGTGTGGATCAGTCTTCCCTTCTATAAGGCCGTCCTCAGGACCACCGGGCGAACCTGCTCCATAACGGGGAATCGATGTTGTCAAGGCGGCCGGACGGACATGTCGTCAAGTCGAAGTAGTCCTGCAGGCAGGATATAACCACTCCCAGTAGACAAGTGGGTCCCAACACCACACTATACCAGCCTCGGACCAACTTGCAACTGGCGTCTACGCATCGGCGGTCTGTTGACTTTGAAGAGGACAACAATGTTAGAGATGGCCCAAGTTGCGCACGTCAACTTCCAGTCTGGAAAGTCCATAAACTCCCAATGAGTGAGGGAGGAGATCCGGCGTCGCCCTATCTGCCACATAGTAGGACACCTGCATCGGAATA
>CM065680.1:102612812-102615312 GCA_017654935.2 Phymorhynchus buccinoides
ACACTCACTTTGCTCTGGTTTCCTAAAAATCAAACCGTCATATCGGCGATTCCTCCTTGGCGGAGGTGCTGGAGGTCAAATTCTTTCACCCAAAGAGAAGACGTGTTTTTGCCGTCTCTTTTCTAATGGCCACCAAATCGTTTGCACGAAATTTTCGCAATACAAGCGGGTTTTTTAAAAGAATTTTATACTGTTTATCTAAAAGAGTTTCACTCACAACAAAGGAAATAGCTGAATTTATTTTTTACTACACTACAAAAAAAAGAAAACGCTTCAACCACAATGAGTGACCTTCACCCACCCCATCCAAAATGGCTACTCTCTCCGGCATCTCCGCCAAAGAAGAATCGCCGTTTTGACGGTTTAATTTCCAGGAAACCAGAGCAAAGTGAGTGTTCCGATCCTGGTGATCTCGACAGGTTTCTTGAAAAAATTAATCCGTCAGGGTCCACCTTTAAGAGCGATGCCTTTGTCATGTTGTCCTTGACCTGATCCCAGAGGGAAATAATAATATGAGTTCATGTCATCGGGTACATTTCAGTTAGCAACGCACACACACAGCAGTTCTCAACACACATAAGGGGGGCATTGCACTGAACATGCAGAGCTAAACAGAATAAAACAATACTACAGTGTATATGCATTATGGAGTTTCCTTTTGTCTTTTTCGTTTCCTCATTCTCCACTTTTCTCTGTCTGACTTTCTCTCTCTCTCTCTCTCTCTCTCTCTCTCTCTCTCTCTCTCTCTCTCTCTCTCTCTCTCTCTCTCTCTATCTCTATATCGCTTTTCTCTCTCTCTCTCTCTCTCTCTCTCTCCTCTCTCTTCTCTCTCTCTCTCTCTCTCTCTCTCTCGTTAATATCTATATCGTTTCGTTCGTTACCTCTCTCTCTCTCTCTCTCTCTCTGTCTCTATCTCTCTTCCTGTCTCTCTCTCTCTCTCTCTCTCTCTCTCTCTCTCTCTCTCTCTCTCTCTCTCTCTCTCTCTCTCTCTGTCTCTCTCTCTCTCTGTCTCTATCTCTCTCTCTCTCTCTCTCTCTCTCTCTCTCTCTCTCTCTCTCTCTCTCTCTCTCTCTCTGTCTCTCTGTCTCTCTCTCTCTCTCTCTGTCTCTATATCTGCCTCTCTCCTCTCTCTCTCGCTCTCTCTCTCTCTCTCTCTCTCTCTCTCTCTCTCTCTCTCTCTCTCTCTCTCTCTCTCTCTCTATCTATCTATCTATGTATATATATATCTATCTATCTCTCCTTGAGTCTATCAATCTTTGAGTCTTTCCATCTCTTTATCCAGCTTCTTACCCATTAATATCACCAGTGATGCACATTTGATCATCTTCATTATACAAAACATTCAGGCTAAGAACACGCAAATAAACAGGATCAAAACTGGCCAAATTTCCAACATTTTGCTTCTCTTCCTTGGGGAAAATAGCATAATGCAAACATACAAAAACAAAAACAAAAGAAAAATCGTTATTACGAGTTTTATGAAAACAGCAAGACTCCAGAGAACAACTCATCCTGCTATAACGACATTCGTTTGTTCTACTAAATCACATTTATGTCATCATAAAACGAACATTTTTTTTCGAATAAGCTAATAGAGAAAAGTGTCGACTTGAAGACACACTGACTCACCACGATTAAGTCCCTTGGGGTTTTTTTGGTAGCTGTGACCCACATACAAATCCCCCAACTTCAAATTGAGGCTGCTCTTTAAAATGCTGTTTCGTTTTCAATTTGGGGGCATTTGCATGGGAGTTAACCCTGATCCAAAAAACAAATCTTACCAGCTATAAGAGGGAAAACCCGTCAAACCCGTGATCTTGACACGTGATCTCTGGTGGGTCTTTAAAAATATAGGCTGCTTACAAGAAAACCGCCTCCAATAATCTATTCGCTATATAATAAATCACATGTTATGACATCGTAAGATAACGAACGTAAAATAACTAATTTTAGTTTGCAAAAAGAGGGTAAGATAATGAATCGCTTATTAAAGGAAAATGACGATTTAAAATGTGGAACAAATAGTTTATTTTGCTAATCTCTGTCTTTAAATGATCAATTCATTGGAATACAGTAAGAAAAGGAGCAGACAGCGTCAAAGGGAGTGATCATATATGCACGGTAGACCTACACCCATGTCTACGATCCTCAATCTCAAAGCCTGCTTCTTTCATTTTGGGCTCACTCGTGTCAACGACACGAAAGTAAGTCTATGTTTTCAGTCTATGTTTTCATGCGTGTGTCTTGTGGTTTTCCGGTGTGTGTGTGTGTGTGTGTGTGTTGTGTGTGTGTGTGTGTGTGTGTGTCTGTGTGTGTGTGTGTGTGTGTGTGTGTGTGTGTGTGTGTGTGTCATCCCGTCTGTCTGTGTGTGTGTGTGTGTGTGTGTGTGTGTGTGTGGTGTGTGTGTGTGTGTGTGTGTGTGTGTGTGTGTGTGTGTGTGTGTGTGTGTGTGTGTGTGTGTGTGTGTGTGTGTGTGTGTGTCTGTGTGTGTGTGTGTGTG
>CM065680.1:102632812-102642812 GCA_017654935.2 Phymorhynchus buccinoides
AGAGAGAGAGAGAGAGAGAGAGAGAGAGAGAGAGAGAGAGAGAGAGAGAGAGAGAGAGAGAGAGAGAGAGAGAGAGAGAGAGAGAGAGAGAGAGAGAGAGAGAGAGAGAGAGAGAGAGAGAGAGAGAGAGAGAGAGAGAGAGAGAGAGAGAGAGAGAGAGAGAGAGAGAGAGAGAGAGAGAGAGAGAGAGAGAGAGAGAGAGAGAGAGAGAGAGAGAGAGAGAGAGAGAGAGAGAGAGAGAGAGAGAGAGACACTGGACACTGGACACTAGAAAACTTTATTTGACAAGATTCTTACAATCTGTCCTTGGATAGAAGAAAAACAAATTTAAGAAACAACAAGAGGCAAAGCCTGCAAGGCTCACGTCCGATTTTTATTACTATAGCAGGCATGGGAATTCCCATGACAATTCCCATGCCTGTATAGAGAGAATACTGTTATGTAGACACTTGTGCATCTGAAAACAGAATTAATTTTTATTTTACTGTGTAAATTAAAATTATTTCTATGCATTAAATTACCCCTACCCCTTTCTTTAAAATTTAATTATATGTATGTTTATATATGCGCGTGTAACATAGTGGAACCCATTACCTCGTCACATCTAATTGGGGGCTCGCGTCCGGGATATTTTTTTTCATAAAGTCTAACAAATTTCAATTCAAACTGTAGTTCCTTTTCAAAAACTTATCTTGTGTCCACTGGGAAAGTTATTGTGATTTGGTTCACTGTGTTTTGATTTGATTTGTTTGAATGCTATTTATGACTTTATTTTGATGTGCATGCTATTTCTGTTTATGTTGAAATAGTTAAGTGTTGATTGATACATTCAACTCAGCAGCTTTGTTTTTATTTTGAATAGTTGTATTTACAACCATGGCTGAGATTGTTAAACTTAGGAGGGAGCTTAAAGAATGGGGAGAGTCTCTAGGATTGTCAGGCCAAGAGTTAGCAAATTTTGTCATATCTGAATATGACAAAGAGAAAGCTCGCGAGGAGGCTGAGAAAGACAAACAGAGAGCTCATGAGGCTCAAGAGGCTGATAAAGCTCGGGAGGAAGCTGAGAAAGACAAACAGAGAGTTCATGAGGCTCAAGAGGCTGATAAAGCTCGCGAGGCTCAACAAGCAGATAAAGATCGCGAGGCTCAGGAGCAAATCCGTACTCATGAGTTAAGGCAGAGGCAACTAGTGCAGGATGCCAAAAATAAAGAACTCGAACTTGAGGCCACTGAGCGGGAAAAAGCGCGAGACCATGAGCTAGCTATGAAGCAGCTTGAAAACTCAGCAGACTCCGAGACTGCTGCCCCTCAAAATGTTCCCCCTCCCATTCATACCTCAGCCATGACCTTCACATTGGAGGCATTCAATGAGGCAACCGAGTCTATCGATGCATTCCTTGATAGATTTGAAAGACTGGCCCAGGAATTTGAGCTTGCTCCGGAAAAGTACAACCTCAAGCTTGCCCAAAGTCTCAGGGGTGTGGCTTATGAGGTGTACAGCAAACTTCCGTCAAGCCAAATTACCGACTACCCAGCTTTGAAAGAAGCCCTGCTCAACAGATACCAGTTGACAGCGGACGCCTACCGGAAAAAGTTCCGGTCAACCAGAAAAGGTAGGGGAGAGTCCTATGCCCAATTTTCAGATAGACTAGGGAACTATCTGACAAAATGGGTGTCCCTGTCTGCAAAAACTGAGTCCTATGAGGATCTCCGGGAACTGATGGTTTGCGAGCAGCTGCGCGAAACCATGTCCCCAGAGTTACGCACCTTTACTGCCGAACAAGGTGCCACAACTCTGGCTGACCTCATCCAGCTAAGTGATAGGTACACTCTAGCCCATGATGAACCTAGCGCCCCTAAAAGGCCAAAACTACAGCAAGTTGTTGGGTCCACTGGTTCACAGCAGAGCAGGGGTAACCCCAACTCCAACAGTGGGTCAAACAGTTCTACCCATGAACGACAACCACTCGGACAACCCTTATTCTGCTCATACTGCAAGTCGAACACCCACAATCGGGATGACTGCAGGAAACTTGCTTACAAGCGGCAAAATGTTGCAACTATGCAAGTCGTCTCGACTTCGCAGAATTGCACAAACCCCTCCCCAGTACAGTGTCCAGGCACACCGTCAGTCGTTGGACAGGCGACTGTCAACAACATCCCTGTTCAGTGTCTCTATGACACTGGACTGTCATGCGACGCCATTGTCTGCGGATCCTTAGTCCCCGTGTCAGCATACACGGGAGACTTCATCTCTCTGCAAGGCCCTGATGCTTCAATCCCCCCATCCACTTTGCCAGTCGCCATAATCAATGTCGACACCAGATATGTTAAGGGACCCATCAAGGCAGTGCTCATGGACAGTCCTGTCTATGACCTCATACTTGGATCACAGTATGTGTTTTTAGGGCACCCCTCTCAACCTGCCCTAATTTCAGCAGGATTCCCTTCTCCCCAATCCACAAACCAACTCCCTCCCTCCTTCCCAAAGAGCAAATCTCCCGCAGCAGGGAAGAAACCTCTCAACGCGGCAAACCAAATTGCCGCGCGAGCCAATCCAGATTGTCCCAAGTCCCCAAGTCCGCCACAACTTGGAAAATCCTTCCCAAGGAATGTCCGCCTAACGACCCAAGACCACTCGCCACAGGTACCTCAGGTGAAAGGCAGCACTGGACCCGCAAACACCCACCGAAGGTACTATCGGGACAGGCCGCCGCACATACAGCCGTCACCTACCCCTCCCTTTCAGCGAGTGGCAGTCGACTTGGTCGGGCCTCTACCTCAACGGAAGAAGAAAATTCCGGTACATAGTCACCGTGGTCGACATATGTACCATGAGGTGCGATGCCGCCCCAATCTCCTCACTTGATGCTAGTCAGGTAGCCGCGGCACTCAAAGCCATTTTCGCCCGAATCGGCCTACCAAACCACATCATCAGCAATGATGAATCCAGGCTAAAGGGGAAACTCAGGCAAGAGGTGTTTGCTATTCTGCAATCAACCTTGGGACAACTCAACACAGGATTGCCGCACCAACCTCAGTCGGAATCCATTCCACTGATCTCTAACCCACCTGCTCCTTTGAACTCTGTGTTGCGACCAGATGTTCCACCATTCCAGCCGACCCAGTCTCCCCACTAATTTGTCCCTGTCGCCCAAGTCGAAAGTGGAGTCGGCGTTCCACAGGAAGATTCCAGTACCAGAATCTTTTCTTCGGGGGGCCTCTGTGACGTAAGTGTCCCGCGCGACCCGCTTTCTTTATTTCTTATCTACACCCCCCCCCCTTCTCCCCTCCCCACCCCCCACCCTCTCTCCTTTTCATTTCTCGACCAGCCGCAGCTTCAAACAGAAACCGATTAAGGCCGTTGTCCCTTTGAAGCACGATCTATCTCTCCATCACGAGATAGTGATATCAACAGTCGGCTCCCTTTGGAGACAACTCGTCCTTTCCAATCACAAGAAGGATTTGAATGTTGGCACGTGATAAGGATGTAACTGGCGCGTGATTATTCGGTACTAGTATGCATAAAATTATAGCATCATCTTGTGATGTGTCGACTGCTATAAACCAATGACAGGCTTTCATTGTTTGAAAGTGAAGGCTATAATTGGCGTAGTGAGAAAAAGTTTTTCACACAAGACGCTGAAACGTAGTTAGAGCAACACTCACAACCAGTCATAATAAGCCCACTAGTAAGTATTATTGATGGCAGGTGATTGAGATCTTGTTTGTTTGATCCTATTTTTGATCTAGATCCTATGTTCAATGATGAATAAGGAGTAGATAGATATGTTATAGAAAAGAAGTGGTAAACATTCTATTCTATTTATGTGCACTGATTATTTTGTGTGTGTGTGTTTTTGACTTTAACACTTTTGGTACCAGAACCGGATTTTATGCCTACTAACCCTTTTGTCTATTTTTAGTAGGAAACCTATGGGCCGCAATCTTGCACTTTATGATACCATTCCTTTCCAGGTGTTGGATGGAGAGTGATGTTGTCTTGATCACCTTTTATGTTTTACTGATCTCAGTTTGTTAACTGAAATTCAGTTTATTTATTAACTAGTGCTATTGTACAAGGGAAGCCTTCTAGCCGGTTGGGATTCACTAATGCCCTGCCGACTGAAGCCCCTTGTCTCTAAGCCATAGAGATCTACATCCACCTTCTCCTGTGATTATCAGCAGGGCATCGTGGGCCGGATGATTATCCCGGACTCCACCAAGCACCAAGACGGGACCGCCGCCAAGACGACCCGCACCCAGAATCCGCGAGGAGACCACGCCTGAACCGTGCCATCCCGCAAAGCCGTAACCGGAACGACTGGGAGCTACTCTCACCTGATGAGCAAGCCCAGCCAACCCAGCACTCGCCGATCACCACGGAGGAACTCAACCACAGTTAAGTCCCCCGGACTGCGCCAATCATTTGAACTTTCCTCCAGACAATGAAGAGAATTAGTAACCCTTCCTGCTTGGGGCTAACCTTCTAGAAAGACAAAAGTCTTGTAAATCCTTTCGGATTCCATTGTTTTTCATTCACATTTTGTTTTGGCGCCATTGAGCTGCTTTATTATTATTGTTGCATAATCTTATGCAGATTTTGTGAGTAAATAAAATACAAGTGTCAAATAATCCTGAACCCTTTGGTCAGACTGATGAGAGTGGGAGTCTTGTAATTTCATGTAAAACCCTACTTCTCTCTGTCTGCCATTAAGAGCAAATCAACCACTTGTATTTCTTACAATCATACGAGCCAGAACCCGGGCACAAATATAAATTGTGACCCATCACTACAAAGTGGGTCTTAAGGTGAAAATGGCAGATTTTGATATATTAGCATTTACATCATCTGCAGACACTTACCTTTCTTTTGATATATGATTTATTGCTCTATTAAAAAAAAGGAGGAAGTTATGGGGTGTTAAAGAGGGTAACCCAGCAGATGGCCATTTCGAGAAAACGGGGTTCAAAGATTTTTGACCCATTCTAGGCCTAGCGCTAGTCACTGACTAGTGTAGCAGTCACCGAGTCAGTTTTGAGGCAGTCATCATCATGGTCAGTTTCGTTTTCATTGTCGGAATCGGTCGAGTTAAAATATTTTGCTAACAATGTTCCAAGTTCTCCTTGATCTGCAGCTGGTAGGGTTGTAAATGGCTGAGAATTGAGCAAAAAAGTCAATCTTTCGAAAGAGATCGTCTGCATCATATCCATGTTGCTTCGAAACTGCAAGCAGCAAGT
This sequence comes from Phymorhynchus buccinoides, assembly GCA_017654935.2. Taxonomy (NCBI): domain Eukaryota; kingdom Metazoa; phylum Mollusca; class Gastropoda; order Neogastropoda; family Raphitomidae; genus Phymorhynchus; species Phymorhynchus buccinoides. Next base: position 102,638,053 of record CM065680.1, read on the forward strand.
TGTTTCCCTCTCGACCAATCCCGTTGCGCGTTGCCTTTCGGTAACTAGAGACAGAGTCTATCCTAACCTCTCATTGGTCGAAGTTTTCAACTTTCTTACTCTGTGTTTACGCCTAACTTTTGCAGTACCATGCTTCTGATTGGTTAGATTTCAAAACAAGCACGCGAGCAGAAGCAGGTTAAGGTCACAAGCTTTCCATAGATATATAACAAGATGGGGCCCATTCAGGGTTTCAGTTTACAGTTTTCAATCAAAAATTTAGTCTTTACGGGCGATTAAAATAGGATAATTGCCATGGGGTATGTCATTTACAATGTGTTTTAATGCATTTACAATTTGAATTTCACTTAGTCCAATGCATGAAGTTGAAGATTAATGGTGGCAGAATCCATTGTAAGTGAAAACTCAAAATCCATACTTTTGACCCACTGAACCTTTTTCGGGCCTCTACCACAATCGCTGCTTGCGAGTTAAGACCCGGTTCATGAAATTGGGTCACAATTTATTAGATGAAAAGGGGCCGGGAAAGTTGCTCATCTCCCATACCCTAGAGAAGTGGGCTAAAGGCAAATTTTCTAAAGTCTTCCCTAGGGACTTGGCCTTTTAACCCATTACCTCGTCACAAGCCCTATTTTTACTTTTGGCAAACAAGTAAAATTGAAAAGCATATTGACCAAGCTTTCAGAAAAACATAGTGACCAATACCCCCCCCCCCCCCCCCCCTCCCCCCCCCCCCCCCCCGCCGGGGTAAGGGGGGTCTACAGACACCTGTAGTAGGCCTACAGTCTTTGCCTGTGGGTCTAAGCCTCTTACTCTTAGAAAATTAATCATTGAAGTTGCGTGATTCGTAAGGCCATACTCCTGATCTGTTACTGTTTTAAACTGATTGTTCATGCGATGAAAACTTGTTCCACATCATCTACATTTCTGTAAGATATTTTATATTAGTCCTAATATTTTATTTTCGTTTCGTTAATTCCCCCCCCCCCCCTCTGCCACAAAGCAAAGGTCAAGGTCACAGCCAGCAAGCTCATCCATGTTTATCTTCCCCTGTACAGTCTTTGCTCATGGTGATCAATCGTCTAGGCCTAACAAAGGATTCGTACGTCGAAGGCAGTGAAATCGACGAACCCTGGATTTTCCGTATATTGTTTTTAAGACTGAAATGAATGTGGGCTAAATGTTAAGTACGTCGTCTTGATTATGAGGTAAGGCATGATCTCTTATTCTCTAGGCCTAGGCCTTGTTGCCGGAAGTGCGGTAGGCTAAGTTATGCGCAGAGATGATGTGCGAATGAACACGAACAACCGTTACTCAAAGGCGCAAATAAAGCGAAACAACCGGGCCGTCAACGCACACACTCGGTACATCCATTTGTTACAGAAAATATAAGTTAACGACGTTAAAATGTACCTATTTGTACACACCTGAAGTCTTGTGTTTCTTTTTAAAGAGCGTTTTTGTATATCTAATGGAGTCTTCTTTCCAGTATGTATCTCCTACTCGGTACAACACAACAGTTACAGTAATCTCTGCAACAAATGATTTTCTTTCTTTTGTTCCTTACCGATGTATCTGACTGCTTTGATCGCCGTGACTTGAAGGCTCACGTCAAAATCAAGTATCCTGCTAACTTTAACCCTCTAACATCTTATGTTTTTTTGAGAAAATGACAACGTTAAAGTTTCAGTGGAGAGTGAGAGTCTTCTTTAGTTTGAAGAGTGTGACTGAGTCAAGGTTAAAGGTTGCACAACAGTAATCTCTGCAACAAATGATTATCTTTATTTTGTTCTTTATCAATGTATCTGACTGCTTTGATCATCGTGACTTGAAGGCTCACGTCAAAATCAAGTATCCTGCTAACTTTAACACTCTAACGCCTTATATGTTTAGAGAAAATGACAACGTTAAGGTTTGAGTTAAGGTTAAAGGTCGGGGCCACGGACGCAACACACACACACACACACACACACACACACACACACACACACACACACACACACACACACACACACACACACACACACACACACACACACACACACACACACACACGGTCTGAACGTGGAGTCTTTCGGATGAGACGATAAACCGAGGTCATATGTGCCCATGCACTTAGTACACGCTAAAGCTAGTGGCAACGAAAAGGTTGTCATTTGGTCCACATTTACCCTCCCCTCCCCATTTCCTCCCTCATCAGTCACACAAAATCGCATGCAAAAAATGGGTGGCTGAGACGCGCTCTCCAGGTGGGAGCAACCCGAATTTCACAGAGACGCCTCTGTGACTATAAGTATTCGTATAAATACACAGACAGTCAAAATGGGAGATACTAAAGTGAGTTTGATTTGATTTGATTTGAGGCATAGACAAACAAACCAGACACACACCAGACAAAGACAGAGGGTGGGGCACATAGACTAGAAGCGGTGGCCACAGACTGCTACATTGTAATGTTTTCAGTGTTGAAATCAGTGTGAACGGTATGCAGCTGCAGATTGGACAGTTCAAAATAAATCGATCACATCTCTTGGGGTTATTTAGCCCGAGGTTATTGTCCGTCACGTCGTATCCGTTTAAATACGTCGCTCGGAAACTTGGCATGGGACTACGAGTTCAAAATAATAAGTGTAGAATCAAATGCTGTAGGTGTGCATACACTACACACACGCACAGACAGATGCATACGCACGCACGCACGCACGCACGCACGCACGCACGCACACACGTACACGTACGCACGCACACGCACACGCACACGCACACACACACACCGAAAACACCAATACAAACACTTCTGCCTTATCACAACCACAATCAAAACACCATAAATACACCCCCCCACCCCCACCCACACACCCCTCCCATGTTGCACTGACTCATAACAAGGTTAACAGCTCAATGCGACATTCTATATCAGCTACTCCCACCCCACCCCACCCCCACCCCCATGTCCCTGTCGGCTGATAATGGGGACAGGATCACCTCCACTGCAGAACGGTCTATGATAATGGGGACAGGATCACCTCCACTGCAGAACGGTCTATGATAATGGGGACAGGATCACCTCCACTGCAGAACGGTCTATGATAATGGGGACAGGATCACCTCCACTGCAGAACGGTCTATGATAATGGGGTAGATCATTTCCCCCATTGTCAACACTGTCTTAAAGACACTGACGCACCACGATTAAGTCCCTTGGTTGTTTCTAGGTAGCTGTGACCCACATACAAATGTCCCCAACTTCAAATTGAGGCTACTCTTTAAAATGATGTTTCGTTTTGAAATTGTGGGCATTAGTATGGGAGTCAAACTTGGTCAAAACAAAATTGCTTACCAGCTATAAGAGGGAAAACACGTGAAACCCGTGATCTGAAAGAAACTTTATTTTTCTTCGTGTAGAAAAAACAAACCCCAACAACAAACATTAAATACAAATAAATCTAGCAACCAACCAAACAAACCACAACAGAACAGTATAATAATAACAGAAACACAATCTACTAACCAATTAAAAAAATATCCTGGACAGTAACAAAATGCTTAGTCAAATAACGTTTGATTTGGACGATTGATTTGAAATCGTATTGTTTACTGCATGCAATAAGCAAACCTGTAAAAATGAATTTCAAATGGATGGGACGTTTTATAAGCCGCGAGGCTTGAAGGCTGAAGCCTGTCCCTACCTACCTACCTACCTACCTACCTATACTTACCTACCTACCTACCTACCTAACAGCCATTACGGCCTACCTAAAGCGCAAACGCCAAACTAAGGCTAAGCCTAAGCGCTAATGTCGATCAGTAGCAACAACTACAATAACAACAACAGCAACAACAACAACAACAGCAACAACAACATCAGCAACAACATCAGCAGCAACACAAAGAACATAGATTCAAAGTAAAAACCGTCAGTTGATATTTTCAACAAAGTCAAATAAACAGTTCAACGGCTTTTCGTTTTCTTCAACCAATCCAGCAGAACACGATACTATTTTAGGAAAAGGTAAGCAATGGGTTGCATGATGAGTGAGCAAGATGAGCGGATGAATGATTGGGTGTGGTGTGAGAGTTACATCATTATTTGTTTTAGTGTAAATTTATGTTTCATAATTATTTTTCTTTAATATTTTTCTTTTGTTATCTATCATCTTATTTTACACGGTGGAAGACACGTTTCCATGTGCGTTGTACAATACCAATGGACAATAAAGAAACTTATGACTCATGACTTATGACAATACAACAACGAGGTAAAGATGCAGATCAACACCCCCTGTCACAGTCTTGATTCATGGCGTTCTGTCCGTCTTGCCTTTATCTTCTACTATTATTGAATGCATATTTTCAATTCTGTAAATGGATGAAAATCAACGCTAAATATAGAAAGTGATAATAGGTTTAAAGACCCCCCACGTCACGTGTCACATTCCCTCTTATACTAGGAAGATTTCTTAAGATTCCTTACTATCTATAAGAGGGAAAACACTTGGAAACCGTGATTTTGACACGTGACGTGTGGGGTCTTTACGTGCACAATCTACAGTAAGAAAGGCAAGACTGGGAAAAAACAACCGGAAAGAACCGAGCAATGGAGGAGGGTGTTGATCTGCATCTTTGCCCAACAACGCTGAAGGCCCAGCTCTATAGGGACAGACCCACTGCGTACCATTCAAACCAACTGCGATCCGACTGTGACATTGTGAGGCATGATTCTCGTGCAATTCTACTGTCTGAATGAGTCTGATGAAATC
>CM065680.1:102652812-102655312 GCA_017654935.2 Phymorhynchus buccinoides
TCAAAGAGTTTAGTATTGAACTCAAACCCTGGAGAGAAACGTACGCGCGGGGATATGTGTGTGGGTGTGGAGGAGAGAGAGAGAGAGAGAGAGAGAGAGAGAGAGAGAGAGAGAGAGAGAGGAGAGAGAGAGAGAGAGAGAGAGAGAGAGAGAGAGAGAGAGAGGGGAGAGAGAGAGGGAGAGAGAGAGAGAGAGAGAGAGAGGAGAGAGAGAGAGAGAGAGAGAGAGAGAGAGAGAGAGAGAGAGAGAGACAGAGAGAGAGAGAGAGAGAGAGAGAGAGAGAGAGAGAGAGAGAGAGAAGAGAGAGAGAGAGAGAGAGAGAGAGAGAGACAGAGAGAGAGAGAGAGAGAGATAATATAACAGTCAAAATGAAAGGTGAGGAGGTTTTCACAACACATAAAATAATTATTACAAAGAGAGGGATAGAGGTAGCAAAGGGAAAGAAAGGATAACAGGCTGACAGACACACACACACACACACACACACACACACATGCGCGCGTAGGCACACGCACACTCAGGAGCGAGCGAGCGCCGGTCACACATACACACACAAACACACAAGCGTGAGCGCACGCACACACACGGACACACACACACAACACACACACACCCACACACACAGACACACACAGACACACACACACACACACACACACACACACACACACACACACACACACACACACACTTCATCTACATTTCATAAAAAAAAAGATATATTACGGTGAACATAAGGCGAAAACACCCGTGGGGCATCAATTCATTTTGTAAAGGGGGTGCCCGGGGGGGGGGGGGGTGGAGGGTGACTGGGTGGGTCAGCTAATAAAATAGAAATGCTCTTTAGGGCTTGGAGTGCGCGCGCGCGCGCGCGCGTGTGTGTGTGTGTGTGTGTGTGTGTGTGTGTGTGTGTGTGTGTGTGTGTGTGTGTGTGTGTGCGTGTGTCAAGTGCGTGCGTGTCGTGTGTGTGGTGTGTGTGTGTGTGTGCGTGTGTGTTTATTGAGGGTTAAGTGCGCGCGCATGTCTGTAAGCGGTGTGTAACAAGTCTGCTGTTTGTCTGTCTGTCTCCTGTCTGTCTGTGTGTGTCTGTCTGTCTGCGTTTGTGTCTGTAATTGCAGGCCTATGTGTGTTTATAGTGCACGTGCTCACGCGCGCGCGCGCATGTGTGTGTGAATGATTCACTGGCATTAGAAAAGTAAACAACTGTCTTTGTTATCACTACTTACATTTTGCACCACACATTGTTGTTCTATTTCCCCTCTTATTTTGTTTCCCTTCGTGTATTATAATTTAGCTTCTGTTCAAATAACCTTCTTTGCTTCAAATTTTCTATCGTGTTTTTCTTTCTTTCTTTCAATGCTGCTGACACACGTTAGTCATAAAGCCTAGAAGCAGGTGATTATTACAAGCACTGGACTTGGAAACAAACTACGCCAAACCTCCCTTTTCTTCCTTTATTTCCCCAGTTCTACCCCTTCTAATCCCCGCTGGTGGGAGAGGGGGGGGGGGGCAAAACTTGCGTCTCACAATTACAACATAATCCCTCTCCCCCCCCCCCCCCAACCTACTTCCTTATCACCACCCCCTTACCACTACCTTCTCACCAATATAGCTGTCACAACTTATTCACCGAACAATTTCTACATTGTCAATACTTCACTAATAATCTTAGCCCCGTGGGAATATCCAGGGTGTCTTTCGTACAAATAACCCCCCTCCTTATGGAAGTTTTGTGTTTGTAGCTTCCTTTGATCTGTCACTCTCTTTGACTCTGACTTTTCCCTTCACTTACTGTCATCACTATCTTTCTCTACTGGTCCATTCTTGCCTTTTCCCCTTTGCTTACTGTCATCTACTATATTTCTCCCTTACTGGTCCATTCTCCTGCCTTTTCCCTTTGCTTACTGTCATCTACTATATTTCTCCCTTACTGGTCCATTCTCCTGCCTTTTCCCTTCACTTACTGTCATCTACTATATTTCTCCCTTACTGGTCCATTCTCCTGCCACCTTCACTTACTGTCATCTACTATCTTTCTCCCTCACTGGTCCATTCTCCTGCATTTTCCTTCACTTACTGTCATCTACTATATTTCTGCCTTACTGGTCCATTCTCCTGCATTTTCCCTTCACTTACTGTCATCTACTATCTTTCTCCCTTACTGGTCCATCCTCCTGCTTTTGTTCTCATAAAACAATATCCAGCCGAAGATGGACACGTTGAGTCTATTGTCTTGTCATCATTTACGCATTGGACTGTAGAGGGGAAGTATTGTTTTTTTATTTTGATCTTGTTGGTTTTTTGCTCCTTTTGTTGCCTGCTTTTTGCTCCTTTTGCTATATTTGCTGTTTGCTGTTTAATTGTTTGTCTGTGTTGATAAAGGCGCATTCGCCGAAATATCCAGTAGTTTTGTTTTGTCTCTTGTGAATAAAATAACGTCACTTTACACTTGTCGTGTAGTTGTTTGTTTGTTGTCTATTTTCTTGGTTAGACACATAAC
>CM065680.1:102670312-102675312 GCA_017654935.2 Phymorhynchus buccinoides
AGAGAGTGAGGCTGGGAGTGTGTGTGTGTGTGTGTGTGTGTGTGTGTGCGTGTGCGTGTGCGTGTGTGTGTGTGTGTGTGTGTGTGTGCGTGCGTGTGTGTGTGTGTGTGTGTGTGTGTGTGTGTGTGTGTGTGTGTGTGTGTGTGTGTGTGTGTGTGTGTGAGTGTGTGCGTGCGTGTGTGTGTTTGTGTGTGTGTATGTGTGTGTGTGTGTGTGTGTGTGTGTGTGTGTGTGTGTGAGAGAGAGAGAGAGAGAGAGAGAGAGAGAGAGAGAGAGAGAGAGAGAGAGAGAGAGAGAGAGAGATTGTGTGTGTGTGTGTGCTTGCAGGATTGCAAATGTGTGTCTAATAGTTTGTCATGCGTTCAAAGCGCAATCACCTAAATTGATGAATTTTTCATAATCCATTACGCCATCATTCTATTATCTCCAATTCAATGCATAGGAGATCATTGAAAGTTTTGTAAAACTTTTGATGTTCAGCCTAATGTGTATAAGTAATTAATTCGGTGTTATTCTTATGAAGAGAATACGTTTTAAAGGAACATTCAAAATAAACGATTTGTTGAACAATGATAGATTGCGTAATTTGACCTCCAAACACGACGGTAACATAAAATGCATTTTTGTGGTTTCCACCTCATAGGCCGAATGATGGTGCAGTGATATGGCATGCCATCTGGTTCTGTTCGAACATCAGGACTTGAAAAATGCTTTAGCAAGTCATTGTTTAAGAGCTACGTAACCTTGAAGGAAATCCATCCCGCATCGCTACATCCTAATGTTTGTTGATGACGACTGCTGATTCCATTTGAACTGCTAAAGTACCTAATCATGGCAATTGTGTACATCTACAAAGAACAAGAATGAAACCCAATAAAGAAAGATAAAAAGAAAGAAAGGAAGGAAGAGAGGAAGGAAGGAAGGAAGGAAGAAAGAAAGAAAGAAAGAAAGAAAGAAAGATCTCTAACACTACCAGCAGAAAAGATCAAGCACTGCAGCGAAGGCACTTGTTTCGTAACGATATGAAACAATAACTGGAGATCTTACAAGTTTAAGAGTATTTTGGGCACATCTGCCTTCTCGTTGGTGAAATAGATTTCAGCTATATTTCAGTTATATTCCAGTCGCAGTTTTCAATTAACTAAACTGCACGTGCGATTTTATAAACTATGCGTGAAATTTTCGAAAATTACACGTGCATATTCTGAAATGCACGTGAAAAAATGCACGTACAATTTTCTAAAAATAATAAAATGTACGGGTAAAACAAAATGTGCGTGTATAAATGTACGTGCACTTTTCTATAAATAGTAAAATGCACGTGCATTTTTTAAAAATAGCACGTGCAAAATTGCACGTGCATTTGATACCATTCGTTCGCCATTATCAACAGACCATAACACCGGTACCAGAGGCTGCTTCTGTGTTAGGAATCATCATATAGTAATTTAGCAAGTGTGCGTGTGTGTGTGTGTGTGTGTGTGTGTGTGTGTGTGTGTGTGTGTGTGTGTGTGTGTGTGTGTGTGTGTGTGTGTGTGTGTGTGTGTGTGTGTGTGTGTGTGTGTGTGTGTGTGTGTGTGTGTGTGTGTGTGTGTGTGTGTGTGTGTGTGTCTGAAACACAGAACGGGCCTTATAACTCCGCCGTTTTTTTTACCGAATCGCTTCAAATTTGTTGCTATGGCAACGGCAAACGAGGCGGCCGTGTCATTTGCGCGGTTCGGCAAATGCGCGAAACGCGCATCTGCCGGCCTCTCGGCACCCGTATCTCCGGTGTTTCTGGACCGATTGCCTTCGAATTTGGCAGAAAGATGACCGGGGACGGTGACTATCCGTGTACCAAACCGGAAGCGAATCGATTTATAAACGCGTGCGATATCTGCCGCTTCATGCCGCTTCACGTTTTCACAAACCGCGGCGTAACCATACCAGATATTGACTCGAAATTTGGAACAGCATGACCGGTGATAGTGACTATCTTGGTGCAAAATTTCAACAGCATCCGTTCATAAACTCACGCTATAACCCGATTTACATTTTGCAGGCAACCAAATCGGAAACTAATTTCATTCACCACTTTAGGCACCAATGTCTCGACAACGGGTTAGCCTGGAAACGAGACGGTTAAAGAGCCGAGTTTACTATACGGAGTTATAAACAGCTCGCTATTCACACTATTGTCTTCCACGCGGGTCACTGAAGTTAACTGACGCGTGCGCGGTGGAGGGTGGGGAAATTCCGACAGGCGAGCTTAGCCTACTGAAGAAGAAGAACTTATATAGCAGGGAGGGGTGGGGGGGGGGGGGGGAGGAGGGGGGGGGGGTGGCATGCGAGCGTCGCTGTCTCTCTCTCTCGAGGGAGGGGGGAGGAGGGGGGAGAGGGGGGGGGGGGGAGCATGGCTGTCTCTCTCTCTCTCTCTCTCTCTCTCTCTCTCTCTCTCTCTCTCTCTCTCTCTCTCTCTCTCTCTGCCTTTGTCTGTCTGTCTCTCTGTGTCTCATGTCTCTGTATGTTTATGTGTCTCTCTCTCTGTCTGTCTGTCTGTCTGTCTGTCTGTCTGTCTCTCTCTCTCTCTCTCTCTCTCTCTCTCTCTCTCTCCCTCTCTCTCTCTAATAAAATAATATTTTGCGGACCCGGCGAAACCGGTACTCATCATTACCGGTTCTTGGCGGTACCGGTACTAGGCGTTACCGGTTCTGGGATTTGCCAGTACTAGGCGTTGCGCTAGTGAGTGTAATATAAGAAGGCTGTTCGGTGTGAATGGTTCTTTAGACAATAGAGTACCACCCTGATGGATAAGCATTTCAGCAGGCCTCCCTTATCGATTGAAACAGTGCACGCCTTTTGCAAAATAACATAGTAGGCCCTACTCAAACTAATCGGACACTCGGTTCATATTGTGACGCTGTCCCTTCTATGTGACGTCATACGCAAAATGCAGAGATATAAACGAACACATTATATATCCACAGTTATTTATGGTAGGATACAGGCAGCTGTCCTAGAAATGTGACGACAAATGTGTTCAGAATATTCTGCGTATGTTTTACTCACGAACGGATCGTATCATACAAAGAAACGAAATAACAGAGAAGCAAGCATCTGAATCTTACAACAATAAAGAATGATTCCATAAACTCCACATTTTATATGACTACCCCCCCCCCACCCCCGTGGGGATACCGGGGGTCTTTTGCATAAATAGTTCCCCCACCTTCTGGAAGTTCTGTGCTTGTAACTTCCTCTAATCTGTCACTCTCTTTGACTCTGCCTGTTCCCTTTGCTTACTGTCATCTACTATCTTTCTGCCTTACTGGTCCATTCTCTTGCCTTTTTTGAAGAAACACTTACAAAAAGATTTCCTACAGCCGAAGTCGGACTTGCTGGGCCTAACTATTTGTTAGTTAGGCGCATAACGGCAGCATGACGCATCTGCGCTCATAATTCACAGGAAACTGTCTGAGCGATCGAAGAAGAAGAATATGACTGTCCGTTAATGATAACATAAACCTTCAAATTTCTGTTCTTCATTTTTTTTATCAAATCTGTGCACATTTTAAAAAAAAATTAAAAGCAGTGTTGCTCAGACAGAGACACAATCAAGAATGGCAAAATCATAACAATTAACGCCCAGACTTTGAGCCAATAAGATTCATCGTTAGCTGGAACTCTTGGTGGAGATGTGCAGTGCGCCAGTGCTTTTGACTGTGGTTGTATTAATTTTATTGTGTCCTTCTACTAGGCGCTTCCCCTTGTTCTGTAGAGGCAACGTTTCTGTGCCCCTCACGCCCCCATAGTGTATGTGTGGTAGGTAAACTTATACGTCCATGAAGCTAAGCTAAGTCTACATGATTATGTCAACTGTCGGTGTTCCTTCCAGCTCGTGTATCACTGCTCGCCTTATACTGTACAGGTAGACAGTGACAAGTACAATAGATGCATATGGTGTGTGTGTGTTCTGCCCATCTCTCTCTCTCTCTCTCTCTCTCTCTCTCTCTCTCTCTCTCTCTCTCTCTCTCTCTCTCTCTCTCTCTCTCTCTCTCTCTCTTTATTTGGCTTTTCTTTTTCCCCTCGAGGGCATGGTGTAAAGAAGCTTGAGCTTATCCGTTTACCCTCATTAAACATTCGTATTCGTATTCGTATTCTCTCTCTCTCTCTCTCTCTCTCTCTCTCTCTCTCTCTCTCTCTCTCTCTCTCTCTCTCTCTCTCTCTCTCTCTCTCTGAGTTCAGCAGATACAAACTTGTCACCAGCGTGTGTCAATGTACCTGTCACACACACGGTTCTTCTCTCTCCCACCGTCCATCCATCTTGTAAAAACATATAACAAAATTAAACGCGGAGAGCGCGTGACTGAGTGAGTGAATGAATGAGAGAGGAGAGAGAGAGAGAGAGAGAGAGAGAGAGAGAGAGAGAGAGAGAGCTGTATGCACCTGTTAGGTACGCTCTTTGTTAGTCCCCGAGCTGAAGGTTCGGGGAGGTATTGTTTTTGTCTGGTCCGTCCGGCGTCCGTCCGGCGGCGTCCGTCCGGCTGAGTCCGTCCGGCGTGCCTCCGTCCGGCTATTCGTCCGTTTTTCTCAAAATATATTCAGTCTATCATCATCAAATTTGGTATACTAGTTTGCCAAGATGCAAGCTATCCACTGATGTATTTAGTTTTACATTAAGGTCAAGGTCGCGCCAGTTATGGGGTTGAAACCCCAAAACACATAATCGCTAATATCTCGCGAAGTTTTGCATGTATTTCAATGCATTTTTTTCACAACATTTCTTGATGAATGGTCTATAACACAGTTGTCATGAATTGTTCTGTGCGCTCGTGTGTGCATGATCGCGCGCGCTCAAATCACGGGTTCGAAACCCAAGGCTATGACGAAAATTTCACAAAGCATTGTTGGAAACTTCATGGTTTGAAACTCTATCTGTTGACTGATGATTTTATGTAAATATTACAAGTGAACCCGTAAGCCTAGACTCCACCAACATGGCTGGAAACACCCAGAGACAG
>CM065680.1:102680312-102682812 GCA_017654935.2 Phymorhynchus buccinoides
GGTCAGATTAACACTTAATGTCCCTTTCGTGGTGCTGGGTCACATATTATCAATTGTTTTTTTATGAATGGAAGTTTATGAATGACTTGTGTCTTATTGTTTATTTCTTTATGCTCGTATTTTATGGTTATATGCATGTCAGACAAAGACGTTCTTTAATACAAAGACAATAAAAGTCGATTGATTGATTGATTGGAATATAGTGTGCATTTGATCTAAAGTGGACGTCAGTGGAATGTCGGAAATCAACTTGTTACTAACACATTTTATTTGGACATTTTTTAGGAACTGCTAATGTTTTCTAGTCTGCTCTAGATACACGATTGAAAAAAACACCCCAAAACAATTTTTTAAACTAAATTTATTTTGCATACTATTTTTGTTCATGTTCGTATTGAAGCTCCTGGTTCGTTCATATTATGCCCTCCATCATGCACACAACACCAAGAACAAGACACAGAGAGATGGAGAGAAAGCGTCTTTTAGTTCAACAACACCAAAGGTTGAAGTCTTCAATAAATCCCACACAGAAAACGAAGGGAGCAGTTAGACAGTCACAGCTGGGTGTGTTTAATGAGGAACATAAGTCAACATGAACGCCCCAGCCTTCGGCAGGTGACACACAACATTGTATTGGAAATCTGGGGCAACAGATTTATTGTGTGCAAAACGCGCACAGACAGTAAATAATGCTGATAAGATAAGCTGAAACAAACATTAAAAAACACCATAAACAAAGCAAAAAACATGCGCGCGCATACACGCATAGAGAGAGAGAGAGAGAGAGAGAGAGAGAGAGAGAGAGAGAGAGAGAGAGAGAGAGAGAGAGAGAGAGAGAGAGAGAGAGAGAGAGAGAGAGAGAGAGAGAGAGATTGAAAAATATAAAAACTTAAACTTTATTTTCCAAGGATATAGATTTTAGGCAACGCCTATTCTTCCAATCTGTCCTTGATACATATATAATACTAACACAGAACACAAACATGGCAAGGCATACTATGGTATTATTAGAGAGAGAGAGAGAGAGAGAGAGAGAGAGAGAGAGAGAGAGAGAGAGAGGAGAGAGAGAGAGAGAGAGAGAGAGAGAGAGAGAGCAGACAGACGAACAGAGAGGGACAGAGAGAAAGAGACAGTGACACAGACACAGAGGAGAGAGAGAGAGAGAGAGAGAGAGAGAGAGAGAGAGAGAGAGAGAGAGAGAGAGAGAGAGAGAGAGAGATAGGGGAGAGCAGAGAGAGAGAGAGAGAGGAGAGAGAGAGAGAGAGAGAGAGAGAGAGAGAGAGAGAGAGAGAGAGAGAGAGAGAGAGAGAGAGAGAGAGACAGACGAACAGGGAGGGACAGAGAGAGAAGAGACAGTGACACAGACACAGAGAGAGAGAGAGAGAGAGAGAGAGAGAGAGAGAGAGAGAGAGAGAGAGAGAGAAGAGAGAGAGAGAGAGAGAGAGAGAGAGAGAGAGAGAAGAGAGAGAGAGAGAGAGAGAGAGAGAGAGAGAGAGAGAGAGAGAGAGAGAGAGAGAGAGAGAGAGAGAGAGAGAGAGAGAGAGAGAGAGAGAGAGAGAGAGAGAGAGAGAGAGAGAGAGAGAGAGAGGGGGTGAGACAGACAGACAGACAGGCAGACAGACATATTCCCCATCTCCACTACTGACCTGTCTGTTGGTATTCCCAGAGGGGCAGACCCCGTGGCGGCCTGATACAGATGATCACAGGAAGCGTAGGCCCTCATGGACGACGACATCTTCGATGATCCGTAAATCCTTTAATCCCCCAGCCTCAATCTGATAATCCTTCAAGCTGTGATCTGAATTATCTCACGGAACAAACCGAGACGATTCGATGTTGATAAAACAGTGATTATGATTGTGGATGCTGAGGGTAATGTCGCGGCATCTTTAGAGGGACAATTTCATCACATTGTTTTACAGAAATAATCCACAGAAAATCACTCATAATTATTCGCATTGGCACAAAAGAAAACAAATCACAAGTATATAAGTCCACATAAATGATCACCAAATCGCATAAAAACCAATCACTTGGCATCGCTTCCAAACTTATCAATTATTATACCATGTAAATGGAAGCTTATACCCTGGCACAAACTCATCTCAATAAAAATAAAACTGCGTAATTGGTGGTGTTTTTTGTTTACAAAACGGACATTTCTTACATTTTAAACGTATGCTGTTTCAAAGTTCAAACGCATAACAGAAAGTCACGGGCGAACCAGATGTCACAGCATTTTAAATCAAATCATTGACATACTTTGCTCATACAACGGTATAGAGTGGAAATATGTGTACACAGGAGTTTTAACACAAGGCATTTCGAATATTAACAATAGGCCCAAGAGTCACAATGCTATACCTACTATCCGATATTTAACAAAGCTTTTGACAAATTGAACATAAGACCTTACTATGCAACTTTTGCTCTTTCTCTACTATCATGTCTTCTATCCGCCTGTATTCTCCTTTCTTCTACTCTACTCTCTCTCTGTCTC
>CM065680.1:102687812-102695312 GCA_017654935.2 Phymorhynchus buccinoides
GTGAGTGATTGAGTGAGTGAGGGTGTCATTTAGTAAGTCAATCATCAGTCAGTCAAAACATGGACACTACATTAATATAGAATCCATGGTCAAAATAAGCGTACAACAACGATAACATTGAAGTGAAATTTAACTTTATTTTGATCACATCAATGTTACATTACATAGACATCGAAGGATATACTTCTAGTGCGAGACCCTCATCTCTCTCTCTCTCTCTCTCTCTCTCTCTCTCTCTCTCTCTCTCTCTCTCTCTCTCTCTCTCTCTCTCTCTCTCTCTCTCTCTCTCTCAATTGGCCTAATAGGGCCTAACTGCAGACTAAATTAGGCCTAATTGATAATCACGCAAAATGGGCGCATCACTCAATGGGCGGGGCTTACAGACCACTTTGTATCAGCACATCCCATTGGCTGAGAGCTCAGCTGAGTGACAGTTGTAATTTCACCTTGACTGCCGCTTAATCAGTTTCTGATCTTGGCCCGAGACAAAAGCGAACCTCCCCCCCACCCCCTTTTCCACCCCATCTTGATAAAGGGGGTCTTCATACACACATCCTATCTTTAAATGTGAATGTGCAACCGAGTGTGTGAATGATGTCGGTCAAATGCATTTCGTTGTAGGATTGGGTTTCTTCTCTTGTACTACAGGCCTACTACTCCTAGCAGTGAACTAGTTCAACTTGTTACGTGTGTCAGGTGCGTGTGTTGTCATAGTTTGTGCTAATGAAACAGGGGGCAGTGGACATTTTCATCCTTGCTTTTTCTACGTAAATTTTGAGTTAATTTATTTTAGGAAAAAATAAATTTACGGAACAACCAAATTGGTTTGGTAAGCAATATTGATAATGATAATTATGTTAACAATGGCAAGTATGTATGAAAGAATTGTTTTTAGCCTACAGTGCCTACAATTTCAACAACAAAAATAACCACTATGCCTTTCTGAGGTAATGACAATAGAAATTAAAATCAAAGGATACATTTTTAGTCAATCAAAGTCAACACATATTCACTTGGCGCATGTCCATGCACGTGATGGGTTTTTTTTATGAAAAAGAATAACTGTAATGTTGTTTTTTTACTTACTCTTTCGCTCTAATGTTGAATCATACCAACGATTTAATAATTAACAAAAATAAAGATTAGTAAAATCATTCTGGAAAGTTTGGTGAAAACATTTTTTTTTTTTTTTTGGGGGGGGGGGGGGGGCGTTTTTTTTAGTTTAAAAAAAAAAATTCCTTTTTACATTAGATTATACCTGGTTTAATGTTTTGCTTGAAACTTCATTGTGCCAAAATTGTAATCGATTGACGATCGGATATAATAGTGAAATCATTGTATGAAATGCCAATAAATCTACACTCATGGCTCGCACTATGCATGAAACAGAAATAGCTACACATAGGCCTTGGTCTAAACCTTGTGCGTAACGATGTCATACAAATCGGCAGCTTTACGGTTGATAACGCTTAACTTTTGAGCCCCCACCCCCATATAAATACTTGCTAATAATTTGAGGAAAACAAAAGTAAAATGTTTCGGTACAGGCCCAAGCCTTCTGAACTCCGTAATTGTGACAGAACACTTTGACCGTTGCTTGCCATGTTGAAACGTAACTCACTGGTTGACGTTTATTATTAGGATGCAGTTTTGAACAACCTTAATAAGCTAAACTGTAGACCTTCTTCACTTGTTTAGTACTTATGAACATGACATATCACGAAGAAGACATTATAATGTTCCCAAATGTGCGGTGAGGCTAGGAATCGATTCACAAAACAAAAACGGACTATGCCGAGCACTGCCTCCCTGTGGTACTGGGGGGTGGTTCTGCTCGGTGTACTGCACCCTTCAAACAGCCAGGAATACACACGGACCATCGCCGGCAACTCATCCAAGGAGGTGCTGACTCTGGGATACATCACCACTGTCGATGGTAAAGAATCTGATGATGATGGTGATGGTGATGGTTATGATGATGACGAGGAGGAGGGGGATGATGATGACGATGACGACGATGATGAATTGATTATGATAACATTGATGATGATGATGATGATGATGATGATGATGATGATGATGATGACGATAAGGAGGAGAGGAGCATATCTTTCTATGTGCAATTGACTATAGCCTGTGTATATGCCTAAGCTAGATCACATCTTGTGTTTTGATATTTATTTGTTTGCTTTATTTTCCCCTTTCTGTTTATGGATGGCATTGCTCATCTTTCTTGTTTTCTTTATGCATGCGTCAGCTTCTTGTTCTTTGTTTTCTTTAAACTGTTTTCTTTCATATCATCATCATCATCGTCGTCGACGTCGTTGCTGTTGTCGTCGTCGCTGTCTTTGTGGAAGTTATTGATTCATTTATGTCCTTCGTTTTCCTATTCTGTTTCTTCTCGTTCTTCTTGTTCTCCTTCCTGCTCTCCTTCTTAATTCTTCTTTATTTCTGTCGTCCTTCTTGTTCTTGTTCTCCTTCCTGCTCTCCTTCTTCATTCCTCTTTATTTATGTCGTCCTTCTTGTTCTTGTTCTTGTGTTTCGTATTCTCCTCCTCTTCCGTCGCATCCTATTTCTTCTTCTTCTTCTTCTTCTTCTTCTTCTTCTTCTTCTTCTTCTTCTTCTTCCTCCTCCTCCTCCTCCTCCTCCTCCTCCTCCTCTTTTTATTTTTTTCCTTTCTTCCTTTCTTTCTTCCTTCCTTTCTTTCTTTCTTTCTTTCTCCTCCCCCCCTCCCCAGGTCGCCTGGCGATCAGTTCCGAGGGCAGCAGCATTTCAGGGGCGATGACTCTGGCAGTGGAGACCATCAACAGTGACCCCCTCCTCCTCCCCAACCACACCCTGGACTTCATGTATGCTGATAACAAGGGCACGGATCTCAGGAGTATCAGGTGTGTGTATGCGTATGTGTGTGTGCGCGCGCGCGTGTGTGTGTTTTCTATCTATCTGTCTTTGTTTTCTGTTTCACAATCAGTGCTTTGTCTGTAGTCCCCCCCCCCCCCCCCCCACACACACACACAGAAGGAAGAAGCTCCGTAAATGACAACATGTCAAACGTTGTAGGCCCTAACTGCTCGTCAATGGTTAATTTTAAAAATGAAAGCAAAGCTTCATATGCCCACTCACTTTGGATCCATTCTCGTGTGACTGTTTTGTGAAATGTCCTTCTTTCTTTTCATGTTTTTACTTTCTAACAACACCTATGAACAAATCACTTTAAAAAGACACTAATTAGAAGACATCTGTCGTAACTCCAGAGCAAGATCTGTTTCTGATTTGGATTTACCTCTCCACCCCACCCAACCCCACCCCTTTCCACTTGGTAACAGTTATCACATATTCAGTGTATCCTGCATGAAGCGGCGACAGCTGAGAGTGTGGGTCGGCTCTTTTGAATGTTAGGACTGAAACACTTCACCCTACATAGTTGTCTAGCCTAGCCTTCTTTAGATTGTTTTAAACACCAGTTTGCCTTTTGTTTGTTTGACTGTTTTACTTCCCCTTTGGCTTGACTGTGCATATGTATATCGTTGCTGCCGAGGACACAGAGATGTGTGATGATGGAGATATTATCAGTATAGCACCTTTTTTACGATCTTTGTCCAGGGTGCTGACGGAGCTCTGGAAGCAGGGTGCGGTGGCCTTCATTGGACCCGAGGACTTCTGTGCCACTGAGGCCAGAGTGGCTGCCTCCTGGAACCTCACCATGGTGTCCTATGTGCGTCAATAGTTAGAATGGTGATGGTGATGATGATGATGATGATGATGATGATGATGATGATGATGATGATGATGAAGATTTATGTGCCACTGAGGCCAGAGTGACTGCCTCCTGGAGCCTCACCATGGTGTCCTATGTGCGTCAATAGTTAGAATGACGATGATGATGATGATGATGATGATGATGATGATGATGATGATGGTGATGCTGGTAATGATGATGATGATGATGATGATGATGATGATGATGATGATGATGATGATGATGATGATGATGATGATGATGATGATGATGATGATGATGAAAAGAAAAACGTCTTGCTCTGATGATGATGATGATGATGATGATGATGATGATGATGATGAAAAGAAAAACCTCTTGCTCTGATGATGATGATGATGCACTGTTGTGCCTCGTCAAACCTCACTGCGTTGTCATGACTGTGTGAGCTAATAGTTACAAGAATCATGAACGTGATGATGACGACAAAGAAGAGGAGGAGGAGATGTAGAAGAAAGAGGATGAGTGCAGTGATGGTAATTATGATGATGAGAATGGAATGGAGAAGAAAGATACAGACGTAAGTGCCTGTCTGTTTGTTCATGCTTGACTTTTAAACGCTCGTAGTTTCGTTTGAACTTTCGAACCTGCAGTAACATTGAGTAGTTATTCCATAATCCGTCTGTTTTCCCACTTTCGTTTGTCTATATATATAGTACTATATAACATCATCCTTTCCCCTCTCTCTTTCCTTTATCTCTCCCGCACCCATCTCATCCCTCTCTTACTATCTTCCTCTCTCTTCTCATTCGCTCTCCCTTTCTTCCTCCCTCCTTCCCTCTCCACCCTCTCTCTCTCTCTCTCTCTCTCTCTCTCTCTCTCTCTCTCTCTCTCTCTCTCTCTCTCTCTCTCTCTCTCTCTCTCTCTCTCTCTCTCTCTCTCTCTCTCTCTCTCTCTCTCTCCTCTTTCAAAGACAAAGAGGAAAGCGATCGATCGGGAACTGAATAGACATAAATATCCAAACAATAATGACCTTACCGCCCGCAATAGTAAACATCCCCACCAAGCCACGACCACCCGTTTAAATGTCCAGCCCACTCGACTGGACGAGACAGCGTCATGTACCAACGATGACAGACAAGACAAAGATGGGCAGATAGCCTGAACTATGGTCAACAAAATCATCAAGGATTCCAAGTGGGCTTGGATGTGATTTCCAGGAAGTTAACTGGATGCTGGACACACATCATCAGTCATCATCAGTGGTCATTTTAGTAATTAAGACCAATTATCGAACTGTCATTAACTGTGTTAATTAAGTGGCCTGTGAATTTGATAATGAAAGTCGGCATGGATGGGCTTGTTGTGAATTAATGACACAACGGGTGGGTTCAGTGTCGTGTTGCCAGGGGGCAGGGGCAGTTGAGGGAAGGGGGGGGGGGGTGGGTGGTGGTGGTGGGGGGGGGGGGGGGGCTTTAGGGGAAATAGGGTGAAATCGCAATGGACTGAAAATCACATCTTCTGCTAATCATAATATATCATCTTCTTTGGATATTACAGTTTTATGATTAGCTTGTCATAAACAATTTTTTAAAAATACGTTTTTATATTGTCGTCTTCCCATTTTTTTCTGCCTCTTTATTATCATCATGATAATCTTCGTCATTATCATCATGATCGTCATCATCATCGTCGTCCTACTCCTCTTCATCATCATGATACTAATCGTCATCATCATCATGATTATCTTCGTCATCATCATCGTCGTCCTACTCCTCTTCATCATCATGATACTAATCGTCATCATCATCATGATTATCTTCGTCATCATCATCATGATCATCATCTTCATCATCATAATCATCATCATCATCATCATCATCATCATCATCATCATCATCATCATCTCTTCTTTCTTTATTTTTTCGTTCTCCTTCTTGTTCTTCTTGTTCTTCTTGTTCTTCTTGTTCTTGTTCTTCTTGTTCTTCTTGTTCTTCTTGTTC
This sequence comes from Phymorhynchus buccinoides, assembly GCA_017654935.2. Classification (NCBI taxonomy): domain Eukaryota; kingdom Metazoa; phylum Mollusca; class Gastropoda; order Neogastropoda; family Raphitomidae; genus Phymorhynchus; species Phymorhynchus buccinoides. The sequence continues at coordinate 102,693,534 of CM065680.1, forward strand.
TTCTTCTTCTTCTTCTTCTTCTTCTTCTTCTTCTTCTTCTTCTTCTTCTTCTTCTTCTTCTTCTTCTTCTTCTTCTTCTTCTTCTTCTTCTTCACAACAGCACTATTCATTCTTATAGTTAGCAACCCTGCTAATGTTAGTATACTTTCTATTGAACACTAAGTAACTTCGCGTCCTCAAAGTCGTCCATGCGCATCCCCCAAAATGTCCTTGATCAACCTATTTTTAATCATGCGACCTTGAAATGGAATGGGGGTCGAAAGTGAAGGTCGAGGGGGAGAATGCTCAGTGAAGCGTAGATGGTCAGTCTCTCTGGCTAGCTCACTACTGCGAAGTGACTTCGGTCAAGCGAAAACTAACTTCAAATAGCCAGCACGGACAGATGTAAGTTCACACTAAGATGGCACTTAGAGGGGGGGGGGTATCTTTATCATAAAGTACAATAGAGGTCAAGCTTCCGCTAAGACGCCTTGCTATAGCCAAACATAATACAATGGGAAATGCCACCAACACGGTTATTATGGGACATACTGTACTTTTGTCCCCCCTCCCACCATACTCAATTATTGCATTGACAAAAATACCATTCTGCCATATCTAGGCGAGGGATTGGGTTAGGATCAGCCTAGGAGTCTCCCCGTGAAAACCGTGAAATAGCTAGACAATACCTCAGTTTTACTTTTTAAACTATGTAACTTTATGTTCGATTCTGGCCAGTTTAGACTCCCATGGTTACTGCAGGTTTTGACGCTGTTGAACGAACTTGGATTGTCTTATTTGTGGAGAAATCCCATGTTTTCTTAAAATCAGTTTAAATGTGTCGTCAAACAAAGATTACAGGATCAATTCCTACAGACATGGAGAAGTGATGTTTATGGTAGTAGCGAGTGTTATAACTATCGTTTAGTTAAAGAAAGCCCTAGTCTGGAGCATTATTTGCTAGTTTTGCCATATTCCTGCGTCAGTCAATTATTAAGTTTAGAATTTGCAATAATAAGTTTCCCGTACAGCAGGGTATATTTTTGGATATCCCTTGGCAAGAAAGAAAATGTACCCTGTGTGAACTGAATGAAATTGGTGATGAATTTCACTATTTGTTTGCTTGTTCTTTTCCTTTGATAAAAGACCATAGGTCAGAGCTATTACCCACATACTTTCAGCGTCACCCCAATGTTATTAAATTTAGTACTTTAATGAATACCCGCAGGAAATCTAAACTTGTCAAACTCGCAAAGTGTATCCATATACTTGTAACTTTGTTTTCTAAAACTTTAAGAAACACATACATGCGGAGAAAAAAAAACCATGTGAAACCTACTTGCTTGTTGTTTTTTTTTAGTTTAAACCACTGCTCTGTAACCAATGTCTTTGTTATTCTTTTTCTGCGTTTTTTGAAAAAATAGTAGGTAGTTTGTATGGGATACTTTTAGTTTGAATTTTATTTCTTAGATCATTAAGTCTTTTTGTTGTTATTCATATCTGAATGTATGTTTTCTTATTTTCTGTTTTGACTCACCAGTGTCTGCCATTGTGTTTGTTGTTATCTATGTATCAGCTTAAAAGCCCCCCTGGGGCCAAAGCTCAAATAAAACTGTTCAAAACTGACACCGGGGGTCTTTTGTATAAATAGTTCCCCCACCTTCTGGAAGTTCTGTGCTTGTAACTTCCTCTAATATGTCACTCTCTTTGACTCTGCCCTTTCCCTTTGCTTACTGTCATCTACTATCTGTCTGCCTTACCGGTCCATTCTCCTTCTTTTTTCACGAAACTCTTTCAAAA
>CM065680.1:102702812-102707812 GCA_017654935.2 Phymorhynchus buccinoides
CAGCCTCAATTTCAAGTTGGGGGCATTTGTATATGGGTCACAGCTACCCATAAAAACCAAGGGACTTGATCGTGGTGGGTCAGTGAATCTTTAACGCAGATGGTGACAGCAGACGTAGGCTAGATACAACTTGAATATCCTTGAAATTGTTCATCGTGTTGGTTGATGCAATACATTGTAATCATTTATTCTTTCCACAACACAAAATGTACCTTTTTCTGATAGTGAGTTTGTCATCAACCCAGTCACTCTGAAGAAGTCCACAGGAGTGGATGAAACAGTCAGAAAAAGGTAAATTTTGTGTTGTGGAAAGAAGAAATGATTACAATAGATACAACTTGGTTAGCTGAATAATGTTTGATATTTGTATCTGATTAGTAATCGCTTGTTCCTTTCTGTTCTCGTGGGTTTGTTTTAGAGTAAGGGGATACGCTTAGGAAGAAGGAATTGACGGTTGTGGTCTAAAAGACTTCAATTTAGGTGACTATGTTGTGTGTTTATGTACGCCCCCGCCCTCCCCTTTTCCTTCCCATTTAATGCCCCACCCTACCACCTCTTATATAGAATGTATTGAGTCAATAGTGGGAGGAACAAACGAAGGGGTAGGATAGTGGGGGTTTTAACATAATAAAGACAAGGGGGTTGATCAATCGGTGTGTATAACGACGTTATCATTCTCCGATGGGATTTGCTTGGCCGAGTTATCTGACGAAGCGTGAAGAACTATGTCTGTGCAAGGAAGCGTATGGTCCCCCCACGCGTAGATACCCCGGTTCTCTGAAATCGGAATGTACCAATTAATGGCTGAAAGAAAGGCGAGTGACCCATTTATTGCACTCGTCCGCTTGTCTGTTAAGCTACCACTCAATTTCGAGTCTTTGAACATTGCTGGGTTGCGCCTATCCGGGTTTGTACATCAATTGCGCCTGTTTTCCGCCATAAATGTAGCCTATCTTAGACGTTACGCTTCAGATGACTGTAAAACCAAAACTAAGAATTTGTTTTTAAATTTTCTTTTATATATTTTTATACGGAATGATAGTTCTATCTTCTAAAATAACCCACCAATTTCCATTATGTCTAGTTTTCTAATGAGCCATTTCAACGGGCGCCATTTATGACTACAACGGGCAACATGAACACAGGCGCAATGTTGATGCACGGGTGTGTCCTAACCACCCCCACCTACCCCCTGTCCACTTATCCCTCCTACCAAAGGTGGCAGGCTACGTCAGCTAAGTGGTTTTGCCCCGGGTTAGTTGAACGACCCCCCCCCCCCCCCACACACACACACACACACATACCGATAAAAGGGTGATCGATTGAAAGAAGTTGTTTTACTCTTTACGTACAAATTCCCATTTCTTCTCTGGAGAAAAAAATGATATATTCTGGTTTTGTATTGATCTGCTCCTCTCAGTCCCCCTGTCTGCGTGTCTGTCAGCTAGTCTTTTTTCTGTCTGTCTGTCTGCCCAACCAAATAACTGATTGCTTGATTGAATGGTAGTGTGATTGATTGATTAGTTACTTTGCCGTTTAATATATCTATTGAGGACAGTCGCAGTGACGCCTCAGTGTGAGCGTTTCGCTATGTCTTGCTGCTGATTATGACAATGCCAAAAAAGCAACAAACGCGATTAGCTTATTAATTGATCGTTTACTTGACTAATTAATTGACTAACTGCTGCGTGCAGTGGCAGACTACGAAGGCAGTCGCAGCAACGCCTCGGTGTTGGCATTCCGCTCCGTCCTGCTGCTGATGACGATGTCTGGAGCCAGCAGCCCCAACTACAGCCAGTGGGAGGACGCGGTGAGGGACCGGCTGTACAGGCCGCCCTTCAACATCCCCAGGTCACAGCTGGAGATCCTGCTGAACCTCAAGGTCAAGGTGAGGGGGTGAAGTATGAGAGAAAGAGAGAGGTGGGGGGAGAGAGAGAGGGAGAGAGAAAAAAACGAAAACGAAAACAACATTTTATTTAACCAGGGAACATTAGCTAAGCAATGACAGCTTTTGTTCCACCCAGCCCTGGGGAAATAATAATAAATAAGAGAGAGAGAGAGAGAGAGAGAGAGAGAGAGAGAGAGAGAGAGAGAGAGAGAGAGAGAGAGAGAGAGAGAGAGAGAGAGAGAGAGAGAGAGAGAGAGAGAGAGAGAGAGAGAGAGAGGGAGGGAGGGGTAAATTACAGATCAGACGCACTAGTCTCATGTCATTAACATATTATCTGTAAGGCAATGTTTACACTGACGTTCCAGATCCTTGTAAATAGAGACCACCATAGAAAGGGCCTAGACAAAGAAATTGAAGGACCACCTCCCAAACTCAATCATACTATGTCTGAAGTTGTAGAAGGGGGTAGGCACTTTCCATTTTGCAACAAACTAGATTAAGAAACCTTTGCCCCCCCCTCCCCCCTTCAATCCGCCAACTGGTTCTCAAATCCCCAAGTATCTGCTAGTTTACCTCTTCCAAATGGAAAGTGCCCACCCCCTTCTACCACTGCAGACGTAGTGTGCTTGAGTTGGGAAGGTGGCCTTTCAAATTCTGTTTCTAGACCCTTTCTAAAACACAAGCCTTCTCTGGTGGTCTAAGAGGACTCAAGCCAGACACAGTTGCTATTGGGTATCTTTGGTTTGGGTTAGACCTTTTTTGGGCAGGCCATCTCCACAACTGCCTTTTATTTTTGATAGTGAGGATGAAGGACCTGTCTTGGAACTATTACATCATTCGGGTCGTGTTTTTAAAAATAGATATTATTATTCTTGTCTGGTGACCGTTGTAACTGCCTCAATGCTCTAGCTCCGTGCCTGTAGTCATGAATGCGGCTAAGACAACTAATCCGGGATGGAAATGCAAATTAGTCTGAGCTACCAATCCGATTGGCAGCTTAGTCTAATTTGCATTTTCCATCCCGAATTAGTTGTCTTAGCCGCATTCATGACTACAGGCCTTAATCTGCTGACATATGTTGGACAGATATTTCTTTTGTTAACATTATGCAAAGTAGGGACTATGCTATGCTGCTGATATAGAAGACAATTAAAAAATCCGAGACGCAGATACTGCGGGGTGTTTTACGCCATCTTGTTTCATGATGTGGTAAATTAATTTTGACCTAATGCTATTTATGTATTTTTTTAGAATACGCTTTGATAGAATTTGCTTAATTAAAAACAAATTATGTTTGGTCCTTTTTGCTTTGGGGTTGCAAAGTGTCTGTATGATTCAGATCTCCATCTTTGCTTCCTATCTCTACGATGCTGTCATGATCTACGCACGTGCGCTTCACGAGGTGCTGATGGGGAACGGGGATCCCCGGAATGGGGTGGCTATTTTTAACCGCATCAAAGACCGCACTTTTCAAAGTGAGGAGAATTTAGGTTATTGATGAGTGCGTGTGGTGTGTGTGTGTGTGTGAATCTATCACTGGGCAACATTGTGAGGCCTTCGCGAATGCCTTGCTCAGCAGATTTGTTTTTGTTAATCTTACTAAAACTACACGAAACAAATATGGCCTTCATTTTGGGCATTTGTTGTCCCATCTTCTGGGCCGTACAGTAGCGTTGCCCCCACTCCGCTCATTCTGAATCTCAATTCGCAACCACACCCCGACTTGTTCAGGTCGCAGAATCCGAGACCAGCAGTCGAATGGGAGCGAATCTATGTTAGGCTGTCAGGAGGCAACCAACCGAGGAGACACTGCACTGCTGCTGAGTCACTTCGGTGGTGTTCAGTAGAGCCTGTTCAGGACACCAGCAACTAAGCCCCCTACTGACGACATTATTCTCTTAGTCGTGGAGCCAGCGTGAGTGAGGTCCTCCTCCGAGGGCGCCACCACGACCATCCACCGACAACTCCCCAGAACACACTGATCCCCATGACTTTGACCCGAACGCACCAAGGCATAGACTGGATCGGAAACCGAAACTGAGGTCACCATGAGAGCAGGGCATGAAAAGCCACAGAGTTTGGAACATTAATTATGTTTAATGATTGATGGAAATTAGGCGGATGACTATGATGATGATGATGCTATGGACTTCCATATCGATCTTAAGCATGACAAGGCTGTATTCTACGCTTCCTTTCATAATGATATATCGGCGTTAGCCAGGCCCGAGAACTACAGACGCCTGCAGTGTTGGTCTTGAAATTAGAGCAACACTCTCAGAATCGCATCCGTTAAGCGGATGAAGCTCGACTGTGTGGTTTCAGTCTTCCCATTGAGCCCACAGCCACTCACGCTGGGTAGGAGTCGGTCCAATGCCGAAAAAAACCCTCGCCTCTGATGGGATTCGAAGCCGTTACCTCCCAGCCAGTAGTCCACGACACTAACCACTACGCCACGGCGGCAACTAATATATTTTAGTTGTGCCTTTAAAAAAAATATAATCTGTTAGAACCAAACTACTGTGATTTGTTAACAAGGATTCCACCTTTACGTGGGAATTCTATTGTTACTGTAGGGCCTACAAGTTCTTGTTCTTCGTCTTTTTCATCCCCCGACCCCCTCCATATAGGCCCTAGGCCTTATTGATGTTTGTATCCATAAGAGTTCACGCTAACATGACGTAAATCTCATCATCTCTCTCTTTTACAAATGGCGTTCTTTCCAGCATGATGTTCTGTCACCCTAGCCCTTACCCTGTTCTCTGTGGTCCAGGTATTCTGGGCCACGAGTCCTACGTCGACAGCAACGGAGACGCCGAGGCCAACTACACGGTGCTGGCCCTGCAGCCTGACGACGACCCCCACAACACCTTTCAGCTGGGGATCAAACCAGTGGGGAGGTTTTTCAGGGACACCGCACACGGACAGAACCTGGTAGGCCTTAAAGGGGCACCCTGACGGATGAGTGTTTGCAAGAAACACGTCGAGGTCAGCAGAAAGACAGCCTTTTCAAGGATCGGAACACTCACTTTGCTCTGGTTTCTTAGAAATCAAACCGTCAAAACGGCGATTCCTCCTTGGCGGAGATGCCGGAGAGAGAAGCCATTTTGGA
>CM065680.1:102712812-102720312 GCA_017654935.2 Phymorhynchus buccinoides
CAGCTAAGTTGACATGGATTAGAAAATAATTATTTGACTAATAAATGATTTCCCTCACATCCCAGTTCAAAATAAATGTCGACTCGCAGTGTGCTAGTTTGCTGCTTTAAAGAATCCAGGGCGTATGATCACGAGTGCGTCTTAACGAGTGTGTACTGAACAAGAAACGCCCGAAGGTGCTGATGGGACCCAGAGATGCACTGGCCCCACCTGCCCTACCAGCACAAGAGCAGACCTTGGACAAAGCTCCCCCAAATGATTGGCTGTTTAGCCTAATGTACATACATACTACTACCCGTGCTGACTATTTAAGACGCTCTCATGATTAAGGGCCCAGGACACTAATGCATGAACGCGGACTAAGCATTATCCACGACTTTGTCTGTTAAAACCCCTTCAACGCTAGCCATTCCTCAGCCAAAATGTACCATTAAACTTACCCGGGTAGAGAAAATATTGGGGATTCCTCTGTGACGTGCATAACATAGGGCCTGTCCTTACCTCCCACAATTAAGCACATAAGGTCACTGGATACCAGACCCTCATTTGATGCCTTTTAGTAACATGGGTGTCAAATAATTGTGGTGCCAAGAGGCGACAGTGGCGATGAAAGGGTTACATTAAATCGTAAGTCTGTGCATGTGGCAATGGCTGTATTGTATGGCAATGTACGGAGTGCACGGGTGATTTGTGGTGTGGCAGACACTGGCGGTACGAACAGGAGTTGGCCAGCCTTATTTGGAAGATTGACCCCAAAGACATCCAGCTGCAGGCTGACGGAGCCTTCTCCGCGCTGTCCATCATCAGCAACACCGCAGTGAGTGACCACAACCAGCCAATAGAGAACAACGGTTACAAATCCACCAGATCACGTGTCACAATCACAGGTTTCACGTGCTTTCCCTCTTATAACTGGAAATAAATCTTGTTTTGACCAAGTCTGACTCCCATATAAATGGCCCCAAATTCAAACCGACACATCAGTTTAAAGAGCAGCCTCAATTTGAATATGGGGAAATTTGTATGTGGGTCACAGCAACCCAGAAAAAAACAAGGTGCTTAATCGTGATGCGTCACTGGGTCTATATGAGAGAGAGGATAATATAGTGAAATGAATAAGGGGAAGGAATTTCTCGTAATTAACTCCCTTTTACCAAAGTTATTTATAGTTAGGTCCATTTTTGAAACGCACTCGTACTCGCTTAAGGCCCAGCCACACTGCATACGATTTGACCTCAATGCGATACGATTGTGACGATGTCTGTGAGTCATGATTGACGTGAAATACTTCCGTCTAAACTTACTCCACTGCTTTCGTTCACTCACGTAGACCACACAAAGATCAGATATTTGATCATAGTCATGTACGGGAGACTACACAATAGGGAACATAACTGGAAGGATTTCATCAGATTTCTTTGCACATAATTTCACATCAGTCATGCCTCACATATGTCAAAATCGCAGTGCCAGAATCGAATCGTATGCAGTGTGGGGCCTTTACCCGCACCTAAAACAAGGAGCTGTTTGAACCATTGACAGATTATAACGATAATGACACGCTATGCAAACTCCTTTCAAATTGCTTGTGACGCCATTGTATCTTAATTGCAAGGGAATATTAGTCGAAACGGACTATCGTCAGATGATTCATGTTGCCTTATTAGGAAACTTAATGCAAACAATAGGGGAAGACGGGGTAAAAAGCGCATGGGCGGGTAAGAAGCCCACCCCAATTATCTCATGAAATGAAGCAAATTTCAGTCTCATTTTGCCCATGAGACGAGCGTTAATGTCTAGCATTCGTCTCATGGGCAAATTTGGCTGAAATATTCTTTATTTCATGAGATAATTGGGGTGGGCTTCTTACCCGCCCATGCGCTTTTTACCTCGTCTTCCCCTACTAACATGTATTAACAGAGACTGACAAAATGGGGATTATGCAGGTGTAACGTTTGCCAATAAGATCCACAGTATGTCAGTTGATCATCTGAACATAGACCGGTTTGAATCTTAAGGGCCAGCCACACGTCCACCAAAATTGTACGACTGTACGATACGATTCGATCATGAGGTCTCCAGAACAAATGTGATTCGCGCTTCGAGATCACGTGATCGAATCGTATCGTGCAGTCGTGCGATTTTAACTGACGTGTGGCTGGCCCTTTAAGCATCGACTTGTTTTACACAATAGGCCCAATGCGCTTACCGTTAAATAGGGTAACTTTTATAATGATTATAATAATAATAATAATAATAATAATAATGATACTACTACTACTACTACTACTACTACTACTACTACTACTACTACTACTACTACTACTAATAATAATAATAATAATAATAATAATAGTAATACTTTTATTTCATATAGCGCTAAAATCCATACAGTAGTATGCTCGATGCGCTTTGCTAAAGCAACATTAAAAGCAACATTAAAAACATGCATTGAAATCAACAAAATATCATCATTATAAGTATTCATATAATGCTATTTAAGACAACATAATGAATCGAAAATACCATAGCAACACTTCTAACCACAACTACAAACAAATCCAATCGGTGTCTGTTCCCCCAGCCTCAGAGTGAGCCCACGGTGAGTTTGGGTGCGGGCCAGGACCCGGTGTTCAGCAGGCTGGGGCTCTACCGGGGGACACTGGTGGCCCTCAAGCCCATCCACACCGCGTCCACCATCGACATCACCAGGACCGTCAAACTGGAACTGAAACACGTCAGGCCGCTATTTGCTGTATTTGTGGCTGTTTACTCTATCTTATTTATGGCCGTTATTTGCTGTATTTGTGGCTGTTTACTCTCTTATTTATGGCCGTTATTTGCTGTATTTGTGGCTGTTTACTCTATCTTATTTCTGGCCGCTATTTGCTGTATTTGTGGCTGTTTACTCTATCTTATTTATGGCCGTTATTTGCTGTATTTGTGGCTGTTTACTCTATCTTATTTTTGGCCGTTATTTGCTGTATTTGTGGCTGTTTACTCTATCTTATTTTTGGCCGTTATTTGCTGTATTTGTGGCTGTTTACTCTATCTTATTTCTTATTTCTTTCACAGTTGTTTCGGGAGGAAGATTCAGTTTATCTATATTTTCATAAGTTTTTTAAAGTCTGCTTTAGTTTACCATAAGTACTTTTCATAAATAACAGTCAAGAATATGCTGTAGTTTGTGACTAGATTACTTATATGCAGTGGATATTGCTAGATTTTCACTCATGGGCAATTTGATTTATGTTTTGCAATACTAAGTGTATTGTTCAATAACATTTTCTACTAAACATGCTGCATGATACTGCTTAACAAAAATAAGTTTTTACCATAAATTTGATGGAAGAAATGTAGCAAAACTACAATGAAGAACATACAGCCACAATATGTTTACAAACAAAAGCTTGGTGCAGTTTTGATCTAAGATTTATAGATTCAGTCTCTTAACTAAATAGCTTGATTTTGCGCGGGACATGACTAGCTGTGTTTTATTTATTTCGCTACAATTATTTATCATGTGTTTTAGAGAGCATGAAGGGTGCAATTGAAACGAATGAAATCTGAACCCTTCATGGTCTGTAACAACTTTAAGTAATAATACATTCATGAATAAACTTCGTATTCGTATTCTGTATGTAGAATGTCTACGTTTTGTAAACTTTAAATGCTTGTAAATGAGGTAGAAGGGTATTTTTGTTTTTGCACAATTTGTCTATTATAATTAGTCATGTAATTGGTATGTCGATGGCAGTATGATTTTATTTCAAGTTGCAGTATTGTATTCAAACTTGATTGGGAATGTGAATGTGGTCTCTATGTTTCTTCTTAAAATGTTCATATTGTAACTATTTTACTCTTGTATAATTAATTGTGTGTGAGTGTGTGTGCGTGCGCGCGCATGTGTGTGTGTGTGTGTGTGTGTGTGTGTATATGTGTGTGTGTGTGTGTGTGTGTGTGTGTGTGTGTGTGTGTGTGTGTGTGTGTGTGTGTGTGCGTGTGCGTGTGCGTGTGCGTGTGTGTGTGTGTGTGTGTAAGGAAGTAAGAGAACGTTGCGTGCAAGCACCATGCTTATTTTACTTTCTAATGATTCATTATTTGTTTGCCTTTAATGTTCTTGTTATCAATGTAAAGCGCACTGAGTTCATGTGAGAAAGAGCGCTATATAAATTCCCATTATTATTATTATTAAACCACACTGCCTTTTGCTCCCCATGTTATGGGACGAAGGGACAGCAACTAGACGCATTCTGAATAGGAATAGACTTGATAGTTACTGCTAGACTCTGTAGGGTATAAGGACGATGCAGTAACAGTATTAACACGGACACACAGAAGGACAACTAAAGGGCCAGCCACACGTACACTAAAATCACACGAATGTACGATACGATTCGATCACTTGGTCTCGAAGTGCGAACCACATAACTATGTTCTTCGAGACCACGTGATCGAATCGTATCGTACAGTCGTGCGATTTTAGTGGACGTGTGGCTTGCCTTTAAGTGTAGTGATCAGGATCTGATGCGTCTTTCTAAGAGTATTAGAAGTTTTAGTTCGCAGGTTCGAAAGTGTGCTTTTCGTTTACTGCATGTCGTGATGCATATTGACAGGCAATGGTTCAATCATGTCTCCCTTCTCCCCTTAAAGACCCACCACATCCATGAGTGAAAATCACAGGTTTCACGTGTTTTCCTGTCTCGCTGGTAAGCAAATCTTATTTGGACCAGGTTTGACTCCCATACATAATGATTCCCTCATACATCAAAACGAGACATCACTTTAAAGAGCAGCCTTGATCGTGTAAAGAGGGAATTGTATGTGGGTCACATCTACCCATAAAAAAACGAGGGAGTTAATCTTGCTGTGTCAGTGTGTCTTTGAAGATATACTGACGTGCCACGGTTAAGTCCCTTGTTTTGTTCTGGGTAGCTGTGACCCACATACACATGTCCCCAATATTCACATTGAGTCTGCTCTTTAAAATGATGTTTGGGTTTGAATTTGGGGGCATTTGTATGGGAGTGTGACCTGGTCAAAGATTTCTTACCAGATATACGAGGAAAAACACGTGAAACCCGTGGTTTTGACACATGATCTGGTGGATCTTTAACAGTTTTTGTATTTATTTATTTCAGATTCGTGACCTCCGCCACAACAACATTGTACAGTTCATTGGTGCAACAGTGTCTTCCCACGTCTCCAACATCGTCACTGAATATTGCTCCAAAGGCAGCTTGGAGGTACGGGAATGGATGGTATCAAAAAAGAAACACAATGAGTGCATATTCGTTATTTCATGAAGACAGCATTGCATGCTGATTTATGTATAATTTTGCGTGTAGGAAATTAGGCCCACCATATTTCTTTGTTTTCCTGTTCCTCTTCTTCAATATGTGTTTCCCTCCCCCTTCCTTCTATCTCTCGTTTGTTTGTCTGTTTTGTTAACGAATTTTAAATACAATATTTATTAGTATTTCTAATTATCAATGCAGTTGCTGACATGTTTTTCCTTCTTGTTTTATCCAGGACATTCTGGAGAACAGTGACCTGAAGTTGGACCACATGTTCATCGCTTCGATAGTGTCCGACATTTTGAAGGTAGGGGGTGTTCATTAGCATTTTGTTCAATGTTGTCATTTATTGTTGTACCATTTTTGTTTGATCAAAGCGTGCCTTCGAGTCAATATACAGTGTTGGGTGTAATCCTAAGTATTTTGTGATATGGTATGATAAGGGTCGCTGTCATTTGCTCTGTCGTCGTCGTCGTTATCATCATCATCATCATCATCATCGCCGTCATCTTGTTTCATCATCATTTTGTTATATTCAGAAAACATCTTCAAATCGCTATACAATCTCAAAGTCTGCTTCTTCCAGTTTAATGAAACGAATCCTAGGCTGATCCTACCCCTATCCCTTTCTCCACAATGACAGGCTGATCCTACCCCTATCCCTTTCTCCACAATGACAGGCTGATCCTACCCCTATCCCTTTCTCCACAATGACAGGTTGATCCTACCCCTATCCCTTTCTCCACAATGACAGGCTGTTCCTACCCCTATCCCTTTCTCCACAATGACAGGCTGATCCTACCCCTATCCCTTTCCCCACAATGACAGGCTTAAACTACCCCTATCCCTTTCCCCACAATGACAGGCTGATCCTACCCCTATCCCTTTCTCCACAATGACAGGCTGATCCTACCCCTATCCCTTTCTCCACAATGACAGGCTGATCCTTACCCCTATCCCTTTCCCCACAATGACAGGCTGATCCTACCCCTATCCCTTTCACCACAATGACAGGCTGTTCCTACCCCTATCCCTTTCCCCACAATGACAGGCTGATCCTACCCCTATCCCTTTCCCCACAATGACAGGCTGATCCTACCCCTATCCCTTTCTCCACAATGACAGGCTGATCCTACCCCTATCCCTTTCTCCACAATGACAGGCTGTTCCTACCCCTATCCCTTTCCCCACAATGACAGGCTGATCCTACCCCTATCCCTTTCCCCACAATGACAGGCTGATCCTACCCCTATCCCTTTATCCACAATGACAGGCTGTTCCTACCCCTATCCCTTTCCCCACAATGACAGGCTGATCCTACCCCTATCCCTTTCCCCACAATGACAGGCTGTTGCTTCTCAGTGAAACTTTTCAATGCGAACATGTGAGGGATGGGGGCGGGAAGTGTGTGTGTGTGGTGGAGTTGGCGAATAAAACTACAACATAGCTTTTTATCTTTATAAGGCTGTGTGCAGATTTAGGCTGTGTACACACATACGCGGAAGTTCCACGCGGAAGCCCCGTGAATAAGTAAAAGAAAGAAGGAAAAAATAAGCGGATGTGTTTCCTTGCGGAAACAGGCAAGTAGTCTCCAATCGCCAGTCTTGCTTTGCTTAAGGTTGTGTACAAATATACGCGGAAGTTCCACGCAGAAACCCATGCGCAATCCGTAACAAAATGTGGAAGTAAGAAATATGAAAGAGTGTGCACATTACAAAGACGCATGCGCAATCCCGTCCGCTTATTTCCTATAAGATAAAAGTGTATGGGGTTTCCGCACGGAACTTTGGGATTGCTGACTTAATGTGTGTGTGAACTTAATATCAACATGACCAGTCGTGTATCGTCCTCAGGGTCTGCTCTACATCCACAGCAGTGCCCTGGTGTTCCACAGTAACCTCTAGTCTAGACCAGCCTTGTATAGTCCACAGGGTCTGCTCTACATCCACAGCAGTGCCCTGGTGTTCCACGGTAACCTCAAGTCTAGACCAGTCTTGTATCGTCCTCAGGGTCTGCTCTACATCCACAGCAGTGCCCTAGTGTCCCGGTAACCTCAGGTCTAGACCAATCGTCCTCAGGGTCTGCTCTACATCCACAGCACCAGTCGGTAACCTCAAGTCTAGACCAGTCTTGTATCGTCCTCAGGGTCTGCTCTACATCCACAGCAGTGCCCTAGTGTCCCACGGTAACCTCAGGTCTAGAC
>CM065680.1:102735312-102737812 GCA_017654935.2 Phymorhynchus buccinoides
GAGACTCCCCCCGCCCCTTCAGTCTCTGGAGAGGCTGTGTCTTCTCAGAGTCACAGAGGTCTGGCAGTGGGCGGGGTGTTCTTCCACAAGAACGGCCTCCATCCGTTGGCTAGGGTGCAGGCCCAGCATTCCAGACACACCTCCACGGAGTCTCTGGCATCGGTGGGTCTGGGGGAGGGGGACACCACTAATTCAGGAAAGCGTGCCCCATTTGTCACTTTCTCCGATGATTCTATGGCCTGAAGAATTAGCTGCATTTTTTTCTATGCCTTCTGCAAGTCGTTGATTTTTTGTTTTAAAAATCCCCACATGTTATGCCTTGATGATACCCTGTAGGGAAATAAATGCATGTTTCCTACTCCTCAATATAACACTGAACATGTGCACATGACTGTGCTGTTCAAATGTCACAAAAATAGCGTGAACTTTCTTATCCAAAAAGCTTACCCAGATCATTCGGTCCTGTTCTTTTCTGTGATTACTTTTATGTCCTTGAAATGTTGAATTGATATTCGATACAGCTTTGATATTACCCAATATGGTTACGGTTATGTGTTTTTGTAATACAAATTATAATGTCACAGAGACCATTTGTTCAGAGAACTGACATATTCCTAAATATACAATTGCTATTTTGGGGAGTTATTGAAAAATAAATAACACTAGTTTTGTTCGTAACGCGGAAATATCAATATTGTTTTGTTGAACAGTTTAGGTTCTGTTAATTAAAACAAACATTAAAACATTAAAACAAATGTTGTTCTTGATTTGTTGTTATTCACTCAATGACATTAAAAAGAAAACATGAAAAAGACGCTCAGAGAGAGAGAGATAGAGAGAGAGAGAGAGAGAGAGAGAGAGAGAGAGAGAGAGAGAGAGAGAGAGAGAGAGAGAGAGAGAGAGAGAGAGAGAGAGAGAGAGGGGAACACAGATGGACACAAGAGAGAGAGCGAGACAGATGAAGACAGCGGAGAAAGAGAGAGAGAGAGAGAGAGAGAGAGAGAGAGAGAGAGAGAGAGAGAGAGAGAGAGAGAGAGAGAGAGAGAGAGAGAGAGGGAACACAGATGAACACAAGAGAGAGAGCGAGACAGATGAAGACAGCGGAGAAAGAGAGAGAGAGAGAGAGAGAGAGAGAGAGAGAGAGAGAGAGAGAGAGAGAGAGAGAGAGAGAGAGAGAGAGAGAGAGAGAGAGAATACCTTTTTAAGCAAAGACATATACAAATATCAGTATGTGCTTGAGTGGCCCGATGAAGATGATAGGATTGAAGGGAATCTAATCCCCACTATCTGCCCGGAAGGGAGGGACTACATATAAACACCATTAACGTAGCGCGCGCACACAAACAGCCATGCATAACTATTCATAGACATGCGTGCGCATATACACACACACATGCGCGACACAAAACGCTTTGTCAGCTTATTATTTAACCTTTGACTTGACTTGACTTCACACACACACACACACACACACACGCACGCACGCACACGCACACGCACATACACACACACACACACACACACGCAAGCACACACACACACACACATACACACACACACACACGCAAGCGCGCACGCACACGCACGCACACGCACGCACACACACACGCACGCACACGCACACGCACACGCACACGCACGCACACACACACACACACACACACACACACACACACACACACACACACACAAACCCAACAATCTCCAGTCCTGCTGTGTCGTACTTGGTGCCTTCTGGCTTTTACCATAACGAACTTATAGCAGGCCTACCTTTTGACAGAGAAGTTTCCATAGAATCTGAGCGCCAAATGTCTCTTCTTTTTCTTCTGCGGTCCCCCAGGCCGTATGGCCATAATGGGTAAGGTACGTATGTGTCCGGTTTTCAGTTTTCACTGCAATCAGCGAACACATTTCGATTTCGGAGGAACTCAAAGGAGAACATTATTTGGAAGACTTATTTTGGAACAAAAAGGCAGGAGAATGGACAAATAAGTCAGAAAGATAGTAAATGACAGGAAAAGGCAGAATCAAAGAGAGTGACAGATTAGAGGGAGTTGCATGCATAGAACTTCCAGAAGGTGGAGGCACTATTGGTACGACAGATCCTTCGGTATCCCCACGGGGAAGCCAAGGCTCTCCAAAGATTCTGTCAACTTCCAGAAGGTGGAGGCACTATTTGTACGACAGATCCTTCGGTATTCCCACGGGGAAGCCCAGGCTCTCCAAAGAGTGGACAACTGGGAGCTTCTGTCAACTAAAGGCACAGTTGGCATGGTAACTCATCCAGCAACATGTAAGCGGTGCCCCCACTCACTCACCCCATCTGCTAAGCCATACTTAGCATCAGCTTGCGTAGCCAGAAGTGCTATTAGCCTCTGTGCATATTTACGAAAACTTCCGAACGGAAACGCATGCGCAATCATCAAATACAATTTTTGTTTAAAGTAAGAAATAAGCGGACGTGATTGCGGATGGGTTTGAGCGTGTAACGTGCACATGC
>CM065680.1:102767812-102777812 GCA_017654935.2 Phymorhynchus buccinoides
GGAACAAACTTCCTCTTTCCATCCGTCAGCGACCGACCCTCTCTGCTTTCAAAGCTAACATCAAAACCCACCTGTTCCCCCCGTCATTAAAGCTCCTCTCTCTTTCTCTTCTCTCTCTTGCCATTAAGCCTGTTTCTGTTGTATTCCATTTATGTCATCCGTGTGTGTTCGCTTTGTATTGCGTGTTTGTTTGTTTGCGTTATGAATGCTAACGTGTGTGTGCGCTTTGATTTGATTTCTATCAACATTCAGCGCCGTATAAATACTGTATGTTGTTGTTATCCATTTTACCCTCAATAAAACATTGGTATTCGTTTGATGACTATTTTTTTAAAATATGGGTTCTAATTGTGTTCTGGTTCACACAGGAGCACGAACTGTCTCCGTATGACGTCATGTCCGAAGTCCGCCGTGGAGACTGACCAGCTGCCTGGACAAGCCATCTCACCCGACAGCTATTGTGCCCAGTTCACCGGCAATTCCAACTCGGACTTTTGCCGGGTCAGTACGAGAGAGAACGAACGAATCAAGTCACGAGCGCACGATCGTACAAACGAAGTTTTTAAAAATTATTTTTATTTAAGTGATAAAGAGAGAAATATATACAGCGGTCTGAAGTCTGAAATGGTTTAAGTTGTTAGGCCACAGGCCCATACAAATGGAATTCACATGTAATTAGAGCATACTAGTAAACATCTTGCAGAGCATCTTTCCGGGTTATTATTCTGTATCAAATTATTTACAAACTAGAGAGAGAGAGAGAGAGAGAGAGAGAGAGAGAGAGAGAGAGAGAGAGAGAGAGAGAGAGAGAGAGAGAGAGAGAGAGAGAGAGAGAGAGGGAGAGAGACAAATGACAAATGACAAATGACAAATGAATTATTTAATGTCATCAGCAAGGTACATGCTATTTGACATGGGGGTACACAAAGTTGAAAAAAAAAAAAAAAATAAAAAAAAATGAAAGATTTTTTGTAACAAACAAAACATGAAAATTAATTTCATTTTAACCAATAAGTCAAAGCTCATGCGACCAACAGTTCTTAAATTATTAGTCAAAGTATCAGAACACTACAAAATGTAACTAATGGTATCAAGCTTCTTTTTTCGGATGTTATTAGCTTCAGCAACAAACATTGCCATAGAATTTAAATAGTCTATTCTGTTTGTTTTTAACAGAGCTGCTAGATCCCGTCTTTCTGCTAACGGTGATCTAAATACATTGCATTTCTCACGCACAGCTTTATATGCTTCACAATAAAAGAAAAAATGTTGTTCATCCTCTGTATCGTCTGAAAAACACATAGGACACTTCATATCAGGCAGTGTTTCAGTATTATACCAGCGCTGGCTAGCTTGGAGTCCAAGCGTTTTCGTTCTAAAACGAGCTAAAGAATCCCTGTACCATTTTCGTGTTATAACTAACAAATATTTTTCACACTGTAAATCACTATTAAACTGTAAAAACCATGCATACTTCTCACTCCCTTCTAGCCCAGAATGCCATATTTGTTGATAGGAAGAAATTAGTCGTTCTTTGAATTCACATATGAAAGATTTATCGTTCCCAACTCCCTGGTTGTTCCAGACAAAGCCAAACCCACTTTCAAAAAGCAACTTCTTTACATGAGAAACCCAGTTATGTTTTCCACTTTCATCTTGAATTACTAACATATTATACGCCTGTTTGTTGATTCTAGTTAATGGAAGTTTAATTAAGCGAAGCCAGTACTTAATAGATTTTAGTTGTGTTCGTATATGTAATGGATATCTACCTGTTTCTGCATATAACATTTTATTGGAACCATGCAAAGGGATATTAAGAAATCTTTTCATTGCTAATGTATGTACTTTTTCTATATAGTCATTTTGCAATAATCCCCAAACTTCCGCCCCATAGGTCAACATTGATTCTATTTGGGAATCAAAAAGTTTCCAAAAAATAGATATATCAATACATTTCAGTCTTTTTAATGATCTTAGAATATCAATCACGCCTCGTCTCCCTTTTCTGTACATTTCTTGCCAAGCTTTACTCATACTAAGCTTAGTGGTGAATATTAGTCCTAAATATTTATAGTTATTTGTTACTTGCACTTCTAAATTTCCATACCACCATTTCTCACGAGCTGCTAAATATCCCCCTTTTCTAAACACAATAATTTTAGTTTTTTCTAAATTGACAACTAATCTCAATCTATCCGCTTCTTGTTTTAATAAGTTAAACTGGTTTTGTAAGCCAATTGCAGTATCTGAAAGTAATATAACGTCATCCGCGAACAACAACAAGAATATTTCAGCTGCACCAGGCACTAATTGAATTCCGTGTCTACCTTTCTTATTTATTTCTAATGCCAATTCATTGATAAAAAAGGAGAATATTTGAGGGCTTAATAGACAACCTTGCTTTACTCCTTGAGGGCAATTGAACAGGTCAGAATACAAATTCTTATCTCTAACGCATGCTAACACTGAATTATAAATTGCTTTTAATGATCTATATAATTTACCTTGCATACCTGTTTTTCTAAGAACATCCCATAAAATATTTATATTTACCGAGTCGAACGCTTTGCGAAAGTCAACAAATGCTATATAAAATTTTTTGTTCTTTAGTAAATAGGTTTGAACTAAGGCATAAAGAGTAAACATGTGGTCGATGGTACTATAATCTTTTCTGAACCCTGCTTGTTCTTCTATGATTTTTTCCTCTTGATCAGCCCAGGCAGTTAATCTTTTATTTAAAATGTATGTATAAATTTTACTAACTACACTAGTCAATGCGATGCCTCGATAATTATCAGGGTTGTTCTTATTCCCTTTTTTAAAAATAGGAACCATTATAGATTTAGACCATTCCATTGGAAAGACACCAGAGTCAAAAAGTCTATTAAATAATATTACTAAGTAGTCTATAATGCCATCACTTGCAAATTTCAACATTTCACTGACAATCTTATCTGGACCTGCACTTTTCCCACATTTCAAATTTTTAATGCCTTTATTAATTTCCTCTTTAGTAATACCACCATCAAACATAGGCATGGAATCATCCACATTTTCTTCATCAAAAAGTATGTTATCACTATCATCAGAATTATCACAATCATTAAACACGCTGAAAAAGTGTTGGTGCCATTGTTGGATGGAAATATCATTGTATACTACTGCCTTTCTAGAAGTGCTCTTTATTGTTTTCCAAAATAACTTGGAATCTTTTGTTGAATTTTGTAATCTCTCAAGCCTTATTTCATCGAAAATCCTCTTTTTTTCTCTTTTAAGGTCAGTATATTTGTTTCTTTCCTCTACATACCGCGCATGTTGTTGCTTTCTATAAACCTTGGACTTAGCTCTCTGATAACTCTTTAACAGCCTTTCCACTACTGTCCTTTGTTTCCTACAGTCCTTGTCAAACCATTCATTGTGGGCTGACAAACGCGCATGCGCAGAAATGGTGCGGCCCTTGGGTCCTCATCATCATAAGGATTTACGCCAGCTAGCTAGAAATGGTACAGCGCAGGGCAGTCAGGTTCTCCTTCAACAACTACGGAGACAAGACACCAAAAGAGAGAGAGAGAGAGAGAGAGAGAGAGAGAGAGAGAGAGAGAGAGAGAGAGAGAGAGAGAGAGAGAGAGAGAGAGAGAGAGAGAGAGAGAGAGAGAGAGAGAGAGAGAGAGAGAGAGAGAGAGAGAGAGACAGACAGACAGACACAGACACAGACAGAGACAAAGGCTGAGACAGGATCTCGTGCTGCGATGGTTGCCTGTTTCAAAAAACAGTCAAACTTGCACCCGAAGGTCAGACTCTCAATCTTTCTTTTGCCTGTTTCATGAAAGACGGAAAACGGAGTGTGGATAACCACGTGGCGGGGTAATGAAAAACGCTCACACACATAATGTTCTCATTCGTAGCTGATGCACTTGTACCATATTGTTCAAGTGCTTCCTCTGTTGGGGTGATCCCTGGAGTCTTTTAGCTAGGGTAAGCCAACAATGACATGAAACAAGCAAATTTGCTGATGTCATGAAACAGGCAACGGTTTTGCTCATTTCATGAAACAGGCAACGGTGTTCCTCATTTCATGAAGAAGGCAATGGTTTTGCTCATTTCTTGAAGCAGGCAACGGTTTTACCCATTTCGTGAAACAGGCAACGATGTTGCTCATTTCATGCATAAGGCAACGGTTTTACCCATTTCATGAAACAGGCAACGGTGTTGCTCATTTCATGAAGCAGGCAACGATTTGCTCATTTTATGAAACAGACAACGGTTTTGCTCATTTCATGAAGAAGGCAATGATTTTGCTCATTTCATGAAACAGGCAACGGTGTTGCTCATTTCATGAATAAGGCAACGGTTTTACCCATTCCATGAAACAGGCAACGGCGTTGCTCATTACTTGAAGCAGGCAACGGTTTTACCCATTTCATGAAACAGGCAACGGTGTTGCTCATTTCATGAAGAAGGCAATGGTTTTGCTCATTTCATGAAACGGGCAAAATGACTGTCTGTTTCCTGAAATTGGCGAAGTCTTGCTCGTTTCATACGACATGCGGCAATGTCCCCAATGTAGCGTGACCCGTGCCTGGTCCCCCGGTGTGTGTGTTGCAGACCATCTACTTCTTCAACAGTCTGGACGTGGAGGACACCATGTGCTATCGCTTCTTCTGCAGGAACAGCGGCTCCACCAGCTGTGGCTCCACCCTCGGCCTGGACTATATGAGCTGCGGCAACAAGAAGGTTTCTCTCTCAGTCACTGTCTGTCTGCCCATGTCTGTCTGTCTGTCTGTCTGTCTGTCTCTCTCTCTCTCTCTCTCTCTCTCTCTCTCTCTCTCTCTCTCTCTCTCTCTCTCTCTCTCTCTCTCTCTCTCTCTCTCTCTCTCTCTCTCTCTCTCTCTCTCTCTCTCTCCGGTATTCAGACGGAGACTGCAGCAGTATAGCAGTAGCAGGAGGAAAGCTCTGCTCTAACTTCAGAGCCGACGTATTCATCACAACAGCAGCAGACTCTCTCACCTCTCCAGGCTCGTGACTCTGCTGATGCAGACCCACTAGTCCAACAGACTCATCCTATGCCAGTGCGGACAAGCTGACCAGACCCATTCTCACATCCTTCAGGACTGCCCTCATATGACGGGACACACCTGGCCTGGAGGAACAGATCTCAGAATCAAGCTCTGGGGGACACAACAGCAGTTGTCTGAGATGATTGGCGCATGCCGGACATCCTCGGTCTGGGGTTTTGCTGCGTAGTCTCCAGAACGAACGTTTTGGCCTGATGAAAAACTGAGATCCTTCAAGAAGAAGAAGAAGAAGTCCAAGAAACAGAAGTGAAGATCTGAAGAAGAAGAAGAAGAAGAAAGAAGAAGACAACGGTCAGAAGAAGAAGAAGAAGAAGAAGAAGAAGACAGAGAAGAAGAAGGAAAGAGAGACCCATTTCATGAAAGAGGAAAGAAGAAGACCTGGAAGGAGAAACAGTCTCAGAAAATCAAAGCTCTGGGGGACGGCAGATGACCTCGAAGAAGCCGGAGAAGAAGTTTTGCAGATGTCGACGAAGAAAAAGTGCTTTCGCTTCTTCTGCAGAAACAGCGGAACGAAGAAGAAGAGAAGTCTTGTCTGTCTGTCTGCTCAGCTTTTCATGCATTAAGAAGAAGAAGAAGAAGAAGAAGAAGAAGAAGAAGAAGAAGAAAAAGAAGAAGAAGAAGAAGAAGAAAAAGAAGAAGAAGAAGCTGACCAGACCTATTTGTTGTTCAGGACTGCCCTCTATAGAAGAATCTGTCTGGGGGAGAAGACATCCATCGGTCTGGGGTTTTGATGCGTAGTCTTGTTGAACGCTGAAAAAGAAGAAGAAGAAGAAGAAGAAGAAGAAGAAGAAGACTGTGTTGGGATAGTGTTGCTGAAAAAGAAGATGACGACGAAGAAGAAGAATGTGCATTTGTTTTAGGTCCAAAAACGTTTTCGCAATTTTAATGTTATCGTTTGGAATTTCAATTTCAATGGTATTCGGACAAAATTCTTGTTCATATGTGGGCTCAACAAGTTATGTTATGTTGTACAGTGTTGCATTCTAATTCTCAGGGCCAATAAGACTGTCATATTTGAGAAACAGACCGTATTTAGACAACATATATTTTCTGCTAAAAGTATTGTTGCCCCTCAAAAGTGGACTTTTCTAAAAATGCGTTTCTCCAGAAACTGATATGTCTTGAGGCTTCTTGAAAAAACAACCTGTTGCAGCTTTTCATGCATTGCATCTTCGTCATACATTTGGACACAAATCAAAACGATAGATTTAATATTATAAAACTTATTATGGATTTTGTGGGTTCCATTTTTGTTGTCACTAAATATCCCATGTGTTTTGTTGTTTCAGTGGTGCATCAAAGGAGTGTGCACCGCAGATGCCAATGCTCCACCAAGATTCCGTAAGTGAAAGACGACTCTCTTCTCTCTCTGTGTCTGTCTGACTGTCATGCTGTGTGTCATTCTGTGCTATTGTTGTTGCTGTCTCTATGACGTCTCTCCTCTCTCTCTGTGTCTGTCTGGCTGTCATGCTGTGTGTCATTCTGTGCTATTGTTGTTGCTGTCTCTATGACGTCTCTCCTCTATCTCTCTGTCTGTCTGACTGTCATGCTGTGTGTCATTCTGTGTTATTGTTGTTGCTGTCTCTATGACGTCTCTCTTCTATCTCTCTGTCTGTCTGACTGTCATGCTGTGTGTCATTCTGTGTTATTGTTGTTGCTGTCTCTATGACGTCTCTCCTCTCTCTCTGTCTGTCTGACTGTCATGCTATGTGTCATTCTGTGCTATTGTTGTTGCTGTCTCTATGACGTCTCTCCTCTATCTCTCTGTCTGTCTGACTGTCATGCTGTGTGTCATTCTGTGCTATTGTTGTTGCTGTCTCTATGACGTCTCTCCTCTCTCTCTGTGTCTGTCTGGCTGTCATGCTGTGTGTCATTCTGTGTTATTGTTGTTGCTGTCTCTATGACGTCTCTCTTCTATCTCTCTGTCTGTCTGACTGTCATGCTGTGTGTCATTCTGTGTTATTGTTGTTGCTGTCTCTATGACGTCTCTCCTCTATCTCTCTGTCTGTCTGACTGTCATGCTATGTGTCATTCTGTGCTATTGTTGTTGCTGTCTCTATGACGTCTCTCCTCTATCTCTCTGTCTGTCTGACTGTCATGCTGTGTGTCATTCTGTGCTATTGTTGTTGCTGTCTCTATGACGTCTCTCTTCTATCTCTCTGTCTGTCTGACTGTCATGCTGTGTGTCATTCTGTGTTATTGTTGTTGCTGTCTCTATGACGTCTCTCCTCTCTCTCTCTGTCTGTCTGACTGTCAGACTGTGTATCATTCTGTGTTATTGTTGTTGCTGTCTCTATGACGTCTCTCCTCTCTCTCTCTGTCTGTCTGACTGTCATGCTGTGTGTCATTCTGTGTTATTGTTGTTGCTGTCTCTATGACGTCTCTCTTCTATCTCTCTGTCTGTCTGACTGTCATGCTGTGTGTCATTCTGTGCTATTGTTGTTGCTGTCTCTATGACGTCTCTCCTCTCTCTCTGTGTCTGTCTGGCTGTCATGCTGTGTGTCATTCTGTGTTATTGTTGTTGCTGTCTCTATGACGTCTCTCCTCTCTCTCTCTGTCTGTCTGACTGTCAGACTGTGTATCATTCTGTGTTATTGTTGTTGCTGTCTCTATGACGTCTCTCTTCTCTCTCTCTGTCTGTCTGACTGTCATGCTGTGTGTCATTCTGTGTTATTGTTGTTGCTGTCTCTATGACGTCTCTCCTCTCTCTCTCTGTCTGTCTGACTGTCATGCTGTGTGTCATTCTGTGTTATTGTTGTTGCTGTCTCTATGACGTCTCTCCTCTATCTCTGTGTCTGTCTGACTGTCATGCTGTGTGTCATTCTGTGCTATTGTTGTTGCTGTCTCTATGACGTCTCTCCTCTATCTCTCTGTCTGTCTGACTGTCATGCTGTGTGTCATTCTGTGTTATTGTTGTTGCTGTCTCTATGACGTCTCTCCTCTATCTCTCTGTCTGTCTGACTGTCATGCTGTGTGTCATTCTGTGTTATTGTTGTTGCTGTCTCTATGACGTCTCTCTTCTCTCTCTCTGTCTGTCTGACTGTCATGCTGTGTGTCATTCTGTGCTATTGTTGTTGCTGTCTCTATAGTACTGTCGTTGTTTGGTAAACATGCAGATAAAAAAAAACTCCTCCATTTCTCGGTTCTGTCCGGTTGTTTTTTTTAGTCTTGCCTTTCTTACTGCAGTTTGAACACTTAAACATCTGTTGTTTTCTATATTTAATTAGTTGATTTTCCCCCATTTACACAATACAAAATATGCATTCAGTATTACACATTGGATGTCAGCCAACAAACTAAAGTTGAATGATGATAAAACAGAGGCTATCCGGTTTGCTAGACAAAATCACGCCCCAAATCTCCAACCTTCTATAGAGGTTTGTTCCACCGAAATGGTGGTTAGGTCGTGCGTACGTGATCTTGCCAAAGTCTGTCAGCCTGCTCTCTTGAAATCCGTCGCATTAGATCTTTCTGACTTAAGACGCCACAAAGACACTTGACACTTGTCACTTCCTCTATTCTGCCTAGATTAGATTATTGCAATGCCCTCCTTCTAGGCCTTCCTACAACCTCTCTCCAACCTCCTCAACGTGTTCAAAGATTCTGCTGCACGCCTTGGTGGTGTAGAGTGGCACAGTGGTATCGCGTTCGCTTCGTGTCAAGTAAACCCGAGTTCGAACCTGGGTACAGGGGAATTTTTCCTCTCATTCTGCACTAGGCCTTAACGGTCTGAACGTGGAGTCTTTCGGATGAGACGATAAACCGAGGTCCCGTGTGCCCATGCACGTAGCATACGTTAAGCCCAGTGGCAACCAAAAAGTTGTCATTTGGTCAAAATTTACCCCCCCCCCCCCCCTCCCTCATCAGTGACAAAAATCGCATGCAAATTTTTTTAAAAAAATTGGGTGGCGCGCCTCTGGCAGCGACGCGCTCTCCAGGTGGGATTGTATTCAGAGTACCAAAACGGCAACATACATCAGATGTCCTACAGAAGTTACACGGGCTCAAAATTGAATACAGAATCAAATACAAATGTGCCTGCCTCTGCTACAAACATGTTACAAAAGACGCTCCAGCCTATCTTTGCGACCTTTTCCAGATCTATGTTCCTGCCCGCACCCTTCGTTCGTCCTCTGACGACCGTACTTTTCAAATTCCCTCCTACCATCGGAAGCAACACGGCTCCAGAGCATTTTCATTTTCGGCTGTCACTCTATGTGATATGATGTGTGTGTGTGTGTGTGTGTGTGTGTGTGTGTGTGTGTGTGCGTGTGCGTGCGTGTGTGTGCGTGTGTGTGTGTGTGTGTGTGTGTGTGTGTGTGTGTGTGTGTGTGTGTGTGTGTGTGTGTGTGTGTGTGTGTGTGTGTGTGTGTGTGTGCCTGCAGCGGACTGTCCGGCGGGCGACGACCCCAACACTGACTGCTCCAGCATCAACTGCAACTTTGACTTCAACCGCGCAGCGTGCTGCGAGACGTGCGCCATCCAGGACGGCATGACCCTGGAGCCCTACACACCCCCCGTCACCCTCCCCGTCACCACCCGCGCCAACGACGGCCGCTGCCACGTCACCACGGCGGCCACCTCCGCCACCTCCATCACCTCCCCCACCACCTCTGTCACCTCCCCCACCACCTCTGTCACCTCCCCTACCACCTCTGTCACCTCCCCCACCACCTCTGTCACCTCCCCTACCACCTCTGTCACCTCCCCCACCACCTCTGTCACCTCCCCTACCACCTCCGTCACCTCTCCCACCACCTCCGTCACCTCTCCCACCACCTCTGTCACCTCCCCCACCACCTCCGTCACCTCCCCCACCACCTCCGTCACCTCTCCCACCACCTCTGTCACCTCCCCCACCACCTCTGTCACCTCCCCCACCACCTCCGTCACCTCCCCCACCACCTCTGTCACCTCCCCCA
>CM065680.1:102782812-102795312 GCA_017654935.2 Phymorhynchus buccinoides
CACACACACACACACACACACACACACACACACACACACACACACACACACACATACATACACGCACGCACGCACACGTATGTATGCTGTGTTCGATTGTTTGCATGCTTGTTTTCTGTTTATAGATGGCTTGATGAAAAAAAAAGCATACATGTTTTCTTATGCAATGTCCATCTCTAAATACAATTTTGACTTGACTTGACCCAGGCACGCACACACAAACGCACGCACACGCACACACACAGGCACATGCAGACACACAGACACAGACACACACACACACACACACACACACACACACACACACACACACACACACACACACACACACACACACACACACACACACACACACACACACACACACACACACACACTCCTCTGTGAAGACAAAAATGTTTGGTAATGGTAAAGATGTGCCACCACCCCTGCATTTCTCGGTTAATTGCAATTTTCCGTTTTTGCCTTTCTTACCAAACATAAAGCTGTATTTTATTAACCTTTTTAGCTAATAACCTTTTTGGAATACTAACCCTATCCCTAATCCTAGCCCTAACCCTAACCCTACCCCCCCAAAAAACCGCAATGAACCACGACTGTGACAAATGGCGCCGTGTACTGCAATACATAGGGGGGGGTCCTATTACATAATGGCCTAGGGTTAGGGATAGGGTTAGTATTCCAAAAAGGTGATTAGCTACAAAGGTTAATAAAATACAGCTTTATGTTTGGTAAGAAAGGCAAAAACGGGAAAATGGAATTAACAATTCAAAGGAGGAAAATACTACAATCAAAATAATACATGGCTTAAAAAAATTAAAAGAAAATAATAATAATAATAATACATAGCTGTAAATAAGCCACTACATGAAAAGGTAAACGGTTATTAATTAAACAAAATCCCCCAGATACAAATCTATAGGTCTGAATGTGGACAAACGTAAGTCATCGCCCGAATTCTGCACTAATGCCAATAAAGAGATGATCGCAAAACTTCAATCAAATTAGAAACTAACACAGAATAATACAGGAAGCAACCCAACAAGTTGTCATACACAAAACATTAATACAAACAAAACAAAAACCAATGTGTACTCGCTCATCTGCGGCAGAAATTCCAACCAAAAGATGCAAATGATGACCCTGCACCACTGAAGTGACCCTGCATCACGAAAGGGACATTAAGTGTCAAACTGGCCATTCTGAGGAACATTATACATTTGAACACATCGGACAATTCTCTTTCTAATGATACAAGAACCATTCTTGTATCTTTTTCCGTGCCAGAGTTATGAGCATTTAAAGTTAGTAGGGTGAGTGTCGACCAGTTTTGAAAAAAACACCACAGTCTAACGTCTAGCCTAGCTGAAGAAAATGCATTGACCTACTCGTTTTAATGCACTTAAAAGACCATTTAGAGACAATATAAAAGATTGCCCTTTATGAATATGAAAGATGAGATGCAAAGATTAATATGAAAGATGAGGCGGAAGTGGTGGTGGGTTGCATGATGAGTGAGCAAGATAGCGGAGAGCGGATGAATGATTGGGTGTGGTGTGAGAGTTACATATTTGTTAATGTAAATTTATGTTTCATACTTTTATTTAATATTTTTATTTTACACGGTGGAAGACAAGTTTCCATGTGCGTTGTACAATGCCAATGGACAATAAAGAAACTTATGACTTAAGACTTAAGACTTATGACTTATGACTTATGACTTAAGAGAACACGAAAATCACCACAGCTCAAAATTGACAAAAAATAAGATGTTTGACTTTCCAAGCCTGTTGTTAGAAACTAGCCCAGCGACTTAAAAACAATCTCATTAAAAAAATATATTTTTAGCTATGAATATTGTTGTGTTCTGGCATCTTATCTGTCATACATATAAGGGATAATCATCAACATGGTCTCTAAATACTTTTACAATTGCTTTAAAACGAGTAGGTCAACAGCTAGGCTGCACTTCAGACAGCGTTTTCTAAGAATGGCCGATGCTCACCCTACTAACTTTAAATGCTCATAACTCTGGAACTGAAAAAGATACAAGAATGGTTCACCTTAAATGAGAAAGAAAATGGTCAGCAATTGTCAACTATACAATGTTCACAGAATGGTCATTTTGGCATCGTGGTGCTGGGTCATTGCTATGTTCTTTCAGGAGGTGGGTGGGTATATGATCTGCTTATTGGTGGTAGTGGGCATGCGCTGTCCCGCCATCTTGTTGTCTGCGTTGTCGTTATTCTAGAGTCATGTCGAACAACTCCTGTGTGGTCACCATCCCGTCCCCTGACCAAAAAAAGGAGAAACAGAATGGAAAGTCATATGAATATGATTCCAATGAGTCTAATATTCCAGTTTGTTCTTGCATTTATCATCTTCACTGCCTGATCGGTGTTTATTAAAGCCGGCGACAGACTATGTGACTGCCTCATGTGACTCGATCAGGTCGTGACGTTTCACCTCATTTGCATACCATCTAACTCGATCAATCTGACTCAGTCGGGCCCAGTCAGGTGACAGTGCCGAATAGGGCGGGTTCTAAATTTCACTGATCGTGTCTGTTCGAGTCAGATGGCTTGTGACCTCTTCTGTGCGGGAAACAAAATTTGATCTACGTCACGACCTGATCGAGTCATATGAAGCAGTCGCATAGTCTGTCTCCAGCTTAAGAGATGTTTGATGTCATTGATGGTATCATAACTTTTGACGTCATATCCTTGGAATTATGTTTTTTGGTTTAGACAAGTCATGAAATAGAGGAACTGGCCTTGTTAGTGGTGGTAGAGGGGTCCTTGGTCACGAGAAGACATTGTTGTGCCCAGTTTGGGCCATAGCCCTGCGTCAGACTGTGCCCGACACTGCTCACAACAATGTCTTCTCTACACCTAGAATCCCTCTACCCCCACTAACAAGGCCAGTTCCTCTATTTCCAAGGACCCGACAGTCAATCTCATTGCTCTTCAAGTCAGGAAAGATATATATCTAGACCATCTTCTCAGACTGAGTCGAACAGGTCTCTTTTAAACTATATTATTAGAACATCTATATATTTTGCAGTTTTCCTGTGGCAGTGAAGTGGTTTAACAGATATTTGCTTGGCTAGTAGCCTCTACCGGCCTCCAGAGATCTGGCATAAAGTAGATGTTTTTGTTTGATCAAAGCCAAGAGTACACGGTCGTTGTTTTTCGGCTTTCCGGAGATCATGATAATATTCCTTATATCAGATTATCCTTATGATACTTCAGGCAGGACACACACACGCACACGCACGCACGTACGCACACACGCGCACACACACACACACACACACACGCACGCGCGCGCGCACACACACACGCACGCACGCATACGCACGCGCGCACGCACACACACACACGAACGCACATACACACGCACGCACGCACACACACATACACACACACATACACATACATACAAACGCATACACACACACACACACACACACACACACACACACACACACACACACACACACACACACACACACACACACACAGTCTGTGCTTCTTCATTACTTCATTAGTAATGGACACTCCTTCTCTTACCGTCCTTGTCAATGAATTTCTGAATCAAGGCCTCTGCCAGAGAAGGATGGAGAACGGAGAGTTGGGTCAGCTCTTGCACTGTCATCAGGCCACTGAAATGCAGACAAACACCACGCACACGTCGCAGGTGCCAATGCTGGCAATAGTCGCGGCGTATGTGTTACGCGCAATCCGTAAAAGTGCCTATTTCGTGAAATGGGCCAAAAGGCTTTGCCCAATTCATGAAATGGACCATGCATATCAATGTTGTTCAATTTTCATTCACACAGACATTGATTAAGGTGGATTCAACAGTTCGACATTGTATTTTTTATCCCCGTTGATCCCCCCCCCTCCCCCCACTCTACTGACTGCTGCACTGGGCATGCTTCGTCCACATGTTTTATCAAACGTTTTGTCAGATTAAGTCTGCATACAAAATAATTGTAAACTCATCTGCAAGTATGATTTGTCATTCCTTTGCACCAAATCGTGGCATTAAGTTTTACTCAAGTGCAAATATTTTATTTTTACCTGAGTGCATTTAACCATCGATGTTTGAACTAGCAATCCTCGCTTAGGCCAAGGTGCAGTTCAGCTTACCCCATCATGTCCTCGGCTTACAGTGTGTGTATCATGAAAGCAACCCGACACAGACAGTAACCGTGAAAGCCAGATTCTCAGGTTAAAAACCAAGAAGAAGAAGAAGAAGAAGAAGAAGAAAAAGGAGAAAAAGGAGAAGACGGAGAAGGAGAAAAAGGAGAAGACGGAGAAGAAGAAGAAGAAGAAGAAGAAGAAGAAGAAGAAGAAGAAGAAGAAGAAGAAGAAGAAGAAGAAGAAGAAGAAGAAGAAGAAGAAGAAGC
This sequence comes from Phymorhynchus buccinoides, assembly GCA_017654935.2. Taxonomy (NCBI): domain Eukaryota; kingdom Metazoa; phylum Mollusca; class Gastropoda; order Neogastropoda; family Raphitomidae; genus Phymorhynchus; species Phymorhynchus buccinoides. The sequence goes on from CM065680.1 coordinate 102,787,227, forward strand.
AGAAGAAGAAAAAGAAGAAGAAGAAGAAGAAGAAGAACAACAAGAACAGCAACAACAACAACAGCCAACAACAGAAGATAATGTCATAAGAGGACGCAAAGGTGTCGCGTAACTACCCACTCCACCCTCAAACTATTTCATCCGATTTTCTCATCGAAAGCATACTCTAAACAAAAATACTCTTTGTTTTCCTGTGAAAAAAAGGATGCTAGGGCTAGAATCAGGTTAGGGTTAGTTTCGTGAACCGACACGATGACATTGTGAAATATGAGAGTACGCTCTGGCTTTTAGCGGCACAAAATGCTAGTGCCTTCTGCCATCAGTATGTCTGTCTGTCCTTCGCTTCCCACCATGACCGTCAGACAGCATAGGGGGCAGATGCTATTCTGGCGGGCTGGGCTAGAATGTGGGCTATATTCACTATTACGCCCGCCAAGAACGATACTTTGCAACAGAAAAGAACGTGGCCCATTGCGTTTTCAGTCAACAGATTGTCGTTCTTGGTGGGCAGAAATCTGAATCTTGCCAGAATGTGTTTGTAGTAGAGGTGTCTTGCGCAGGGTACACCCCCACTCCCTTGGACATAGAGACCTGAGGACGGCTGACGTTGGGGAAGGTCCCCAAAGGCCAAGGCATCCCTTCGGCTTCAGCACTAGGGCATAATTATGACCCTTGTTGTATGAAAAGGAAGGTGGCAGAGTGGTCAAGCCGTTCGTCTGTCAATTGCAATGCGTGACTGCAGCGTGAGTGACCCGGGTTCAAATCGTGGCTTTGCCCTTTCTTTCTAGTTTGACAGGAAAATCGAACTGAAGGTCGAGTCCATCGGAAGGGGACTTAAAGCTTGTCTGACCTTTACGCTTTATGCACATAAACATCCCACGGCAGTTAAACGTCGATGAGACCAGGGAGAAAACCCGCTACCTGGTATGAACAAATTGATAGCTAAGCTAGGTTTCCCAAGCCGGCTCCCCACCCTCCTCACCCTGTTCCACCCCCCCCCCCCTCCCCACACACACACACAAAAGGGAAGGCGCTGCGCTTGCGACGACGCGCTCTCCGTGGGAGAGCAGCCATAATTCCACAGAGATAATTCTATGTGATTAGAAATATAATATGCCAAATATAAATAGCAATACCAATAATGACTGACCTGGAAGTAACTTCCTCCATCCAGCCATTGACATCATTATCCATGCTGTCGTTGTCGTTGTCGTTGTTGTCGTTGTTGTTTTGTCGCTTTCCGAAGCCGTGAGCCACTCGGTTGGAGGAGTTGGTGCGGAAGCCTCTCTTCTGACGACTGGGGTTCTGACTGCGACTCTGTGTGGGGAGAGTGTGTCCAAGGGCGATCACTGATGCCGCGATTAGCACCAGGACAGGGATAACTCTTGTTGACGTCATGCTGGATTTTGGTTAGGTGTTGTGGGATAACGAAAATCTGTAACACAAGTGATAAAAGAATGTTTCGAACAGTTATATAGGTAAAGGAAAAATAACCCCCAAAAGACAATTTAGAAAATCACACACACACACACACACACACACACACACACACACACACACACACACACACACACACACACACACACACACACACACACACACACACACACACACACACACACACACACACACACACACACACAAACAAAGACAGAAACATAGAAACCTACACGGAAATGAGATTTTATAATCACTAGCTCCGCCACACACAATACACAATAACTATAATTATAAAAGCATAGACAAAATAAAGATACATTTCACAAGCAGCTTAGGTGAATTTGACATTAGATAAATACTCTTTTAATAGGAAATACAAATTACGCAACCGTTTTTAAACCAGCCAGACATTCTTCCCAAATGGTGCATTACGGAAATGATAGACTAAAGCTGTAAAGCATGTTTCTTATTATCTCTGAAAATGATGATGATTTGATTATTTGGCTGCCGATTCCTTTTTCCAGTTTAAAACACTCTTAACTGTAAGTAAGCAATATATGTGTAAACGTGTATTTCGAAATGCAAGGCAAGCAATCATTGGACGATTATTAAAAAAAACATAATGCTTCTCTGTCTCGCACGCCATTTCTTACACCCCCCCCCCCCCCCCTACACACACCACCAGCACCACCCCCACCACTTAAAAAAAAAAAAAATCTTGTTTCACCCTTGAATATTACTGTTTTACGTCCTCTCGACCAAAGGCCATACGGGACACTGCTGTTACTTTTGTCATTGTTGTTTCACCATTTCCCCATACACCGTTTTTATATGGCCTCTGGTTGCCGCGTATGAGCGAGAGCGAGCGAGACAGAGACAAAGAGAGAGAGAGCTGCTTGATCTGCCGTGTTCAGGCTCTAGTTCAAGGATGTCACTGTCCGTCTCAAATCTAGTACATTGTTTTTTGCAACCGACATCATTTAATGAACTACCAGGTTACATCCTTTATTAGTCCCCGAGCCGAAGGATCGGGGAGCTATTGTTTTTGTCTGGTCCGTCCGTCCGTTCGTCCGTCCGTCCGTCCGTCCGTTCGTCCGTCCGTCCGTGTCCGTCCGGTGTCCGGCGTGCCTCCGTCCGTCCGGCTATTCGTCCGTTTTTCTCAAACACTATTCAGTCTATCATCATCAAATTTGGTATACTAGTTTGCCAAGATGCAAGCTATCCACTGATGTATTTAGTTTTAAATTAAGGTCAAGGTCGCGCCAGTTACGGGGTTCAAACCCCGAAACACATGATCGCTAATATCTCGCGAAGTTTTGCATGTATTTCAATGCAGTTTTTTTTTTTTCACATTTCTTGATGAATGGTCAATAACACAGTTGTCATGAATTTGTCTGTGCGCCCGTGTGCGCATGATCGCGCGCGCTCAAATCACGGGTCCGAACCCCAAGGCTATGTATCAAAAACTATTCAGTTACGTGCTGTTTTTATGCATTTTTATGTATGTGTACAGCCGACACATTCCGATTTCTGAGTAGCTCGGCGATGCTGCGAGGGGACTTTGCAGCCGCTCAGCGTTGCACTTGTTTATCGGTTGTTTTCATTTCTCCGTTCTTGCCTTTATTTTTTGGAAATAAAAAACCTTGAACCTTTCTTACTGCAGATTGAGTACTTCATCATCTATCGCTTGCTATATTTAACACTAATTTTCATCCATTTACATAACTAAACACATGCATTCAATAATAGTAGAAGATAAAGGCAAGACGGAAAAAACGCAATGAACTACGACTGTGACAAATGCTCCGCAGCTGTTGTGTGTACTGCACTACATAGGGGGGGGGGGGGGGTGTGTGTGTGTGTGTGTGTGGGGGGGGGGGGTGTCCTATTAGATAATATCAGTTATTAGGATTTTGGAGTGAAATATTGCTTTTATCCTATCTCTCCGACCTCGTGTGATAAACAGCAAGCCTCTCGAGATAGGATAAAAACAATATCTCACTCCAAAATCCTAATAACGGATATATACCGATATGTATCAACAGAAAAGCAAGAAAAAGAAACAGGCTCAGATCAGCAGCGAAATGAAAACGCATCCATTTTTTCACAACAGTGGTCGCAGCACACACACTGGAACACGCATTCTTGCCCAAAGAATATAGTTCAACAAAATAGAACATTTTAACACAAATGTACTTCATAAGATGTGGCAACAAAACGTAACGCTTAAAGATAAACACAAACATAAGCAACGAACTGAAACACTAACGACAATTGCTGTTATTTTAACTTGTAATCACCAACAATAAAACGTACACACTTAACGAGAGCGAGTCAATTTCAACACAGTGAAAAAGAGGGGAGTCAGCTTTGACAAGAACGTCAATCACAGGCCCTGAAAACACGCTTCTTTTTTCTTCTGTTTTATTTTAACGAAGGTGCGGTAGCTCTTCGCACAGGTTCAGTCGGCTCATTTTTATTTCCGGACTGAAGATGAATTCGAGCTGTTTTGCGACAGTACTGCGTCTACATTATCAACATGGACTCTCCCTGTGTCAAAATTGCATAGCTCGAATCGTCTGCTAATATCGACGCGGTCATGGAGTTGAGTAGCCTAGGCCTAGCCTACATCCACGGCTAGACGTTTCAAGTGGCACACACAGAGTGGTTTGTGTAGATCTGTGACAGCTGGCACTGTTGATTCAGTCGAACCATGAATCTTCGTTGTGTACCAGCATTAAATGTTGTCGTCAGCGCTGAATGAATCCTAGGGGTAGCACTGCACAGCTTGTCAAATTATGGGTTTGGTAGGAACAGCTCGCGTTCACAAGACGGTAATGATATGTCAAGATATATAACTGTGATGTCAAGTTTCTAATAGCAACGGTGTATTCTTACACCTTTTCTCACGCGCGTTTACACTAAGCCTATGGGTTAATATACACAGATGCTATATTTGGATATTGGCCTTTATCAGGACTGCGATTAATTATTCAACAAAGATAACATTATCCACAAAATATCACTATTTCCCCATGGCAACACTGTGAGTTGTAAGTCGTATTAAGGTATATGTACACGTTAACATTATCCACAAAATATCACTATTTCCCCATGACAACACTGTGAGTTGTAAAACACACAAAAACACATTTGTAAATCGTATTAAGGTCTCTGTACACGTAAACATATCCACAAAATATCACTATTTCCCCATGGCAACACTGTGAGTTGTAAGTCGTATTAAGGTCTCTGTACACGCTAACATTATCCACAAAATATCACTATTTCCCCATGGCAACATTGTGAGTTTTAAGTGATATTGTGGGTGGCCTAGCACTGTGCTGCCATGGCGAAATAGAGATATTTTGTGAATGATTTTAACGTGTACAGAGACATTTATGCGTAGCCTATCACTGTGTTGCCATGGGGACATAGAGGTATTTTGTGAATAATGTTAACGTGTGCACAGTGCTTAAGTCGGATTGATCTAGCCTGGATATTGCCAAAGTTAGGCCTATGATACACCCCTTTAAAAAAAAAATCGTTTCCTTCATTTTAAGTGAAATACTAAGGCACAACGCATAATCATAAGGTGAATAATCGAAACCTGTGACCAAAAAATATGAAGCTATTATTATTATTATTATTATTATTATTATTATTATTATTATTATTGCTATGGTTACTTTCACATTTTATCGTTTAATCTTTGAAACAGAAATTTGTGATACGTGGTTTTAAATGAATTAATACTGGGGTTTTGTTTTAAATAAGATGGTAAGGAGTTCCACAGGTTTGCACCTGTTTTGAAAATATCAGTTCTGGGTTTGGGGATAAGAATATTGTTGGTATTTCTTGACTGGTTCAATGGAATATGTTTGCCAAAGTTCAAGGTGCCAAACCATTCATAATTATGTACATTTATTTTTATTTGTACATCAAAGTTGTTTTATTACATTGAAGTTTATCTGTAAAAGGAAGAGTGCTTAGAGCAATATAATCTTGAAGTGTCAATGAGGACGATTTCAAAAGAACTGCTTTTAGAGCACGTTTGCGAACACTTAGCAGAGGTTTTAAGGCGTTTGCACTACTTGCATCACAGAGAGTTGAGGCGTAGTCTGCATGGGACTGAATGCATGCATGAAAAAAGTGCGTACGTGCATCAATATTGAGAAAATGTTAGTTTAGAAAGTAGGAACACTTTTTGTGATACGCGTTTGCTGAGGTTACTGATATGAGGGGACCAAGACAGATTATTATCTAAAGTAATCCCTAACACTGTATTGGTGCTGACGTCTTCTATCTGATTATTGCGAATATATCAAAGGAGTAGTAGTTACATTTTGTCGTTTTTGTCGCGATGTGATGATCACGTACTTTGATTTTTGCTCATTGAATGACATGTGGTTGAGTTCTGTCCAATCAAGTAGCTGATCAACACTTTCCTGTAATTTAATGGATAACTGATTTATATTAGCATGGTTGGAATGTATTGACGTATCATCTGCAAACAGTTCAGAAGGGATTTTAATATAAGAGAGAGAGAGAGAGAGAGAGAGAGAGAGAGAGAGAGAGAGAGAGAGAGAGAGAGAGAGAGAGAGAGAGAGAGAGAGAGAGAGAGAGAGAGAGAGGAGAGAGAGAGAGAGAGAGAGAGAGAGAGGGAGAGAGAGAGAGGAGGGGGAGAGAGAGAGAGAGAGAGATGAGAGAGGGAGGGAGGGAGGGAGGGGGGAGAGAGAGAGAGAGAGAGAAATAAAACATTGAAAAATGTGTTTTAATGAACTCAGGCCTCTGCCAATTTTCATGGAGCACAGTTGTAAAAATACAACACAAACAAATATCCAAAACACAGTTGACATGCATATTGCATACAACAAAATAAGCGTGGCACAGTGCAATAATTACAACGATGCATTTATCAGTTTCTGCTCTCTCAGTTTGAAAGCTTTAAAGAAGAACCAAGCTAGTTTCCTTATAGTTGGGCCAACAGGACAAGACATCAAACTTATGAATGAATTGTTCAGGGCCTGTATTCACGTTGAGATAGCATGACACTTAGCATGATGCTAACATAGAAGCTCTTCCAAAAGTCCTATTAAATCCTATAGGACATTGGAAGAGCTTCTAAGTTAGCATCATGCTAAGTATCCTGCTATCTCAACGTGAATACAGGCCCTGGTTACATATTGGGACATTTCGCATAACCTTTGGCCTTAAAGCATCATACGTATCACACTGAAAGCACATGTGAAGTTCTTTTTCTTCAAGCCCAGGACAGAAAGGACAATCATTAGTATCTGTACAAATATATCTGGGTTTTTTTAACTCTTAGTTCACTTATTCCAAAGCGCATTCCTATCAGTACATCTCTAAAATAGTTTTGATCCACACAATCTAAATAAGCCTCACGAGTAACGATTAATTTGAAACGAGAATATGGTTTAAATCTATCACTCTCGTTTATATCTGATTGCCATCCTTGGTCAAATACATCTACGAGTCTGTTTTAGCAAAAATAAGAAACATTTCTCATTTGTTACCCCTTGAGCTAGCCAAACAAAACAAAACCCTAAACTCTAACATCATTCTAAGTTTGGATACCCAGTTCATGTTTCCTGCATCATCGAAATTCATTAACATCTGATAAGATTGTTTAGGCAAGCGTGTATTCTCCATTTGTAGTAATCTAAACCAACATTGAACAGCACGTACATGACAATTCACCTGTAGCGGACACCTCCCAAGGTCTCCATAAATCATTTTATTGGGAGTACGACTACTTACATTGAGGAATATTTTACAAGCAAGTAAATGTACACTCTCACCTGAATTGTTTTATCCCATAATGCCCCAAATGTTCGAAGAGTATAAGAGCATTGGCTGAATCTTTACATCAAATAGTTTGAAAAACGTTTTTCTACATAGGTTCTTGAATGTATGTTGCAATCTGAAAACATTAAATAAAGCCTTTTTTTCCTTTCATAGCCAACTGTCTGGTATTTTCAACAGAGCTCATTGCAGTAGTGAACGTGAAGCCTAAGTAAACATACTTATTGTCAACCTCTAAATGAGCACCACCAATAGACCATTGAGAGAGAGAGAGAGAGAGAGAGAGAGAGAGAGAGAGAGAGAGAGAGAGAGAGAGAGAGAGAGAGAGAGAGAGAGAGAGAGAGAGAGACAGACATGTCAACCTCTAAAGGAGCACCACCAATAGACCATTGAGAGAGAGAGAGAGAGAGAGAGAGAGAGAGAGCGAGAGAGAGAGAGAGAGAGAGAGAGAGAGAGAGAGAGAGAGAGAGAGAGAGAGAGAGAGAGAGAGAGACTTTATCACAGTGCGTTATAAAACGTTCAAAGAGTTGCGTCCCAAAACGGTTGTGCAATGAATGAGCAAAGGGCAGATAATCCAGAAACTGTTAAGAGTCAAGGGACATCACCCAGGCCCACTATCGTGGAAGAGTGATTGCCCCAAGGGTTCCATGGGAATTGCGTTTCCTTGCTACGTCAAGCTATGGAACTTTGGTTTGGTAGATACCAGATAGAGGGGAAATTGACTCCTTTAAACTTAATACAATCAAACCACGGGTACATCACAGGACGCGTAGTCTTGGAAACGTGATCTGTCTCTGTGTCTCTGTCCCTTTTTGTT
>CM065680.1:102827812-102830312 GCA_017654935.2 Phymorhynchus buccinoides
TAACTCACTTTGTCGGTCTGTCGCTCGGTCCAAAATTGTCGCACTTCAAATCGAGGCTACAAAATTGTCGCACTTCAAATTGAGGCTGCTTTTTAAAATGATGTTTCGTTTTCCATTGTCGCACGCCACAAACGATTGCGAATCCGCGCTTTTTTTCTGTCTTTTCTTCTGGTCATTTTGATCAACGATTTTAGAGCTACTTTGTCCTGATCTTCCTTCCTTCCCCTCCTGTTTGTTCTAACTTCAAAGGACTTTGAAGAGACTCACGTCTAGTACGCCTTCCAGTGTCCAAGGTACCAACGGAGGCGGGGGGTTTATTCAAGCGAGTGGTCCATTGAAGGGCATGGCTCTGTAGTCACGAGTGCGTGTCAGACCGTCAACACGGGTAGTAGTATGTAGACTAGGCTAAACAGCCAACCGGGAGCTTAGTCTGATTTACATCGTAGGCCTACTACCCGTGTTGACTGTCTAAGCCTTACTCATGACTACAAGGCCTGGTCAATCGTATTTGAAATACGGACTGAAATGGATACGGTATTGTATTGATTGTTTGATTTTTAGAGTGGAAAATGTTAAAGCGTTTTCTCTTTGTCTCTCTTCTCTAAGCCCTGTCTCCGTTTCACCCGCTGTCATAAGCTAGTTTATATGTTTATCTTTACCTTTTGGTCCTTTTTTATTATTTGCTTTAAATATTGTTTTGCTCTCTCTCTCTCTCTCTCTCTCTCTCTCTCTCTCTCTCTCTCTCTCTCTCTCTCTGAGAGAAAAAAATTAAACCATTATGCAGTTTGTATAGACGTGCATTGAAATTGATCCTTCTGAAATCCTCTTCCCTTACACTTACTGATTATCAGCGTTTAGAAATTCTACCTCTAAAATGGAAGCTTGTGTACAACAAAGCACTTTTTATGCTTAGATTAATGTCCGATAATGCTCCTCCAACATTTTTTTTTTTTAAAGAACCTTGTCCGTAATGTTTTTTAAAATAAAAATACCTCTTCCAAGAGTTGACCTTTTAAAATCTAGTCTTGTATATTCAGGTGGCTGCTTATGGAATACTATTTCATCTTCCTTTAATGTGTACTCGGGCATTAATGTTTTTAAAAAAGAGTACCATAAGTATCTTATGTTGAAACATACAAGCAATGTTGTTTAACCCCATTCTTAGTTTCAAATATGTTTCCACTTTTGATATGTTGACATGTATGCATATGATCTACTTTGTTGTTATTAAATTATTAACAAGTTTTGTATTTACCTTATTTCATGTGTTTCCTCTCTCTCTCTCTCTCTCTCTCTCTCTCTCTCTCTCTCTCTCTCTCTCTCTCTCTCTCTCTCTCTCTCTCTCTCTCACCCTCTCTCTCTCACTCTCCGTTTGTGTGTGTGAGAGGGGGGAGATGGGGGGAGGGGGGTATAGATAGACGGTTTTGTTGTATCTATTTTTTCTTCTTCATGGATAATTCTTCGATGATTACTGTTTGCATGCTTCTTCATTATTTTTGTGTTGAATATATTGATTTTCTTGCATGTTTGTTTGAGGGCAAGATGTAAAAAAGCCCATTGTGTGCTTACTCTTTTTCCCTCAATAAAATGTTTTCGTTCGTTCGCTCTGTCTCTCCTCGAGGGCATGGTGTAAAGAAGCTTGAGCTTATCCGTTTACCCTCAGTAAACATTCGTATTCGTATTCTCTCTCTCTCTCTCTCTCTCTCTCTCTCTCTCTCTCTCTCTCTCTCTCTCTCTCTCTCTCTCTCTCTCTCTCTCTCTCTCTCTCAAAGTTAGATGTATTGCTTTCTGGCTAAGGTTATGTGCTCTACCAACTGACAGATTTGCTAGCATGGCATACCACATGCTAAAATCGCTTGACGAGCGAGAGAAAACTACATGGGTTACACATATAAGAAATCTTCTATGTACATCGGGTTTTGCTTATGTATGGTTTTCTCAAGGAGTAGGCAACCCTAAAGCTTTCTTAAGTGAATTCAAACAAAGACAAATAGACTGCTTTTTACAACAATGGTCAGAAAAAATTGAATCAAGACCACGCTACGATCTTTACTGCTCCTTTAAAAGTGCTTTTGGGCCAGAAAAATATTTTTGATGTGATAATCTCTAGGTACATCCGGAATATGTTTATACGATTTAGGCTAGGAGTCACTGAATTAAAATGTAACAGACTTAGATATACTTCTGATGTTCGTTCGTTGTTGTGCCCTTTATGTTCCTATTCCCCAGAAGACGAAATACACTTCCTTTTTTATTGTCCAGCTTATAACAATCTCAGGCATAAGTTTCTTACTAAAGTGAATCTAGAGCTCTTCAAGTTCCAAAAGCTATCCATCCTTAAAACTGAAAGTGACGAAGCGATTATCCAGCTAGCAAAGTTTATCTGTTATGCATTTAAACATCGGAGAACACTGATCAGTGCCTGATTGGTAAATTCCTTGGAAAGTACTTTTTACTTTTTTCGAACTGTCTATTCATAATTAATAGGCCACAGACCTTT